>JAUNZM010000110.1:2972500-3644377 GCA_033459285.1 Clamator glandarius | reverse complement strand
AGAGGTAGAGTGGCATTTAAATTTAAAGCCAAAGAAAACCAGAGAGATCAATCTCTAGTTGTGTAATTAAAACATTTCCTGCCCAGAGAGCTTGAAGATCAGGCTGAACACTGTGCAATGCGTAACTGAGTGTGTACATTTAACAATGTCAATGGATCTGGACTATTAAAAACTTCAGCTGACTGACATGTATTTTGTTGTTCGTCCTCTTTCCAGAGGGTGACATAAGATAAGGTTGTGCTAAGAACTCTTCAAAAAGATATCTGCTAATTACGGATGCTTCTGGTTTTGTGTTCAACTCTCATATCTTGGGTTCAATTTTTTGAAGCTGCGATTTTTGGCAGCTAGGGTGTTGCAGCTCTGTTGGCGTTCCAGAGGTGTAAGGCATTTCTTGCGTGGAGCAGGGTCGGGCCTTACTCTGACAGTCTTCATGGTCTTGGTCTCTATGTTTGTTGATTTGGCAGTTTTTCACCAATGAAGAGGAGGGAGATGCAGTTTGTTCCCTTTGGATTGCTCAGTGTATGCACTAAAGACAATATTTAGTGTATTAGCTTGGGAAATGGAAAAGACTTGAGAGGTTGTTGCATTTCATATTGGACCCATGTTTATTGCTCCAAATATAGAAGAGGACTTGTGCGTAACATGAGGGGTCTTTCAAGGGACAAAGACTGGCAGCAGGTACACTGCCACACTGGCCACTACGACTGCCTAGTCCTAGGACTCTTTTAGACTGAGCAGCCCTTCAGAGCTGTTGTACTACCGGCTAGTCAGTCTCGTTAAAATCTTGAGAGCATGGTGTGGCAAAAGCCGTGGGTCCTTGGCTTTGACCTGCACAGGCTGATACCGAAGTGAGCGATGGGTTGCCCAGTGTCTGTGCTTTCTAACCCAGAAGGAGCTGGGTTCTCAAGAGAGATCCTTCATCACTTGCCTCTTTTCTGACACCTGGGTCTGGAGGAGGACTTGCTTGTGTCCTGCCAGTGCAAAGCATGCTCTCCACAGAAGGGCCGAGGTGCTGAAGAGGTGGTAGCTGGCTGAGTGCTGGAGCAATATTGTGGTGGGATTCCTGAAGACGTAGGAGTCTGCTTGCTGCCCCGACTTTGGTGCAAACTCTTTGCTTTCCTACAGAGCATGTTTGGATTTTATTTAGTTCAAGGAAATAGGTTACATAGAGCAGAGCTGCTGATTTTTGGTAAAATGTAATAAAGTAGCTGTAAAAAAATGTAAAACTATAACACAGTAACTGTATTTAGAGAGCGAAATTGATCTCAGCAATGCAAGTTGCACTTCAAACTGTAGCCGTATGGGGACAGCCAGCAAAACCATACTGCCGTACCATATGCTTCCTGGCCTGTAAATGCCATGGAAGTTATGTGCAATTGAATTTATCAATATGTTTGTGGGATAAACATTCTTGTCTGTCTATTTAAATAATAGCCTGCAGTCACTGTTGTGCTCACAACAATGGTCCCTGAAATAGGCAGGATGGTTCCTAACCTTGCTGTGGTGGACTGGTTTTCCTGAGTTGTTTGAGAGTTCTCTTGGTGTAGAGGCCAAATGGAGAACTGCTTTTTGAAACAGGCTTTTTTGTTCGTGACCAAATTAGTGGTTAGGCAGACAACATTGTAACAGATATGCAGCTGAATCCCAACTGAGAAAATTGTTCAAAACAGAAGGTTAGATTTAAGCCTATTTTTTGACACCTGAAATTGAAGCAACTTAATTTTCTGTATAGGTGTTCAAAGTGGCAAATTTGATGTACGCTCCCTGTGATGGAGGGAACATTAAAGAAAGGGAAATTGCTGTAAAAAAAAGGATGGAAATGTGGATGCTGAAGGAGGCTTTGGCTGAAGACACAAGTAAATAGTCCCTTCATCAGAGCAGAATTTGCATCCAAGTTAATAACATATATGCTAACTTTCAAGCCAGTGAAAATAATATGGAAACAGTGTTCTGTCTTGAAAATATGTTTTGGTGCTAGCAGTTTCTGTTAACCTGAGTAGACGGAAGAAAGCAGGTTTTTTGGTGTTAGATACCAGACAATAATGGCTTAGAGCTGGCTGTGAAAACTGCAGGAAAATTCTTTTGTGGACGTAAAGTTGGATAAGTGATCTACCTGGAGCTGGGATCTGGATTAGATGGCTTCTAGAGGTTCCTCCCAACCCAAGTTATTATTGTAGGTCTTTGCACAAGCTGCCAGAAGCTCTGTCACTGTCATGCCTACCACCAGTTGGGAGGCAGCAGGAGGAAGGGGAGCATGAGGCATGTGGTAGGGTAGTGCAGTGGTGCAGGAGTTCTGGGACATCTCCCTCCCTGGTGATGTACCGTATACTGCACTTCTGACAAAGCCCGTGGCTGGGTGGCAAGGGAGCTGGAGTCCATGGCAGTAATCCAGCTCCAAATGTTGTATGATATGGTGATGGCCTGGTGAAGGTCAGAGTTTATCACCTGAGGAGGCTGTTGTGACAGTCGATCTTGGAGGAGACTTTCAGGGCTCAGCTTTCTTGGACCCTGTGCCTCGGTGGTGGGATGCTGGTCAATGCTGAACTGCTGTATCTAACATAGGAGTCAGTTGTTTCAGATAGGAACATTGCACAGACAGTAAGGCGTTGCTTTTACGTAATCTAAGCAGAATGTATCCGACAAAATGTTGGGCTTGATTCATCAAGATAGCATTTTGTGCAGCAAACTATTGGGTAAGTATGTATAACTTAAGCTGTAATAATTTGGCTGTCAAAGGGATTATATGCATCTGTACTGATTTTATTTCAGATTTCTTGGAACCTACAATAGCCTTACAGACAAACACCTGGTTGGATATTTCCGCAATGCCAGGATAAGACGACATCTTCAGAGATCAGGACTGGTGAGACTGAACAGTTTCCTTTTCTGAGAAAAAAAAAGAGGAGAATTCTTTGTTTCCTCTAATGGTGGACAAATCAAACCACTAATGGATTTGTTGTTTGTTTGTTAGAGGTATGTGATGTCATTGGTGAGGAGTTGACCAGCTAGCCAAATGTAAAATCATGCTGTGCCAGATCACAGCCATGTGATCACACTGAGACTGAGGGCAGGTTTGTTTGATCCAGGCATTTTCTGCTGCATTATTACCTACCATAGGTCATCTAGATAACAGAATCACAGAATCACTTCGTTGGAAAAGACCCACCGGATCATCGATTCCAACCATTCCCATCAATCACTAAACCATGCCCCTCAGCACCTCATCCACCCGTCCCCTAAGCACCTCCAGGGAAGGTGACTCAACCACCTCCCTGGGCAGCCTCTGCCAGTGCCCAATGACCCTTTCCGTGAACATTTTTTTCCTAATGTCCAGCCTAAACCTCCGCTGGCAGAGCTTGAGGCCATTTCCTCTTGTCCTGTCCCAGGTCACTTGGGAGAAGAGGCCAGCTCCCTCCTCTCCGCAACCTCCTTTCAGGTAGTTGTAGAGAGCAATGAGGTCTCCCCTCAGCCTCCTCTTCTCCAGGCTGAACAACCCCAGCTCTCTCAGCCGCTCCTCATGAGACTTGTTTTCCGGCCCCTTCACCAGCTTTGTCGCTCCAGAGCCTCAACATCCTTCTTGTGGTGGGGAGCCCAGAACCGAACACAGTATTCGAGGTGTGGTCTCACCAGTGCTGAGTACAGAGGGAGAATAAGCTCCCTGGACCTGCTGGTCACACCGTTTCTGCCTAGGGCTGCATTACTGAAATCGGAATGACAGAAAGCCAGAGCTCGGAGCTTAGCTCTGTGTGCTAAGCAGTTTTGAAGAGAGTAGTTGCAGCTGAGGAAATGCTTCACCTGACATTGAGCATGTTTCAGGATGACAAGGTCCAAGGGCCACCTGGGGCTCTGAAGGTGCTGCCATGGGGGCTGCTGGTGAATGATGATTCCACACAAGAAGGGATGTGCTAAGAGTCAATACGGAGGCCGTACTCCATGGAATATCAAGCTTATGCTTCCACTGCAGCTTCTGTAATGCAGCAGTCATAATGACTGTCTGCCTGAAACTGCAAAGAGTGGCTGACATGGATTGATGATGTATCTAAACATTGGAGAGCTTTGGCTTAGCCCTGGGCTTCTGCTCAGTAAATGCATTTGCAGTAAGAAGTTACAAATGGCACTGTATTACTGCACAGTTCTGGTGATGTGAGAATGCTTGTCAATCTACTTGTATTTCACATCCAGGCAGAAGAAGATATTTCATGGAGATGTTTTGATAAATTTAAAATGTTTGATGTTTTTTGCTCCATATTTCTTTTTGCTTACTGGCGTTTTTCTCTGCGAGAGCTTTCAGTTTGCAAATATACAGACTCATATTGAGTCTCGTGGTTCTTTTTTTGAAACTGAAATCTAAAGCATCTTTGACTCTATTAGCTGTTTAAATAGCTTCAATGTTATTTTTCAAAAGTGTCTAATGGAAAACTGAAGGATTTGGTAAAGGTGAATGTGCTGAATATTTTTAAAAATACTTATGCACTCCTAGGTGTAACGCTGGTTAGCACAGGCAGACACAGCCCTCACACAGTAGGAAGGCGAGTGTTTAATTACCCTTCACTGACCTGGGCAATGGCCCATGAAGAGTAAGGCTGAGTAAGGCATTTGTTAGAAAATGTGACTGCTGCTCTCCTGCTCTTGTTTGGCTGGTGGGGTCCATGCAGTGAAAGAAACTACAGTTTTGTTCTGGGAAGGGGAGCTCCAGCAACAGGACAGAAAGCAGAGGTGGTACTCTGTTTGAAAACATACTTTAGTCTGCCTTCTCTTCTTTTTAGTCACATTATATTTGTTTACCACAGATCTCAAGGAGTGGAAGAATAATATCTGAGAAAGAATACCAACAAAATGCTCGGAGGAAGGATCAGCTAAGATATGTGCGGGAGTGCCTGGTTTGGGCCATATTTCGTAAGGTCCTTGATATGGAGGTATGCATTTACTAGGCATCTGTAAGCCTTTTCAAATACTTCCCAGCAGTTAGACAGTGGCTATTATCTCGTACCAGTCTGTTTTCGGTAGCTGTGCCCTCATGCTCTCCTGAAAATGTATCTCCTGCTGGGAAGAGGGACAATCTTTGTACTTGGCGTCCCCCACATGGAACCTCCACTGGCCTCTAGCTGTTAAACCATACTGCCATTAGAACAGACACCATCCTGGCTCACTTACTGCATGCTGGCAGTTGACAGATACTGGGGTGATAGTCACAGGCTAGTCTGCTTAAAAAGTTCTAATAAAACCAAAATAATTTGAACATGGTTATATATGTTACCCGAGTACAAGATTTGGTCACATTGCCGCTACGTATCAAGAGTGCAGCTGGTCCCTACAGCTTTACAAATGCTCAGTTGTTCCCTTTCCGATGTTAATAGACACAGATGTAATGCAAATGGATTGAATCAGTAGTAGTTTAATAGCTGGGCAAAATGAGGATAATGGCCAGGGAGCAGGTGAGTGATAAGCAGGACAGAAGCAAATGCTCTTACATTCACTGACATCTCATAACGTGTATTAATGAGATTTCTCTTTCTCTGGCTTTGATAGCGTCATCACCAGATGGAAAAGAAAAGGAAACTTGAAAATTCCGTGAAGAAGAAGAGGGTGCAGGAAATCAAGGTAAGGCTCAAATGCTATCAAGTACTGATGGGACTTGCTAGTTTTGCCCTGTGCTAATTAACAGCCCTGAGTCAGGCCAATGATTCATTGAATCAAGAGTCCTGTCTCTGTTGTTTATGGAAAAAGTACAAGGAACAAGCAAGTAGAGGATGGTCCTGCCCCAGGTTACATCTTCTTCCTCTATCGAACAGCTCAGGAGCTCCCATTCATACACATGATTCCCTTTGAATCAACTTATTATTTTGGTTCTGCAGTATTCTTAGTTGTGGAATTTAATTGTCAGTTGGATAAAATGGCACTTGCTTGAATTTCTGCACGATAATTAATGTATCTGCTGGCTGATAATTCTGTTTGATGATCCATTGTTCTCATTATGAAAAAAGTTAATAACTATTCCCCTTTTCCAAGACATTTGTGATTTTACATGTGTTTTTCATATCCCTTCTCAGTTTCCCAAGCTGAAGACCCTCTGTCTGTTGAATCTTTCATACGTGAGCCATTCCAGGCTTCTCATTACTGTTACCATCTTTTTACCTTGTTTAGTTCTACTCTTTCTGTTCTGAAACGAGGGACGAGAACTGGATGAATAATTTAAGATACTTGTTGATGTTCTTCTCGTATTGCTAGACACTATCTGCTTCTGACTGCTGCTGAGTGAATTTTCGGTTGTTTGCTTCTCTTCATGATGTTTATCTGAACCAGCATGTAACTAATGAAAAGAGCTTTCAGAAGTCTTTCCTTTGGTGTTGTGTAGGTAGAGCTTGATCCTGTAGTTGTTACAGTAATGGAAATCCTAGAGAAGTCAATGATTCTCCCTTTGAAGTCACATGGACACATATGGGAAAAGTTGTTGTCATTTTGGCTGACATGTCCTCAACATCCTATCTCTTCATTCGAGCCTGCATTGAGAAGCATGCACTGGGAAGCTAGCTGCTTCTTTGAGCAGTTAAAGAACAGTTCTGAAACTTTTTAATTTTAATAATGCTTTTGTGAGCAATTTGTCAGGTAACAAAAGGAGGAGATTTTAATGAAAAACACTGCTCACTATCATAATTGCGAAAGCATTATTTACTGATTGAACTCCTGCTGGTAGAAAGTTGCCACTGCGGAAGCAGTGACCAAGGCACCCTATTGAGGGATTCTGGACTTGGATAATTTTGGAACATAAACGAAAACTGCTTCCTTCAGTGAGAAGTGTAAAGGAGACGCCTGCAGATATATGATCTGTGGCTTTGCTGTGGTGCCACACTAGGACACAGGAACCTGTCTGCAAAATTAGTATTGTAATTTAATTCTCACTTCATACATTCAGTGAATTTGATTGAGTAGCTAATCTGAAAGGAAAGGAGAAAACGCAATGACTGGGCAAGGGAGGATAAGAAATGTAGCTATCTATTTCCAGGAGGGTAATCAGCCCAGTGTGGAGCTCTAGAGCTGAAAAGGCAGGGAGGGGCACTGTCAGAGCAAGGAAATGGCAGATGCACTCAAATTTTAAAAAGAAAAAGACCTTGAACTAAATCAAGAAGTGGGAGATATACAGAAATAGGCAGATGAATTGAACTTGTGGAGATCTGCAGCTGTAGAAGGCTGCAGGGGAATGAATCAGAGATCAGAACAAGTCTTTTCCCTCATCTCTCTCTCATTCTGCAATCAGGTGTTCGGTTGGATCTAGGCAATTTGATTATCATAGCTGTCTGATGAAAGACAGAGGGAAGGCAAGCTCAGACATTGCTGTTAAGGCTATTTAGCACCTCGGAGACATACATTTCTATTTTTTAGGTGGAAAAGTCAAGAAAATCAGTGGAGGTTGCTAGCTCTGTGTACACCCCACATCCACCACTCGGTCCACGAAATCATTATAGGCCTCATCCTTTCGTGGTGAGAGAACCGTCTGGTCAGTCACAACTGGTGAGTTTCACCAAATGCTCTACACGCTATAACATAAGCACGCACAGCCAAAAGTGTGTACATACACCTGTGACATCTATGCCTAGTGTAAAGCAATGATCACCCTGATTGTGCCACATGAGGGCTTCATCTTGCCCCACTCAAGGTTGATTTCCTTTTTGCGGGATTGCGTACTTAAAGAGAAATCTCCAGAAGCTGATGTTGCAAGAGCATCACATCAGAACCTAGAGAAAAATGGCTTTGCTTTGTGATAAATCTGCTTTAATCTTTCCTTTTTGTCTGCCTTGTCACCCAAGCTTCGGCTGGTGTCCTTACCATGAGTATCGTCAATGAATACTGTGACTGCAGACAAGCTTACACATGTTATAAAACCCTGAAAGCAAGAGAGGTTTTTTAGAGAACAGAGTTGAAGGGGCAAAGTGAGACTAAAGTTCATTCCAGAAGGCCATGCTTTGGAGTACTGGCTCAGAAATTTCTTACTCTGTTGATGGGAAGAGAAGGAATGTTAATATACTGTTGAAAAAGAATGATACTGAAGTCCAAGGTCAACTATGTAGTGCAGTTTTATCTGGTTCTCCATTTCTATAATGATGATGCAAACTGAAGGATATTGTTCAGTCCTGAACGACCTTCTCCTTTCCATCCCATACAGAGGGCACGTGGAGCTGTAGGTGATGAGAGTGGTGAACATCCTTCTCATCAACACCAAGCCAAGGAGAATGCCTTTTCCAAGATGGTGAGTTAGCTCAGTTAAACAGTTTTTTTTTGGGGGGAGGGGGGGGCGGGGGGAGGTGTTTAACATTTCAATGCGGTATTCTGAAGAATATAGAAGGAAAAGATAAAATAAAAAGTCAGAAAAGTGTTCAGCATTGAACAGTCATGCTTTTGTGGTGTACTGTCTCAATGTGCATGTGGTGAAGCCACAGAAACAGCATGCTGCTACAGTTCCTTTCAGTTCATTGCATTTGCTTCGAGGCTGCACTGTGAAGAGACAGTAGCAAAACCTATATTTATAGTCAAGAATTCTTTTGTATGCTCCAGTTTGTGGATACTCAGTTAGAGATGCCTAAAGTGGTCTGGCTCTTTGGAGGCAGTCCAGAAAATCTCGTTTCCCCGGGATACCTACGAGTCACTCATCACTTCCAAATATCTTGATCAGTGCTATTTTTTATTTTATGATTCTACTCTGCACTGGAAATGATCCACTGAGATTTTGTAGCTGTTTTCTTTTTCATTTTTAGACTTCTTGGCAACCAAATACAGCTCCAGGAAATATGCCACAACCTCTTCGCCTCCAGCCACTTCGTAGCTATGCTGCCATGGGGTCTGCTCCAAAGGCTCCGCACCACACACTTGGACACGATCAGCAGTTTGCTGGTGGGGTAAGGCTGGATTTCATTCTGAAGATAATGCAGATTCATGGAGAGTTTTATAATACTGCTTTAGTACTGCAGTTCCTAGAAGTGCATACTGCAGGCAACACGCCTTCTAAATCTCTATCAGCTTTTATTTAAACACTCCTTTTTAATCTCCATTTAATTTTCAAGACATTGTCTTAGTGGTCTAATGCCTAGTTTTTGATCACAGCCTGGAAAAAATGTGGTGACTTGTCTTTTATAGGATAAAATCTCTCTGTGTGCAAATTTTTCGACCTCTACATAGATTTTCTTTTATGTAGAGAGGGAAGCAGCCATCTGGGTAAGATCAATAACTCAGGAATATTTTCACACAGTCTTACATGATTTAATCTTCATCTACAGCTGAAAAGCAGCAAGACCCATCTTTCTTTTTTTACCATCCCTACTAGTAAATCACACTAGAAGGTTCAGAGAATGAGAGCTTTTTGGTGTAGCCAAACATGGCCTTAATATGTATTCAGTTACTTTCAGATGAGATTTGGACTTGTCTTCTGTTCGAGAAAAAGCATTATGTGATTGACTGTATGATAGGAGTTCCATGGGAATGGAGGATTTTGGATCTGCGACCACTGACAGGCAGAAAATACATGAAAAACTCTGTGCTGCTGTGCATTTGTGCCGTATTATGAGGGTCATGATCTTCCCTCCAAGAATTTGCTGACACTCTCTGTGTCTTCTCAAATTATGGGTGATTTGCGTTGTTTCTTTAATGCTCAAAACAGCTAAATCAGTCATAGAACATGAAGATGATGCAGAACTCAGATCCAGAGCCAGCAATGTTTGCAGAATTTATTCTCTAGAGATGTTCTGCTTTTCAGGGCCTTGATCCTCTGTTTGCAATTCATTCAGAAAGAGGATTTTGAGCAACTTCTTGTATAACTGGTGCCAAATAATGTTAGTGTGGGTAGAGCTTGATCCTGTAGTTGTTACAGTAATGGAAATCCTAGAGAAGTCAATGATTCTCCCTATGAAGTCACATGGACACATATGGGAAAAGTTGTTGTCATTTTGGCTGACATGTCCTCAACATCCTATCTCTTCATTCGAGCCTGCATTGAGAAGCATGCACTGGGAAGCTAGCTGCTTCTTTGAGCAGTTAAAGAGCAGTTCTGAAACTTTTTAATTTTAATAATGCTTTTGTGAGCAATTTGTCAGGTAACAAAAGGAGGAGATTTTAATGAAAAACACTGCTCACTATCATAATTGCAAAAGCATTATTTACTGATTGAACTCCTGCTGGCAGAAAGTTGCCACTGCGGAAGCAGTGACCAAGGCACCCTATTGAGGGATTCTGGACTTGGATAATTTTGGAACATAAACCAAAACTGCTTCCTTCAGTGAGAAGTGTAAAGGAGACGCCTGCAGATATATGATCTGTGGCTTTGCTGTGGTGCCACACTAGGACACAGGAACCTGTCTGCAAAATTAGTATTGTAATTTAATTCTCACTTCATACATTCAGTGAATTTGATTGAGTAGCTAATCTGAAAGGAAAGGAGAAAACGCAATGACTGGGCAAGGGAGGATAAGAAATGTAGCTATCTATTTCCAGGAGGGTAATCAGCCCAGTGTGGAGCTCTAGAGCTGAAAAGGCAGGGAGGGGCACTGTCAGAGCAAGGAAATGGCAGATGCACTCAAATTTTAAAAAGAAAAAGACCTTGAACTAAATCAAGAAGTGGGAGATATACAGAAATAGGCAGATGAATTGAACTTGTGGAGATCTGCAGCTGTAGAAGGCTGCAGGGGAATGAATCAGAGATCAGAACAAGTCTTTTCCCTCATCTCTCTCTCATTCTGCAATCAGGTGTTCGGTTGGATCTAGGCAATTTGATTATCATAGCTGTCTGATGAAAGACAGAGGGAAGGCAAGCTCAGACATTGCTGTTAAGGCTATTTAGCACCTCGGAGACATACATTTCTATTTTTTAGGTGGAAAAGTCAAGAAAATCAGTGGAGGTTGCTAGCTCTGTGTACACCCCACATCCACCACTCGGTCCACGAAATCATTATAGGCCTCATCCTTTCGTGGTGAGAGAACCGTCTGGTCAGTCACAACTGGTGAGTTTCACCAAATGCTCTACACGCTATAACATAAGCACGCACAGCCAAAAGTGTGTACATACACCTGTGACATCTATGCCTAGTGTAAAGCAATGATCACCCTGATTGTGCCACATGAGGGCTTCATCTTGCCCCACTCAAGGTTGATTTCCTTTTTGCGGGATTGCGTACTTAAAGAGAAATCTCCAGAAGCTGATGTTGCAAGAGCATCACATCAGAACCTAGAGAAAAATGGCTTTGCTTTGTGATAAATCTGCTTTAATCTTTCCTTTTTGTCTGCCTTGTCACCCAAGCTTCGGCTGGTGTCCTTACCATGAGTATCGTCAATGAATACTGTGACTGCAGACAAGCTTACACATGTTATAAAACCCTGAAAGCAAGAGAGGTTTTTTAGAGAACAGAGTTGAAGGGGCAAAGTGAGACTAAAGTTCATTCCAGAAGGCCATGCTTTGGAGTACTGGCTCAGAAATTTCTTACTCTGTTGATGGGAAGAGAAGGAATGTTAATATACTGTTGAAAAAGAATGATACTGAAGTCCAAGGTCAACTATGTAGTGCAGTTTTATCTGGTTCTCCATTTCTATAATGATGATGCAAACTGAAGGATATTGTTCAGTCCTGAACGACCTTCTCCTTTCCATCCCATACAGAGGGCACGTGGAGCTGTAGGTGATGAGAGTGGTGAACATCCTTCTCATCAACAGCAAGCCAAGGAGAATGCCTTTTCCAAGATGGTGAGTTAGCTCAGTTAAACAGTTTTTTTTTGGGGGGAGGGGGGGCGGGGGGAGGTGTTTAACATTTCAATGCGGTATTCTGAAGAATATAGAAGGAAAAGATAAAATAAAAAGTCAGAAAAGTGTTCAGCATTGAACAGTCATGCTTTTGTGGTGTACTGTCTCAATGTGCATGTGGTGAAGCCACAGAAACAGCATGCTGCTACAGTTCCTTTCAGTTCATTGCATTTGCTTCGAGGCTGCACTGTGAAGAGACAGTAGCAAAACCTATATTTATAGTCAAGAATTCTTTTGTATGCTCCAGTTTGTGGATACTCAGTTAGAGATGCCTAAAGTGGTCTGGCTTTTTGGAGGCAGTCCAGAAAATCTCGTTTCCCCGGGATACCTACGAGTCACTCATCACTTCCAAATATCTTGATCAGTGCTATTTTTTATTTTATGATTCTACTCTGCACTGGAAATGATCCACTGAGATTTTGTATCTGTTTTCTTTTTCATTTTTAGACTTCTTGGCGACCAAATACAGCTCCAGGAAATATGCCACAACCTCTTCGCCTCCAGCCACTTCGTAGCTATGCTGCCATGGGGTCTGCTCCAAAGGCTCCGCACCACACACTTGGACACGATCAGCAGTTTGCTGGTGGGGTAAGGCTGGATTTCATTCTGAAGATAATGCAGATTCATGGAGAGTTTTATAATACTGCTTTAGTACTGCAGTTCCTAGAAGTGCATACTGCAGGCAACACGCCTTCTAAATCTCTATCAGCTTTTATTTAAACACTCCTTTTTAATCTCCATTTAATTTTCAAGACATTGTCTTAGTGGTCTAATGCCTAGTTTTTGATCACAGCCTGGAAAAAATGTGGTGACTTGTCTTTTATAGGATAAAATCTCTCTGTGTGCAAATTTTTCGACCTCTACATAGATTTTCTTTTATGTAGAGAGGGAAGCAGCCATCTGGGTAAGATCAATAACTCAGGAATATTTTCACACAGTCTTACATGATTTAATCTTCATCTACAGCTGAAAAGCAGCAAGACCCATCTTTCTTTTTTTACCATCCCTACTAGTAAATCACACTAGAAGGTTCAGAGAATGAGAGCTTTTTGGTGTAGCCAAACATGGCCTTAATATGTATTCAGTTACTTTCAGATGAGATTTGGACTTGTCTTCTGTTCGAGAAAAAGCATTATGTGATTGACTGTATGATAGGAGTTCCATGGGAATGGAGGATTTTGGATCTGCGACCACTGACAGGCAGAAAATACATGAAAAACTCTGTGCTGCTGTGCATTTGTGCCGTATTATGAGGGTCATGATCTTCCCTCCAAGAATTTGCTGACACTCTCTGTGTCTTCTCAAATTATGGGTGATTTGCGTTGTTTCTTTAATGCTCAAAACAGCTAAATCAGTCATAGAACATGAAGATGATGCAGAACTCAGATCCAGAGCCAGCAATGTTTGCAGAATTTATTCTCTAGAGATGTTCTGCTTTTCAGGGCCTTGATCCTCTGTTTGCAATTCATTCAGAAAGAGGATTTTGAGCAACTTCTTGTATAACTGGTGCCAAATAATGTTAGTGTGGGTAGAGCTTGATCCTGTAGTTGTTACAGTAATGGAAATCCTAGAGAAGTCAATGATTCTCCCTATGAAGTCACATGGACACATATGGGAAAAGTTGTTGTCATTTTGGCTGACATGTCCTCAACATCCTATCTCTTCATTCGAGCCTGCATTGAGAAGCATGCACTGGGAAGCTAGCTGCTTCTTTGAGCAGTTAAAGAGCAGTTCTGAAACTTTTTAATTTTAATAATGCTTTTGTGAGCAATTTGTCAGGTAACAAAAGGAGGAGATTTTAATGAAAAACACTGCTCACTATCATAATTGCAAAAGCATTATTTACTGATTGAACTCCTGCTGGCAGAAAGTTGCCACTGCGGAAGCAGTGACCAAGGCACCCTATTGAGGGATTCTGGACTTGGATAATTTTGGAACATAAACCAAAACTGCTTCCTTCAGTGAGAAGTGTAAAGGAGACGCCTGCAGATATATGATCTGTGGCTTTGCTGTGGTGCCACACTAGGACACAGGAACCTGTCTGCAAAATTAGTATTGTAATTTAATTCTCACTTCATACATTCAGTGAATTTGATTGAGTAGCTAATCTGAAAGGAAAGGAGAAAACGCAATGACTGGGCAAGGGAGGATAAGAAATGTAGCTATCTATTTCCAGGAGGGTAATCAGCCCAGTGTGGAGCTCTAGAGCTGAAAAGGCAGGGAGGGGCACTGTCAGAGCAAGGAAATGGCAGATGCGCTCAAATTTTAAAAAGAAAAAGACCTTGAACTAAATCAAGAAGTGGGAGATATACAGAAATAGGCAGATGAATTGAACTTGTGGAGATCTGCAGCTGTAGAAGGCTGCAGGGGAATGAATCGGAGATGAGAACAAGTCTTTTCCCTCATCTCTCTCTCATTCTGCAATCAGGTGTTCGGTTGGATCTAGGCAATTTGATTATCATAGCTGTCTGATGAAAGACAGAGGGAAGGCAAGCTCAGACATTGCTGTTAAGGCTATTTAGCACCTCGGAGACATACATTTCTATTTTTTAGGTGGAAAAGTCAAGAAAATCAGTGGAGGTTGCTAGCTCTGTGTACACCCCACATCCACCACTCGGTCCACGAAATCATTATAGGCCTCATCCTTTCGTGGTGAGAGAACCGTCTGGTCAGTCACAACTGGTGAGTTTCACCAAATGCTCTACACGCTATAACATAAGCACGCACAGCCAAAAGTGTGTACATACACCTGTGACATCTATGCCTAGTGTAAAGCAATGATCACCCTGATTGTGCCACATGAGGGCTTCATCTTGCCCCACTCAAGGTTGATTTCCTTTTTGCGGGATTGCGTACTTAAAGAGAAATCTCCAGAAGCTGATGTTGCAAGAGCATCACATCAGAACCTAGAGAAAAATGGCTTTGCTTTGTGATAAATCTGCTTTAATCTTTCCTTTTTGTCTGCCTTGTCACCCAAGCTTCGGCTGGTGTCCTTACCATGAGTATCGTCAATGAATACTGTGACTGCAGACAAGCTTACACATGTTATAAAACCCTGAAAGCAAGAGAGGTTTTTTAGAGAACAGAGTTGAAGGGGCAAAGTGAGACTAAAGTTCATTCCAGAAGGCCATGCTTTGGAGTGCTGGCTCAGAAATTTCTTACTCTGTTGATGGGAAGAGAAGGAATGTTAATATACTGTTGAAAAAGAATGATACTGAAGTCCAAGGTCAACTATGTAGTGCAGTTTTATCTGGTTCTCCATTTCTATAATGATGATGCAAACTGAAGGATATTGTTCAGTCCTGAACGACCTTCTCCTTTCCATCCCATACAGAGGGCACGTGGAGCTGTAGGTGATGAGAGTGGTGAACATCCTTCTCATCAACACCAAGCCAAGGAGAATGCCTTTTCCAAGATGGTGAGTTAGCTCGGTTAAACAGTTTGTTTTTGGGGGGGAGGGGGGACGAGGGGAGGTGTTTAACATTTCAATGCGGTATTCTGAAGAATATAGAAGGAAAAGATAAAATAAAAAGTCAGAAAAGTGTTCAGCATTGAACAGTCATGCTTTTGTGGTGTACTGTCTCAATGTGCATGTGGTGAAGCCACAGAAACAGCATGCTGCTACAGTTCCTTTCAGTTCATTGCATTTGCTTCGAGGCTGCACTGTGAAGAGACAGTAGCAAAACCTATATTTATAGTCAAGAATTCTTTTGTATGCTCCAGTTTGTGGATACTCAGTTAGAGATGCCTAAAGTGGTCTGGCTCTTTGGAGGCAGTCCAGAAAATCTCGTTTCCCCGGGATACCTACGAGTCACTCATCACTTCCAAATATCTTGATCAGTGCTATTTTTTATTTTATGATTCTACTCTGCACTGGAAATGATCCACTGAGATTTTGTATCTGTTTTCTTTTTCATTTTTAGACTTCTTGGCGACCAAATACAGCTCCAGGAAATATGCCACAACCTCTTCGCCTCCAGCCACTTCGTAGCTATGCTGCCATGGGGTCTGCTCCAAAGGCTCCGCACCACACACTTGGACACGATCAGCAGTTTGCTGGTGGGGTAAGGCTGGATTTCATTCTGAAGATAATGCAGATTCATGGAGAGTTTTATAATACTGCTTTAGTACTGCAGTTCCTAGAAGTGCATACTGCAGGCAACACGCCTTCTAAATCTCTATCAGCTTTTATTTAAACACTCCTTTTTAATCTCCATTTAATTTTCAAGACATTGTCTTAGTGGTCTAATGCCTAGTTTTTGATCACAGCCTGGAAAAAATGTGGTGACTTGTCTTTTATAGGATAAAATCTCTCTGTGTGCAAATTTTTCGACCTCTACATAGATTTTCTTTTATGTAGAGAGGGAAGCAGCCATCTGGGTAAGATCAATAACTCAGGAATATTTTCACACAGTCTTACATGATTTAATCTTCATCTACAGCTGAAAAGCAGCAAGACCCATCTTTCTTTTTTTACCATCCCTACTAGTAAATCACACTAGAAGGTTCAGAGAATGAGAGCTTTTTGGTGTAGCCAAACATGGCCTTAATATGTATTCAGTTACTTTCAGATGAGATTTGGACTTGTCTTCTGTTCGAGAAAAAGCATTATGTGATTGACTGTATGACAGGAGTTCCATGGGAATGGAGGATTTTGGATCTGCGACCACTGACAGGCAGAAAATACATGAAAAACTCTGTGCTGCTGTGCATTTGTGCCATATTATGAGGGTCATGATCTTCCCTCCAAGAATTTGCTGACACTCTCTGTGTCTTCTCAAATTATGGGTGATTTGCGTTGTTTCTTTAATGCTCAAAACAGCTAAATCAGTCATAGAACATGAAGATGATGCAGAACTCAGATCCAGAGCCAGCAATGTTTGCAGAATTTATTCTCTAGAGATGTTCTGCTTTTCAGGGCCTTGATCCTCTGTTTGCAATTCATTCAGAAAGAGGATTTTGAGCAACTTCTTGTATAACTGGTGCCAAATAATGTTAGTGTTGGAAGATTCTGGCTGACTGCTTTGGAATTTGCTTGCCATCTGAAAGAATGCAGCAGTGCTGTGGGGTTGTGCAGTATTCTGCCTGCCTGGAAGGAGAACTCTGGGTGGTTACAAGTAGTATGTGCTTAACAATGATATTGTCTATATCTCTAAGGGCTACATTTTCAAGCAGCCTGTCCATTGCTTTGCGAATTAAAACAAAGAGGTTTAGCGTATAAATGTTTTCGTAAACGTAATGGCAAGCAGCAAGTGAGGAAATTGTTCTAGAGGTATGAGTGTTACTAATTGTAAAGAGCAGTCAAACCAGGAGTAGCTCAATATGCGCGGTAGCTATGTTTTTGTGTTACCTACTTAACCTGGTTAAAATGTTTTTGCAGGGGGACAGGAGTGGGTTAAGACTTATGAATTCAGTGGAACATGTAACTGGTATATCCCGGTATCAACTCCCAGTCATCAACAATTATATGATACCAGTGCCACCTCCCCCTCTGGAAAAGGAAGACAAGAATGTAAATGCAGTGAGAACTAGGATGCTCAGCAGCAGATTATTTCATCCCACCACTGCTGCAAATGACACAGGGCAGCTTTTAACAAAGGTGAGTTATTCCTGTCTGCTTCTCTGTTTATTGTTACGTTACCTTCCCCGTGGGTATATTTGCCTAAAGCTGAAAGATGTGTCTATCTAGTTTGCATAAAGATTCACTGAAGTTTTGAAAGAAAAAAAAATATAACTATTAAAAGACATAGCTAGCACCCTTTTCTCTGTATACTAAAACACTGGGTGTTTTTCATCAGCTAGGGGTAAAAAGGTGCTTGAACAAAAAAGCGCAGGAACTCCTACTTATGGCCTTCTGTCTTAGTCAATCTGATCCTGTCTCTGACTGTATCTGGTGCCAGAACTTCAGCAGGATAGGGGAAATGCTGTGAGTGTGTGAAAACTTCTGTTACACTCTATCTCCAGGCAGTCTTGACTGCTGCAAGGGAATTGTAGGAACCCAGGACTGGGAGAGACATTCAAACTTGGTCCCTGCCATTCTGGGAAATTCAATGCAATGGATTTTCAATGAAAAATATTTTATTGCCCTTCTGCATGTTACAAAACTCTTCCCAATTTAAACACCTCAAGCCTGTCTTAAAGGGCTGGCAGCCTCAAGAGCATTCCACATATAGGTGATCTTTGAGTTCACCTTTTGTTAGAGCTGGAAGCCAAATGCACTTTTTGTGTATTTTCTGCTGCAGAATTCTGGAGGATTCCCTAAGCCCTCGTTACACAGCAACGCATCTGTTACCATGATCTTCCTAGGAAAAGGTTTGCATTTATCTCATGGCAGTACTGACTACAGAGATGAAATCAAAATCTATCAGCAGCATTGTGGAGGACAAAACATTTGTGTCTACAACGGCAAGCTGTTGGAAGGAGGTAAGGATAAAGAGTCCAAGAGTTTGTATGGATTCTAGTAACATCTTCTTTATTGGCTAAAATGTTGATGTGATACTAAAATGATTCCAGCTGAGCTCAGTCAAGATGTGTGCCTCCAGACTAAACCTGATCTACTGCTTCATGATTGAAAAGGATGTTACGATTACTTTTTCAAATAACAAAAGAATGAATTCCTTCCTGCTGGAATGGGCTCAGGTCGCTTTAGAAAGATGCTCTGACTTGTGGGTGAAGGAAGTACAACCCCTTCTCCCCAGCATGGGTCTGGGTAGCAGCCTCAGTGCCCTTCAGGCCTGGATGCTGAACGGTGCCCCTGCAGAGCAGCTGAAACAGCTCCAGGCACACACGAGGAATCCTAAACTTTCTGTGCTTAATTTAACCTCTTGTAAACCATGTGACAGTTAATTTTTTTGAGACAGGAGGCTCTGGTTTTGGTTCTGCTGAAGCACTGAGTGGCCAAATCGATGATGTATTTGCTTGTCACAGTGGTGTCCTGCTTGGTACTCCTCGATTGGGAAGAGACAAGGCCGCTATGTGGGGAGGCAGTAGAGTCTTAGCAGCTAATTAATACAGCTGAGAACCATGTACCTGACCTCAGAGTGCTGGACACTTTAGTGGTGATGCTGATGAGACACAACAATTGCAACCGGCTGATAGAAAGGCATTGCCTTTTCCTTTGATCCGTTTCCTTTCTGTGATTACAGAGACTTTCCAGTTTGTCTCAAAGAGGCACCGTGGTTTCCCATTCAGCCTCACCTTTTTCCTCAATGGATTGCAAGTGGACAGGTTGAGCTGTTGCTGTGAGTACAAACATCACAAGAATACCAGGCTGGGAGGCAGACATGGATACTTTGGTTTTCTCAATGTGAAAGGAGCTTCTCCTTGCTACAGGTATGGAGATGAATATGCTTTGCTCACAAGGACTTCACAGCCCAGTTTTTAGAGAGTTTATCACTTGTTTCTTCTATTTTAATCTTTCACTCTGCAGCTCTGTAGAACCTGGTCTGTTTTTCAGCTCCCCAGAAATGTGTAGAATTGAGCTTATTCCTCAGGGTTCCACATCCAAGAATGCCATCCAGGTCAGCTGCCTTTGTGCTGCCTCGTCAGTCTCTCTGTTGAGCATGCCCAGCAGTGGATAGTGTTTGCACTGGATCTGTCAGCTTGTCAGGAGGCAGTCAGCACTTTCTCTGCAGTCCAATGTGGAGGAGTAGCTGTGGGTGGTATACATGAGATGCTTGTGTGTTTCTGGTGGAAGTGATAGTGGAATAAATATTGGGAGCATTGCTGAGTTAACTGTAGTCTTCAGGGTTTTCTTTGTGATAGTGTGAACAGGATAATTTCTTTTTAAACAGCTCTGCCTCTGAGGTGGGATTCTGCTGTAACACTCCTGGCTGCTGAATAAGATAGTGTTGAATATTAGCCAGGTTTCAGACAACAAATCTGTGTAGAAGATTCTTTGTTTGGGGCAAAAGTCAATGTTTTGAGCAACAGCTGTGGTATTGCCAAGAAACCTCACATTTAATAAAATCCTGTGTTAAGTCATGCTAGACAAGTTAACTTCTGTACACATGGGTGATTTTTAAACTTTTTCTTTTTTTTCTAAGTAATTTTTAAAAAAGCAACAGTCAGTTGGAAGAAGAGACCATCCACAGAGCTATATTCTATTTTTTGGATAAGGACTAAATTCCAAGAAAAAAAAACCAAATTCCTTTATTGTACCATGCTTTATCCACTCCAATCTAACACTGAACATGGTTTCTTTACACAAATTCCTTAGTATGTTCAAAGTAGTGACAAGTGTCTGCATTCAGAATGGATATAGCACCAACAGAGTTTAGGAAATGCCCAAATCTCAGCTTCTCTGTGATTTCTAGAGAGACTTGAAGTGAATTTTCTGAATGAGTAAAGTCTTCCAGAAATGAATCCCTTCCTGAGTCATCCTTACTTTCTGTCTCTTTTCCCCTCTTATTCTTAGCGATATCTCAGTTTTCCTGTTTCTCGTCAGTACAGCAAATCTTGTCTGGTGAATAAAATCATCTCCATTAACCAGATACTCTCCATAAATGGCAATTATTTTCACTCACTAATATTTGACTCCTATTTTGAGTATTGCACCACATCCACATATAAATACCCACTCTGATTCTCAGTAAAGATCCTAGTTTATTTTCCCTGTTGGGTTAAGGCTTTGATTCACAAACAGGTGATGCTGCAGTGATTTCTATGCTGATGCTGTGATCCTTGCACAAAGAGTTTTTTGCTGCCTGGGTCTAGCATTTCTGTACAGTAAAAGTGCTTCAATATCTCAAAAGTCCCTGAAAAAAATACGACGAACAAATAATTGAAAAGTAGGACCTTTATCAGAAATTGTCACGTTCTCACATTTACATTTCATGCCCACAGACTGAAAGGATTTCTAGACTGATTGTTGGGGATTTGACTGTAGTTTGTGAACAGCCGGAATATGAGGGTAATTGCAGTGAAGCCTTACATAAAAAAGCATTTCTGATGGCATCCTGATGCTTGCAGGGGTAGGAGCTGGCGTTCGGTGTAGCTTGAGATTAATGGACAGTTTTGATAATTTCAATTTCAATCTGTTTATGTTTCAATTGTTGCCTTTAAGTGCAGATAATGTTACTCTCCTTAAAGGAGGAGCTGCTTCTATATTTGTGGGGCACTTGAAGACTTGAGGGTGCTTCTCCAAGTAAGCCATTATCAGTAACCATGTTATCTGAGTGGCAATGCAAAGGCAGATAAATATCTAGTTTAACTTCTGATAAAGACCTAAACAGCTGTGTCTGCTACTCTTCTATTGTTCACAGAAAGAAAAATGTGATACTTCCCAGTTTTCCGTGGTTATTTTTGATAGGTGCATTATTGGAAGGTATCTGGACAAAGAGCCATCCCCTCCCAAGACAAAGATGGAGAACCATGAGGAAAAGCTTGTAGATTCCTGGAGAGATGAAGTGCACAGTGAGCCAAGTAAAAGCAGCATTGCGCAGAAATCAAGTAAAGATTCACTGTTAGTCACCTTACCATGTAATGAAGAGAGTGTGGAATCTAGTGAGGACAAAATGGAGACCAGCGATGAGTACAGAAAGGAAGAAGAGGAAATATGTGGTAATGAGAGTGAAGATAGTCAGGAAGAAACCAGGGAATCTGGTACAGTATTCAAAAACAAAAGAAGAGGGTGAAAAATGGGAGGGGATGATTGTGGAGAAGGGCACCAGTCAGCAAATGAGCTCTAAATACTTGGGTCAGATCAGCACTTCAGGTCAACGGTCACTGACACCTGAGAAGCTGTGACCACTTACAGTTACTGGGGATTTGCACTTACATCCAACGAGTCACCAGGAAACCCAACATCCTATCTTGTATTTTAGAAGTGCTGTCTTTAATGGCCCTGAATAGTCAGAACCTCAGCTGTGCCCTTGGGTGCGTAAGTGACTCAGTCCCGGCCCTGGGAGGAAATGCTGTCAGCTCAGCTGACTCTTCTACTGCAGCCGTCAGGCAGTTTGGGAGGATCATTCTTCAAGACTGGCTGTTAATGGGCAAGACCTGGAGTCAGTGAGATAGTCTGTGGTTCTTGATCGAAATGTAGGTACAAAAGTGTGCAGTGCAGTGTCCGAGGCAGTCACTATTAATTCAGAAAGGCTAAACTGTCGGGGAATAATTTTTCTGTAGAATAAATAGCATTTCCTGCCATTCAGTTTTTTTGGGTCAGCGCTTCTGACGTCTAGTGTTTTACATATTGACCTTCATGCAGTCCAAGTCCTACATCTTCATAAATTATCCCACAGAAAACTTGCAGGCAATTTCTCACTTATTAGACAAGCAATGAAATTCCATCCACCACACAGTGAATAAGTCAGGAGTGTCTTTTCCGTCTAGAACAGGGTTTTATTGCCCTCTAACATTTCTCCTCAATGGCTTTGTTAGATCCTGAGCTGACTTACATGCCTCTTGCTTGTCATAATGTACCAGGATTTTTCCATTTACTGCTGGTTTAAAATTAATTGCTTTATCTTCCTTACGCGTGACAGTCCTATTGTGCAAACTGTTTCTCGAGTTAAATGGAAATGTTACTTTCACGTTTTGGTTTCTAGGTGAATTAAATGAAGGTAATACAGCTGTTTGTGAGGAGGTTGATGCTGTAAGAAAGATGCAGTCTTTCTATAGAGTATAAAATCCAGCAGAAATTCAAATGAGGTTTGAAAAAACCTTGCTTATAAAATCACTGCAGTGATCAAAAAGAATCTTAATTTCTGTTTTCTTGTGATAATCATTTCAATTCAGATGAAGTGGTCAGCGAGCCAAGTAAAAGCAGCATTGATCAGAAGTCAAGCAAAGATTCAGTTTTAGTCATCTTACCATGTAATGAAGAGAGTGTGGAAACTAGTGAGGACAAAACGGAGACCAGCAATGAGTATAGACAGGAAGAAGAGGAAATACATGTTTCTGAGAGTGAAGATGGTCAGGAAGACACCGGGGAATATGGTACGGTATTGAAAACCAAAAGAAGAGGGTGAAAAATGGGAGGGGATGATTGTGGAGAAGGGTGCCAGTCAGCAAATGAGCTCTAAATACTTGGGGCAGATCAGCACTTCAGGTCAACGGTCACTGACACCTGAGAAGTTGTGACCACTTACAGTGACTGGGGATTTGCACTTATATCCAACGAGTCACCAGGAAACCCAACATCCTATCTTGTATTTTAGAAGTGCTGTCTTTAATGGCCCTGAATAGTCAGAACCTCAGCTGTGCCCTTGGGTGCGTAAGTGACTCAGTCCTGGCCCTGGGAGGAAATGCTGTCAGCTCAGCTGACTCTTCTACTGCAGCCGTCAGGCAGTTTGGGAGGATCATTCTTCAAGACTGGCTGTTAATGGGCAAGACCTGGAGTCAGTGAGATAGTCTGTGGTTCTTGATCGAAATGTAGGTACAAAAGTGTGCAGTGCAGTGTCCAAGGCAGTCACTATTAATTCAGAAAGGCTAAACTGTCAGGGAATAATTTTTCTGTAGAATAAATAGCATTTCCTGCCATTCAGTTTTTTTGGGTCAGCGCTTCTGATGTCTAGTGTTTTACATATTGACCTTCATGCAGTCCAAGTCCTACATCTTCATAAATTATCCCACAGAAAACTTGCAGGCAATTTCTCACTTATTAGACAAGCAATGAAATTCCATCCACCACACAGTGAATAAGTCAGGAGTGTCTTTTCCGTCTAGAACAGGGTTTTATTGCCCTCTAACATTTCTCCTCAATGGCTTTGTTAGATCCTGAGCTGACTTACATGCCTCTTGCTTGTCATAATGTACCAGGATTTTTCCATTTACTGCTGGTTTAAAATTAATTGCTTTACCTTCCTTACGCGTGACAGTCCTATAGTGCAAACTGTTTCTCGAGTTAAATGGAAATATTACGTTCACGTTTTGGTTTCTAGGTGAATTAAATAAAGGTAATACAGCTGTTTGTGAGGAGGTTGATGCTGCAAGAAAGATGCAGTCTTTCTATAGAGTATAAAATCCAGCAGAAATTCAAATGAGGTTTGAAAAAACCTTGCTTATAAAATCACTGCAGTGATCAAAAAGAATCTTAATTTCTGTTTTCTTGTGATAATCATTTCAATTCAGATGAAGTGGTCAGTGAGACAAGTAAAAGCAGCATTGAGCAGAAATCAAGTAAAGATTCAGTTTTAGTCATCTTACCATTTAATGAAGAGAGTGTGGAAACTAGTGAAGACAAAATGGAGACCAGCGATGAGTATAGCCAAGAAGGAGAGGAAATACGTGTTTCTGAGAGTGAAGATAGTCAGGAAGACACCGGGGAATATGGTACGGTATTGAAAACCAAAAGAAGAGGGTGAAAAATGGGAGGGGATGATTGTGGAGAAGGGCGCCAGTCAGCAAATGAGCTCTAAATACTTGGGTCAGATCAGCACTTCAGGCCAACGGTCACTGACACCTGAGAAGCTGTGACCACTTACAGTTACTGGGGATTTGCACTTATATCCAACGAGTCACCAGGAAACCCAACATCCTATCTTGTATTTTAGAAGTGCTGTCTTTAATGGCCCTGAATAGTCAGAACCTCAGCTGTGCCCTTGGGTGCGTAAGTGACTCAGTCCTGGCCCTGGGAGGAAATGCTGTCAGCTCAGCTGACTCTTCTACTGCAGCCGTCAGGCAGTTTGGGAGGATCATTCTTCAAGACTGGCTGTTAATGGGCAAGACCTGGAGTCAGTGAGATAGTCTGTGGTTCTTGATCGAAATGTAGGTACAAAAGTGTGCAGTGCAGTGTCCGAGGCAATCACTCTTATTTCAGAAAGGCTAAACTGTCCTGGAATAATTTTTCTGTAGAATAAATAGCATTTCCTGCCATTCAGTTTTTTTGGGTCAGCGCTTCTGACGTCTAGTGATTTACATATTGACCTTCATGCAGTCCAAGTCCTACATCTTCATAAATTATCCCACAGAAAACTTGCAGGCAATATCTCACTTATTAGACAAGCAATGAAATTCCATCCACCACACAGTGAATAAGTCAGGAGTGTCTTTTCCGTCTAGAACAGGGTTTTATTGCCCTCTAACATTTCTCCTCAATGGCTTTGTTAGATCCTGAGCTGACTTACATGCCTCTTGCTTGTCATAATGTACCAGGATTTTTCCATTTACTGCTGGTTTAAAATTAATTGCTTTATCTTCCTTACGCGTGAGAGTCCTATTGTGCAAACTGTTTCTCGAGTTAAATGGAAACATTACGTTCACGTTTTGGTTTCTAGGTGAATTAAATAAAGGTAATACAGCTGTTTGTGAGGAGGTTGATGCTGCAAGAAAGATGCAGTCTTTCTATAGAGTATAAAATCCAGCAGAAATTCAAATGAGGTTTGAAAAAACCTTGCTTATAAAATCATGCAGTGATCAAAAAGAATCTTAATTTCTGTTTTCTTGTGATAATCATTTCAATTCAGATGAAGTGGTCAGTGAGACAAGTAAAAGCAGCATTGAGCAGAAATCAAGTAAAGATTCAGTTTTAGTCATCTTACCATTTAATGAAGAGAGTGTGGAAACTAGTGAAGACAAAATGGAGACCAGCGATGAGTATAGCCAAGAAGGAGAGGAAATACGTGTTTCTGAGAGTGAAGATAGTCAGGAAGACACCGGGGAATATGGTACGGTATTGAAAACCAAAAGAAGAGGGTGAAAAATGGGAGGGGATGATTGTGGAGAAGGGCACCAGTCAGCAAATGAGCTCTAAATACTTGGGGCAGATCAGCACTTCAGGCCAACGGTCACTGACACCTGAGAAGCTGTGACCACTTACAGTTACTGGGGATTTGCACTTACATCCAACGAGTCACCAGGAAACCCAACATCCTATCTTGTATTTTAGAAGTGCTGTCTTTAATGGCCCTGAATAGTCAGAACCTCAGCTGTGCCCTTGGGTGCGTAAGTGACTCAGTCCTGGCCCTGGGAGGAAATGCTGTCAGCTCAGCTGACTCTTCTACTGCAGCCGTCAGGCAGTTTGGGAGGATCATTCTTCAAGACTGGCTGTTAATGGGCAAGACCTGGAGTCAGTGAGATAGTCTGTGGTTCTTGATCGAAATGTAGGTACAAAAGTGTGCAGTGCAGTGTCCGAGGCAATCACTATTAATTCAGAAAGGCTAAACTGTCGGGGAATAATTTTTCTGTAGAATAAATAGCATTTCCTGCCATTCAGATTTTTTGGGTCAGCGCTTCTGACGTCTAGTGATTTACATATTGACCTTCATGCAGTCCAAGTCCTACATCTTCATAAATTATCCCACAGAAAACTTGCAGGCAATTTCTCACTTATTAGACAAGCAATGAAATTCCATCCACCACACAGTGAATAAGTCAGGAGTGTCTTTTCCGTCTAGAACAGGGTTTTATTGCCCTCTAACATTTCTCCTCAATGGCTTTGTTAGATCCTGAGCTGACTTACATGCCTCTTGCTTGTCATAATGTACCAGGATTTTTCCATTTACTGCTGGTTTAAAATTAATTGCTTTATCTTCCTTACGCATGACAGTCCTATTGTGCAAACTGTTTCTCGAGTTAAATGGAAATATTACTTTCACGTTTTGGTTTCTAGGTGAATTAAATAAAGGTAATACAGCTGTTTGTGAGGAGGTTGATGCTGCAAGAAAGATGCAGTCTTTCTATAGAGTATAAAATCCAACAGAATTTCAAATGAGGCTTGAAAAAACCTTGCTTATAAAATCACTGCAGTGATCAAAAAGAATCTTAATTTCTGTTTTCTTGTGATAATCATTTCAATTCAGATGAAGTGGTCAGTGAGCCAAGTAAAAGAAGCATTGAGCAGATATCAAGCAAAGAGTCACTGTTAGTCACCTTACCATGTCATGAAGAAAGTGTGGAAACTAGTGAGGACAAAATGGAGACCAGGCACGAGTACAGCCAAGAAGAAGAGCAAACATGTGTTTCTGAGAGTGAAGATAGTCAGGAAGACACTGGGGAATATGGTATGGTATTCAAAAACAAAGGTTTATTTTATAGCAAATAATAGATTGACAATAAATTGTGTGTATAGGAATTAAAGAAAAAAGTAATACCCTTTTTCAGATAAAATGAGCATGCTAAAAAAATATTGTAGGATAACAGCAGGCACGAAGGACTTGGCTTCTTCTAGGAGCGTGAAAGAGTTGTTGCAATGATTAAGATTCTAATTAAAAAATGTAAGGACATCTACAGTCTTAAAAGAAATGCAAGATGCTTACAATTTCTGCTACTCCCGTCCTCCAAAAGGCTGAGCTCTGAAAGCCTTGAGAGACACTCAGAGACAGCAGTGTGCCCAGGTGGCCCAAAAGGCCAATGGCATCTTGGCTTGTATCAGGAACGGCGTGACCAGCAGGTCCAGGGAGGTTATTCTCCCCCCGTACTCGGCACTGGTGAGACTGCACCTTGAGTACTGTGTTCAGTTCTGGGCCTCTCACCACAAGAAGGATGTTGTGGCTCTGGAGCGAGTCCAGAGAAGGGCAACAAAGCTGGTGAAGGGGCTGGAGAATAAATCTTATGAGGAGCGGCTGAGAGAGCTGGGGTTCTTCAGCCTGGAGAGGAGGAGGCTGAAGTGAGACCTTATTACTCTCTAACTAACTACCTGAAGGGAGGGTGTGGAGAGGAGGGAGCTGGCCTCTTCTCCCAAGTGACAGGGGACAGGATGAGAGGGAATGGCCTCAAGCTCCGCCAGGGGAGATTTAGGCTTGAGATTAGGAAAAAGTTCTTCACGGAGAGGGTGGTTAGGCATTGGAACGGTCTGCCAAGGGAGGTGGTTGAGTCACGGTCCCTGGAGGTGTTTAAGGTTAGGGTAGACGAGGTGCTTAGGAGCATGATTTAGGGATTGGTGGGAATGGTTGGACTCGACGATCCAGTGGGTCTCTTCCAACCTGGTCATTCTGTGATTCTGTGATTCTGTGACTGAAGAGCTTGGTCCTTTACCGTGACTGTAGTTCCTTCTTGGGCCTCCCAGCTTTCTTCAGATGGATTTCTCTGCAGGGCTAAGCATTCTCATCACCCATCCAGCCTGTGTTTGGTTGGGATTGTTGTGGCAGTGTTTCAGCTTTGCTCTAGTAAGACCCATCATGCTCTGCTTGTTGCACGTTATCTCCTAACCAGTGCTGTCATTAGCAGCGCAAAACTAATTTATCAGAGAAAACCGTATATGCTGAAGCAAAAGGTGTGAAATTCTTCTCTGGGGTTGTTCAGTTGCAGGCTGAGTCTGGGCATATCACAGCTGGTGGTGTGACAGATCTGTCAGAAGTATGGGAATACCTGGGATGGGGTCCTGCTGCGCATTTTCTGATCTTGCTGTGCTCTTTGTGTCAGGGAGATATTGCTGATCACAAGAGAGAGAATTATTGTGAGCAGTATTTGTCATCTTTTCCTGAACTCTGTGTTTTGATAGACTGTCAATTCCCTTTTGTCAAATGTCGTGCAGGCAGTGCGCTGCAAAGAATGGAAACTGCCAGCTGCTCAGACTTCAGGCCTGTAGTCAGGTCAGAGTGAAATAGGTGCACCACACCTAGCAAAGCATTTGATATTTCAGCAAGTCATAGAAAGTGCTGTAGGCATCTCTGCGTGAAGCAGCCAAGGAGTGTCCTGGAATGGAAAGCTTCTTGTCTTCTCTGCAGAGCTGGAACGTTAGAACGATTCAAGCAGGTTATGTGCTATTACATAGAGACCTTTGTCAGAATCTTGGATCCCAGGAGGAACCTTTTAAGGCTCTCCTGGGACCTTCCCTGCTAAGCTTTCATGGTCCCTTGCAGTGCAGATCTTCGTGCTTCACCCAGGTGAAATGCGACAGCAAGGAGTGAGGCTATCACTATCCTTTGAGACCTACGGTACAGGCAAAAAGTTTGTTCTGAGCAAGTGCCTCTTGTACTATAGACTGAAATGGTCTTTTAAAAGTTTTCTCACAAGTCTATTCAGAGCTGTGCAGGTGCAGAGTATTGATGGGGTAGAAAAGATGGGTGTAAACATAAAGCATGAGGAACCACAGGAGGAAGAAAGAAATAAAAACAAAAATGAAAAAAAAAAAGAATAATAACGTATAAAAGGCTGAGGAGCAAGACAGTATCAATGGTATAGAAAAAAGCAACCTCCTAGGAAAAAGGTGAGAAAGCACAGGATGTGCACTGGTAAGAGAGAGGCAGGGATTTGGGAAGAGAAGAGTGCAAGGTTGTGACAGGGCAGATAAGTCTTCTCACTGCAAGCCAGTGGGAACAAGACGTCTCCTGTTCTTGGACCTTTCAGTGCCCTGTCTAACTCTGAAGCAGCAGAGAGATTAAATCCCATCTATACAGCTCCATGTATAAAAAAAAATCAGTCTCTTAAGAATCGATAGCCATTTTTTCTTAATAAATTACCAGAGGGAACATCCTGCCACATGCAAGGATGCATAATTTCACTACATTGTGCCCAGAAATTACAATGATCCATAGAACTGTAGAACTGTAGAATCACAGAATGGTTTGGGTTGGAAAGGATCTTAAAGATCCAAAGGGATTGGACAGTGTACATAGCTGGAATACTGCTCATAAAGAGGCTGTTTAGTATTACTAGGTTGAAAGCCATCCACTTAATCATCCAGCAAGTCATAAAGTAAAAATGGAAGTGGAAGCATAACCTTAGCAATCATTTCAAATGTCTGACTTGACTGCGAAGAACTGCAAGCGTTGCATTTACAGAACAGAAAACACTTCCTCACTTATTTATTGATAAGCATAGGTCTTCTAGAAATATGTTAGTTTGGGGAACTGAGGGATCATCAGAACTATAGTTGGAAACGTCACATAGAATTTGTTGTTCATGTTTTTTAAGTGGTCATAGAACATTAATAATGTTATATCTAGAGAACAACATTGTTGCTTGTATGTTGAACCTCTCTCAGCTTGCCTGAGGAAAGCAATCTCATTGTTCTGTGAAAATGTGGAAGACTGCTGCTCTGTGCATGAATTTCACCTTGGAATTTTAATGGTTTTCTCCATTTGGTTGTAACCTATGTTAAACATTTTTCTTTACTGGTGAAGATTTACATGGCTTAAATTGAGTTTGCCCTCACATTAAATTTCTATATTTTAAATCAAGCTGAGGTAGCTGCGTGACTTCTCCCCTTTTGCTTTTTATTGGTTTCTTTCATGCTTCCTCTGTTGTAATTTTGTGTTAGGTTTTGAAGATTACAAGCCAATCCAAGAGGAACTAGCAAAGGTGATTGGAAATGTGAATTCTGAACCTGAACCTAGTGATCCCCATGCAGATGAGGAAGAAGAGAACATAACAAATGCAGAGTGTGGTGCCAAAGAAGGTGAGATTGGCTGTTGATCAGGAATGTGGATTAAATCTTATTCCCCTGAAGTCTTTTTGTAGAAGTATTTGTCCTTTCCTTTTCCTTTCGTGGCTATCAAACACTCCTTGTGCTCTTCTCTTTCCTAACTTGTATAAAATTGGGTGATCACTAGCTAGGTTCTGTAGTCACGTATAATTAATACTTTCTTTGGTAGTTATAGTGGTCCTAGGTTAGGAATCCAGGCCATGAAAGAACTGGCTACCACTCAAGACAACAGCCGCAGAAAGCAGGAGTCTAGTGAGTTTCTCTTTGCTTCCAGGTATTGTTAAGACAGGTAGGATGGGACTGTTTGCATAAGATGAGAATGTAAGACTAGGAATGAAGCTGCACTGCAGACTTGATCTCCATGCTGTTTGTCTCCCAAACTCACCTCCCTGTTGGCAGTTGGCATAATTGACAACTGGGAAATCTCACACACAGCAAAGTAAATTTACTTTGGCTAATGGTTATAAATGGTTATGCCACACACAGCACAGCCTTTGATTTCTTTTAGACAAAGTAAACAAAGCATGTCTTTTTACAGGGACTTGCAAAATCTGTTGCATTAGACTCAGTCCAATAGTAGCAGCTGGACAATTTGGACGCTGTGCTTTTGTGTATATGCCATGTGTCTGAAGGAGTTGCCCAAACGCTTCTTAGATATTGTCAGCCTTGGTGCCGTGACTGCTTCCCTGGGGATCTGATCCAGTGCTCCACCACCCTCTTGATGAAGAACTTTTTCCTAATGTCCAACCTAACCACCTCCTGGTGCACCTTCCTGCCGCTCCCTCAGCATTCCTTCTTTTTGCAGTGGGTAGGAAGTTAGCCCTTCACATTCCCTTGACGACAACATTTCCGCCACTTCTTTCAATAGAAATGCTCAAACAATCCAATGGCATAAGAGATTTTGAGAAAAGAAATAGCAGAAACATTGTAACCTGATGAAACCTTGTACCTAACTGCAAATCTGAAGGTTCCCAGCAAGCGAATGAAGCCAACTCTATGGAAGGCTCATGGAGTGTGGTGAGCATCGGCAGCTGCCGCACACATGCCAGCAGGCACTGAGATCTGGAAGCGCCAGGCAGAAATCAGAGACAAATCGGGGAAGACATTGATCCTTGCTCCTTTCAGTGGCACAAGACTTCTCATTTTCTGAAGCAGAGGGACCTTCCACATTTGTGTCAGGCAGTGGTACCTCAGTACAGACTGCAGGGTGCCTGCTCAGGGACAGACCCTGGAGCACCCAGTTCAGTGGAGGCATTGCTGTTAAATTCCCAGGGGGCGGGAATTATTTCCCTCAATGTAATCACAGAATCCACGGGAAGCAATTATCCACTTTGCATGAACAGCTGAGTAGTATTCTTCCTGTGTGTGCGTGTTTTACAAGAGCAATTTACCACCTATTCCTCAATTTTTGAATGTTGCTGTCAAGCTTAGAGCTATTACATACACACACCTGAGCTTCCCACTAGGCAGGTGAAGGCGGGAGGGAGGGAGAGTAGACAAGGCAGGCCGAACTGTTAGACTTGATAGCTGGTCATTCATCAACATTTTTCCTCAAATTAGTTATGCCAGATGCCAGAATGGCAGCAGTAGAAACACAGAGCACAGAAGGGTTGGCAGAAGGAACAAGAACACTCGCTGTGCAGAAGGCAGCAGAACAAGTGGTACAAGAAGGGCACATGATAGACGAGAGAGAAGCACTTGAGAAGGAAGATTTTGTTGCTGAGGGAGGAGATGTTTGCACTGAAGAGGAAGGAGAAGAAATGGCACGGATGGGAGATTTTCTTCCCAAGGAAGACACAGTAGCTGTGATGCTGGTGGAGGGTCAGCTTGCGGTGGAGGAATCTGCTCCTGAGGACAGCACCATGGCAGAAGAAGATCCCAAAGGAATGGGGACAGGGAAGGGAATGGAGTCTGGTGTAGAGGTGGCATGTGGGGAGCAGGAAGATTTGATGGAGGGGACGGAGAGTGAGGCAGCACTGGGAGTGCAGACACCTGTGGAAAAGGAGCTGGCAGGGGCACTGCTACACAGGGAGGCAGATGGAGTGGTGTCTGAGAGGGCAGAGGTGGCTGTGGAAGTCTCTGAGGAAAAAGAGGCTGCAGAGGAGGTCTCTGGGACAGGGGCAGATGAGGATGGGTCACAGGAGGGGACAGAGCAGGTGGGAGTGAAAGCTGAGGGGGAGCAGCCAGGCCTCTGTGAAAACACGGGAGGGAGAGAAGGAAGGGGTGTCTTGGAGAGTACATGGAGCACTGAAGTCAAGGTGCAGAGGAAGGACAGTCCTGTTGGAGAGAGACCTGATGCTCCAGGAGCCACTGATGTGGGTGAAAGAAGCCATGATCCCTGGGAGGTGAGTCCTGCATGTGTTGACCGCTGTGCCCTGTACCTGCTCCAGTCCCCAGACTGGTCCCTGCTAGAAGCAGAGGGTGCATCACTTCATCCTGTTTCTTACACTTTCCTTAAGTATCTGCTGCTGGAAGCAGGGTGAGGGATGGTAAATCCTTCTCAGTGTTAGCTTCTGCATTCTTTCCTGTTTCTGAAATTTCATTGCAAATGCCTTTGCCCTGCTGCTAAGGCTTCTGGCCCCTCAGTTGTCTTACCCTTGTCCATGTGGTGCAGCTCTGATCCCCCCACATACCACTCAACTGCCCGCGCTGGTGGCAGTGGCTGAGCCTCCCTAGCATTGCTGGCTGGAATGCTCCAGGTCAGTGGCAGCACTCCACTTCTCTGGTCACTCTGGCATATGTTTCTGTTACAGCGGTATCTCAGTAGCTCAAAGTTTATCGCATTTTCTGTAAAGCTAATGTTTTTCTCACCGTTTCCTGGGACGCTGCAAACCCAGATGCAGTAGTTGTGCCCTCTGCTCAGTCTCAGGATGGGGAAGAAACTTTCCTCTAAGCTACTCCTGCAGCTTCTTCAATGTTGTTTCCGGAAACATTGACACAAACTGCTGTAGATTTGTGCTGGTTGGGATGTTCACTCTTCCTTTATTTATTCCACGGGTACCACAACCACCTGTCATGTTTTACTCACGCAGCTTCTCAGTGTTCAGTGGACAACTGAAATAAACCTGTACACGCCAGCCGGGAAACAGCACTCCTTTGTAATTGGGAAGGCAATAACTGAAAGGATTGTTCCACAGCTGCTGTGCTTGTTTTTCACATAACACTGATAGATACTGTTCTGACTAAACCTCTCCTCCTCCCCTAGGCAGTACTGGTGGGAGGGAGGGCAGCGGGCAAATGTTCTTTATGTTTCTACAGGACAAGAAGTGTGTCTGTGCAGAGCTGCCCATGTTTTTGCCTGTGTCAGTATACTGACTGCATTTGCCTGTGTGCCCTTTCCCTTTCTGAGCTGCAGAATCTTCACTGTGTCTTCAGTGCTGTGTATGGGGCCCTGGTGCACATTAATGCTTTGATTCTGACGAGAGCATCTGGGGTGCTCAGCAGAGATGTGGAATGGCAGGATCACAGGGAATAGTAGCCTCACACTGGGTTTTTTAACATGAGGGGCTGTCTCCATCCCGTGTCACAGTACCCGTGAGCCCTGCTTGGGTACTACGTGTGCCAGGTGGGTCTGCACAGGGGGCTTCTTGCTCCGTGGGGATCCTGGTTTCTCACTGGCCATACTGTGTGGCATTTTTGGGACTCTGAAATGTTATTGGAAATTATTAAATCAGAACAATTCTAATAAGTCTTTTGAAATGAATAAAGCCTGGCTTTTTGGTTTTGGTGGCGTCAGTCCCTTGGGCCTGTTGAATCTGTGGCATAACTACAGCTGTTTCAGCCCAGTGCTGGTGGTAGGTCAGTTCTGGCTGTGGCTCCCTGCTGCCAGCATCTCCCTTCCAGCTCTGCTGCACCTCAGAGGGCTCTCTGAGAGGCTGCCAGGCCGTGGTGTCCAGGGCTGTGTACACAGCAGCTGGGCAGGCATCGCTCCGTGGGCTGCAGGATGTTCGGCAATAACAGAGCTGTGCTGTTTTTTAGATCTGTTACCTACAGAACCTACATTCTGTCCTAGAGACAAACACAAACCTCTGAGCACCTGGAGATTACCAGCACCCTGTGTTTCTGTGGAATATAACTTTTAATTGTGGCTAGCTTCAACTTTCATCTCCTGTGAAAGTAGCTCAGGACTTGTTTAAATCATGGTGTGTCAGCCATGGCAGCTCTCCCTCCCAATTCAGCTTTGTGGCCTCACTGCTCTGTGTGCAATGAGCTCACCGTAGCCGTGGAATGACTGAATTTTAAGTGGAAATCACTGACATCCCTGTGCCTGCTAGTGCCTGAGATTTCAAACAGTGCAGCCTTGACTGGAAAGAGAAGGATTAGTGTATGAGGAAGATTTTGAAACAGATGAAGAAGACAATGATGAGGAACAAACTAGTGATCAGATGAGTGGAACGTCAAAGTCATTCTCAGATGATGAAAACCTGGACTTAGGGAGAGTGGTAACTTATCAGAGAAGGCACCGCGGGCCTCTGACAATGAAAAAGATGAGAGTGATGCATATTCTGACAGTGCCTCAGAGGACGATAAACAAGGTTAGTTTTTTCATAATGAACCTTAGAGAAGTTGAACTAGTGCATATTTTACATTTTGAGCATGTCCAGTACAGATGTTGAGTCTGTGTAGGAAACTCATGCAATTCCTACTGAACTGGTAAAAGATGGACATTTTATCTGTTCTTGTTAATTCTGCCATCTGTCACTGAAATGCAGCCAAACCCACTGGCGACGTAAGCATGTGCCACTCCGCAGCAGGCATTGCTGAACTATTTAGTTGCAGAAATGGAGAAGGGAGCCAGTCAGCAAATGAGCTCTAAATACTTGGGGCAGATCAGTACTCCAGGTCAACGGTCACTGACACCTGAGAAGCTGTGACCACTTACAATTCCTGAGGATTTGCACTTACATCCAATGAGTCACCAGGAAACCCAACATCCTATCCTATTTATTCTCTAGAGATGTTCTGCTTTTCAGGGCCTTGATCCTCTGTTTGCAATTCATTCAGAAAGAGGATTTTGAGCAACTTCTTGTATAACTGGTGCCAAATAATGTTAGTGTTGGAAGATTCTGGCTGACTGCTTTGGAATTTGCTTGCCATCTGAAAGAATGCAGCAGTGCTGTGGGGTTGTGCAGTATTCTGCCTGCCTGGAAGGAGAACTCTGTGTGGTTACAAGTAGTATGTGCTTAACAATGATATTGTCTATATCTCTAAGGGCTACATTTTCAAGCAGCCTGTCCACTGCTTTGCGAATTAAAACAAAGAGGTTTAGCGTATAAATGTTTTCATAAACGTAATGGCAAGCACCAAGTGAGGAAATTGTTCTAGAGGTATGAGTGTTACTAATTGTAAAGAGCAGTCAAACCAGGAGTAGCTCAATATGCGCGGTAGCTATGTTTTTGTGTTACCTACTTAACCTGGTTAAAATGTTTTTGCAGGGGGACAGGAGTGGGTTAAGACTTATGAATTCAGTGGAACATGTAACTGGTATATCCCGGTATCAACTCCCAGTCATCAACAATTATATGATACCAGTGCCACCTCCCCCTCTGGAAAAGGAAGACAAGAATGTAAATGCAGTGAGAACTAGGATGCTCAGCAGCAGATTATTTCATCCCACCACTGCTGCAAATGACACAGGGCAGCTTTTAACAAAGGTGAGTTATTCCTGTCTGCTTCTCTGTTTATTGTTACGTTACCTTCCCCGTGGGTATATTTGCCTAAAGCTGAAAGATGTGTCTATCTAGTTTGCATAAAGATTCACTGAAGTTTTGAAAGAAAAAAAAATATACCTATTAAAAGACATAGCTAGCACCCTTTTCTCTGTATACTAAAACACTGGGTGTTTTTCATCAGCTAGGGGTAAAAAGGTGCTTGAACAAAAAAGCGCAGGAACTCCTACTTATGGCCTTCTGTCTTAGTCAATCTGATCCTGTCTCTGACTGTATCTGGTGCCAGAACTTCAGCAGGATAGGGGAAATGCTGTGAGTGTGTGAAAACTTCTGTTACACTCTATCTCCAGGCAGTCTTGACTGCTGCAAGGGAATTGTAGGAACCCAGGACTGGGAGAGACATTCAAACTTGGTCCCTGCCATTCTGGGAAATTCAATGCAATGGATTTTCAATGAAAAATATTTTATTGCCCTTCTGCATGTTACAAAACTCTTCCCAATTTAAACACCTCAAGCCTGTCTTAAAGGGCTGGCAGCCTCAAGAGCATTCCACATATAGGTGATCTTTGAGTTCACCTTTTGTTAGAGCTGGAAGCCAAATGCACTTTTTGTGTATTTTCTGCTGCAGAATTCTGGAGGATTCCCTAAGCCCTCGTTACACAGCAACGCATCTGTTACCATGATCTTCCTAGGAAAAGGTTTGCATTTATCTCATGGCAGTACTGACTACAGAGATGAAATCAAAATCTATCAGCAGCATTGTGGAGGACAAAACATTTGTGTCTACAACGGCAAGCTGTTGGAAGGAGGTAAGGATAAAGAGTCCAAGAGTTTGTATGGATTCTAGTAACATCTTCTTTATTGGCTAAAATGTTGATGTGATACTAAAATGATTCCAGCTGAGCTCAGTCAAGATGTGTGCCTCCAGACTAAACCTGATCTACTGCTTCATGATTGAAAAGGATGTTACGATTACTTTTTCAAATAACAAAAGAATGAATTCCTTCCTGCTGGAATGGGCTCAGGTCGCTTTAGAAAGATGCTCTGACTTGTGGGTGAAGGAAGTACAACCCCTTCTCCCCAGCATGGGTCTGGGTAGCAGCCTCAGTGCCCTTCAGGCCTGGATGCTGAACGGTGCCCCTGCAGAGCAGCTGAAACAGCTCCAGGCACACACGAGGAATCCTAAACTTTCTGTGCTTAATTTAACCTCTTGTAAACCATGTGACAGTTAATTTTTTTGAGACAGGAGGCTCTGGTTTTGGTTCTGCTGAAGCACTGAGTGGCCAAATCGATGATGTATTTGCTTGTCACAGTGGTGTCCTGCTTGGTACTCCTCGATTGGGAAGAGACAAGGCCGCTATGTGGGGAGGCAGTAGAGTCTTAGCAGCTAATTAATACAGCTGAGAACCATGTACCTGACCTCAGAGTGCTGGACACTTTAGTGGTGATGCTGATGAGACACAACAATTGCAACCGGCTGATAGAAAGGCATTGCCTTTTCCTTTGATCCGTTTCCTTTCTGTGATTACAGAGACTTTCCAGTTTGTCTCAAAGAGGCACCGTGGTTTCCCATTCAGCCTCACCTTTTTCCTCAATGGATTGCAAGTGGACAGGTTGAGCTGTTGCTGTGAGTACAAACATCACAAGAATACCAGGCTGGGAGGCAGACATGGATACTTTGGTTTTCTCAATGTGAAAGGAGCTTCTCCTTGCTACAGGTATGGAGATGAATATGCTTTGCTCACAAGGACTTCACAGCCCAGTTTTTAGAGAGTTTATCACTTGTTTCTTCTATTTTAATCTTTCACTCTGCAGCTCTGTAGAACCTGGTCTGTTTTTCAGCTCCCCAGAAATGTGTAGAATTGAGCTTATTCCTCAGGGTTCCACATCCAAGAATGCCATCCAGGTCAGCTGCCTTTGTGCTGCCTCGTCAGTCTCTCTGTTGAGCATGCCCAGCAGTGGATAGTGTTTGCACTGGATCTGTCAGCTTGTCAGGAGGCAGTCAGCACTTTCTCTGCAGTCCAATGTGGAGGAGTAGCTGTGGGTGGTATACATGAGATGCTTGTGTGTTTCTGGTGGAAGTGATAGTGGAATAAATATTGGGAGCATTGCTGAGTTAACTGTAGTCTTCAGGGTTTTCTTTGTGATAGTGTGAACAGGATAATTTCTTTTTAAACAGCTCTGCCTCTGAGGTGGGATTCTGCTGTAACACTCCTGGCTGCTGAATAAGATAGTGTTGAATATTAGCCAGGTTTCAGACAACAAATCTGTGTAGAAGATTCTTTGTTTGGGGCAAAAGTCAATGTTTTGAGCAACAGCTGTGGTATTGCCAAGAAACCTCACATTTAATAAAATCCTGTGTTAAGTCATGCTAGACAAGTTAACTTCTGTACACATGGGTGATTTTTAAACTTTTTCTTTTTTTTCTAAGTAATTTTTAAAAAAGCAACAGTCAGTTGGAAGAAGAGACCATCCACAGAGCTATATTCTATTTTTTGGATAAGGACTAAATTCCAAGAAAAAAAAACCAAATTCCTTTATTGTACCATGCTTTATCCACTCCAATCTAACACTGAACATGGTTTCTTTACACAAATTCCTTAGTATGTTCAAAGTAGTGACAAGTGTCTGCATTCAGAATGGATATAGCACCAACAGAGTTTAGGAAATGCCCAAATCTCAGCTTCTCTGTGATTTCTAGAGAGACTTGAAGTGAATTTTCTGAATGAGTAAAGTCTTCCAGAAATGAATCCCTTCCTGAGTCATCCTTACTTTCTGTCTCTTTTCCCCTCTTATTCTTAGCGATATCTCAGTTTTCCTGTTTCTCGTCAGTACAGCAAATCTTGTCTGGTGAATAAAATCATCTCCATTAACCAGATACTCTCCATAAATGGCAATTATTTTCACTCACTAATATTTGACTCCTATTTTGAGTATTGCACCACATCCACATATAAATACCCACTCTGATTCTCAGTAAAGATCCTAGTTTATTTTCCCTGTTGGGTTAAGGCTTTGATTCACAAACAGGTGATGCTGCAGTGATTTCTATGCTGATGCTGTGATCCTTGCACAAAGAGTTTTTTGCTGCCTGGGTCTAGCATTTCTGTACAGTAAAAGTGCTTCAATATCTCAAAAGTCCCTGAAAAAAATACGACGAACAAATAATTGAAAAGTAGGACCTTTATCAGAAATTGTCACGTTCTCACATTTACATTTCATGCCCACAGACTGAAAGGATTTCTAGACTGATTGTTGGGGATTTGACTGTAGTTTGTGAACAGCCGGAATATGAGGGTAATTGCAGTGAAGCCTTACATAAAAAAGCATTTCTGATGGCATCCTGATGCTTGCAGGGGTAGGAGCTGGCGTTCGGTGTAGCTTGAGATTAATGGACAGTTTTGATAATTTCAATTTCAATCTGTTTATGTTTCAATTGTTGCCTTTAAGTGCAGATAATGTTACTCTCCTTAAAGGAGGAGCTGCTTCTATATTTGTGGGGCACTTGAAGACTTGAGGGTGCTTCTCCAAGTAAGCCATTATCAGTAACCATGTTATCTGAGTGGCAATGCAAAGGCAGATAAATATCTAGTTTAACTTCTGATAAAGACCTAAACAGCTGTGTCTGCTACTCTTCTATTGTTCACAGAAAGAAAAATGTGATACTTCCCAGTTTTCCATGGTTATTTTTGATAGGTGCATTATTGGAAGGTATCTGGACAAAGAGCCATCCCCTCCCAAGACAAAGATGGAGAACCATGAGGAAAAGCTTGTAGATTCCTGGAGAGATGAAGTGCACAGTGAGCCAAGTAAAAGCAGCATTGCGCAGAAATCAAGCAAAGATTCACTGTTAGTCACCTTACCATGTAATGAAGAGAGTGTGGAATCTAGTGAGGACAAAATGGAGACCAGCGATGAGTACAGAAAGGAAGAAGAGGAAATATGTGGTAATGAGAGTGAAGATAGTCAGGAAGACACCAGGGAATCTGGTACAGTATTCAAAAACAAAAGAAGAGGGTGAAAAATGGGAGGGGATGATTGTGGAGAAGGGCGCCAGTCAGCAAATGAGCTCTAAATACTTGGGGCAGATCAGTACTTCAGGTCAACGGTCACTGACACCTGAGAAGCTGTGACCACTTATAATTCCTGAGGATTTGCACTTACATCCAATGAGTCACCAGGAAACCCAACATCCTATCTTGTATTTTAGAAGTGCTGTCTTTAATGGCCCTGAATAGTCAGAACCTCAGCTGTGCCCTTGGGTGCGTAAGTGACTCAGTCCTGGCCCTGGGAGGAAATGCTGTCAGCTCAGCTGACTCTTCTACTGCAGCCGTCAGGCAGTTTGGGAGGATCATTCTTCAAGACTGGCTGTTAATGGGCAAGACCTGGAGTCAGTGAGATAGTCTGTGGTTCTTGATCGAAATGTAGGTACAAAAGTGTGCAGTGCAGTGTCCGAGGCAATCACTATTAATTCAGAAAGGCTAAACTGTCCTGGAATAATTTTTCTGTAGAATAAATAGCATTTCCTGCCATTCAGATTTTTTGGGTCAGCGCTTCTGACGTCTAGTGTTTTACATATTGACCTTCATGCAGTCCAAGTCCTACATCTTCATAAATTATCCCACAGAAAACTTGCAGGCAATTTCTCACTTATTAGACAAACAATGAAATTCCATCCACCACACCGTGAATAAGTCAGGAGTGTCTTTTCCGTCTAGAACAGGGTTTTATTGCCCTAAAGAACTCGATCGGAACGTCAGCGCTGGGCTCCCGGGCAGCGGCCGTGCCCACGTGGTGCCTGACGTGAGGGGGCAGTTCCGGAAGCTTCCGCGGGGGAGGGGGCAGTTCTGGAAGTTTCCACGGGGTATTTAAATGGGACTTTGGGAGCACAGGCAAAGAGAGGTGGGGCATGTTAAACAAGGAAGTTTGAGCAGGAAGGGCTGGAGCACAGTCAGAAGAGATTGAGGAAAATGGTGGATACCCGAAGAAAGACTAAGGCTGCACCAAATGTGATGGAGGCTGCCACCCAGACGGAGCCCCGGTGGGCACATGCAGCTACCCAGACCCTGGGCTGCAGGCAGTGCCCCCCTCCCACAGCGGCTTACGCCTCTGGCACTGGCTCCTCCTGTGGAAGCTGTGCTCGGGTAGGGGAACTGCTTCATATGGTGGAAGAGCTGAGGAAAGATGTGGAAAGGCTGAGGATCATCAGGGAATGTGAGAGGGAGATAGATGAGTGGAGCAGGGCCCTCTCATGGGCTGCTGGAGCTAGTGAAGCTGAGCACCGCCCACTGGTAAACTGCAAGGCCGGGAGAGACAGAGATGGGGAATGGCAGCAGGTTCCTGTCTGGAGAAGGAAACCTGCTCCCCCCACCCAGGCAATTAACCCCCAGATTTCTCTGGGGAACAAATATGAGGTGCTGAGGGTGCATCCAATCCCTAAAGATGAAGAGGGCTGCACCCACAGCCTGGGTTCCAAAACTCCATCATCCTGCTACAGCCTTAAAAACATCCTCGGTTAAAAAGGAGGGTGATTGTCTTGGGGAATTCCCTTCTCAAAGGAATGGAGGGTCCCATCTGTAGGACGGACCCACTCCATAGGGAGGTCTGCTGCTTGCTGGGAGCATCAGTGAGGGCTGTTACTAGAAAGCTCCCTTCCCTGGTCAAGGACACAGACTACTACCCACTCTTAGTTTTTCAAGTTGGTAACGAAGAAATAGAGTGTAGAAGGCCTAAAGCCATTAAAAGGGACTTCAAGGCTCTTGGGAGAATGATAGAGGGCTCTGGGGCACAGGTAATACTTAACTCCATCCCAATATTAAGGAATCAGGAGCAGGAAATGAGGAATAAGAAACTGATTAATGAATGGCTTAGGGACTGATGTGAGAAGAGGGGCTTTGGGTTCTTTAATCATGGGGAGGCCCACGCACCAGCAGGCTTTCTTACTAGGGAACCTAGTTAAGCTCATAAATCGAGCTTTAAACTAGATGTGAGGGGGGAGGGGATGGGGACCAGGCAGGATGGGCATGAGCCTGGAGGTGAGACTTCAGTGGCAAAGGGGTGGTGTGCTGGCGATGTCTGCCAGTATATCACCACTAAGCAAGAGGGGGTGAGTGCAGCAGAGGATGGTAGGCAGCAAACTGGCACTGTGGCCTTAGTTAACTCAAGGACTGCTCAGTTGGGAAGAAACCCTATTACGAAGGATGTAGCTTCACCTGCCCAGCTGAAGTGCATTTACACCAATGCACGCAGCATGGGAAATAAGAAGGAGGAGCTGGAAGCTGTGGTAGGGCAAGGAGACTATGGTGTCGTTGCCATTGCGGAGACATGGTGGAATGACTCGTACAACTGAAGCGTACCCATGGTGGGGTATAAACTCTTTAGGAAGAACAGGAAGGGCAGAAGAGGAGGCGGGGTAGCCCTCTATGTTAGAGAGGGCTTTGATACCCTCGAGCTGGACTACGGTCAGGATGGGACTGAGTGCCTGTGGGTGAAAATCAGAGGAGCCCACGGGCAGGCAGGTATTGTGATGGGAGTCTGCTATAGACCACCCAGCCAAGAAGAAGCAGCTGATGAGCTCTTCTGCAAACAACTGAGTGTAGTCTCAAGATCGCTACCTCTGGTCCTTGTGGGAGACTTCAGTTTCCTGGATCTAGGCTGGGAGTGTAATACAGCAGAAAGGAAGCAGTCCCGGAGGTTCCTGGAGTGTGTGGAAGACAACTTCCTCACACAGCTGGTGAGCGAACCGACAAGGGACGGTGCCCTCCTGGACCTGCTGTTTGTGAACAGAGAAGGACTGGTGGGGGATGTGAGGGTTGGAGGATGGCTGAGGCAAAGCGATCATGGGATGATAGAGTTCTCGGTGCAGGGTGAGATGGAGAAGGTGGAGGTTAGCAGAACAGTCGCCCTCAACTTTCAGAGAGCAGACTTTGGACTGTTCAGAAGGCTGGTTGGAAAAGTCCCGTGGGAGGCGCTCCTTGAGGGCAAAGGTGTCCATGAGGGCTGGGCGCTCTTCAAGAAGGAACTCCTAGCAGCGCAGGAGAAAGCCGTCCCCAAGTTCCGGAAAAGTAGCCGGCAGGGTGAGAAACCAGCATGGTTGAGTAGGGAGGTCCTAAGAGACATCAATAGGAAGAGGAGGGTCTACGACCTCTGGAGGAAGGGGCAGGCATCCTGGGTGGACTATAGGGAGGAGGTGAGAATGTGCAGGGAAAAAGTCAGGAGGGCTAAAGCCCAACTAGAAATGCGATTGGCCAAGACTGTGAAAGACAACAAAAAGTCTTTCTACAAATACATCAACAGCAAAAGGAGGGCTAGGGAGAATCTCCAGGCTCAGTCAACATGGGTTCATGAAAGGCAGGTCTTGCCAGAGTAATCTGATCACCTTCTATGACAGAGTGACTAGATTCTTGGACGAGGGAAAGGCTGTGGATGTAGTCTTCCTGGACTTTAGTAAAGCCTTTGATACAGTTTCTCATAGCGTTTGGCTTCGGAAACTGTCAGCCTCTGGCCTGGACAGGCGCACACTCTCCTGGGTGGAAAACTGGTTGAACGACTGGGCCCAGAGGGTGGTAGTAAATGGAGTGAAATCCAGCTGGAGGCCAGTGATAAATGGGATTCCCCAGGGCTCAGTCCTGGGTCCAGTCCTGTTTAATGTCTTTATCAACGACCTGGATGAAGGCATTGAGTGCTCCCTTAGCAAGTTTGCAGATGACACCAGGCTGGGTGGAAGTGTGGATCTGCTGGAGGGTCGGGAGGCTCTGCAAAGGGATCTGAACAGGCTTGGACTGCTGGGCTGATCACTGCAGTGATCAAAAAGAATCTTAATTTCTGTTTTCTTGTGATAATCATTTCAATTCAGATCAAGTGCACAGTGAGCCAAGTAAAAGCAGCATTGAGCAGAAATCAAGCAAAGATTCAGTGTTAGTCATCTTACCATGTCATGAAGAGCGTGTGGAAACTAGTGAGGACAAAATGGAGACCAGCGATGAGTACAGCAAGGAAGAAGAGCAAATATGTGGTTATGAGAGTGAAGATAGTCAGGAAGACACCGAGGAATCTGGTACGGTATTCAAAACCAAAAGAAGAGGGTGAAAAATGGGAGAGGATGATTCTGGAGAAGGGATGGGATTGTGGGCCTCCAACTCCACCTGGTACATCTTCTACAACATGAAATTCTATGTGCATAGTGCATTTACTGTGTCTTTAATTCATCTGCTGAGCCTTTGACTTGTACTTCTTCTTTTTAAGAACTCCCTGGCTTTCACTTAAGCTCATGTGCTTGTATTGGTGGAACAAGATTTTAGATAGCACGCTTTTGAGCATAAACACCAATTTTTTGTGTTTTGTTTCAGTAATCGGTGCACTAATCCACTTGTAAGACGTGAGTGCTGCTAAAGTAGAACTGACTTGCCAATAGTAATGGGATGTGGATTCTTATAAGTACATGTTGGGGACTGATTTTATTCCATCTTAGTTCAGTGTATCGTTACACTTTGTCAAGACTATCTGTGTTCATTAGGCCCCTTGGGTCAGTTTAGCACAGTTTTAGAATAATACTGAGGTGCCAAAGATCTTATTTTTGCATACAATGTTATGAATCAGACATAAATCAAGACTGTGTAAGACAGACTTTGGCATTCAGATCCCCGCAGACCATAAGCATGTGAATAAATTGGAAAGAATCACTGACAAAGAAGGTGAGGTTGGCTATTGATCAGGAATGTGGATTAAATCTTATTCCCCTGAAGTCTTTTTGTAGAAGTATTTGTCCTTTCCTTTTCCTTTCTTGGCTATCAAACACTCCTTGTGCTTTTCTCTTTCCTAACTTGTATAAAATTGGGTGATCACTAGCTAGGTTCTGTAGTCACGTATAATTAATACTTTCTTTGGTAGTTATAGTGGTCCTAGGAAAGGAATCCAGGCCATTGAAAAACTGGCTACCACTCAAGACAACAGCTGCAGAAAGCAGGAGTCTAGTGAGTTTCTCTTTGCTTCCAGGTATTGCGAAGACAGGTAGGATGGGACTGTTTGCATAAGATGAGAATGACAGACTAGGAATGAAGCTGCATTGCAGACTTGATCTCCATGCGTTTTGTCCTGTTTTACCTGTGTCAGTATACTGACTGCATTTGCCTGTGTGCCCTTTCCCTTTCTGAGCTGCAGAATCTTCACTGTGTCTTCAGTGCTGTGTATGGGGCCCTGGTGCACATTAATGCTTTGATTCTGACGAGAGCATCTGGGGTGCTCAGCAGAGATGTGGAATGGCAGGATCACAGGGAATAGTAGCCTCACACTGGGTTTTTTTAACATGAGGGGCTGTCTCTACCCCGTGTCACAGCAAGTGAGCCCTGCTTGGGTACTACGTGTGCCAGGCGGGTCTGCACAGGGGGCTTCTTGCTCCATGGGGATCCTGGTTTCTCACTGGCCATACTGTGTGGCATTTTTGGGACTTTGAAATGTTGTTGGAAATCCGCCTGTACACAGCAGCTGGGCAGGCACCACTCCGGGGGCTGCAGGATGCTCGGCACCTACACAGGTGGACTGCGACTGTATTCACAGATTGGGAACTAGAATTGAAATGAGCAGGATTCTGAATGGTTTGTTAATGGTTTGCAAACCGAAGGAAGTTCTTCAGTCCTGAACGACCTTCTCCTTTCCATCCCATACAGAGGGCACGTGGAGCTGTAGGTGATGATAATGGCGAACATCCTTCTCATCAACACCAAGCCAAGGAGAATGCCTTTTCCAAGATGGTGAGTTAGCTCAGTTAAACAGGTTTTTTTTGTGGGGGGGCGGGGGGAGGTTTTTAACATTTCAATGCGGTATTCTGAAGAATATAGAAGGAAAAGATAAAATAAAAAGTCAGAAAAGTGTTCAGCATTAAACAGTCATGCTTTTGTGGTGTACTGTCTCAATGTGCATGTGGTGAAGCCACAGAAACAGCATGCTGCTACAGTTCCTTTCAGTTCATTGCATTTGCTTCGAGGCTGCACTGTGAAGAGACAGTAGCAAAACCTATATTTATAGTCAAGAATTCTTTTGTATGCTCCAGTTTGTGGATACTCAGTTAGAGATGCCTAAAGTGGTCTGGCTTTTTGGAGGCAGTCCAGAAAATCTCGTTTCCCCGGGATACCTACGAGTCACTCATCACTTCCAAATATCTTGATCAGTGCTATTTTTTATTTTATGATTCTACTCTGCACTGGAAATGATCCACTGAGATTTTGTATCTGTTTTCTTTTTCATTTTTAGACTTCTTGGCGACCAAATACAGCTCCAGGAAATATGCCACAACCTCTTCGCCTCCAGCCACTTCGTAGCTATGCTGCCATGGGGTCTGCTCCAAAGGCTCCGCACCACACACTTGGACACGATCAGCAGTTTGCTGGTGGGGTAAGGCTGGATTTCATTCTGAAGATAATGCAGATTCATGGAGAGTTTTATAATACTGCTTTAGTACTGCAGTTCCTAGAAGTGCATACTGCAGGCAACACGCCTTCTAAATCTCTATCAGCTTTTATTTAAACACTCCTTTTTAATCTCCATTTAATTTTCAAGACATTGTCTTAGTGGTCTAATGCCTAGTTTTTGATCACAGCCTGGAAAAAATGTGGTGACTTGTCTTTTATAGGATAAAATCTCTCTGTGTGCAAATTTTTCGACCTCTACATAGATTTTCTTTTATGTAGAGAGGGAAGCAGCCATCTGGGTAAGATCAATAACTCAGGAATATTTTCACACAGTCTTACATGATTTAATCTTCATCTACAGCTGAAAAGCAGCAAGACCCATCTTTCTTTTTTTACCATCCCTACTAGTAAATCACACTAGAAGGTTCAGAGAATGAGAGCTTTTTGGTGTAGCCAAACATGGCCTTAATATGTATTCAGTTACTTTCAGATGAGATTTGGACTTGTCTTCTGTTCGAGAAAAAGCATTATGTGATTGACTGTATGACAGGAGTTCCATGGGAATGGAGGATTTTGGATCTGCGACCACTGACAGGCAGAAAATACATGAAAAACTCTGTGCTGCTGTGCATTTGTGCCGTATTATGAGGGTCATGATCTTCCCTCCAAGAATTTGCTGACACTCTCTGTGTCTTCTCAAATTATGGGTGATTTGCGTTGTTTCTTTAATGCTCAAAACAGCTAAATCAGTCATAGAACATGAAGATGATGCAGAACTCAGATCCAGAGCCAGCAATGTTTGCAGAATTTATTCTCTAGAGATGTTCTGCTTTTCAGGGCCTTGATCCTCTGTTTGCAATTCATTCAGAAAGAGGATTTTGAGCAACTTCTTGTATATCTGGTGCCAAATAATGTTAGTGTGGGTAGAGCTTGATCCTGTAGTTGTTACAGTAATGGAAATCCTAGAGAAGTCAATGATTTTCCCTATGAAGTCACATGGACACATATGGGAAAAGTTGTTGTCATTTTGGCTGACATGTCCTCAACATCCTATCTCTTCATTCGAGCCTGCATTGAGAAGCATGCACTGGGAAGCTAGCTGCTTCTTTGAGCAGTTAAAGAACAGTTCTGAAACTTTTTAATTTTAATAATGCTTTTGTGAGCAATTTGTCAGGTAACAAAAGGAGGAGATTTTAATGAAAAACACTGCTCACTATCATAATTGCGAAAGCATTATTTACTGATTGAACTCCTGCTGGTAGAAAGTTGCCACTGCGGAAGCAGTGACCAAGGCACCCTATTGAGGGATTCTGGACTTGGATAATTTTGGAACATAAACCAAAACTGCTTCCTTCAGTGAGAAGTGTAAAGGAGACGCCTGCAGATATATGATCTGTGGCTTTGCTGTGGTGCCACACTAGGACACAGGAACCTGTCTGCAAAATTAGTATTGTAATTTAATTCTCACTTCATACATTCAGTGAATTTGATTGAGTAGCTAATCTGAAAGGAAAGGAGAAAACGCAATGACTGGGCAAGGGAGGATAAGAAATGTAGCTATCTATTTCCAGGAGGGTAATCAGCCCAGTGTGGAGCTCTAGAGCTGAAAAGGCAGGGAGGGGCACTGTCAGAGCAAGGAAATGGCAGATGCGCTCAAATTTTAAAAAGAAAAAGACCTTGAACTAAATCAAGAAGTGGGAGATATACAGAAATAGGCAGATGAATTGAACTTGTGGAGATCTGCAGCTGTAGAAGGCTGCAGGGGAATGAATCGGAGATGAGAACAAGTCTTTTCCCTCATCTCTCTCTCATTCTGCAATCAGGTGTTCGGTTGGATCTAGGCAATTTGATTATCATAGCTGTCTGATGAAAGACAGAGGGAAGGCAAGCTCAGACATTGCTGTTAAGGCTATTTAGCACCTCGGAGACATACATTTCTATTTTTTAGGTGGAAAAGTCAAGAAAATCAGTGGAGGTTGCTAGCTCTGTGTACACCCCACATCCACCACTCGGTCCACGAAATCATTATAGGCCTCATCCTTTCGTGGTGAGAGAACCGTCTGGTCAGTCACAACTGGTGAGTTTCACCAAATGCTCTACACGCTATAACATAAGCACGCACAGCCAAAAGTGTGTACATACACCTGTGACATCTATGCCTAGTGTAAAGCAATGATCACCCTGATTGTGCCACATGAGGGCTTCATCTTGCCCCACTCAAGGCTGATTTCCTTTTTGCGGGATTGCGTACTTAAAGAGAAATCTCCAGAAGCTGATGTTGCAAGAGCGTCACATCAGAACCTAGAGAAAAATGGCTTTGCTTTGTGATAAATCTGCTTTAATCTTTCCTTTTTGTCTGCCTTGTCACCCAAGCTTCGGCTGGTGTCCTTACCATGAGTATCGTCAATGAATACTGTGACTGCAGACAAGCTTACACATGTTATAAAACCCTGAAAGCAAGAGAGGTTTTTTAGAGAACAGAGTTGAAGGGGCAAAGTGAGACTAAAGTTCATTCCAGAAGGCCATGCTTTGGAGTGCTGGCTCAGAAATTTCTTACTCTGTTGATGGGAAGAGAAGGAATGTTAATATACTGTTGAAAAAGAATGATACTGAAGTCCAAGGTCAACTATGTAGTGCAGTTTTATCTGGTTCTCCATTTCTATAATGATGATGCAAACTGAAGGATATTGTTCAGTCCTGAACCACCTTCTCCTTTCCATCCCATACAGAGGGCACATGGAGCTGTAGGTGATGAGAGTGGTGAACATCCTTCTCATCAACACCAAGCCAAGGAGAATGCCTTTTCCAAGATGGTGAGTTAGCTCGGTTAAACAGTTTTTTTTTGGGGGGGAGGGGGGGCGAGGGGAGGTGTTTAACATTTCAATGCGGTATTCTGAAGAATATAGAAGGAAAAGATAAAATAAAAAGTCAGAAAAGTGTTCAGCATTGAACAGTCATGCTTTTGTGGTGTACTGTCTCAATGTGCATGTGGTGAAGCCACAGAAACAGCATGCTGCTGCAGTTCCTTTCAGTTCATTGCATTTGCTTCGAGGCTGCACTGTGAAGAGACAGTAGCAAAACCTATATTTATAGTCAAGAATTCTTTTGTATGCTCCAGTTTGTGGATACTCAGTTAGAGATGCCTAAAGTGGTCTGGCTCTTTGGAGGCAGTCCAGAAAATCTCGTTTCCCCGGGATACCTACGAGTCACTCATCACTTCCAAATATCTTGATCAGTGCTATTTTTTATTTTATGATTCTACTCTGCACTGGAAATGATCCACTGAGATTTTGTAGCTGTTTTCTTTTTCATTTTTAGACTTCTTGGCGACCAAATACAGCTCCAGGAAATATGCCACAACCTCTTCGCCTCCAGCCACTTCGTAGCTATGCTGCCATGGGGTCTGCTCCAAAGGCTCCGCACCACACACTTGGACACGATCAGCAGTTTGCTGGTGGGGTAAGGCTGGATTTCATTCTGAAGATAATGCAGATTCATGGAGAGTTTTATAATACTGCTTTAGTACTGCAGTTCCTAGAAGTGCATACTGCAGGCAACACGCCTTCTAAATCTCTATCAGCTTTTATTTAAACACTCCTTTTTAATCTCCATTTAATTTTCAAGACATTGTCTTAGTGGTCTAATGCCTAGTTTTTGATCACAGCCTGGAAAAAATGTGGTGACTTGTCTTTTATAGGATAAAATCTCTCTGTGTGCAAATTTTTCGACCTCTACATAGATTTTCTTTTATGTAGAGAGGGAAGCAGCCATCTGGGTAAGATCAATAACTCAGGAATATTTTCACACAGTCTTACATGATTTAATCTTCATCTACAGCTGAAAAGCAGCAAGACCCATCTTTCTTTTTTTACCATCCCTACTAGTAAATCACACTAGAAGGTTCAGAGAATGAGAGCTTTTTGGTGTAGCCAAACATGGCCTTAATATGTATTCAGTTACTTTCAGATGAGATTTGGACTTGTCTTCTGTTCGAGAAAAAGCATTATGTGATTGACTGTATGATAGGAGTTCCATGGGAATGGAGGATTTTGGATCTGCGACCACTGACAGGCAGAAAATACATGAAAAACTCTGTGCTGCTGTGCATTTGTGCCGTATTATGAGGGTCATGATCTTCCCTCCAAGAATTTGCTGACACTCTCTGTGTCTTCTCAAATTATGGGTGATTTGCGTTGTTTCTTTAATGCTCAAAACAGCTAAATCAGTCATAGATCATGAAGATGATGCAGAACTCAGATCCAGAGCCAGCAATGTTTGCAGAATTTATTCTCTAGAGATGTTCTGCTTTTCAGGGCCTTGATCCTCTGTTTGCAATTCATTCAGAAAGAGGATTTTGAGCAACTTCTTGTATAACTGGTGCCAAATAATGTTAGTGTTGGAAGATTCTGGCTGACTGCTTTGGAATTTGCTTGCCATCTGAAAGAATGCAGCAGTGCTGTGGGGTTGTGCAGTATTCTGCCTGCCTGGAAGGAGAACTCTGTGTGGTTACAAGTAGTATGTGCTTAACAATGATATTGTCTATATCTCTAAGGGCTACATTTTCAAGCAGCCTGTCCATTGCTTTGCGAATTAAAACAAAGAGGTTTAGCGTATAAATGTTTTCATAAACGTAATGGCAAGCACCAAGTGAGGAAATTGTTCTAGAGGTATGAGTGTTACTAATTGTAAAGAGCAGTCAAACCAGGAGTAGCTCAATATGCGCGGTAGCTATGTTTTTGTGTTACCTACTTAACCTGGTTAAAATGTTTTTGCAGGGGGACAGGAGTGGGTTAAGACTTATGAATTCAGTGGAACATGTAACTGGTATATCCCGGTATCAACTCCCAGTCATCAACAATTATATGATACCAGTGCCACCTCCCCCTCTGGAAAAGGAAGACAAGAATGTAAATGCAGTGAGAACTAGGATGCTCAGCAGCAGATTATTTCATCCCACCACTGCTGCAAATGACACAGGGCAGCTTTTAACAAAGGTGAGTTATTCCTGTCTGCTTCTCTGTTTATTGTTACGTTACCTTCCCCGTGGGTATATTTGCCTAAAGCTGAAAGATGTATCTATCTAGTTTGCATAAAGATTCACTGAATTTTTGAAAGAAAAAAAAATATACCTATTAAAAGACATAGCTAGCACCCTTTTCTCTGTATACTAAAACACTGGGTGTTTTTCATCAGCTAGGGGTAAAAAGGTGCTTGAACAAAAAAGCGCGGGAACTCCTACTTATGGCCTTCTGTCTTAGTCAATCTGATCCTGTCTCTGACTGTATCTGGTGCCAGAACTTCAGCAGGATAGGGGAAATGCTGTGAGTGTGTGAAAACTTCTGTTACACTCTATCTCCAGGCAGTCTTGACTGCTGCAAGGGAATTGTAGGAACCCAGGACTGGGAGAGACATTCAAACTTGGTCCCTGCCATTCTGGGAAATTCAATGCAATGGATTTTCAATGAAAAATATTTTACTGCCCTTCTGCATGTTACAAAACTCTTCCCAATTTAAACACCTCAAGCCTGTCTTAAAGGGCTGGCAGCCTCAAGAGCATTCCACATATAGGTGATCTTTGAGTTCACCTTTTGTTAGAGCTGGAAGCCAAATGCACTTTTTGTGTATTTTCTGCTGCAGAATTCTGGAGGATTCCCTAAGCCCTCGTTACACAGCAACGCATCTGTTACCATGATCTTCCTAGGAAAAGGTTTGCATTTATCTCATGACAGTACTGACTACAGAGATGAAATCAAAATCTATCAGCAGCATTGTGGAGGACAAAACATTTGTGTCTACAACGGCAAGCTGTTGGAAGGAGGTAAGGATAAAGAGTCCAAGAGTTTGTATGGATTCTAGTAACATCTTCTTTATTGGCTAAAATGTTGATGTGATACTAAAATGATTCCAGCTGAGCTCAGTCAAGATGTGTGCCTCCAGACTAAACCTGATCTACTGTTTCATGATTGAAAAGGATGTTACGATTACTTTTTCAAATAACAAAAGAATGAATTCCTTCCTGCTGGAATGGGCTCAGGTCACTTTAGAAAGATGCTCTGACTTGTGGGTGAAGGAAGTACAACCCCTTCTCCCCAGCATGGGTCTGGGTAGCAGCCTCAGTGCCCTTCAGGCCTGGATGCTGAACGGTGCCCCTGCAGAGCAGCTGAAACAGCTCCAGGCACACACGAGGAATCCTAAACTTTCTGTGCTTAATTTAACCTCTTGTAAACCATGTGACAGTTAATTTTTTTGAGACAGGAGGCTCTGGTTTTGGTTCTGCTGAAGCACTGAGTGGCCAAATCGATGATGTATTTGCTTGTCACAGTGGTGTCCTGCTTGGTACTCCTCGATTGGGAAGAGACAAGGCCGCTATGTGGGGAGGCAGTAGAGTCTTAGCAGCTAATTAATACAGCTGAGAACCATGTACCTGACCTCAGAGTGCTGGACACTTTAGTGGTGATGCTGATGAGACACAACAATTGCAACCGGCTGATAGAAAGGCATTGCCTTTTCCTTTGATCCGTTTCCTTTCTGTGATTACAGAGACTTTCCAGTTTGTCTCAAAGAGGCACCGTGGTTTCCCATTCAGCCTCACCTTTTTCCTCAATGGATTGCAAGTGGACAGGTTGAGCTGTTGCTGTGAGTACAAACATCACAAGAATACCAGGCTGGGAGGCAGACATGGATACTTTGGTTTTCTCAATGTGAAAGGAGCTTCTCCTTGCTACAGGTATGGAGATGAATATGCTTTGCTCACAAGGACTTCACAGCCCAGTTTTTAGAGAGTTTATCACTTGTTTCTTCTATTTTAATCTTTCACTCTGCAGCTCTGTAGAACCTGGTCTGTTTTTCAGCTCCCCAAGAAATGTGTAGAATTGAGCTTATTCCTCAGGGTCCCACATCCAAGAATGCCATCCAGGTCAGCTACCTTTGTGCTGCCTCGTCAGTCTCTCTGTTGAGCATGCCCAGCAGTGGATAGTGTTTGCACTGGATCTGTCAGCTTGTCAGGAGGCAGTCAGCACTTTCTCTGCAGTCCAATGTGGAGGAGTAGCTGTGGGTGGTATACATGAGATGCTTGTGTGTTTCTGGTGGAAGTGATAGTGGAATAAATATTGGGAGCATTGCTGAGTTAACTGTAGTCTTCAGGGTTTTCTTTGTGATAGTGTGAACAGGATAATTTCTTTTTAAACAGCTCTGCCTCTGAGGTGGGATTCTGCTGTAACACTCCTGGCTGCTGAATAAGATAGTGTTGAATATTAGCCAGGTTTCAGACAAAAAATCTGTGTAGAAGATTCTTTGTTTGGGGCAAAAGTCAATGCTTTGAGCAACAGCTGTGGTATTGCCAAGAAACCTCACATTTAATAAAATCCTGTGTTAAGTCATGCTAGACAAGTAAACTTCTGTACACATGGGTGATTTTTAAACTTTTTCTTTTTTTTCTAAGTAATTTTTAAAAAAGCAACAGTCAGTTGGAAGAAGAGACCATCCACAGAGCTATATTCTATTTTTTGGATAAGGACTAAATTCCAAGAAAAAAAACCCAAATTCCTTTATTGTACCATGCTTTATCCACTCCAGTCTAACACTGAACATGGTTTCTTTACACAAATTCCTTAGTATGTTCAAAGTAGTGACAAGTGTCTGCATTCAGAATGGATATAGCACCAACAGAGTTTAGGAAATGCCCAAATCTCAGCTTCTCTGTGATTTCTAGAGAGACTTGAAGTGAATTTTCTGAATGAGTAAAGTCTTCCAGAAATGAATCCCTTCCTGAGTCATCCTTACTTTCTGTCCCTTTTCCCCTCTTATTCTTAGCAATATCTCAGTTTTCCTGTTTCTCGTCAGTACAGCAAATCTTGTCTGGTGAATAAAATCATCTCCATTAACCAGATACTCTCCATAAATGGCAATTATTTTCACTCACTAATATTTGACTCCTATTTTGAGTATTGCACCACATCCACATATAAATACCCACTCTGATTCTCAGTAAAGATCCTAGTTTATTTTCCCTGTTGGGTTAAGGCTTTGATTCACAAACAGGTGATGCTGCAGTGATTTCTATGCTGATGCTGTGATCCTTGCACAAAGAGTTTTTTGCTGCCTGGGTCTAGCATTTCTGTACAGTAAAAGTGCTTCAATATCTCAAAAGTCCCTGAAAAAAATACGACGAACAAATAATTGAAAGGTAGGACCTTTATCAGAAATTGTCACGTTGTCACATTTACATTTCATGCCCACAGACTGAAAGGATTTCTAGACTGATTGTTGGGGATTTGACTGTAGTTTGTGAACAGCCGGAATATGAGGGTAATTGCAGTGAAGCCTTACATAAAAAAGCATTTCTGATGGCATCCTGATGCTTGCAGGGGTAGGAGCTGGCGTTTGGTGTAGCTTGAGATTAATGGACAGTTTTGATAATTTCAATTTCAATCTGTTTATGTTTCAATTGTTGCCTTTAAGTGCAGATAATGTTACTCTCCTTAAAGGAGGAGCTGCTTCTATATTTGTGGGGCACTTGAAGACTTGAGGGTGCTTCTCCAAGTAAGCCATTATCAGTAACCATGTTATCTGAGTGGCAATGCAAAGGCAGATAAATATCAAGTTTAACTTCTGATAAAGACCTAAACAGCTGTGTCTGCTACTCTTCTATTGTTCACAGAAAGAAAAATGTGATACTTCACAGTTTTCCGTGGTTATTTTTGATAGGTGCATTATTGGAAGGTATCTGGATAAAGAGCCATCCCCTCCCAAGACAAAGATGGAGAACCACGAGGAAAAGCTTGTAGATTCCTGGAGAGATGAAGTGCACAATGAGCCAAGTAAAACCAGCATTGTGCAGAAATCAAGCAAAGATTCACTCTTAGTCACCTTCCCATGTAATGAAGAGAGTGTGGAAACTAGTGAGGACAAAATGGAGACCAGCGATTAGTACAGAAAGGAAGAAGAGGAAATATGTGGTAATGAGAGTGAAGATAGTCAGGAAGACACCAGGGAATCTGGTACAGTATTCAAAAACAAAAGAAGAGGGTGAAAATTGGGAGGGGATGATTGTGGAGAAGGGCGCCAGTCAGCAAATGAGCTCTAAATACTTGGGTCAGATCAGCACTTCAGGTCAACGGTCACTGACACCTGAGAAGCTGTGACCACTTACAGTTACTGGGGATTTGCACTTATATCCAACGAGTCACCAGGAAACCCAACATCCTATCTTGTGTTTTAGAAGTGCTGTCTTTAATGGCCCTGAATAGTCAGAACCTCAGCTGTGCCCTTGGGTGCGTAAGTGACTCAGTCCTGGCCCTGGGAGGAAATGCTGTCAGCTCAGCTGACTCTTCTACTGCAGCCGTCAGGCAGTTTGGGAGGATCATTCTTCAAGACTGGCTGTTAATGGGCAAGACCTGGAGTCAGTGAGATAGTCTGTGGTTCTTGATCGAAATGTAGGTACAAAAGTGTGCAGTGCAGTGTCCGAGGCAATCACTATTAATTCAGAAAGGCTAAACTGTCGGGGAATAATTTTTCTGTAGAATAAATAGCATTTCCTGCCATTCAGATTTTTTGGGTCAGCGCTTCTGACGTCTAGTGTTTTACATATTGACCTTCATGCAGTCCAAGTCCTACATCTTCATAAATTATCCCACAGAAAACTTGCAGGCAATTTCTCACTTATTAGACAAGCAATGAAATTCCATCCACCACACAGTGAATAAGTCAGGAGTGTCTTTTCCGTCTAGAACAGGGTTTTATTGCCCTCTAACATTTCTCCTCAATGGCTTTGTTAGATCCTGAGCTGACTTACATGCCTCTTGCTTGTCATAATGTACCAGGATTTTTCCATTTACTGCTGGTTTAAAATTAATTGCTTTATCTTCCTTACGCGTGACAGTCCTATTGTGCAAACTGTTTCTCGAGTTAAATGGAAATATTACTTTCACGTTTTGGTTTCTAGGTGAATTAAATGAAGGTAATACAGCTGTTTGTGAGGAGGTTGATGCTGTAAGAAAGATGCAGCCTTTCTATAGAGTATAAAATCCAGCAGAAATTCAAATGAGGTTTGAAAAAACCTTGCTTATAAAATCACTGCAGTGATCAAAAAGAATCTTAATTTCTGTTTTCTTGTGATAATCATTTCAATTCAGATGAAGTGGTCAGCGAGCCAAGTAAAAGCAGCATTGAGCAGAAGTCAAGCAAAGATTCAGTGTTAGTCATCTTACCATGTAATGAAGAGAGTGTGGAAACTAGTGAGGACAAAATGGAGACCAGCGATGAGTACAGAAAGGAAGAAGAGGAAATATGTGGTAATGAGAGTGAAGATAGTCAGGAAGACACCAGGGAATCTGGTACAGTATTCAAAAACAAAAGAAGAGGGTGAAAATTGGGAGGGGATGATTGTGGAGAAGGGCGCCAGTCAGCAAATGAGCTCTAAATACTTGGGTCAGATCAGCACTTCAGGTCAACGGTCACTGACACCTGAGAAGCTGTGACCACTTACAGTTACTGGGGATTTGCACTTATATGCAACGAGTCACCAGGAAACCCAACATCCTATCTTGTGTTTTAGAAGTGCTGTCTTTAATGGCCCTGAATAGTCAGAACCTCAGCTGTGCCCTTGGGTGCGTAAGTGACTCAGTCCCGGCCCTGGGAGGAAATGCTGTCAGCTCAGCTGACTCTTCTACTGCAGCCGTCAGGCAGTTTGGGAGGATCATTCTTCAAGACTGGCTGTTAATGGGCAAGACCTGGAGTCAGTGAGATAGTCTGTGGTTCTTGATCGAAATGTAGGTACAAAAGTGTGCAGTGCAGTGTCCGAGGCAATCACTATTAATTCAGAAAGGCTAAACTGTCGGGGAATAATTTTTCTGTAGAATAAATAGCATTTCCTGCCATTCAGATTTTTTGGGTCAGCGCTTCTGACGTCTAGTGTTTTACATATTGACCTTCATGCAGTCCAAGTCCTACATCTTCATAAATTATCCCACAGAAAACTTGCAGGCAATTTCTCACTTATTAGACAAGCAATGAAATTCCATCCACCACACAGTGAATAAGTCAGGAGTGTCTTTTCCGTCTAGAACAGGGTTTTATTGCCCTCTAACATTTCTCCTCAATGGCTTTGTTAGATCCTGAGCTGACTTACATGCCTCTTGCTTGTCATAATGTACCAGGATTTTTCCATTTACTGCTGGTTTAAAATTAATTGCTTTATCTTCCTTACGCGTGACAGTCCTATTGTGCAAACTGTTTCTCGAGTTAAATGGAAATATTACTTTCACGTTTTGGTTTCTAGGTGAATTAAATGAAGGTAATACAGCTGTTTGTGAGGAGGTTGATGCTGTAAGAAAGATGCAGCCTTTCTATAGAGTATAAAATCCAGCAGAAATTCAAATGAGGTTTGAAAAAACCTTGCTTATAAAATCACTGCAGTGATCAAAAAGAATCTTAATTTCTGTTTTCTTGTGATAATCATTTCAATTCAGATGAAGTGGTCAGCGAGCCAAGTAAAAGCAGCATTGAGCAGAAGTCAAGCAAAGATTCAGTGTTAGTCATCTTACCATGTAATGAAGAGAGTGTGGAAACTAGTGAGGACAAAATGGAGACCAGCGATGAGTACAGAAAGGAAGAAGAGGAAATATGTGGTAATGAGAGTGAAGATAGTCAGGAAGACACCAGGGAATCTGGTACAGTATTCAAAAACAAAAGAAGAGGGTGAAAATTGGGAGGGGATGATTGTGGAGAAGGGCGCCAGTCAGCAAATGAGCTCTAAATACTTGGGGCAGATCAGCACTTCAGGTCAACGGTCACTGACACCTGAGAAGCTGTGACCACTTACAGTTACTGGGGATTTGCACTTATATCCAACGAGTCACCAGGAAACCCAACATCCTATCTTGTGTTTTAGAAGTGCTGTCTTTAATGGCCCTGAATAGTCAGAACCTCAGCTGTGCCCTTGGGTGCGTAAGTGACTCAGTCCCGGCCCTGGGAGGAAATGCTGTCAGCTCAGCTGACTCTTCTACTGCAGCCGTCAGGCAGTTTGGGAGGATCATTCTTCAAGACTGGCTGTTAATGGGCAAGACCTGGAGTCAGTGAGATAGTCTGTGGTTCTTGATCGAAATGTAGGTACAAAAGTGTGCAGTGCAGTGTCCGAGGCAATCACTATTAATTCAGAAAGGCTAAACTGTCGGGGAATAATTTTTCTGTAGAATAAATAGCATTTCCTGCCATTCAGTTTTTTTGGGTCAGCGCTTCTGACGTCTAGTGATTTACATATTGACCTTCATGCAGTCCAAGTCCTACATCTTCATAAATTATCCCACAGAAAACTTGCAGGCAATTTCTCACTTATTAGACAAGCAATGAAATTCCATCCACCACACAGTGAATAAGTCAGGAGTGTCTTTTCCGTCTAGAACAGGGTTTTATTGCCCTCTAACATTTCTCCTCAATGGCTTTGTTAGATCCTGAGCTGACTTACATGCCTCTTGCTTGTCATAATGTACCAGGATTTTTCCATTTACTGCTGGTTTAAAATTAATTGCTTTATCTTCCTTACGCGTGACAGTCCTATTGTGCAAATTGTTTCTCGAGTTAAATGGAAATATTACTTTCACGTTTTGGTTTCTAGGCGAATTAAATAAAGGTAATACAGCTGTTTGTGAGGAGGTTGATGCTGTAAGAAAGATGCAGCCTTTCTATAGAGTATAAAATCCAGCAGAAATTCAAATGAGGTTTGAAAAAACCTTGCTTATAAAATCACTGCAGTGATCAAAAAGAATCTTAATTTCTGTTTTCTTGTGATAATCATTTCAATTCAGATGAAGTGGTCAGCGAGCCAAGTAAAAGCAGCATTGAGAAGAAATCAAGTAAAGATTCAGTTTTAGTCATCTTACCATTTAATGAAGAGAGTGTGGAAACTAGTGAAGACAATATGGAGACCAGCGATGAGTACAGCCAAGAAGGAGAGGAAATACGTGTTTCTGAGAGTGAAGATAGTCAGGAAGACACCGGGGAATATGGTACGGTATTCAAAAACAAAAGAAGAGGGTGAAAAATGGGAGGGGATGATTGTGGAGAAGGGCGCCAGTCAGCAAATGAGCTCTAAATACTTGGGTCAGATCAGCACTTCAGGTCAACGGTCACTGACACCTGAGAAGCTGTGACCACTTACAGTTACTGGGGATTTGCACTTATATCCAACGAGTCACCAGGAAACCCAACATCCTATCTTGTGTTTTAGAAGTGCTGTCTTTAATGGCCCTGAATAGTCAGAACCTCAGCTGTGCCCTTGGGTGCGTAAGTGACTCAGTCCTGGCCCTGGGAGGAAATGCTGTCAGCTCAGCTGACTCTTCTACTGCAGCCGTCAGGCAGTTTGGGAGGATCATTCTTCAAGACTGGCTGTTAATGGGCAAGACCTGGAGTCAGTGAGATAGTCTGTGGTTCTTGATCGAAATGTAGGTACAAAAGTGTGCAGTGCAGTGTCCGAGGCAATCACTATTAATTCAGAAAGGCTAAACTGTCGGGGAATAATTTTTCTGTAGAATAAATAGCATTTCCTGCCATTCAGATTTTTTGGGTCAGCGCTTCTGACGTCTAGTGTTTTACATATTGACCTTCATGCAGTCCAAGTCCTACATCTTCATAAATTATCCCACAGAAAACTTGCAGGCAATTTCTCACTTATTAGACAAGCAATGAAATTCCATCCACCACACAGTGAATAAGTCAGGAGTGTCTTTTCCGTCTAGAACAGGGTTTTATTGCCCTCTAACATTTCTCCTCAATGGCTTTGTTAGATCCTGAGCTGACTTACATGCCTCTTGCTTGTCATAATGTACCAGGATTTTTCCATTTACTGCTGGTTTAAAATTAATTGCTTTATCTTCCTTACGCGTGACAGTCCTATTGTGCAAACTGTTTCTCGAGTTAAATGGAAATATTACTTTCACGTTTTGGTTTCTAGGTGAATTAAATGAAGGTAATACAGCTGTTTGTGAGGAGGTTGATGCTGTAAGAAAGATGCAGCCTTTCTATAGAGTATAAAATCCAGCAGAAATTCAAATGAGGTTTGAAAAAACCTTGCTTATAAAATCACTGCAGTGATCAAAAAGAATCTTAATTTCTGTTTTCTTGTGATAATCATTTCAATTCAGATGAAGTGGTCAGTGAGCCAAGTAAAAGCAGCATTGAGCAGAAATCAAGTAAAGATTCAGTGTTAGTCATCTTACCATGTAATGAAGAGAGTGTGGAAACTAGTGAAGACAATATGGAGACCAGCGATGAGTACAGCCAGGAAGGAGAGGAAATACGTGTTTCTGAGAGTGAAGATAGTCAGGAAGACACCAGGGAATCTGGTACAGTATTCAAAACCAAAAGAAGAGGGTGAAAATTGGGAGGGGATGATTGTGGAGAAGGGCGCCAGTCAGCAAATGAGCTCTAAATACTTGGGTCAGATCAGCACTTCAGGTCAACGGTCACTGACACCTGAGAAGCTGTGACCACTTACAGTTACTGGGGATTTGCACTTATATCCAACGAGTCACCAGGAAACCCAACATCCTATCTTGTGTTTTAGAAGTGCTGTCTTTAATGGCCCTGAATAGTCAGAACCTCAGCTGTGCCCTTGGGTGCGTAAGTGACTCAGTCCTGGCCCTGGGAGGAAATGCTGTCAGCTCAGCTGACTCTTCTACTGCAGCCGTCAGGCAGTTTGGGAGGATCATTCTTCAAGACTGGCTGTTAATGGGCAAGACCTGGAGTCAGTGAGATAGTCTGTGGTTCTTGATCGAAATGTAGGTACAAAAGTGTGCAGTGCAGTGTCCGAGGCAATCACTATTAATTCAGAAAGGCTAAACTGTCGGGGAATAATTTTTCTGTAGAATAAATAGCATTTCCTGCCATTCAGATTTTTTGGGTCAGCGCTTCTGACGTCTAGTGTTTTACATATTGACCTTCATGCAGTCCAAGTCCTACATCTTCATAAATTATCCCACAGAAAACTTGCAGGCAATTTCTCACTTATTAGACAAGCAATGAAATTCCATCCACCACACAGTGAATAAGTCAGGAGTGTCTTTTCCGTCTAGAACAGGGTTTTATTGCCCTCTAACATTTCTCCTCAATGGCTTTGTTAGATCCTGAGCTGACTTACATGCCTCTTGCTTGTCATAATGTACCAGGATTTTTCCATTTACTGCTGGTTTAAAATTAATTGCTTTATCTTCCTTACGCGTGACAGTCCTATTGTGCAAACTGTTTCTCGAGTTAAATGGAAATATTACTTTCACGTTTTGGTTTCTAGGTGAATTAAATGAAGGTAATACAGCTGTTTGTGAGGAGGTTGATGCTGTAAGAAAGATGCAGCCTTTCTATAGAGTATAAAATCCAGCAGAAATTCAAATGAGGTTTGAAAAAACCTTGCTTATAAAATCATGCAGTGATCAAAAAGAATCTTAATTTCTGTTTTCTTGTGATAATCATTTCAATTCAGATGAAGTGGTCAGTGAGCCAAGTAAAAGCAGCATTGAGAAGAAATCAAGTAAAGATTCAGTGTTAGTCATCTTACCATGTAATGAAGAGAGTGTGGAAACTAGTGAAGACAATATGGAGACCAGCGATGAGTACAGCCAGGAAGGAGAGGAAATACGTGTTTCTGAGAGTGAAGATAGTCAGGAAGACACCAGGGAATCTGGTACAGTATTCAAAAACAAAAGAAGAGGGTGAAAATTGGGAGGGGATGATTGTGGAGAAGGGCGCCAGTCAGCAAATGAGCTCTAAATACTTGGGTCAGATCAGCACTTCAGGTCAACGGTCACTGACACCTGAGAAGCTGTGACCACTTACAGTTACTGGGGATTTGCACTTATATCCAACGAGTCACCAGGAAACCCAACATCCTATCTTGTGTTTTAGAAGTGCTGTCTTTAATGGCCCTGAATAGTCAGAACCTCAGCTGTGCCCTTGGGTGCGTAAGTGACTCAGTCCTGGCCCTGGGAGGAAATGCTGTCAGCTCAGCTGACTCTTCTACTGCAGCCGTCAGGCAGTTTGGGAGGATCATTCTTCAAGACTGGCTGTTAATGGGCAAGACCTGGAGTCAGTGAGATAGTCTGTGGTTCTTGATCGAAATGTAGGTACAAAAGTGTGCAGTGCAGTGTCCGAGGCAATCACTATTAATTCAGAAAGGCTAAACTGTCGGGGAATAATTTTTCTGTAGAATAAATAGCATTTCCTGCCATTCAGATTTTTTGGGTCAGCGCTTCTGACGTCTAGTGATTTACATATTGACCTTCATGCAGTCCAAGTCCTACATCTTCATAAATTATCCCACAGAAAACTTGCAGGCAATTTCTCACTTATTAGACAAGCAATGAAATTCCATCCACCACACAGTGAATAAGTCAGGAGTGTCTTTTCCGTCTAGAACAGGGTTTTATTGCCCTCTAACATTTCTCCTCAATGGCTTTGTTAGATCCTGAGCTGACTTACATGCCTCTTGCTTGTCATAATGTACCAGGATTTTTCCATTTACTGCTGGTTTAAAATTAATTGCTTTATCTTCCTTACGCGTGACAGTCCTATTGTGCAAACTGTTTCTCGAGTTAAATGGAAATATTACTTTCACGTTTTGGTTTCTAGGTGAATTAAATGAAGGTAATACAGCTGTTTGTGAGGAGGTTGATGCTGTAAGAAAGATGCAGCCTTTCTATAGAGTATAAAATCCAGCAGAAATTCAAATGAGGTTTGAAAAAACCTTGCTTATAAAATCACTGCAGTGATCAAAAAGAATCTTAATTTCTGTTTTCTTGTGATAATCATTTCAATTCAGATGAAGTGGTCAGTGAGCCAAGTAAAAGCAGCATTGAGCAGAAATCAAGTAAAGATTCAGTGTTAGTCATCTTACCATGTAATGAAGAGAGTGTGGAAACTAGTGAAGACAATATGGAGACCAGCGATGAGTACAGCCAGGAAGGAGAGGAAATACGTGTTTCTGAGAGTGAAGATAGTCAGGAAGACACCAGGGAATCTGGTACAGTATTCAAAACCAAAAGAAGAGGGTGAAAATTGGGAGGGGATGATTGTGGAGAAGGGCGCCAGTCAGCAAATGAGCTCTAAATACTTGGGTCAGATCAGCACTTCAGGTCAACGGTCACTGACACCTGAGAAGCTGTGACCACTTACAGTTACTGGGGATTTGCACTTATATCCAACGAGTCACCAGGAAACCCAACATCCTATCTTGTGTTTTAGAAGTGCTGTCTTTAATGGCCCTGAATAGTCAGAACCTCAGCTGTGCCCTTGGGTGCGTAAGTGACTCAGTCCTGGCCCTGGGAGGAAATGCTGTCAGCTCAGCTGACTCTTCTACTGCAGCCGTCAGGCAGTTTGGGAGGATCATTCTTCAAGACTGGCTGTTAATGGGCAAGACCTGGAGTCAGTGAGATAGTCTGTGGTTCTTGATCGAAATGTAGGTACAAAAGTGTGCAGTGCAGTGTCCGAGGCAATCACTATTAATTCAGAAAGGCTAAACTGTCGGGGAATAATTTTTCTGTAGAATAAATAGCATTTCCTGCCATTCAGATTTTTTGGGTCAGCGCTTCTGACGTCTAGTGTTTTACATATTGACCTTCATGCAGTCCAAGTCCTACATCTTCATAAATTATCCCACAGAAAACTTGCAGGCAATTTCTCACTTATTAGACAAGCAATGAAATTCCATCCACCACACAGTGAATAAGTCAGGAGTGTCTTTTCCGTCTAGAACAGGGTTTTATTGCCCTCTAACATTTCTCCTCAATGGCTTTGTTAGATCCTGAGCTGACTTACATGCCTCTTGCTTGTCATAATGTACCAGGATTTTTCCATTTACTGCTGGTTTAAAATTAATTGCTTTATCTTCCTTACGCGTGACAGTCCTATTGTGCAAACTGTTTCTCGAGTTAAATGGAAATATTACTTTCACGTTTTGGTTTCTAGGTGAATTAAATGAAGGTAATACAGCTGTTTGTGAGGAGGTTGATGCTGTAAGAAAGATGCAGCCTTTCTATAGAGTATAAAATCCAGCAGAAATTCAAATGAGGTTTGAAAAAACCTTGCTTATAAAATCATGCAGTGATCAAAAAGAATCTTAATTTCTGTTTTCTTGTGATAATCATTTCAATTCAGATGAAGTGGTCAGTGAGCCAAGTAAAAGCAGCATTGAGAAGAAATCAAGTAAAGATTCAGTGTTAGTCATCTTACCATGTAATGAAGAGAGTGTGGAAACTAGTGAAGACAATATGGAGACCAGCGATGAGTACAGCCAGGAAGGAGAGGAAATACGTGTTTCTGAGAGTGAAGATAGTCAGGAAGACACCAGGGAATCTGGTACAGTATTCAAAACCAAAAGAAGAGGGTGAAAATTGGGAGGGGATGATTGTGGAGAAGGGCGCCAGTCAGCAAATGAGCTCTAAATACTTGGGTCAGATCAGCACTTCAGGTCAACGGTCACTGACACCTGAGAAGCTGTGACCACTTACAGTTACTGGGGATTTGCACTTATATCCAACGAGTCACCAGGAAACCCAACATCCTATCTTGTGTTTTAGAAGTGCTGTCTTTAATGGCCCTGAATAGTCAGAACCTCAGCTGTGCCCTTGGGTGCGTAAGTGACTCAGTCCTGGCCCTGGGAGGAAATGCTGTCAGCTCAGCTGACTCTTCTACTGCAGCCGTCAGGCAGTTTGGGAGGATCATTCTTCAAGACTGGCTGTTAATGGGCAAGACCTGGAGTCAGTGAGATAGTCTGTGGTTCTTGATCGAAATGTAGGTACAAAAGTGTGCAGTGCAGTGTCCGAGGCAATCACTATTAATTCAGAAAGGCTAAACTGTCGGGGAATAATTTTTCTGTAGAATAAATAGCATTTCCTGCCATTCAGATTTTTTGGGTCAGCGCTTCTGACGTCTAGTGATTTACATATTGACCTTCATGCAGTCCAAGTCCTACATCTTCATAAATTATCCCACAGAAAACTTGCAGGCAATTTCTCACTTATTAGACAAGCAATGAAATTCCATCCACCACACAGTGAATAAGTCAGGAGTGTCTTTTCCGTCTAGAACAGGGTTTTATTGCCCTCTAACATTTCTCCTCAATGGCTTTGTTAGATCCTGAGCTGACTTACATGCCTCTTGCTTGTCATAATGTACCAGGATTTTTCCATTTACTGCTGGTTTAAAATTAATTGCTTTATCTTCCTTACGCGTGACAGTCCTATTGTGCAAACTGTTTCTCGAGTTAAATGGAAATATTACTTTCACGTTTTGGTTTCTAGGTGAATTAAATGAAGGTAATACAGCTGTTTGTGAGGAGGTTGATGCTGTAAGAAAGATGCAGCCTTTCTATAGAGTATAAAATCCAGCAGAAATTCAAATGAGGTTTGAAAAAACCTTGCTTATAAAATCACTGCAGTGATCAAAAAGAATCTTAATTTCTGTTTTCTTGTGATAATCATTTCAATTCAGATGAAGTGGTCAGTGAGCCAAGTAAAAGCAGCATTGAGCAGAAGTCAAGCAAAGATTCAGTGTTAGTCATCTTACCATGTAATGAAGAGAGTGTGGAAACTAGTGAAGACAATATGGGGACCAGCGATGAGTACAGAAAGGAAGAAGAGGAAATACGTGTTTCTGAGAGTGAAGATAGTCAGGAAGACACCGGGGAATATGGTACGGTATTCAAAACCAAAAGAAGAGGGTGAAAAATGGGAGGGGATGATTGTGGAGAAGGGCGCCAGTCAGCAAATGAGCTCTAAATACTTGGGTCAGATCAGCACTTCAGGTCAACGGTCACTGACACCTGAGAAGCTGTGACCACTTACAGTTACTGGGGATTTGCACTTATATCCAACGAGTCACCAGGAAACCCAACATCCTATCTTGTGTTTTAGAAGTGCTGTCTTTAATGGCCCTGAATAGTCAGAACCTCAGCTGTGCCCTTGGGTGCGTAAGTGACTCAGTCCCGGCCCTGGGAGGAAATGCTGTCAGCTCAGCTGACTCTTCTACTGCAGCCGTCAGGCAGTTTGGGAGGATCATTCTTCAAGACTGGCTGTTAATGGGCAAGACCTGGAGTCAGTGAGATAGTCTGTGGTTCTTGATCGAAATGTAGGTACAAAAGTGTGCAGTGCAGTGTCCGAGGCAGTCACTATTAATTCAGAAAGGCTAAACTGTCGGGGAATAATTTTTCTGTAGAATAAATAGCATTTCCTGCCATTCAGTTTTTTTGGGTCAGCGCTTCTGACGTCTAGTGTTTTACATATTGACCTTCATGCAGTCCAAGTCCTACATCTTCATAAATTATCCCACAGAAAACTTGCAGGCAATTTCTCACTTATTAGACAAGCAATGAAATTCCATCCACCACACAGTGAATAAGTCAGGAGTGTCTTTTCCGTCTAGAACAGGGTTTTATTGCCCTCTAACATTTCTCCTCAATGGCTTTGTTAGATCCTGAGCTGACTTACATGCCTCTTGCTTGTCATAATGTACCAGGATTTTTCCATTTACTGCTGGTTTAAAATTAATTGCTTTATCTTCCTTACGCGTGACAGTCCTATTGTGCAAACTGTTTCTCGAGTTAAATGGAAATATTACTTTCACGTTTTGGTTTCTAGGTGAATTAAATGAAGGTAATACAGCTGTTTGTGAGGAGGTTGATGCTGTAAGAAAGATGCAGCCTTTCTATAGAGTATAAAATCCAGCAGAAATTCAAATGAGGTTTGAAAAAACCTTGCTTATAAAATCATGCAGTGATCAAAAAGAATCTTAATTTCTGTTTTCTTGTGATAATCATTTCAATTCAGATGAAGTGGTCAGTGAGCCAAGTAAAAGCAGCATTGAGCAGAAATCAAGTAAAGATTCAGTGTTAGTCATCTTACCATTTAGTGAAGAGAGTGTGGAAACTAGTGAAGACAATATGGAGACCAGCGATGAGTACAGCCAAGAAGGAGAGGAAATACGTGTTTCTGAGAGTGAAGATAGTCAGGAAGACACCGGGGAATATGGTACGGTATTCAAAACCAAAAGAAGAGGGTGAAAAATGGGAGGGGATGATTGTGGAGAAGGGCGCCAGTCAGCAAATGAGCTCTAAATACTTGGGTCAGATCAGCACTTCAGGTCAACGGTCACTGACACCTGAGAAGCTGTGACCACTTACAGTTACTGGGGATTTGCACTTATATCCAACGAGTCACCAGGAAACCCAACATCCTATCTTGTATTTTAGAAGTGCTGTCTTTAATGGCCCTGAATAGTCAGAACCTCAGCTGTGCCCTTGGGTGCGTAAGTGACTCAGTCCCGGCCCTGGGAGGAAATGCTGTCAGCTCAGCTGACTCTTCTACTGCAGCCGTCAGGCAGTTTGGGAGGATCATTCTTCAAGACTGGCTGTTAATGGGCAAGACCTGGAGTCAGTGAGATAGTCTGTGGTTCTTGATCGAAATGTAGGTACAAAAGTGTGCAGTGCAGTGTCCGAGGCAATCACTATTAATTCAGAAAGGCTAAACTGTCGGGGAATAATATTTCTGTAGAATAAATAGCATTTCCTGCCATTCAGATTTTTTGGGTCAGCGCTTCTGACGTCTAGTGTTTTACATATTGACCTTCATGCAGTCCAAGTCCTACATCTTCATAAATTATCCCACAGAAAACTTGCAGGCAATTTCTCACTTATTAGACAAGCAATGAAATTCCATCCACCACACAGTGAATAAGTCAGGAGTGTCTTTTCCGTCTAGAACAGGGTTTTATTGCCCTCTAACATTTCTCCTCAATGGCTTTGTTAGATCCTGAGCTGACTTACATGCCTCTTGCTTGTCATAATGTACCAGGATTTTTCCATTTACTGCTGGTTTAAAATTAATTGCTTTATCTTCCTTACGCGTGACAGTCCTATTGTGCAAACTGTTTCTCGAGTTAAATGGAAATATTACTTTCACGTTTTGGTTTCTAGGTGAATTAAATGAAGGTAATACAGCTGTTTGTGAGGAGGTTGATGCTGCAAGAAAGATATGCAGTTTTCCTATAAATTATAAAATCCAGCAGAAATTCAAATGGGGCTTGAAAAAACCTTGCTTATAAAATCACTGCAGTGATCAAAAAGAATCTTAATTTCTGTTTTCTTGTGATAATCATTTCAATTCAGATGAAGTGGTCAGTGAGCCAAGTAAAAGCAGCATTGAGCAGATATCACGCAAAGATTCACTGTTAGTCACCTTACCATGTCATGAAGAAAGTGTGGAAACTAGTGAGGACAAAATGGAGACCAGACACGAGTACAGCCAAGAAGAAGAGCAAACATGTGTTTATGAGAGTGAAGATAGTCAGGAAGACACTGGGGAATATGGTATGGTATTCAAAAAGAAAGGTTTATTTTATAGCAAATAATAGATTGACAAGAAATTGTGTGTAGAGCAATTAAAGAAAAAAGTAATACCCTTTTTCAGATAAAATGAGCATGCTAAAAAAATATTGTAGGATAACAGCAGTCACGAAGGACTTGGCTTCTTCTAGGAGCGCGAAAGAGTTGTTGCAATGATTAAGATTCTAATTAAAAAATGTAAGGACATCTACAGTCTTAAAAGAAATGCAGGATGCTTACAATTTCTGCTACTCCCGTCCTCCAAAAGCCTGAGCTCTGAAAGCCTTGAGAGACACTCAGAGACATCAGTGTGCCCAGGTGGCCCAAAAGGCCAATGGCATCTTGGCTTGTATCAGGAACGGCGTGACCAGCAGGTCCAGGGAGGTTATTCTCCCCCTGTACTCGGCACTGGTGAGACTGCACCTTGAGTACTGTGTTCAGTTCTGGGCCTCTCACCACAAGAAGGATGTTGTGGCTCTGGAGCGAGTCCAGAGAAGGGCAACAAAGCTGGTGAAGGGGCTGGAGAATAAATCTTATGAGGAGCGGCTGAGAGAGCTGGGGTTCTTCAGCCTGGAGAGGAGGAGGCTGAAGTGAGACCTTATTACTCTCTAACTACCTGAAGGGAGGTTGTGGAGAGGAGGGAGCTGGCCTCTTCTCCCAAGTGACAGGGGACAGGATGAGAGGGAATGGCCTCAAGCTCCGCCAGGGGAGATTTAGGCTTGAGATTAGGAAAAAGTTCTTCACGGAGAGGGTGGTTAGGCATTGGAACGGTCTGCCAAGGGAGGTGGTTGAGTCACCGTCCCTGGAGGTGTTTAAGGTTAGGGTAGACGAGGTGCTTAGGAGCATGATTTAGGGATTGGTGGGAATGGTTGGACTCGACGATCCAGTGGGTCTCTTCCAACCTGGTCATTCTGTGATTCTGTGATTCTGTGACTGAAGAGCTTGGTCCTTTACCGTGACTGTAGTTCCTTCTTGGGCCTCCCAGCTTTCTTCAGATGGATTTCTCTGCAGGGCTAAGCATTCTCATCACCCATCCAGCCTGTGTTTGGTTGGGATTGTTGTGGCAGTGTTTCAGCTTTGCTCTAGTAAGACCCATCATGCTCTGCTTGTTGCACGTTATCTCCTAACCAGTGCTGTCATTAGCAGCGCAAAACTAATTTATCAGAGAAAACCGTATATGCTGAAGCAAAAGGTGTGAAATTCTTCTCTGGGGTTGTTCAGTTGCAGGCTGAGTCTGGGCATATCACAGCTGGTGGTGTGACAGATCTGTCAGAAGTATGGGAATACCTGGGATGGGGTCCTGCTGCGCATTTTCTGATCTTGCTGTGCTCTTTGTGTCAGGGAGATATTGCTGATCACAAGAGAGAGAATTATTGTGAGCAGTATTTGTCATCTTTTCCTGAACTCTGTGTTTTGATAGACTGTCAATTCCCTTTTGTCAAATGTCGTGCAGGCAGTGCGCTGCAAAGAATGGAAACTGCCAGCTGCTCAGACTTCAGGCCTGTAGTCAGGTCAGAGTGAAATAGGTGCACCACACCTAGCAAAGCATTTGATATTTCAGCAAGTCATAGAAAGTGCTGTAGGCATCTCTGCGTGAAGCAGCCAAGGAGTGTCCTGGAATGGAAAGCTTCTTGTCTTCTCTGCAGAGCTGGAACGTTAGAACGATTCAAGCAGGTTATGTGCTATTACATAGAGACCTTTGTCAGAATCTTGGATCCCAGGAGGAACCTTTTAAGGCTCTCCTGGGACCTTCCCTGCTAAGCTTTCATGGTTCCTTGCAGTGCAGATCTTCGTGCTTCACCCAGGTGAAATGCGACAGCAAGGAGTGAGGCTATCACTATCCTTTGAGACCTACGGTACAGGCAAAAAGTTTGTTCTGAGCAAGTGCCTCTTGTACTATAGACTGAAATGGTCTTTTAAAAGTTTTCTCACAAGTCTATTCAGAGCTGTGCAGGTGCAGAGTATTGATGGGGTAGAAAAGATGGGTGTAAACATAAAGCATGAGGAACCACAGAAGGAAGAAAGAAATGAAAACAAAAATGAAAAAAAAAAAGAATAATAACGTATAAAAGGCTGAGGAGCAAGACAGTATCAATGGTATAGAAAAAAGCAACCTCCTAGGAAAAAGGTGAGAAAGCACAGGATGTGCACTGGTAAGAGAGAGGCAGGGATTTGGGAAGAGAAGAGTGCAAGGTTGTGACAGGGCAGATAAGTCTTCTCACTGCAAGCCAGTGGGAACAAGACGTCTCCTGTTCTTGGACCTTTCAGTGCCCTGTCTAACTCTGAAGCAGCAGAGAGATTAAATCCCATCTATACAGCTCCATGTATAAAAAAAAATCAGTCTCTTAAGAATCGATAGCCATTTTTTCTTAATAAATTACCAGAGGGAACATCCTGCCACATGCAAGGATGCATAATTTCACTACATTGTGCCCAGAAATTACAATGATCCATAGAACTGTAGAACTGTAGAATCACAGAATGGTTTGGGTTGGAAAGGATCTTAAAGATCCAAAGGGATTGGACAGTGTACATAGCTGGAATACTGCTCATAAAGAGGCTGTTTAGTATTACTAGGTTGAAAGCCATCCACTTAATCATCCAGCAAGTCATAAAGTAAAAACGGAAGTGGAAGCATAACCTTAGCAATCATTTCAAATGTCTGACTTGACTGCGAAGAACTGCAAGCGTTGCATTTACAGAACAGAAAACACTTCCTCACTTATTTATTGATAAGCATAGGTCTTCTAGAAATATGTTAGTTTGGGGAACTGAGGGATCATCAGAACTATAGTTGGAAACGTCACATAGAATTTGTTGTTCATGTTTTTTAAGTGGTCATAGAACATTAATAATGTTATATCTAGAGAACAACATTGTTGCTTGTATGTTGAACCTCTCTCAGCTTGCCTGAGGAAAGCAATCTCATTGTTCTGTGAAAATGTGGAAGATTGCTGCTCTGTGCATGAATTTCACCTTGGAATTTTAATGGTTTTCTCCATTTGGTTGTAACCTATGTTAAACATTTTTCTTTACTGGTGAAGATTTACATGGCTTAAATTGAGTTTGCCCTCATATTAAATTTCTATATTTTAAATCAAGCTGAGGTAGCTGCGTGACTTCTCCCCTTTTGCTTTTTATTGGTTTCTTTCATGCTTCCTCTGTTGTAATTTTGTGTTAGGTTTTGAAGATTACAAGCCAATCCAAGAGGAACTAGCAAAGGTGATTGGAAATGTGAATTCTGAACCTGAACCTAGTGATTCCCATGCAGATGAGGAAGAAGAGAACATAACAAATGCAGAGTGTGGTGCCAAAGAAGGTGAGATTGGCTGTTGATCAGGAATGTGGATTAAATCTTATTCCCCTGAAGTCTTTTTGTAGAAGTATTTGTCCTTTCCTTTTCCTTTCGTGGCTATCAAACACTCCTTGTGCTCTTCTCTTTCCTAACTTGTATAAAATTGGGTGATCACTAGCTAGGTTCTGTAGTCACGTATAATTAATACTTTCTTTGGTAGTTATAGTGGTCCTAGGTTAGGAATCCAGGCCATGAAAGAACTGGCTACCACTCAAGACAACAGCCGCAGAAAGCAGGAGTCTAGTGAGTTTCTCTTTGCTTCCAGGTATTGTGAAGACAGGTAGGATGGGACTGTTTGCATAAGATGAGAATGTAAGACTAGGAATGAAGCTGCACTGCAGACTTGATCTCCATGCTGTTTGTCTCCCAAACTCACCTCCCTGTTGGCAGTTGGCATAATTGACAACTGGGAAATCTCACACACAGCAAAGTAAATTTACTTTGGCTAATGGTTATAAATGGTTATGCCACACACAGCACAGCCTTTGATTTCTTTTAGACAAAGTAAACAAAGCATGTCTTTTTACAGGGACTTGCAAAATCTGTTGCATTAGACTCAGTCCAATAGTAGCAGCTGGACAATTTGGACGCTGTGCTTTTGTGTATATGCCATGTGTCTGAAGGAGTTGCCCAAACGCTTCTTAGATATTGTCAGCCTTGGTGCCGTGACTGCTTCCCTGGGGATCTGATCCAGTGCTCCACCACCCTCTTGATGAAGAACTTTTTCCTAATGTCCAACCTAACCACCTCCTGGTGCACCTTCCTGCCGCTCCCTCAGCATTCCTTCTTTTTGCAGTGGGTAGAAAGTTAGGCCTTCACATTCCCTTGACGACAACATTTCCGCCACTTCTTTCAATAGAAATGCTCAAACAATCCAATGGCATAAGAGATTTTGAGAAAAGAAATAGCAGAAACATTGTAACCTGATGAAACCTTGTACCTAACTGCAAATCTGAAGGTTCCCAGCAAGCGAATGAAGCCAACTCTATGGAAGGCTCATGGAGTGTGGTGAGCATCGGCAGCTGCCGCACACATGCCAGCAGGCACTGAGATCTGGAAGCGCCAGGCAGAAATCAGAGACAAATCGGGGAAGACATTGATCCTTGCTCCTTTCAGTGGCACAAGACTTCTCATTTTCTGAAGAAGAGGAACCTTCCACATTTGTGCCAAGCAGTGGTACCTCAGTACAGACTGCAGGGTGCCTGCTCAGGGACAGACCCTGGAGCACCCAGTTCAGTGGAGGCATTGCTGTTAAATTCCCAGGGGGCGGGAATTATTTCCCTCAATGTAATCACAGAATCCACGGGAAGCAATTATCCACTTTGCATGAACAGCTGAGTAGTATTCTTCCTGTGTGTGCGTGTTTTACAAGAGCAATTTACCACCTATTCCTCAATTTTTGAATGTTGCTGTCAAGCTTAGAGCTATTACATACACACACCTGAGCTTCCCACTAGGCAGGTGAAGGCGGGAGGGAGGGAGAGTAGACAAGGCAGGCCGAACTGTTAGACTTGATAGCTGGTCATGCATCAACATTTTTCCTCAAATTAGTTATGCCAGATGCCAGAATGGCAGCAGTAGAAACACAGAGCACAGAAGGGTTGGCAGAAGGAACAAGAACACTCGCTGTGCAGAAGGCAGCAGAACAAGTGGTACAAGAAGGGCACATGATAGACGAGAGAGAAGCACTTGAGAAGGAAGATTTTGTTGCTGAGGGAGGAGATGTTTGCACTGAAGAGGAAGGAGAAGAAATGGCATGGATGGGAGATTTTCTTCCCAAGGAAGACACAGTAGCTGTGATGCTGGTGGAGGGTCAGCTTGCGGTGGAGGAATCTGCTCCTGAGGACAGCACCATGGCAGAAGAAGATCCCAAAGGAATGGGGACAGGGAAGGGAATGGAGTCTGGTGTAGAGGTGGCATGTGGGGAGCAGGAAGATTTGATGGAGGGGACGGAGAGTGAGGCAGCACTGGGAGTGCAGACACCTGTGGAAAAGGAGCTGGCAGGGGCACTGCTACACAGGGAGGCAGATGGAGTGGTGTCTGAGAGGGCAGAGGTGGCTGTGGAAGTCTCTGAGGAAAAAGAGGCTGCAGAGGAGGTCTCTGGGACAGGGGCAGATGAGGATGGGTCACAGGAGGGGACAGAGCAGGTGGGAGTGAAAGCTGAGGGGGAGCAGCCAGGCCTCTGTGAAAACACGGGAGAAAGAGAAGGAAGGGGTGTCTTGGAGAGTACATGGAGCGCTGAAGTCAAGGTGCAGAGGAAGGACAGTCCTGTTGGAGAGAGACCTGATGCTCCAGGAGCCACTGATGTGGGTGAAAGAAGCCATGATCCCTGGGAGGTGAGTCCTGCATGTGTTGACCGCTGTGCCCTGTACCTGCTCCAGTCCCCAGACTGGTCCCTGCTAGAAGCAGAGGGTGCATCACTTCATCCTGTTTCTTACACTTTCCTTAAGTATCTGCTGCTGGAAGCAGGGTGAGGGATGGTAAATCCTTCTCAGTGTTAGCTTCTGCATTCTTTCCTGTTTCTGAAATTTCATTGCAAATGCCTTTGCCCTGCTGCTAAGGCTTCTGGCCCCTCAGTTGTCTTACCCTTGTCCATGTGGTGCAGCTCTGATCCCCCCACATACCACTCAACTGCCCGCGCTGGTGGCAGTGGCTGAGCCTCCCTAGCATTGCTGGCTGGAATGTTCCAGGTCAGTGGCAGCACTCCACTTCTCTGGTCACTCTGGCATATGTTTCTGTTACAGCGGTATCTCAGTAGCTCAAAGTTTATCGCATTTTCTGTAAAGCTAATGTTTTTCTCACCGTTTCCTGGGACGTTGCAAACCCAGATGCAGTAGTTGTGCCCTCTGCTCAGTCTCAGGATGGGGAAGAAACTTTCCTCTAAGCTACTCCTGCAGCTTCTTCAGTGTTGTTTCCGGAAACATTGACACAAACTGCTGTAGATTTGTGCTGGTTGGGATGTTCACTCTTCCTTTATTTATTCCACGGGTACCACAACCACCTGTCATGTTTTACTCACGCAGCTTCTCAGTGTTCAGTGGACAACTGAAATAAACCTGTACACGCCAGCCGGGAAACAGCACTCCTTTGTAATTGGGAAGGCAATAACTGAAAGGATTGTTCCACAGCTGCTGTGCTTGTTTTTCACAAAACACTGATAGATACTGTTCTGACTAAACCTCTCCTCCTCCCCTAGGCAGTACTGGTGGGAGGGAGGGCAGCGGGCAAATGTTCTTTATGTTTCTACAGGACAAGAAGTGTGTCTGTGCAGAGTTGCCCATGTTTTTGCCTGTGTCAGTATACTGACTGCATTTGCCTGTGTGCCCTTTCCCTTTCTGAGCTGCAGAATCTTCACTGTGTCTTCAGTGCTGTGTATGGGGCCCTGGTGCACATTAATGCTTTGATTCTGACGAGAGCATCTGGGGTGCTCAGCAGAGATGTGGAATGGCAGGATCACAGGGAATAGTAGCCTCACACTGGGTTTTTTAACATGAGGGGCTGTCTCCACCCTGTGTCACAGCAAGTGAGCCCTGCTTGGGTACTACGTGTGCCAGGCGGGTCTGCACAGGGGGCTTCTTGCTCCATGGGGATCCTGGTTTCTCACTGGCCATACTGTGTGGCATTTTTGGGACTCTGAAATGTTATTGGAAATTATTAAATCAGAACAATTCTAATAAGTCTTTTGAAATGAATAAAGCCTGGCTTTTTGGTTTTGGTGGCGTCAGTCCCTTGGGCCTGTTGAATCTGTGGCATAACTACAGCTGTTTCAGCCCAGTGCTGGTGGTAGGTCAGTTCTGGCTGTGGCTCCCTGCTGCCAGCATCTCCCTTCCAGCTCTGCTGCACCTCAGAGGGCTCTCTGAGAGGCTGCCAGGCCGTGGTGTCCAGGGCTGTGTACACAGCAGCTGGGCAGGCATCGCTCCGTGGGCTGCAGGATGTTCGGCAATAACAGAGCTGTGCTGTTTTTTAGATCTGTTACCTACAGAACCTACATTCTGTCCTAGAGACAAACACAAACCTCTGAGCACCTGGAGATTACCAGCACCCTGTGTTTCTGTGGAATATAACTTTTAATTGTGGCTAGCTTCAACTTTCATCTCCTGTGAAAGTAGCTCAGGACTTGTTTAAATCATGGTGTGTCAGCCATGGCAGCTCTCCCTCCCAATTCAGCTTTGTGGCCTCACTGCTCTGTGTGCAATGAGCTCACCGTAGCCGTGGAATGACTGAATTTTAAGTGGAAATCACTGACATCCCTGTGCCTGCTAGTGCCTGAGATTTCAAACAGTGCAGCCTTGACTGGAAAGAGAAGGATTAGTGTATGAGGAAGATTTTGAAACAGATGAAGAAGACAATGATGAGGAACAAACTAGTGATCAGATGAGTGGAACGTCAAAGTCATTCTCAGATGATGAAAACCTGGACTTAGGGAGAATGGTAACTTATCAGAGAAGGCACCGCGGGCCTCTGACAATGAAAAAGATGAGAGTGATGCATATTCTAAGAGTGCCTCAGAGGACGATAAACAAGGTTAGTTTTTTCATAATGAACCTTAGAGAAGTTGAACTAATGCATATTTTACATTTTGAGCATGTCCAGTACAGATGTTGAGTCTGTGTAGGAAACTCATGCAATTCCTACTGAACTGGTAAAAGATGGACATTTTATCTGTTCTTGTTAATTCTGCCATCTGTCACTGAAATGCAGCCAAACCCACTGGCGACGTAAGCATGTGCCAGTCCGCAGCAGGCATTGCTGAACTATTTAGTTGCAGAAATGGAGAAGGGCGCCAGTCAGCAAATGAGCTCTAAATACTTGGGGCAGATCAGTACTCCAGGTCAACGGTCACTGACACCTGAGAAGCTGTGACCACTTACAGTTCCTGAGGATTTGCACTTATATCCAATGAGTCACCAGGAAACCCAACATCCTATCTTGTATTTTAGAAGTGCTGTCTTTAATGGCCCTGAATAGTCAGAACCTCAGCTGTGCCCTTGGGTGCGTAAGTGACTCAGTCCCGGCCCTGGGAGGAAATGCTGTCAGCTCAGCTGACTCTTCTACTGCAGCCGTCAGGCAGTTTGGGAGGATCATTCTTCAAGACTGGCTGTTAATGGGCAAGACCTGGAGTCAGTGAGATAGTCTGTGGTTCTTGATCGAAATGTAGGTACAAAAGTGTGCAGTGCAGTGTCCGAGGCAATCACTATTAATTCAGAAAGGCTAAACTGTCGGGGAATAATTTTTCTGTAGAATAAATAGCATTTCCTGCCATTCAGATTTTTTGGGTCAGCGCTTCTGACGTCTAGTGTTTTACATATTGACCTTCATGGAGTCCAAGTCCTACATCTTCATAAGTTAACCCTCAGAAAACTTGCAGAAACACATTACTGTTAAGGCTGAGCATAGATAAAGACAATCTAACTCAGTTTAAACCCGAAAAATGAGGCTTGGCGGGTGGTGGATGGGGGAATGGGGAATAAGTAAACCTTCTGCGCACTTTCAAGAAGAAATTAAGAGGATGACAGGTATACTTGAGTTGCTGAGAAGGCGGTGACAGAATCAGATGTCTTAAAATAACTCATGTCTAGTTCTGTTACAGTCTCAGATAATAATTAATTGTAAATGTTTCTTTAGTAAAAAATCTACTAAGTGCCTTCTGATAAGTGCATCACTACTGACTAAGACAAAATTGCCACCATGGTTTCCTAATTGACTTTACAGGTTTAGTGAACCCATGATTAGTCTCTCATTCTTTCCAAGCAAAATTTTTTCAAGTCAAAACAAATGTATTTTGGAGTCATATCAATAGCTAAGTAAAATCCTTGGTTTGCCCGACACTTTAAAAATGATGTGAGTATGGAATATGCAGGGAACTGTAAGATTGCAACCATGAGATTGTGACAAGAACGGTCTAATTTTTTTAACCGTATCCTGTTTTCTCAGGATTATTTTCAGCCATTGTCTGTCCTCATTGCGGTTTTTGTCTGCATAATGGTGTTTCAGAACGTTAAAATCAGATCCTGTGATACTGTAACTGCATGTGGATAGGAGGGGCAAACACAGTTTGCCTAATTTTGATTCCACTCTAACAAGGTTTTGGAGGCACGAACCAGACACTACTGGATTCATCTTTTGCCTAGCAGACACTGTGAATAGAAGACAAATGCAAATCAGATTAAGATAACACTGAAAAGCACTCTATGTTTTTCTGCCAAAGATAATGCAAGTGATGTACGACCTAGTGGCAAAATCTCATCTTACCAAGGTAAAAGGGATTTATTCCACTAGTTTAATTGGGTCAGGATTATACAAAGAAAGGGAGAAACACAGCATGCCTCTGTATACTTCCATAATACTTTATAAAGTTTGTTTGTGTCACTATTGTTTGGGCTCTCCTTTCACTGTCAATGGGCTTTTTCTTAATCTAAAAATATATACCTGTTAAAAGGTACTTTACAATGGCAGAACTGAACAATGATGATGCCTTCTTCTCAAAAATGAGTAAAACAAAAAAGGGTTTGGATTCTCCCCAAAACTCTGAACTTGGTGATGCTTTCCATCTCTATTGTGTGATATCCTTGAAATTCCAAGTATTTTCTGGTTTGACTGGTTGGTCATATTCTGCCTTTCCTCTGGGTCAGAGTAACTATAAGCCATGAGAGGAATCAACGACAATCTACCTACAAAAATATTCTATCCATTTGTTCTTGTTTATAGATCAGGGCAACAGCAGTAAACTGCAGAATACCAGTAAACACCTCCTGTATTTGATACCTGGATGTTCATAATCATAACATGCCATTTCCTTGCGCAAGTGTCATCTTTGCATTGTTTTTCCATGTGGGATGCGTTGGTTCAGTTTCTAAATCTAGTTTCATTCCTGTAATCCCCAGACATCTATACCCCTGTCTTTCCCCACAAGACTCTACCCAAAGCACACATGCCGATGCTTCTACAGACGCAAACTGAATGTTATCTGTGGAAAATAGCTTAAGAGGATCTTCAGATTTCAGAGAGTTTCCTCTTGCTCCCTGGGCCTTGCAAAACATATTTTAAATGGAAGATTGCTCACCAGGTAAGTGTCAATGTCCTCTTTTGCATGCAGACTGTGCCTAAAGCACAGAAAGATGCCTTTGCACTCAAGCCTTGTGCAAGAGTACGTGGGATACATAGCACAAAAATAGAGAACTGAGCCACAGTTCTCAGGAAAACAGGATGGGATTGGTCTGGAAACCATTCATGGCTTTCTAACTTGATGACAGACCCAGTCATCTCACCTACAACTCAAGCAACGAACACATCAGCACATCTGCTGAAAAACTTGCATCACATCAGTCCACAAAACAAAACAGTGACAACAAAGGCAGATCAAACAAATAATCCATTGCACTGATATGCAGAAACACTCTTTCTTTGCTTTTGTAAGCACAATCGTGCCGAGACGACACAGTGTTTATGAATTACAGTTCCTGTGCCTTCTGTGCGCATGTATTTGTGCTCCACATTTATACAGTCTCAGCTTGTTTGTTAATCCCAACTGTTCCTTAAACTGTCTACAAACCTGAACGATACCTGCAGTGTGGCCTGAGCCTTAATAATATAATGATCTGCTAATAAAATTAATTATCAACCCGATGCCTAATTGCTATATTTGAAGTATATGCAAACTTCCTTCAGCAAGGAAGTAAAGTCTATGGTTAATAAATATTAAATTTTACTTTCCCCAGTTACTTCTCAGAACCACCGTTCTTTATGTCTTTTTCACCTGGTCTATTTTACAGGTGATCATTGAGCATATTCAGTAGATTTGCTTGTTAACTAGAAGATACGCTGCAGGGTTTGGCTCTATAGGAGTGCATGATGCGGACCTCAACAAGCATTATGTTTGACTCGAGGATTTGAAGTCATTTACTTGAGACCCCACCTGTTTTAATAGATCTTCTAGTTGATAAATTAAGTAGTGACTTTGATTCGATACCTATAAAATGTTTATTAAAGTTCATCAAATAGAAATTTGATGAATGGATATATTAGTATAGAGCATATCCTTATATAGTTAGGTACTGTACTAGATTCAGTAGAAAACACAAAATTGCTTTTAACGAGGTACCTACTTTTATTTCAATGGTCAACATCTAGTTGTTATTATAATCAAATTCTATACTCGTATATTCTTTTCAACACTTAATTATTTCAATGAACTTCACCAGAATGGCTTCCTAGATGTCTAAGTCAGCACAGGGGTGACTGTAAACTAGAAAAGAAAGGTCAGTGGTTCATCATTACAGTTAGTGTTCTGCAGATAAAATGCAAAATTTTCATAAAGAAAATCCTTCACCTTGAAATACATTCTTTGAGAAAAAATGGGATTTGTATTTAATTGAATAGTCATAATCTCATCCTATATCATAAATTCAGGACTTATACATAGACTATAAGACATACAACACCCTCAAAGCTGCTTTTTGCAGAATTATATATAATTCAGATGTGCACATTCAGTATCTTTTTGTGTGTGTGTGTGAATATATCTTTTACAAGCAGTAGTTGGAGGTAGCACAGAAGATGAGGAACTAGTTGTGAATCATGACTGTTACATCTGAAAAGTCACCTGTGTACATAAAAAGTATGTAAAACTACCTTGTACAAAGTCTCAGCTTACCTCTCCATGGAAGGGGGAAAATCACTCTTACTTAGGCCACTGAGAGGACCACAAACATTAAGAACAGCCTAGATCAAATGTGAGCATTTGGGAAAACTGCATCCCCATGTTTGTGGGCACCAACCCAATCTTTGGAAATATGTTCTATAATAGGATTCAAATAAATTGTTGGTGCTCTGGAGGTAAGGAAGGACTCATCACTCCAGTGGAGGACAAGGAAAGAGCCCTTCCCTAGGCACAGTGTCTCAGCAGAGAAAGAAGGGACATAAAATGCTTGTCTCTAAAGCTGCACCAAGCCCAAAAAGTCAGGATAAGGGGACCTTGTAATTCAGTCGATGCAATATATTTAAAAGAAACGAGGAGAGAGGCACGGGGAGAAACGGTACTCCTATAAAAATTTTTAATGCCTTTTGTTTTATTTGTGATGCTCCAAGTGAGCTTTAACTACTCTTGAGTCTTCTTTGTCTACTTAGACCACAATATGAACAGAGTAAACTGGCTAATTCGGAATTAACTGCAGCTGACATCAGAAACAGTAACCTTACAGAAAGTTTTGGTAACGCAGGTGATGCTGTACTGGAACTGCTCCCAGGAATGTACGTTTTGATCTTCAGTTAAGTGGCCATGAAATAAGGACCAGTGAAAAAGGAACACAAACCTGAAAATGTACATCCAATGTAGCTACTTCTCTAGTTCAGAGAAATTTAGGTATTAACTCATTGAGTATCTTACCTGGTTTCAGGTGAGCAAATGGAATTTCACCTGTCAATAGCTCCCAGAGGCACAAAGCGTAGCCGAAAACATCGGCTTTTATAGTGTACCTGGTACACTGGGTGAACACCTCAGGGGCCATCCAGCGTAGGTTCTGCATGTCCGGAAACATCAAGAATACATTAACAGTGTTTTCTTCCTCACTTATGCGCATTTTCCTGCATTAGTTTATTTGTTTTCTCTTCTTTTCCTATTCCCTTGCCTCCGTGGCACCATAAAATAACTGGTAAAGTTGCCAGGAAACTTTTCCCTTAGCTTGCAAATTCTAGGCAGTGTATTATTGGACATTATACATAACAACATTAGTATGGTAGCTGTCTCAGCCCTGCAAAGCCCGCCTGACCAGACTGTAAGCGTGAGAGCAATGCTAGAACAAAATCAGAACACCCAGCTTCAAGGTCAGGAGACCATGCCATCAGGACCAAGCGTGCCTTCTAACACCAATTAATTAACACTCCTGCTAGCAGAGGGAAAAAATTGACAACAACTGCACTGGGCTGGTACCTTTTCTCTTGGATCGCATTGCTTTCTGCAGAAACCCCATTCTGAGGCTGCTTCACAACCAACCAGCCTCTCACTGGAGTGATGAGTTCAAGGTGTTTTTTGCAGATTCCTTTTACCTCATTAACTTAATTTACATCCATTACAAGACAGCCCTTCCCACTGAGAGGTCATCAAACCCTGCAGGACCCACGCCTGCAGCAGCAGTAGTCACTCCTCACGCAGTGAGTGTGTGTTATAATTTGTTAGGAGATTGACCAACCCTGGTTTGGCATCACCCACCCTATTCCACAGCAAGTTATTAAGATGAGGCAAACTGGCATGACCACGGAGAGAAAACACAGGATCCATTTGGACTAAAACTTATGAAGACACCGGTACTGTCTTGCAAAGCTGACTCTCTGTGAGTGATAGGCTTGTAATGGAGAAAATAACTCTGAAAGAGAATCGGTGTCAAACAACCAATTCCCTACCAGAAATAGGAGCCACATGCCAGCACACTGTGTATGAGGATGAGGGGCAATAGAGCTCCAAAGACAATTTTAAAAATTATTATTTTCTCTTGCATATACTATATATTCACTCATGTCTTCTATTGAAAAGGCTTAAAGGAAAAGAAAAACTCACAGAGAAACATTACAAGAGATGACATGCTATACTCCTAAACTGACTTGGCTGTATGTTTTATACTAATTATGTAGAACAAAACAAGAAACAAACCCCAGGTTGTTGTGTCATATTGTCTTCATCCAGGGATTGCAAAAATCTAGATTCTGAAACACACAGAACAACAAAAAGATTACTGTCAAGCCAATACTGATACCCTCCTCATTATACATAAATCGTGATAAAAAGTTTGTTGGTTTTCTTTTTTTTTAGTATCTCTGGTGTTTGGAAAGTACAGATGAACTGTGATAGCTCTTTTTCAACATGAGTGTGTACAGACAATGGAGATTCTGAAACTTGTCTGGAAATGATCTGAAGAGTCCATATAGAATGGATCACTGGAAAACATAAGAAATCCATTAAGCTGGGGAAAAAAATAATGATGCAATGTGGAGTCCTATTCAATTGAATGGCCACACTTATTAATGCAAATGTTACTTTCAAGAGGCAAAAGTACCTTATTTCTTAAATATCTCAATTTGTTTATGACAAGAAGACACGTCATCCATATTGTAGCTTACTGTAGCATTTAGGCTGAAAACTTCTCCTTGCTCGCACTAATGGAGATTGGTCTCTTGCTATTGCTGGAGATAGGATTTCAGTCCTGTCCTCCGTTCTTACTCAGCTCCTACAATGTCGGTTTCATCACATCTTTGAGACCTCATAGAGTACAACTGATGATGCGTGCCAAGTCGCTCTGGGCCTGAGCTGATTCTCAGCTAAAGTGCTAGACTTGCATCTGCTTCAAGAGTCAGGAACACTTAGAGAATTTTTAACGTTTCCTCTTATTGTCAGAGAAATGCACATTTTTTTGTCATTACTTGTTGGAAACAACTGCCCTGTGGAGGGCTGAGCCTGCACTGCGCAGGTCTGTGGCTGGAGCTGTGGGTTGTCTAAGCAGAATTTTGCAGACAGGAATGGGAAAAGCTGGAGTTATCATGTCAAGGCTGCAGAGCTGCCCTGTGCCTGTTCCCTGCCCCTGCTCATCCTGACTCCAGCTGCTACAGCTGGAACTGCCTGTGCACCATGGGATATGGCCTGGATGTCAGGTGCCCTGCAGCTGGAGTGAGGCTCATGCTCGTGGCTTCTAACTGAACCGCAGACAGCAAGAAATCACAGGGAAATGGGAAATTCATGCCTGACGCATTTGTTAGGTGTTTATTTCAATATGAAATCTTCATCTTTGCCCCAGATATGGTATCTAGAGTTAGGAAGGAAAACCCCTGTTTGGTCAGTCACATTTGGGGCAGTCTCTTGTCAGGACATCTAGAGATCAGAGAAATTATTTACCAAATATAATTACTTGTATGAACACCTGCAGAAGTGTTTTGGTTTCAGGGAAATCTTTGAAACCATAGCAAGTGCAGGCCTTGGTGAATGTAAAGGACTGAATAACCAGAATTTCACCTCAGATTGTCAGCACAGGTATTTGGAGGCTTAAAGTTAAACCTGATGGATTTATCCTAAAACTACTCGAACCAAAAAGGTGAGTCATGGATTTGTGTGGTGTTTTAAACCTGTTTCTTGAAGGTAATGTGAAGAAAACTCAGCTTTTTTTACATATGATTTGTCCAAGACAGTGAGGGATATGGATAACATCTGAGAGGAAATCTAACCCTACATATGTGTCCATTCTATTAATTGAAGGATTTAAAAAAATAAGCTTCCAAGCATGAACAAAACAACTACAAAAACACTGCCACACAAGACTGTAAATATTTCTTATCCCTTTTATATCATGCTCATCTCTCCTGCACTGCCGCAGAGGGGCTTTCGTCCCCTCCTCTTCACTGCCCAGCCCTGGGGCTGCCACCAGCGTACAGGGGCCCTTTCGCCCTGTCACCCTTCTGGCTGCTGGAGCCCCTGGCTGAGCAGCGCTGGCTGTGCTGGAGGGTTGTCATCAGCGTCCTGGAGAGAGACAGCCTGACCTGATCCAAATACAATGCAGTTAAGGAAGAACAATTTCTTTGTGTTGACAGTTTTTACACTCAAAGTTGGTATTACAGGCACTTCCTTTTAATGATCCGATTCTCTAATGAGTCACTAAGTCATCACTTGCAGACGAGTTTTCTCAACTTCAAGGATGAACTTTTCTGTTCCTCTGAGGAATAGTGAGTCCTTGCTGACCAGAAACTTTAATATAGAGGCATTTTTGTCTGCGAAGCTTACTTGCTTTTTAACATTTGGTTTAGATTTGTTTAGTGTCATACTATCATAAATCAGCACATGTTCTCTGAATCCAAGTGTAGTTTCCTCAGGCATTGCACTACCTTCTTTGAAGCTGTGATTTTTTTTTTTTTCTGAAACGGCATTAATTTCTGCTGATGTTTTGCTTAATCCCAGCTAAGAAAACAATTGGCAAAATCTTTTGAAATGTCTAGATTTCTTCTCTAGGTTTGTCATCCCCTGTTAAAATATTAAGGTGAGAGAAGAGGTTTTTACAGGGAGGCTTATGGAACTAATTCAGTTAATGTTGGTGGTGAAAGAGCAAAGTCTCAGTGTCAAAGAAGGAAGGAATATTCTTCTAATGGAAGTGAAGTAATGTGAGGAAGACATTGTCCGACACCAAGCTGGTCCCTGTGGAAGTGTATCTCTGGCGTTTTACATTAACCTCTCAGTAGAGAGGAGAGCGCTCCAAGTCCCAGATTCAGACTTGTAATATCAGCCTTTTTCAGGAATGAAAACATCTCTTTTAATGCCATATTTGGGATTGCTACTCAAGTGATAATTTAAACTTACAGGTGAGTAAATTTTCTAACATAGCATAAATACACACACCTCTACAAAGCTGTATTTTTCCCAGGAGGAACTAAGAAAGTGTTTGAATTTCTGATGGGGGTGGATAATACTAAGATATTATAGCTATTAGACATAGGTCTAAAGGAATGTGCTGGATGACTGAGTTAAGTCCTCATTTCTTTCAGGCTGTTTGTCATATAATTGGTTTGGTAAACTACTTGAGCTCCGTCTTCTACAGCAGGCAGATCACAGTGCTGTTTCTTCTGTGCAAATGTAAATGTGAGGTCCTACTGCTATTATACTGAGTCATTTAACTGTTCCTTGTTCATACAAACCTTACAGCCATTGCATCAAATGGATCGTTTTGCCAGGGAAAAAGATGGGAGTGTTTCTGGAGTTAAGTATTTCAAACTAATATTTTAGCAAGTGCTTTTGAAAGTAGTTGCTGGGGAAGAGAAGGGTTATGCAGACTTGGCTGCAGGAGTGCAGTAGCGTGGACCTTGCCTGCCAGTGCCTCAGGTTTGGCATCTGTCACAGCTGGAGGCTGTCTGGATGTCCCAGTGGGCAGATGCTGGCTTCCCTGGAGGTCACAGTTCCAACATGAGTAGGGAGCTGCATTCCCACCTGGTCTGAATTTAAAGGTTTAAGAATGATTAGCCTAGTGTGAGTGATGTGGGGAGGTAGTGTTTAACTGATTATTAAGGTAAAAGGTGCTGATGATTCCTGTTCCTTCTGGCAAAGTTATGGCAGGTAGGGAATCTGTGATTCTGCTTGGCAGCACTGTTAGAAAAAATAAAACATCTCTTAAAGTGAAGGTACTAAATAGCAGTTAATGGTTAATATGATGATGTGTGTATGAAAACACACATTTCTTTATACACGGTATGTTTTAAAATCTGTAGTTCTTTTTAATTTGTCCTTTGCTCTGAGGGTGTTACAGGAACGAGAGGCTTATGGTTTACACTGACTCCTTTCTTGCTTCAAGCCGCCTCTGCGCTGGAGCTACTGCTCTGAGATGAAATTCAGAGGTGTTTCCTTGTCAATGCAGTTGCTGCTGTTCATAGGACAGGGCAGGGTTTGTTACGGGCTCCTGACCAGAAGGTGTCAGAGGAGTTCTTCTCTTTCTCTGACGCTGCAGGCTTCTCCCGGCAAAGCCGAGCACATTGAACCCGCAGGACTCAGACAGCTGTGTCACAGCATCACAGGATCACTAGGTTGGAAAAGACCCACGGGATCAAGTCCAGCCATTCCTATCAACCATTAAACCGTGCTCCTCAGCACTTCATCCACCCATCTTTAAATACCTCCAGGGAAGGTGACTGAACCACCTCCCTGGGCAGCCCCTGCCAGTGCCCAATGACCCTTTCCATGAAAAATTCCTTTCTAATGTTCAGCCAGAACCTCCCCTGGTGGAGCTTGAGGCCATTGCGCCTTGTCCTGTCCCCTGTCACTTGGGAGAAGAGGCCAGTTCCCTCCTCTCTACAACCTCCTTTCAGGTAGTTTTAGAGAGCAATAAGGTCTCCCCTCAGCCTCCTCTTCTGCAGGCTGAACAACCCCAGTTCCCTCAGCTGCTCCTTGTAAGCCTTGTTTTCCGGCCCCTTCACCAGCTTCGTTGCCCTTCTCTGGACTCGCTCCAGAGCCGCAACATCCTTCTTGTAGCGAGGGGCCCAAAGAAGACACGCAATAGAGCATCTAAATTCTTGGTCTATATCTGATGTATGGTACAAATGGAAGGGGTTGTTTTCACTTTGGGACACGCAGCGTGAATAAAAATAACAGCATAGCACTGACCACAAGGTGCAGGGAGGAACAAGGAGCTGCAGGGGCTCTTTTGGAATGTGGGCAGGAGATGGGTGTGAGGGATGAGAGGGCAGTGTTGTCAGTGCTGTGGCAGACATGAACCTGGGCTGCGGCCGTGGGTGGAGGTGCAGCACTGTGCGATCTTGTCATGCTGAAGGTGAGGGGGTCGGGGTTTCCCCACAACTTAGTTCCAGTAGCCCAAACCCTGCATTTCAGTGCAAAGCCACTCTCACTGTGATCTGCCATGGGGAACAGTTGAAGGCGTCCACGGACGCTAGCAGAACACTCCTGTCACTGGAGGGGGCACCACTTTGGCTTGGGAACTGCTGCAGCTGAGCTTCTTGGAGACATTGCTTGTCACATTTCTGACTAATCCTCCAGCTGCGTCTGGTCTGTCACGGCGCCCATCTGGAGAGTCCGCCACCCTAGAGAGGCCTTGGTCCAGCTCTCCTTTTAGAACGTGCCAGCCCCTCCACAGAGCGGAGAGGATGGAGGAAAAGCGGATGGTGGTGCTCTCTGTGATGGGGCTGTGAGTGGTGGGAGAGGCCACACCGGCTCTCACTGCTGCGCTCACCTTTGCACAGACAGGCAGGGCTTGGGGTTCCACACTCGCCTTGTGTATCTGTGCGTGCCACACGTAGTCATGGCAGCATCTGGAAAGGGCGGGTACGTGTATTTCTGAAAGACAGAGGGATGGAATTGCAGCTGTGGTTTGTTAATATCCTTGTACCCAAAATAAATGGTGCTTCAAAAGTATCCCCTTTCCCTTGTAACCGAGTGGTTCCCTGGATGTGTTCCTGCCTTCTTTGTGTGCTCCAGCAGGACAGAAGACATTAATGAGACTTTAATTGCAGCATTGGGAAGATAAGAAAGTCAGGAAGATGTTGATGTTCTTGACAGTTGCTTCTTTTACAAGAGGCAATTCAGTATTGCACAGAGGACCTGAGGACAGCTGAAGTCCTTCAATGTTTCGGAGCTGGTTCATCAGTGAGGGAGGGCTGGCCCTTCTTCACCTTCTCAGTTCAATTGTGCTGTGACCTTGTGATGAAGGGGAAAAACAGGAGCGGGGAAGGATGATGATATCTCCTGCATGGGAGTCAAGCTGGAGACCACTGAAATGCTCCCTTTGGAACTTTCATGTAATTTGTGCTGAGAGAATGGAAATGCGGATGGATATTTGAGCAACCAAGCTGGTGAGGGGGCTGGAGAACAGGCCTTATGAGGAGCGGCTGGGAGAGCTGGGGGTGTTTAGCCTGGAGAGGAGGAGGCTGAGGGGAGACCTCATTGCTCTCTACAACTACCTGAAAGGAGGTTGTGGAGAGGAGGGAGCTGGGCTCTTCTCCCAAGTGACAGGGGACAGGACGAGAGGGAATGGCCTCAAGCTCCGCCAGCGGAGGTTTAGGCTGGACATTAGGAAAAAAATGTTCACGGAAAGGGTCATTGGGCACTGGCAGAGGCTGCCCAGGGGGGTGGTTGAGCCACCTTCCCTGGAGGTGTTTAAGGCACGGGTGGACAAGGTGCTGAGGGGCACGGTTTAGTGTTTGATAGGAATGGTTGGACTCGACGATCCGGTGGGTCTCTTCCAGCCTGGTGATTCCACGATTCTATGATTTGAAACAACTGCGCATCCTCTCACGTCCTGCCGTGTTTTTGAGCTCACAGGCCTGCGTCGTCTGGAAAGGCCTGCGTCGTCCTTCCCTTTTCCTTGCTTTTCTCTCCCTTTCCCCTGAGAGCTCGCAGTTCCCGCAGGGAGAAAGCCCCTCGCGGCCTCTCCTGGCAGCTCGGCCTCGGAGCGCTGCGTGCGGCCGGCGCCGCTGGGGGGCGCTGCCGCTGGGGGTGGGGGGCGGGCCGGCCCGGCAGCCCCGCCCCTCCCCGCCGTGTCCTAGCGACGCGCGGGACGCCGCTGGGAGCGCCTGTCGGCTGCCGCCGCGATGAGCGCCTCGCAGACGAGGTGAGCGGGGCGGGGGCCGGGCCGTCCTTCCCCGTTTGTGTCGGGACGCGGAGCGAGGGTGTGAGGGTGCGGGGGTGCGGCCGGGGGCTGGCTCGGCGTGGAGCCGCGCTGCTCCGAGCCCTGGGGACGGGAGCTCGGGGACCGCGGTGTCCCTGCGTCCCGCGCGGGGGGGACGCTCCGCCTGTCCCCTGACAACGAAGGCGCCGGGCAATAAGCTAAGAATTCGTCGTATCCCCTCCGACCCCTCCTCGGCGTCTGGCTTCGCAGCCGCAGGCTGGGGGGCTCAGAGCATCCACACCGCCCCGAGACGGCGCGAATTACAGATCCTGAGGACCTATGCACGTCCCCATCTCTGTAACATAATTTGACGTGTCCTGTTTGCTGAGTGATGCTCTGGGTAAAGAAACGACCGCGTCCCTTGCTCCTGGCCGTAGCACAAACCGGCAGCAGAGCAAGAGCCTTTTGGCTCCCATTTCCATGCCGAGTTGTGCTCGAGATTGGAACCTGTAGCAAGATTTGCTTGTATAAAAGCCTTTGCAAAAAAAGCGTTGTGCATGAAAATCTCTTTTATGAAGACTTTTATAGGACTCCAAACGAAATACTTAAAACCTTGTTCCTGGAAGGTGGTTTCACTCTAGTTACCGTGAAAGGCACTTTTGGAGTCAGGATGATAGTTTGTTAAAACAGTTTTAGGGAAACAGTTCTGCCGTGGCTGATTGCATTCGTGTCGCAGATGTATCAAGGAATACCTCCAGTCTATATGTGACAGGGAAAACAGTGGGAATTGCAGAGCTGTGGCTTGCAAAGAGCTTGCTGAAGTGGATGGGGAGAGGCCAACACATGTGGGGTTTGCCTCTGCTCCTCAGTCTGGAAACCAGCCAAGAGTGCTAGCCTAGTACAGCAGTCAAATGAGCCACAGGATCACAAAATAATTCGCTTTGCAAAAGACAAGGAGTGTCTCTAGTCTGCTTTGCAAAAGACAAGGAATGTCTCTAGTCTGATGTGCTCACAAGGGCAGCTGACATCAGACCAGGTTGCTTCACTGTGACGGATCCCTGCTGTGGCTGCGCTGACTCCTTCAGCCTCTCCTCACAGGGCGTGTGCTCCGGCTCCACCATCCTGGTGGCCTCCCTGAGCTCATTCCAGTGCATCCATGGCTTCTGTGCACTAGGGCCCAAACCTGGATGCAGCCGTGCACGTGGGGTCTAGTGGGTGACAAGGAAAGGGGATGATCGCTTCCCTCCTGCCAGCTGTGCTCCTCTTATTTCAACTCAGGGTGCTGCTGGCCATCCTCACTGCCTGGTCCTGTGGCTGGCTCACCTCACTCGGCTTGTGCCCCCAGGACTGGCTGGTCCTTTCCAATAGAGCTATGTCCAGCCCGTCTGTCTCCAGCTTGTGCTGTTGCACGGGGTTGTTCCTTCCTGGGTATAGGACTTTCACCTGGCCGTGTTAAACTTCCTAAGGGTCCTGTGCAGCCTTCGGGCAGTGCTGGGTGGGCCACTGTCTGCGTTCCAAAGCTTTGTGCCTGCCTTTGGCTACAGGCAGAGTAAGCTCATTTTTGTCTGCTTGTTAGATCTACGGCTGCCTTTGAGCTCATTGACCATCCCCCGGGGCAAAGTATTCATAAAATAAAGTAGCTTTCACTGAGTATCTGGCCAAAGAATCTTCAGTGGTTTGTCCATGAAATAGTTCAGGTTAGGCAAAGAGCAAAGAGAGCAACCTGAAGCTTTTGAAACAAAAGTGAAAGGCGAAAGTAGCCTGTGTGTCCCTGAGGCAAACAACTGGTAGTCTCATTGAGGTCAGATGGCCAAGGCTGGGGGGGTCTTGCAAATATTTAAGCTGAGATGCAGTGTGGTTTGGAGAGACTGTGACCTTCCTCTTCCTTGGTTATCACCTGAGTAAAACTGTACCCGGGCTGCAGGGTTTTGTGGGCTTGAAATAATGCAATTAATTAATGCTATTCACAGCTAGAATTCACAATGTCTTGACATTCAGGACTTCGTGTCATATACCAGTTCCGCAGAAAATCACTTTGCCACCATCTGCTTTCCTCTGTGGAGACCCTGACAGTCTGTATTTGAATTTGTTCTGTCTGGAGGCTGGCTGAGCCTTTCTTGTTGATGTCCCCAGCAGAAGCAATACCAGATCCATGAGCTTGTTAGAGCGAGGAAGGGTCTCCATTAGGGCAGGACTCCTTGTTTGACTGAAGGAGCAACGAACTCCAGTCAGTCATCATGTAAAACGTGGGAGCTGTAATTCCCTGTGACTCTACCAATCACTAACTAGAGCTTTGATGATCTCTTAGATTATTTCTTTGGTGAACAGTCAGTGGTTTAATTGCACTGTAAATTATTAACTGTGAACATTTGCTTTGCAAACCTGATGCTGGATGCCTACTGTGACTTTGTCCCTTCAAATGAGTAAGAGTGGTTTTAAAGATCATTTTGATACATAGCACAAGCTCCGCACACAGTGCACTGGGCTGTAAGCTGATCAAAACCAGATACAGTTAATAAATAATAATGGTAATGATAATGCAATGAAAATCTGGTATAATACCAAGTGGACACTTCCTTAATTTACTAAAATCCTAGTCACTGGCTCTGGTGTATTTTTTGTTTTGCTTACTCAGGCATCTGCACAGCTGGACTCCCTGCCACTGCAGACGTAATTCCTCCTGTGGGGCTTTGGGCTGAAACGTGTTTTACTTTGGCCCTCAATACATTCTTCTAAAGCAGAACAAATTGTGGCCTTTTTGGTTTGCGCATCCATTCTGTGTGTTAATTTGTCCTTGTACTTGGCTTTATTGATTTATTACTTTTGGGAGGAAAGAAGAGTTGTCTCCAGCAGCAGCAATTTATTTTCCTGAAAAGGCAGTTAAGGTGTCACCTAGGAGTGTAGATGGTACTGAAGGGTGAGTGAGCACCTGGCGTGCTGCCGGTCACAAAGGGCGGGAGGCCAAGCTGCCCACATAAAGCAGAGACAGACCTGGGAATGGGATGCCTCTGCCTGCCAGGGCCCCCTCCTTGTGCCAGCGGGTGGGGAGCTTCCTTCATGTACTAAGTTCTCCAGGGTGTCCAGAGAGAACATGTGCTCCATGCACGTGATGGTATTTGGTAGACTTCCTTGATGCCCTGGGGAAGGAAGTTACCTGGTTCGGTAACTCGCCCTGGCTGCCCTTGGACTGGGAATTGCACCTGCACATCATCCTCTGGAGCACCGAGTAGGTCTAAGCCCTTGGTGTCCGTGGGATACTCCCGAGGGACTTGGGCCAGGTATCAGCATGGCCCGCTCTGGCTGCACTGGCCTAAAATCTGACAGGGGAGGATGAACCAGTCAGTCAGCATGAGCAGAAACTGGGCAGCAGCTGCTGGTGGGCACAGACTTGCAGGGCCAGATCCTGCCTCTGCACACAGTTTGAACTCAAGCATGAGCCAGTGCCCGGGTGTTCTGTGCGGCTCTGTTTGTGCTGCTCTTCTGGGCAACTGAGGCATTCACCTGGGCAGAGAGCTCGGGTGTCTCTGGGCACTCAGGCTCTGCCAAAGCCTAGTGGATGCCCTTCCGTTCTTTCCAGTGGTTTCATGGGTTTTGTTTCAGGCCCAAAATGTTTCCTCGTTTTCCCCAATGCCCTCTGAACTTTTAGTTTAATTCAGCAATTTAAAGACCAGCCTGTTCATAATTTAAATGAGGAAACGTGTGCAGAGATGTCTTTGAAACTAAAGTTGCTGCATCACTGCGCTCAGATGGGAGTTGTGTTTTAACTAGTTATATGGTTCGTGAAATATTAGATGGAAGGGAGTAAATGAAGAGGAGTTGGACTGAGTTTCTCCTCTGCCTCTGTATGCAACTGTCAGGGCATACCACAAGTCAACATTTAGCACAATTGATGTAATCTGGTGGTTTCAAATGCAAATGGATTAAAAAAGCAATGTAGAACAGTTGCTATAGTGCCGATATTTGATCGACATGCATAACAGGGTAAGCTAAATTGTTTGTTTAAAGTTTAATTTATTGTTGGTAGGCTACTTGGCAGATTATTGTGAAACCCCAGATAAAATTCCTGTAAATTCATGATCTCCTTGCTTTTTTAAAGTTTTTTTTAATCAAATTGTTCTTTCTTCCCCTGAACATGCTGTTGCGTGTGATGACCTGGCCTAAGAATAGATATTTTTCATGAACTGTCCCACTGAAAGACAGGCAAGAGAGGTAGAGTGACATTTAAATTTAAAGCCAAAGAAAACCAGAGAGATCAATCTCTAGTTGTGTAATTAAAACATTTCCTGCCCAGAGAGCTTGAAGATCAGGCTGAACACTGTGCAATGCGTAACTGAGTGTGTACATTTAACAATGTCAATGGATCTGGACTATTAAAAACTTCAGCTGACTGACATGTATTTTGTTGTTCGTCCTCTTTCCAGAGGGTGACATAAGATAAGGTTGTGCTAAGAACTCTTCAAAAAGATATCTGCTAATTACGGATGCTTCTGGTTTTGTGTTCAACTCTCATATCTTGGGTTCAATTTTTTGAAGCTGCGATTTTTGGCAGCTAGGGTGTTGCAGCTCTGTTGGCGTTCCAGAGGTGTAAGGCATTTCTTGCGTGGAGCAGGGTCGGGCCTTACTCTGACAGTCTTCATGGTCTTGGTCTCTATGTTTGTTGATTTGGCAGTTTTTCACCAATGAAGAGGAGGGAGATGCAGTTTGTTCCCTTTGGATTGCTCAGTGTATGCACTAAAGACAATATTTAGTGTATTAGCTTGGGAAATGGAAAAGACTTGAGAGGTTGTTGCATTTCATATTGGACCCATGTTTATTGCTCCAAATATAGAAGAGGACTTGTGCGTAACATGAGGGGTCTTTCAAGGGACAAAGACTGGCAGCAGGTACACTGCCACACTGGCCACTACGACTGCCTAGTCCTAGGACTCTTTTAGACTGAGCAGCCCTTCAGAGCTGTTGTACTACCGGCTAGTCAGTCTCGTTAAAATCTTGAGAGCATGGTGTGGCAAAAGCCGTGGGTCCTTGGCTTTGACCTGCACAGGCTGATACCGAAGTGAGCGATGGGTTGCCCAGTGTCTGTGCTTTCTAACCCAGAAGGAGCTGGGTTCTCAAGAGAGATCCTTCATCACTTGCCTCTTTTCTGACACCTGGGTCTGGAGGAGGACTTGCTTGTGTCCTGCCAGTGCAAAGCATGCTCTCCACAGAAGGGCCGAGGTGCTGAAGAGGTGGTAGCTGGCTGAGTGCTGGAGCAATATTGTGGTGGGATTCCTGAAGACGTAGGAGTCTGCTTGCTGCCCCGACTTTGGTGCAAACTCTTTGCTTTCCTACAGAGCATGTTTGGATTTTATTTAGTTCAAGGAAATAGGTTACATAGAGCAGAGCTGCTGATTTTTGGTAAAATGTAATAAAGTAGCTGTAAAAAAATGTAAAACTATAACACAGTAACTGTATTTAGAGAGCGAAATTGATCTCAGCAATGCAAGTTGCACTTCAAACTGTAGCCGTGTGGGGACAGCCAGCAAAACCATACTGCCGTACCATATGCTTCCTGGCCTGTAAATGCCATGGAAGTTATGTGCAATTGAATTTATCAATATGTTTGTGGGATAAACATTCTTGTCTGTCTATTTAAATAATAGCCTGCAGTCACTGTTGTGCTCACAACAATGGTCCCTGAAATAGGCAGGATGGTTCCTAATCTTGCTGTTGTGGACTGGTTTTCCTGAGTTGTTTGAGAGTTCTCTTGGTGTAGAGGCCAAATGGAGAACTGCTTTTTGAAACAGGCTTTTTTGTTCGTGACCAAATTAGTGGTTAGCCAGACAACATTGTAACAGATATGCAGCTGAATCCCAACTGAGAAAATTGTTCAAAACAGAAGGTTAGATTTAAGCCTATTTTTTGACACCTGAAATTGAAGCAACTTAATTTTCTGTATAGGTGTTCAAAGTGGCAAATTTGATGTACGCTCCCTGTGATGGAGGGAACATTAAAGAAAGGGAAATTGCTGTAAAAAAAAGGATGGAAATGTGGATGCTGAAGGAGGCTTTGGCTGAAGACACAAGTAAATAGTCCCTTCATCAGAGCAGAATTTGCATCCAAGTTAATAACATATATGCTAACTTTCAAGCCAGTGAAAATAATATGGAAACAGTGTTCTGTCTTGAAAATATGTTTTGGTGCTAGCAGTTTCTGTTAACCTGAGTAGACGGAAGAAAGCAGGTTTTTTGGTGTTAGATACCAGACAATAATGGCTTAGAGCTGGCTGTGAAAACTGCAGGAAAATTCTTTTGTGGACGTAAAGTTGGATAAGTGATCTACCTGGAGCTGGGATCTGGATTAGATGGCTTCTAGAGGTTCCTCCCAACCCAAGTTATTATTGTAGGTCTTTGCACAAGCTGCCAGAAGCTCTGTCACTGTCATGCCTACCACCAGTTGGGAGGCAGCAGGAGGAAGGGGAGCATGAGGCATGTGGTAGGGTAGTGCAGTGGTGCAGGAGTTCTGGGACATCTCCCTCCCTGGTGATGTACCGTATACTGCACTTCTGACAAAGCCCGTGGCTGGGTGGCAAGGGAGCTGGAGTCCATGGCAGTAATCCAGCTCCAAACGTTGTATGATATGGTGATGGCCTGGTGAAGGTCAGAGTTTATCACCTGAGGAGGCTGTTGTGACAGTCGATCTTGGAGGAGACTTTCAGGGCTCAGCTTTCTTGGACCCTGTGCCTCGGTGGTGGGATGCTGGTCAATGCTGAACTGCTGTATCTAACATAGGAGTCAGTTGTTTCAGATAGGAACATTGCACAGACAGTAAGGCGTTGCTTTTACGTAATCTAAGCAGAATGTATCCGACAAAATGTTGGGCTTGATTCATCAAGATAGCATTTTGTGCAGCAAACTATTGGGTAAGTATGTATAACTTAAGCTGTAATAATTTGGCTGTCAAAGGGATTATATGCATCTGTACTGATTTTATTTCAGATTTCTTGGAACCTACAATAGCCTTACAGACAAACACCTGGTTGGATATTTCCGCAATGCCAGGATAAGACGACATCTTCAGAGATCAGGACTGGTGAGACTGAACAGTTTCCTTTTCTGAGAAAAAAAAAGAGGAGAATTCTTTGTTTCCTCTAATGGTGGACAAATCAAACCACTAATGGATTTGTTGTTTGTTTGTTAGAGGTATGTGATGTCATTGGTGAGGAGTTGACCAGCTAGCCAAATGTAAAATCATGCTGTGCCAGATCACAGCCATGTGATCACACTGAGACTGAGGGCAGGTTTGTTTGATCCAGGCATTTTCTGCTGCATTATTACCTACCATAGGTCATCTAGATAACAGAATCACAGAATCACTTCGTTGGAAAAGACCCACCGGATCATCGATTCCAACCATTCCCATCAATCACTAAACCATGCCCCTCAGCACCTCATCCACCCGTCCCCTAAGCACCTCCAGGGAAGGTGACTCAACCACCTCCCTGGGCAGCCTCTGCCAGTGCCCAATGACCCTTTCCGTGAACATTTTTTTCCTAATGTCCAGCCTAAACCTCCGCTGGCAGAGCTTGAGGCCATTTCCTCTTGTCCTGTCCCAGGTCACTTGGGAGAAGAGGCCAGCTCCCTCCTCTCCGCAACCTCCTTTCAGGTAGTTGTAGAGAGCAATGAGGTCTCCCCTCAGCCTCCTCTTCTCCAGGCTGAACAACCCCAGCTCTCTCAGCCGCTCCTCATGAGACTTGTTTTCCGGCCCCTTCACCAGCTTTGTCGCTCCAGAGCCTCAACATCCTTCTTGTGGTGGGGAGCCCAGAACCGAACACAGTATTCGAGGTGTGGTCTCACCAGTGCTGAGTACAGAGGGAGAATAAGCTCCCTGGACCTGCTGGTCACACCGTTTCTGCCTAGGGCTGCATTACTGAAATCGGAATGACAGAAAGCCAGAGCTCGGAGCTTAGCTCTGTGTGCTAAGCAGTTTTGAAGAGAGTAGTTGCAGCTGAGGAAATGCTTCACCTGACATTGAGCATGTTTCAGGATGACAAGGTCCAAGGGCCACCTGGGGCTCTGAAGGTGCTGCCATGGGGGCTGCTTGTGAATGATGATTCCACACAAGAAGGGATGTGCTAAGAGTCAATACGGAGGCCGTACTCCATGGAATATCAAGCTTATGCTTCCACTGCAGCTTCTGTAATGCAGCAGTCATAATGACTGTCTGCCTGAAACTGCAAAGAGTGGCTGACATGGATTGATGATGTATCTAAACATTGGAGAGCTTTGGCTTAGCCCTGGGCTTCTGCTCAGTAAATGCATTTGCAGTAAGAAGTTACAAATGGCACTGTATTACTGCACAGTTCTGGTGATGTGAGAATGCTTGTCAATCTGCTTGTATTTCACATCCAGGCAGAAGAAGATATTTCATGGAGATGTTTTGATAAATTTAAAATGTTTGATGTTTTTTGCTCCATATTTCTTTTTGCTTACTGGCGTTTTTCTCTGCGAGAGCTTTCAGTTTGCAAATATACAGACTCATATTGAGTCTCGTGGTTCTTTTTTTGAAACTGAAATCTAAAGCATCTTTGACTCTATTAGCTGTTTAAATAGCTTCAATGTTATTTTTCAAAAGTGTCTAATGGAAAACTGAAGGATTTGGTAAAGGTGAATGTGCTGAATATTTTTAAAAATACTTATGCACTCCTAGGTGTAACGCTGGTTAGCACAGGCAGACACAGCCCTCACACAGTAGGAAGGCGAGTGTTTAATTACCCTTCACTGACCTGGGCAATGGCCCATGAAGAGTAAGGCTGAGTAAGGCATTTGTTAGAAAATGTGACTGCTGCTCTCCTGCTCTTGTTTGGCTGGTGGGGTCCATGCAGTGAAAGAAACTACAGTTTTGTTCTGGGAAGGGGAGCTCCAGCAACAGGACAGAAAGCAGAGGTGGTACTCTGTTTGAAAACATACTTTAGTCTGCCTTCTCTTCTTTTTAGTCACATTATATTTGTTTACCACAGATCTCAAGGAGTGGAAGAATAATATCTGAGAAAGAATACCAACAAAATGCTCGGAGGAAGGATCAGCTAAGATATGTGCGGGAGTGCCTGGTTTGGGCCATATTTCGTAAGGTCCTTGATATGGAGGTATGCATTTACTAGGCATCTGTAAGCCTTTTCAAATACTTCCCAGCAGTTAGACAGTGGCTATTATCTCGTACCAGTCTGTTTTCGGTAGCTGTGCCCTCATGCTCTCCTGAAAATGTATCTCCTGCTGGGAAGAGGGACAATCTTTGTACTTGGCGTCCCCCACATGGAACCTCCACTGGCCTCTAGCTGTTAAACCATACTGCCATTAGAACAGACACCATCCTGGCTCACTTACTGCATGCTGGCAGTTGACAGATACTGGGGTGATAGTCACAGGCTAGTCTGCTTAAAAAGTTCTAATAAAACCAAAATAATTTGAACATGGTTATATATGTTACCCGAGTACAAGATTTGGTCACATTGCCGCTACGTATCAAGAGTGCAGCTGGTCCCTACAGCTTTACAAATGCTCAGTTGTTCCCTTTCCGATGTTAATAGACACAGATGTAATGCAAATGGATTGAATCAGTAGTAGTTTAATAGCTGGGCAAAATGAGGATAATGGCCAGGGAGCAGGTGAGTGATAAGCAGGACAGAAGCAAATGCTCTTACATTCACTGACATCTCATAACGTGTATTAATGAGATTTCTCTTTCTCTGGCTTTGATAGCGTCATCACCAGATGGAAAAGAAAAGGAAACTTGAAAATTCCGTGAAGAAGAAGAGGGTGCAGGAAATCAAGGTAAGGCTCAAATGCTATCAAGTACTGATGGGACTTGCTAGTTTTGCCCTGTGCTAATTAACAGCCCTGAGTCAGGCCAATGATTCATTGAATCAAGAGTCCTGTCTCTGTTGTTTATGGAAAAAGTACAAGGAACAAGCAAGTAGAGGATGGTCCTGCCCCAGGTTACATCTTCTTCCTCTATCGAACAGCTCAGGAGCTCCCATTCATACACATGATTCCCTTTGAATCAACTTATTATTTTGGTTCTGCAGTATTCTTAGTTGTGGAATTTAATTGTCAGTTGGATAAAATGGCACTTGCTTGAATTTCTGCACGATAATTAATGTATCTGCTGTCTGATAATTCTGTTTGATGATCCATTGTTCTCATTATGAAAAAAGTTAATAACTATTCCCCTTTTCCAAGACATTTGTGATTTTACATGTGTTTTTCATATCCCTTCTCAGTTTCCCAAGCTGAAGACCCTCTATCTGTTGAATCTTTCATACGTGAGCCATTCCAGGCTTCTCATTACTGTTACCATCTTTTTACCTTGTTTAGTTCTACTCTTTCTGTTCTGAACCGAGGGACGAGAACTGGATGAATAATTTAAGATACTTGTTGATGTTCTTCTCGTATTGCTAGACACTATCTGCTTCTGACTGCTGCTGAGTGAATTTTCGGTTGTTTGCTTCTCTTCATGATGTTTATCTGAACCAGCATGTAACTAATGAAAAGAGCTTTCAGAAGTCTTTGCTTTGGTGTTGTGTAGGTAGAGCTTGATCCTGTAGTTGTTACAGTAATGGAAATCCTAGAGAAGTCAATGATTCTCCTTATGAAGTCACATGGACACATATGGGAAAAGTTGTTGTCATTTTGGCTGACATGTCCTCAACATCCTATCTCTTCATTCGAGCCTGCATTGAGAAGCATGCACTGGGAAGCTAGCTGCTTCTTTGAGCAGTTAAAGAACAGTTCTGAAACTTTTTAATTTTAATAATGCTTTTGTGAGCAATTTGTCAGGTAACAAAAGGAGGAGATTTTAATGAAAAACACTGCTCACTATCATAATTGCGAAAGCATTATTTACTGATTGAACTCCTGCTGGTAGAAAGTTGCCACTGCGGAAGCAGTGACCAAGGCACCCTATTGAGGGATTCTGGACTTGGATAATTTTGGAACATAAACCAAAACTGCTTCCTTCAGTGAGAAGTGTAAAGGAGACGCCTGCAGATATATGATCTGTGGCTTTGCTGTGGTGCCACACTAGGACACAGGAACCTGTCTGCAAAATTAGTATTGTAATTTAATTCTCACTTCATACATTCAGTGAATTTGATTGAGTAGCTAATCTGAAAGGAAAGGAGAAAACGCAATGACTGGGCAAGGGAGGATAAGAAATGTAGCTATCTATTTCCAGGAGGGTAATCAGCCCAGTGTGGAGCTCTAGAGCTGAAAAGGCAGGGAGGGGCACTGTCAGAGCAAGGAAATGGCAGATGCGCTCAAATTTTAAAAAGAAAAAGACCTTGAACTAAATCAAGAAGTGGGAGATATACAGAAATAGGCAGATGAATTGAACTTGTGGAGATCTGCAGCTGTAGAAGGCTGCAGGGGAATGAATCGGAGATGAGAACAAGTCTTTTCCCTCATCTCTCTCTCATTCTGCAATCAGGTGTTCGGTTGGATCTAGGCAATTTGATTATCATAGCTGTCTGATGAAAGACAGAGGGAAGGCAAGCTCAGACATTGCTGTTAAGGCTATTTAGCACCTCGGAGACATACATTTCTATTTTTTAGGTGGAAAAGTCAAGAAAATCAGTGGAGGTTGCTAGCTCTGTGTACACCCCACATCCACCACTCGGTCCACGAAATCATTATAGGCCTCATCCTTTCGTGGTGAGAGAACCGTCTGGTCAGTCACAACTGGTGAGTTTCACCAAATGCTCTACACGCTATAACATAAGCACGCACAGCCAAAAGTGTGTACATACACCTGTGACATCTATGCCTAGTGTAAAGCAATGATCACCCTGATTGTGCCACATGAGGGCTTCATCTTGCCCCACTCAAGGCTGATTTCCTTTTTGCGGGATTGCGTACTTAAAGAGAAATCTCCAGAAGCTGATGTTGCAAGAGCGTCACATCAGAACCTAGAGAAAAATGGCTTTGCTTTGTGATAAATCTGCTTTAATCTTTCCTTTTTGTCTGCCTTGTCACCCAAGCTTCGGCTGGTGTCCTTACCATGAGTATCGTCAATGAATACTGTGACTGCAGACAAGCTTACACATGTTATAAAACCCTGAAAGCAAGAGAGGTTTTTTAGAGAACAGAGTTGAAGGGGCAAAGTGAGACTAAAGTTCATTCCAGAAGGCCATGCTTTGGAGTGCTGGCTCAGAAATTTCTTACTCTGTTGATGGGAAGAGAAGGAATGTTAATATACTGTTGAAAAAGAATGATACTGAAGTCCAAGGTCAACTATGTAGTGCAGTTTTATCTGGTTCTCCATTTCTATAATGATGATGCAAACTGAAGGATATTGTTCAGTCCTGAACCACCTTCTCCTTTCCATCCCATACAGAGGGCACATGGAGCTGTAGGTGATGAGAGTGGTGAACATCCTTCTCATCAACACCAAGCCAAGGAGAATGCCTTTTCCAAGATGGTGAGTTAGCTCGGTTAAACAGTTTTTTTGGGGGGGGGAGGGGGGGCGAGGGGAGGTGTTTAACATTTCAATGCGGTATTCTGAAGAATATAGAAGGAAAAGATAAAATAAAAAGTCAGAAAAGTGTTCAGCATTGAACAGTCATGCTTTTGTGGTGTACTGTCTCAATGTGCATGTGGTGAAGCCACAGAAACAGCATGCTGCTGCAGTTCCTTTCAGTTCATTGCATTTGCTTCGAGGCTGCACTGTGAAGAGACAGTAGCAAAACCTATATTTATAGTCAAGAATTCTTTTGTATGCTCCAGTTTGTGGATACTCAGTTAGAGATGCCTAAAGTGGTCTGGCTCTTTGGAGGCAGTCCAGAAAATCTCGTTTCCCCGGGATACCTACGAGTCACTCATCACTTCCAAATATCTTGATCAGTGCTATTTTTTATTTTATGATTCTACTCTGCACTGGAAATGATCCACTGAGATTTTTTATCTGTTTTCTTTTTCATTTTTAGACTTCTTGGCGACCAAATACAGCTCCAGGAAATATGCCACAACCTCTTCGCCTCCAGCCACTTCGTAGCTATGCTGCCATGGGGTCTGCTCCAAAGGCTCCGCACCACACACTTGGACACGATCAGCAGTTTGCTGGTGGGGTAAGGCTGGATTTCATTCTGAAGATAATGCAGATTCATGGAGAGTTTTATAATACTGCTTTAGTACTGCAGTTCCTAGAAGTGCATACTGCAGGCAACACGCCTTCTAAATCTCTATCAGCTTTTATTTAAACACTCCTTTTTAATCTCCATTTAATTTTCAAGACATTGTCTTAGTGGTCTAATGCCTAGTTTTTGATCACAGCCTGGAAAAAATGTGGTGACTTGTCTTTTATAGGATAAAATCTCTCTGTGTGCAAATTTTTCTACCTCTACATAGATTTTCTTTTATGTAGAGAGGGAAGCAGCCATCTGGGTAAGATCAATAACTCAGGAATATTTTCACACAGTCTTACATGATTTAATCTTCATCTACAGCTGAAAAGCAGCAAGACCCATCTTTCTTTTTTTACCATCCCTACTAGTAAATCACACTAGAAGGTTCAGAGAATGAGAGCTTTTTGGTGTAGCCAAACATGGCCTTAATATGTATTCAGTTACTTTCAGATGAGATTTGGACTTGTCTTCTGTTCGAGAAAAAGCATTATGTGATTGACTGTATGATAGGAGTTCCATGGGAATGGAGGATTTTGGATCTGCGACCACTGACAGGCAGAAAATACATGAAAAACTCTGTACTGCTGTGCATTTGTGCCGTATTATGAGGGTCATGATCTTCCCTCCAAGAATTTGCTGACACTCTCTGTGTCTTCTCAAATTATGGGTGATTTGCGTTGTTTCTTTAATGCTCAAAACAGCTAAATCAGTCATAGATCATGAAGATGATGCAGAACTCAGATCCAGAGCCAGCAATGTTTGCAGAATTTATTCTCTAGAGATGTTCTGCTTTTCAGGGCCTTGATCCTCTGTTTGCAATTCATTCAGAAAGAGGATTTTGAGCAACTTCTTGTATAACTGGTGCCAAATAATGTTAGTGTGGGTAGAGCTTGATCCTGTAGTTGTTACAGTAATGGAAATCCTAGAGAAGTCAATGATTCTCCCTATGAAGTCACATGGACACATATGGGAAAAGTTGTTGTCATTTTGGCTGACATGTCCTCAACATCCTATCTCTTCATTCGAGCCTGCATTGAGAAGCATGCACTGGGAAGCTAGCTGCTTCTTTGAGCAGTTAAAGAACAGTTCTGAAACTTTTTAATTTTAATAATGCTTTTGTGAGCAATTTGTCAGGTAACAAAAGGAGGAGATTTTAATGAAAAACACTGCTCACTATCATAATTGCGAAAGCATTATTTACTGATTGAACTCCTGCTGGTAGAAAGTTGCCACTGCGGAAGCAGTGACCAAGGCACCCTATTGAGGGATTCTGGACTTGGATAATTTTGGAACATAAACCAAAACTGCTTCCTTCAGTGAGAAGTGTAAAGGAGACGCCTGCAGATATATGATCTGTGGCTTTGCTGTGGTGCCACACTAGGACACAGGAACCTGTCTGCAAAATTAGTATTGTAATTTAATTCTCACTTCATACATTCAGTGAATTTGATTGAGTAGCTAATCTGAAAGGAAAGGAGAAAACGCAATGACTGGGCAAGGGAGGATAAGAAATGTAGCTGTCTATTTCCAGGAGGGTAATCAGCCCAGTGTGGAGCTCTAGAGCTGAAAAGGCAGGGAGGGGCACTGTCAGAGCAAGGAAATGGCAGATGCGCTCAAATTTTAAAAAGAAAAAGACCTTGAACTAAATCAAGAAGTGGGAGATATACAGAAATAGGCAGATGAATTGAACTTGTGGAGATCTGCAGCTGTAGAAGGCTGCAGGGGAATGAATCGGAGATGAGAACAAGTCTTTTCCCTCATCTCTCTCTCATTCTGCAATCAGGTGTTCGGTTGGATCTAGGCAATTTGATTATCATAGCTGTCTGATGAAAGACAGAGGGAAGGCAAGCTCAGACATTGCTGTTAAGGCTATTTAGCACCTCGGAGACATACATTTCTATTTTTTAGGTGGAAAAGTCAAGAAAATCAGTGGAGGTTGCTAGCTCTGTGTACACCCCACATCCACCACTCGGTCCACGAAATCATTATAGGCCTCATCCTTTCGTGGTGAGAGAACCGTCTGGTCAGTCACAACTGGTGAGTTTCACCAAATGCTCTACACGCTATAACATAAGCACGCACAGCCAAAAGTGTGTACATACACCTGTGACATCTATGCCTAGTGTAAAGCAATGATCACCCTGATTGTGCCACATGAGGGCTTCATCTTGCCCCACTCAAGGCTGATTTCCTTTTTGCGGGATTGCGTACTTAAAGAGAAATCTCCAGAAGCTGATGTTGCAAGAGCGTCACATCAGAACCTAGAGAAAAATGGCTTTGCTTTGTGATAAATCTGCTTTAATCTTTCCTTTTTGTCTGCCTTGTCACCCAAGCTTCGGCTGGTGTCCTTACCATGAGTATCGTCAATGAATACTGTGACTGCAGACAAGCTTACACATGTTATAAAACCCTGAAAGCAAGAGAGGTTTTTTAGAGAACAGAGTTGAAGGGGCAAAGTGAGACTAAAGTTCATTCCAGAAGGCCATGCTTTGGAGTGCTGGCTCAGAAATTTCTTACTCTGTTGATGGGAAGAGAAGGAATGTTAATATACTGTTGAAAAAGAATGATACTGAAGTCCAAGGTCAACTATGTAGTGCAGTTTTATCTGGTTCTCCATTTCTATAATGATGATGCAAACTGAAGGATATTGTTCAGTCCTGAACCACCTTCTCCTTTCCATCCCATACAGAGGGCACATGGAGCTGTAGGTGATGAGAGTGGTGAACATCCTTCTCATCAACACCAAGCCAAGGAGAATGCCTTTTCCAAGATGGTGAGTTAGCTCAGTTAAACAGTTTTTTTGGGGGGGGGGAGGGGGGGCGAGGGGAGGTGTTTAACATTTCAATGCGGTATTCTGAAGAATATAGAAGGAAAAGATAAAATAAAAAGTCAGAAAAGTGTTCAGCATTGAACAGTCATGCTTTTGTGGTGTACTGTCTCAATGTGCATGTGGTGAAGCCACAGAAACAGCATGCTGCTGCAGTTCCTTTCAGTTCATTGCATTTGCTTCGAGGCTGCACTGTGAAGAGACAGTAGCAAAACCTATATTTATAGTCAAGAATTCTTTTGTATGCTCCAGTTTGTGGATACTCAGTTAGAGATGCCTAAAGTGGTCTGGCTCTTTGGAGGCAGTCCAGAAAATCTCGTTTCCCCGGGATACCTACGAGTCACTCATCACTTCCAAATATCTTGATCAGTGCTATTTTTTATTTTATGATTCTACTCTGCACTGGAAATGATCCACTGAGATTTTTTATCTGTTTTCTTTTTCATTTTTAGACTTCTTGGCGACCAAATACAGCTCCAGGAAATATGCCACAACCTCTTCGCCTCCAGCCACTTCGTAGCTATGCTGCCATGGGGTCTGCTCCAAAGGCTCCGCACCACACACTTGGACACGATCAGCAGTTTGCTGGTGGGGTAAGGCTGGATTTCATTCTGAAGATAATGCAGATTCATGGAGAGTTTTATAATACTGCTTTAGTACTGCAGTTCCTAGAAGTGCATACTGCAGGCAACACGCCTTCTAAATCTCTATCAGCTTTTATTTAAACACTCCTTTTTAATCTCCATTTAATTTTCAAGACATTGTCTTAGTGGTCTAATGCCTAGTTTTTGATCACAGCCTGGAAAAAATGTGGTGACTTGTCTTTTATAGGATAAAATCTCTCTGTGTGCAAATTTTTCTACCTCTACATAGATTTTCTTTTATGTAGAGAGGGAAGCAGCCATCTGGGTAAGATCAATAACTCAGGAATATTTTCACACAGTCTTACATGATTTAATCTTCATCTACAGCTGAAAAGCAGCAAGACCCATCTTTCTTTTTTTACCATCCCTACTAGTAAATCACACTAGAAGGTTCAGAGAATGAGAGCTTTTTGGTGTAGCCAAACATGGCCTTAATATGTATTCAGTTACTTTCAGATGAGATTTGGACTTGTCTTCTGTTCGAGAAAAAGCATTATGTGATTGACTGTATGATAGGAGTTCCATGGGAATGGAGGATTTTGGATCTGCGACCACTGACAGGCAGAAAATACATGAAAAACTCTGTGCTGCTGTGCATTTGTGCCGTATTATGAGGGTCATGATCTTCCCTCCAAGAATTTGCTGACACTCTCTGTGTCTTCTCAAATTATGGGTGATTTGCGTTGTTTCTTTAATGCTCAAAACAGCTAAATCAGTCATAGAACATGAAGATGATGCAGAACTCAGATCCAGAGCCAGCAATGTTTGCAGAATTTATTCTCTAGAGATGTTCTGCTTTTCAGGGCCTTGATCCTCTGTTTGCAATTCATTCAGAAAGAGGATTTTGAGCAACTTCTTGTATAACTGGTGCCAAATAATGATAGTGTTGGAAGATTCTGGCTGACTGCTTTGGAATTTGCTTGCCATCTGAAAGAATGCAGCAGTGCTGTGGGGTTGTGCAGTATTCTGCCTGCCTGGAAGGAGAACTCTGGGTGGTTACAAGTAGTATGTGCTTAACAATGATATTGTCTATATCTCTAAGGGCTACATTTTCAAGCAGCCTGTCCATTGCTTTGCGAATTAAAACAAAGAGGTTTAGCGTATAAATGTTTTCATAAACGTAATGGCAAGCACCAAGTGAGGAAATTGTTCTAGAGGTATGAGTGTTACTAATTGTAAAGAGCAGTCAAACCAGGAGTAGCTCAATATGCGCGGTAGCTATGTTTTTGTGTTACCTACTTAACCTGGTTAAAATGTTTTTGCAGGGGGACAGGAGTGGGTTAAGACTTATGAATTCAGTGGAACATGTAACTGGTATATCCCGGTATCAACTCCCAGTCATCAACAATTATATGATACCAGTGCCACCTCCCCCTCTGGAAAAGGAAGACAAGAATGTAAATGCAGTGAGAACTAGGATGCTCAGCAGCAGATTATTTCATCCCACCACTGCTGCAAATGACACAGGGCAGCTTTTAACAAAGGTGAGTTATTCCTGTCTGCTTCTCTGTTTATTGTTACGTTACCTTCCCCGTGGGTATATTTGCCTAAAGCTGAAAGATGTGTCTATCTAGTTTGCATAAAGATTCACTGAAGTTTTGAAAGAAAAAAAAATATAACTATTAAAAGACATAGCTAGCACCCTTTTCTCTGTATACTAAAACATTGGGTGTTTTTCATCAGCTAGGGGTAAAAAGGTGCTTGAACAAAAAAGCGCAGGAACTCCTACTTATGGCCTTCTGTCTTAGTCAATCTGATCCTGTCTCTGACTGTATCTGGTGCCAGAACTTCAGCAGGATAGGGGAAATGCTGTGAGTGTGTGAAAACTTCTGTTACACTCTATCTCCAGGCAGTCTTGACTGCTGCAAGGGAATTGTAGGAACCCAGGACTGGGAGAGACATTCAAACTTGGTCCCTGCCATTCTGGGAAATTCAATGCAATGGATTTTCAATGAAAAATATTTTATTGCCCTTCTGCATGTTACAAAACTCTTCCCAATTTAAACACCTCAAGCCTGTCTTAAAGGGCTGGCAGCCTCAAGAGCATTCCACATATAGGTGATCTTTGAGTTCACCTTTTGTTAGAGCTGGAAGCCAAATGCACTTTTTGTGTATTTTCTGCTGCAGAATTCTGGAGGATTCCCTAAGCCCTCGTTACACAGCAACGCATCTGTTACCATGATCTTCCTAGGAAAAGGTTTGCATTTATCTCATGACAGTACTGACTACAGAGATGAAATCAAAATCTATCAGCAGCATTGTGGAGGACAAAACATTTGTGTCTACAACGGCAAGCTGTTGGAAGGAGGTAAGGATAAAGAGTCCAAGAGTTTGTATGGATTCTAGTAACATCTTCTTTATTGGCTAAAATGTTGATGTGATACTAAAATGATTCCAGCTGAGCTCAGTCAAGATGTGTGCCTCCAGACTAAACCTGATCTACTGTTTCATGATTGAAAAGGATGTTACGATTACTTTTTCAAATAACAAAAGAATGAATTCCTTCCTGCTGGAATGGGCTCAGGTCACTTTAGAAAGATGCTCTGACTTGTGGGTGAAGGAAGTACAACCCCTTCTCCCCAGCATGGGTCTGGGTAGCAGCCTCAGTGCCCTTCAGGCCTGGATGCTGAACGGTGCCCCTGCAGAGCAGCTGAAACAGCTCCAGGCACACACGAGGAATCCTAAACTTTCTGTGCTTAATTTAACCTCTTGTAAACCATGTGACAGTTAATTTTTTTGAGACAGGAGGCTCTGGTTTTGGTTCTGCTGAAGCACTGAGTGGCCAAATCGATGATGTATTTGCTTGTCACAGTGGTGTCCTGCTTGGTACTCCTCGATTGGGAAGAGACAAGGCCGCTATGTGGGGAGGCAGTAGAGTCTTAGCAGCTAATTAATACAGCTGAGAACCATGTACCTGACCTCAGAGTGCTGGACACTTTAGTGGTGATGCTGATGAGACACAACAATTGCAACCGGCTGATAGAAAGGCATTGCCTTTTCCTTTGATCCGTTTCCTTTCTGTGATTACAGAGACTTTCCAGTTTGTCTCAAAGAGGCACCGTGGTTTCCCATTCAGCCTCACCTTTTTCCTCAATGGATTGCAAGTGGACAGGTTGAGCTGTTGCTGTGAGTACAAACATCACAAGAATACCAGGCTGGGAGGCAGACATGGATACTTTGGTTTTCTCAATGTGAAAGGAGCTTCTCCTTGCTACAGGTATGGAGATGAATATGCTTTGCTCACAAGGACTTCACAGCCCAGTTTTTAGAGAGTTTATCACTTGTTTCTTCTATTTTAATCTTTCACTCTGCAGCTCTGTAGAACCTGGTCTGTTTTTCAGCTCCCCAAGAAATGTGTAGAATTGAGCTTATTCCTCAGGGTCCCACATCCAAGAATGCCATCCAGGTCAGCTACCTTTGTGCTGCCTCGTCAGTCTCTCTGTTGAGCATGCCCAGCAGTGGATAGTGTTTGCACTGGATCTGTCAGCTTGTCAGGAGGCAGTCAGCACTTTCTCTGCAGTCCAATGTGGAGGAGTAGCTGTGGGTGGTATACATGAGATGCTTGTGTGTTTCTGGTGGAAGTGATAGTGGAATAAATATTGGGAGCATTGCTGAGTTAACTGTAGTCTTCAGGGTTTTCTTTGTGATAGTGTGAACAGGATAATTTCTTTTTAAACAGCTCTGCCTCTGAGGTGGGATTCTGCTGTAACACTCCTGGCTGCTGAATAAGATAGTGTTGAATATTAGCCAGGTTTCAGACAACAAATCTGTGTAGAAGATTCTTTGTTTGGGGCAAAAGTCAATGCTTTGAGCAACAGCTGTGGTATTGCCAAGAAACCTCACATTTAATAAAATCCTGTGTTAAGTCATGCTAGACAAGTAAACTTCTGTACACATGGGTGATTTTTAAACTTTTTCTTTTTTTTCTAAGTAATTTTTAAAAAAGCAACAGTCAGTTGGAAGAAGAGACCATCCACAGAGCTATATTCTATTTTTTGGATAAGGACTAAATTCCAAGAAAAAAAACCCAAATTCCTTTATTGTACCATGCTTTATCCACTCCAGTCTAACACTGAACATGGTTTCTTTACACAAATTCCTTAGTATGTTCAAAGTAGTGACAAGTGTCTGCATTCAGAATGGATATAGCACCAACAGAGTTTAGGAAATGCCCAAATCTCAGCTTCTCTGTGATTTCTAGAGAGACTTGAAGTGAATTTTCTGAATGAGTAAAGTCTTCCAGAAATGAATCCCTTCCTGAGTCATCCTTACTTTCTGTCCCTTTTCCCCTCTTATTCTTAGCGATATCTCAGTTTTCCTGTTTCTCGTCAGTACAGCAAATCTTGTCTGGTGAATAAAATCATCTCCATTAACCAGATACTCTCCATAAATGGCAATTATTTTCACTCACTAATATTTGACTCCTATTTTGAGTATTGCTCCACATCCACATATAAATACCCACTCTGATTCTCAGTAAAGATCCTAGTTTATTTTCCCTGTTGGGTTAAGGCTTTGATTCAAAACAGGTGATGCTGCAGTGATTTCTATGCTGATGCTGTGATCCTTGCACAAAGAGTTTTTTGCTGCCTGGGTCTAGCATTTCTGTACAGTAAAAGTGCTTCAATATCTCAAAAGTCCCTGAAAAAAATACGACGAACAAATAATTGAAAGGTAGGACCTTTATCAGAAATTGTCACGTTGTCACATTTACATTTCATGCCCACAGACTGAAAGGATTTCTAGACTGATTGTTGGGGATTTGACTGTAGTTTGTGAACAGCTGGAATATGAGGGTAATTGCAGTGAAGCCTTACATAAAAAAGCATTTCTGATGGCATCCTGATGCTTGCAGGGGTAGGAGCTGGCGTTTGGTGTAGCTTGAGATTAATGGACAGTTTTGATAATTTCAATTTCAATCTGTTTATGTTTCAATTGTTGCCTTTAAGTGCAGATAATGTTACTCTCCTTAAAGGAGGAGCTGCTTCTATATTTGTGGGGCACTTGAAGACTTGAGGGTGCTTCTCCAAGTAAGCCATTATCAGTAACCATGTTATCTGAGTGGCAATGCAAAGGCAGATAAATATCTAGTTTAACTTCTGATAAAGACCTAAACAGCTGTGTCTGCTACTCTTCTATTGTTCACAGAAAGAAAAATGTGATACTTCCCAGTTTTGCGTGGTTATTTTTGATAGGTGCATTATTGGAAGGTATCTGGACAAAGAGCCATCCCCTCCCAAGACAAAGATGGAGAACCACGAGGAAAAGCTTGTAGATTCCTGGAGAGATGAAGTGCACAGTGAGCCAAGTAAAAGCAGCATTGCGCAGAAATCAAGCAAAGATTCACTGTTAGTCACCTTACCATGTAATGAAGAGAGTGTGGAAACTAGTGAGGACAAAATGGAGACCAGCGATGAGTACAGAAAGGAAGAAGAGGAAATATGTGGTAATGAGAGTGAAGATAGTCAGGAAGACACCAGGGAATCTGGTACAGTATTCAAAAACAAAAGAAGAGGGTGAAAATTGGGAGGGGATGATTGTGGAGAAGGGCGCCAGTCAGCAAATAAGCTCTAAATACTTGGGTCAGATCAGCACTTGAGGTCAACGGTCACTGACACCTGAGAAGCTGTGACCACTTACAGTTACTGGGGATTTGCACTTATATCCAACGAGTCACCAGGAAACCCAACATCCTATCTTGTATTTTAGAAGTGCTGTCTTTAATGGCCCTGAATAGTCAGAACCTCAGCTGTGCCCTTGGGTGCGTAAGTGACTCAGTCCTGGCCCTGGGAGGAAATGCTCTCAGCTCAGCTGACTCTTCTACTGCAGCCGTCAGGCAGTTTGGGAGGATCATTCTTCAAGACTGGCTGTTAATGGGCAAGACCTGGAGTCAGTGAGATAGTCTGTGGTTCTTGATCGAAATGTAGGTACAAAAGTGTGCAGTGCAGTGTCTGAGGCAGTCACTATTAATTCAGAAAGGCTAAACTGTCCTGGAATAATTTTTCTGTAGAATAAATAGCATTTCCTGCCATTCAGTTTTTTTGGGTCAGCGCTTCTGATGTCTAGTGTTTTACATATCGAACTTCATGCAGTCCAAGTCCTACATCTTCATAAATTATCCCACAGAAAACTTGCAGGCAATTTCTCACTTATTAGACAAGCAATGAAATTCCATCCACCACACAGTGAATAATTCAGGAGTGTCTTTTGCTTCTAGAACAGGGTTTTATTGCCCTCTAACATTTCTCCTCAATGGCTTTGTTAGATCCTGAGCTGACTTACATGCCTCTTGCTTGTCATAATGTACCAGGATTTTTCCATTTACTGCTGGTTTAAAATTAATTGCTTTATCTTCCTTACGCGTGACAGTCCTATTGTGCAAACTGTTTCTCGAGTTAAATGGAAATATTACTTTCACGTTTTGGTTTCTAGGTGAATTAAATGAAGGTAATACAGCTGTTTGTGAGGAGGTTGATGCTGTAAGAAAGATGCAGCCTTTCTATAGAGTATAAAATCCAGCAGAAATTCAAATGAGGTTTGAAAAAACCTTGCTTATAAAATCACTGCAGTGATCAAAAAGAATCTTAATTTCTGTTTTCTTGTGATAATCATTTCAATTCAGATGAAGTGGTCAGCGAGCCAAGTAAAAGCAGCATTGAGCAGAAGTCAAGCAAAGATTCAGTGTTAGTCATCTTACCATGTAATGAAGAGAGTGTGGAAACTAGTGAGGACAAAATGGAGACCAGCGATGAGTACAGAAAGGAAGAAGAGGAAATATGTGGTAATGAGAGTGAAGATAGTCAGGAAGACACCGGGGAATATGGTACGGTATTCAAAACCAAAAGAAGAGGGTGAAAAATGGGAGGGGATGATTGTGGAGAAGGGCGCCAGTCAGCAAATGAGCTCTAAATACTTGGGTCAGATCAGCACTTCAGGTCAACGGTCACTGACACCTGAGAAGCTGTGACCACTTACAGTTACTGGGGATTTGCACTTATATCCAACGAGTCACCAGGAAACCCAACATCCTATCTTGTGTTTTAGAAGTGCTGTCTTTAATGGCCCTGAATAGTCAGAACCTCAGCTGTGCCCTTGGGTGCGTAAGTGACTCAGTCCTGGCCCTGGGAGGAAATGCTGTCAGCTCAGCTGACTCTTCTACTGCAGCCGTCAGGCAGTTTGGGAGGATCATTCTTCAAGACTGGCTGTTAATGGGCAAGACCTGGAGTCAGTGAGATAGTCTGTGGTTCTTGATCGAAATGTAGGTACAAAAGTGTGCAGTGCAGTGTCTGAGGCAATCACAATTAATTCAGAAAGGCTAAACTGTCGGGGAATAATTTTTCTGTAGAATAAATAGCATTTCCTGCCATTCAGATTTTTTGGGTCAGCGCTTCTGACGTCTAGTGTTTTACATATTGACCTTCATGCAGTCCAAGTCCTACATCTTCATAAATTATCCCACAGATAACTTGCAGGCAATTTCTCACTTATTAGACAAGCAATGAAATTCCATCCACCACACAGTGAATAAGTCAGGAGTGTCTTTTCCGTCTAGAACAGGGTTTTATTGCCCTCTAACATTTCTCCTCAATGGCTTTGTTAGATCCTGAGCTGACTTACATGCCTCTTGCTTGTCATAATGTACCAGGATTTTTCCATTTACTGCTGGTTTAAAATTAATTGCTTTATCTTCCTTACGCGTGACAGTCCTATTGTGCAAACTGTTTCTCGAGTTAAATGGAAATATTACTTTCACGTTTTGGTTTCTAGGTGAATTAAATGAAGGTAATACAGCTGTTTGTGAGGAGGTTGATGCTGTAAGAAAGATGCAGCCTTTCTATAGAGTATAAAATCCAGCAGAAATTCAAATGAGGTTTGAAAAAACCTTGCTTATAAAATCACTGCAGTGATCAAAAAGAATCTTAATTTCTGTTTTCTTGTGATAATCATTTCAATTCAGATGAAGTGGTCAGCGAGCCAAGTAAAAGCAGCATTGAGCAGAAGTCAAGCAAAGATTCAGTGTTAGTCATCTTCCCATGTAATGAAGAGAGTGTGGAAACTAGTGAGGACAAAATGGAGACCAGCGATGAGTACAGAAAGGAAGAAGAGGAAATATGTGGTAATGAGAGTGAAGATAGTCAGGAAGACACCAGGGAATCTGGTACAGTATTCAAAAACAAAAGAAGAGGGTGAAAATTGGGAGGGGATGATTGTGGAGAAGGGCGCCAGTCAGCAAATAAGCTCTAAATACTTGGGTCAGATCAGCACTTCAGGTCAACGGTCACTGACACCTGAGAAGCTGTGACCACTTACAGTTACTGGGGATTTGCACTTATATCCAACGAGTCACCAGGAAACCCAACATCCTATCTTGTATTTTAGAAGTGCTGTCTTTAATGGCCCTGAATAGTCAGAACCTCAGCTGTGCCCTTGGGTGCGTAAGTGACTCAGTCCTGGCCCTGGGAGGAAATGCTGTCAGCTCAGCTGACTCTTCTACTGCAGCCGTCAGGCAGTTTGGGAGGATCATTCTTCAAGACTGGCTGTTAATGGGCAAGACCTGGAGTCAGTGAGATAGTCTGTGGTTCTTGATCGAAATGTAGGTACAAAAGTGTGCAGTGCAGTGTCCGAGGCAGTCACTATTAATTCAGAAAGGCTAAACTGTCCTGGAATAATTTTTCTGTAGAATAAATAGCATTTCCTGCCATTCAGTTTTTTTGGGTCAGCGCTTCTGATGTCTAGTGTTTTACATATCGAACTTCATGCAGTCCAAGTCCTACATCTTCATAAATTATCCCACAGAAAACTTGCAGGCAATTTCTCACTTATTAGACAAGCAATGAAATTCCATCCACCACACAGTGAATAATTCAGGAGTGTCTTTTGCTTCTAGAACAGGGTTTTATTGCCCTCTAACATTTCTCCTCAATGGCTTTGTTAGATCCTGAGCTGACTTACATGCCTCTTGCTTGTCATAATGTACCAGGATTTTTCCATTTACTGCTGGTTTAAAATTAATTGCTTTATCTTCCTTACGCGTGACAGTCCTATTGTGCAAACTGTTTCTCGAGTTAAATGGAAATATTACTTTCACGTTTTGGTTTCTAGGTGAATTAAATGAAGGTAATACAGCTGTTTGTGAGGAGGTTGATGCTGTAAGAAAGATGCAGCCTTTCTATAGAGTATAAAATCCAGCAGAAATTCAAATGAGGTTTGAAAAAACCTTGCTTATAAAATCACTGCAGTGATCAAAAAGAATCTTAATTTCTGTTTTCTTGTGATAATCATTTCAATTCAGATGAAGTGGTCAGCGAGCCAAGTAAAAGCAGCATTGAGCAGAAGTCAAGCAAAGATTCAGTGTTAGTCATCTTACCATGTAATGAAGAGAGTGTGGAAACTAGTGAGGACAAAATGGAGACCAGCGATGAGTACAGAAAGGAAGAAGAGGAAATATGTGGTAATGAGAGTGAAGATAGTCAGGAAGACACCGGGGAATATGGTACGGTATTCAAAACCAAAAGAAGAGGGTGAAAAATGGGAGGGGATGATTGTGGAGAAGGGCGCCAGTCAGCAAATGAGCTCTAAATACTTGGGTCAGATCAGCACTTCAGGTCAACGGTCACTGACACCTGAGAAGCTGTGACCACTTACAGTTACTGGGGATTTGCACTTATATCCAACGAGTCACCAGGAAACCCAACATCCTATCTTGTATTTTAGAAGTGCTGTCTTTAATGGCCCTGAATAGTCAGAACCTCAGCTGTGCCCTTGGGTGCGTAAGTGACTCAGTCCTGGCCCTGGGAGGAAATGCTGTCAGCTCAGCTGACTCTTCTACTGCAGCCGTCAGGCAGTTTGGGAGGATCATTCTTCAAGACTGGCTGTTAATGGGCAAGACCTGGAGTCAGTGAGATAGTCTGTGGTTCTTGATCGAAATGTAGGTACAAAAGTGTGCAGTGCAGTGTCCGAGGCAGTCACTATTAATTCAGAAAGGCTAAACTGTCCTGGAATAATTTTTCTGTAGAATAAATAGCATTTCCTGCCATTCAGTTTTTTTGGGTCAGCGCTTCTGATGTCTAGTGTTTTACATATCGAACTTCATGCAGTCCAAGTCCTACATCTTCATAAATTATCCCACAGAAAACTTGCAGGCAATTTCTCACTTATTAGACAAGCAATGAAATTCCATCCACCACACAGTGAATAATTCAGGAGTGTCTTTTGCTTCTAGAACAGGGTTTTATTGCCCTCTAACATTTCTCCTCAATGGCTTTGTTAGATCCTGAGCTGACTTACATGCCTCTTGCTTGTCATAATGTACCAGGATTTTTCCATTTACTGCTGGTTTAAAATTAATTGCTTTATCTTCCTTACGCGTGACAGTCCTATTGTGCAAACTGTTTCTCGAGTTAAATGGAAATATTACTTTCACGTTTTGGTTTCTAGGTGAATTAAATGAAGGTAATACAGCTGTTTGTGAGGAGGTTGATGCTGTAAGAAAGATGCAGCCTTTCTATAGAGTATAAAATCCAGCAGAAATTCAAATGAGGTTTGAAAAAACCTTGCTTATAAAATCACTGCAGTGATCAAAAAGAATCTTAATTTCTGTTTTCTTGTGATAATCATTTCAATTCAGATGAAGTGGTCAGCGAGCCAAGTAAAAGCAGCATTGAGCAGAAGTCAAGCAAAGATTCAGTGTTAGTCATCTTACCATGTAATGAAGAGAGTGTGGAAACTAGTGAGGACAAAATGGAGACCAGCGATGAGTACAGAAAGGAAGAAGAGGAAATATGTGGTAATGAGAGTGAAGATAGTCAGGAAGACACCGGGGAATATGGTACGGTATTCAAAACCAAAAGAAGAGGGTGAAAAATGGGAGGGGATGATTGTGGAGAAGGGCGCCAGTCAGCAAATGAGCTCTAAATACTTGGGTCAGATCAGCACTTCAGGTCAACGGTCACTGACACCTGAGAAGCTGTGACCACTTACAGTTACTGGGGATTTGCACTTATATCCAACGAGTCACCAGGAAACCCAACATCCTATCTTGTGTTTTAGAAGTGCTGTCTTTAATGGCCCTGAATAGTCAGAACCTCAGCTGTGCCCTTGGGTGCGTAAGTGACTCAGTCCCGGCCCTGGGAGGAAATGCTGTCAGCTCAGCTGACTCTTCTACTGCAGCCGTCAGGCAGTTTGGGAGGATCATTCTTCAAGACTGGCTGTTAATGGGCAAGACCTGGAGTCAGTGAGATAGTCTGTGGTTCTTGATCGAAATGTAGGTACAAAAGTGTGCAGTGCAGTGTCTGAGGCAATCACAATTAATTCAGAAAGGCTAAACTGTCGGGGAATAATTTTTCTGTAGAATAAATAGCATTTCCTGCCATTCAGATTTTTTGGGTCAGCGCTTCTGACGTCTAGTGTTTTACATATTGACCTTCATGCAGTCCAAGTCCTACATCTTCATAAATTATCCCACAGATAACTTGCAGGCAATTTCTCACTTATTAGACAAGCAATGAAATTCCATCCACCACACAGTGAATAAGTCAGGAGTGTCTTTTCCGTCTAGAACAGGGTTTTATTGCCCTCTAACATTTCTCCTCAATGGCTTTGTTAGATCCTGAGCTGACTTACATGCCTCTTGCTTGTCATAATGTACCAGGATTTTTCCATTTACTGCTGGTTTAAAATTAATTGCTTTATCTTCCTTACGCGTGACAGTCCTATAGTGCAAACTGTTTCTCGAGTTAAATGGAAATATTACTTTCACGTTTTGGTTTCTAGGTGAATTAAATAAAGGTAATACAGCTGTTTGTGAGGAGGTTGATGCTGCAAGAAAGATGCAGTCTTTCTATAGAGTATAAAATCCAGCAGAAATTCAAATGAGGTTTGAAAAAACCTTGCTTATAAAATCATGCAGTGATCAAAAAGAATCTTAATTTCTGTTTTCTTGTGATAATCATTTCAATTCAGATGAAGTGGTCAGTGAGCCAAGTAAAAGCAGCATTGAGCAGAAATCAAGTAAAGATTCAGTTTTAGTCATCTTACCATTTAATGAAGAGAGTGTGGAAACTAGTGAAGACAATATGGAGACCAGCGATGAGTACAGCCAAGAAGGAGAGGAAATACGTGTTTCTGAGAGTGAAGATAGTCAGGAAGACACCGGGGAATATGGTACGGTATTCAAAACCAAAAGAAGAGGGTGAAAAATGGGAGGGGATGATTGTGGAGAAGGGCGCCAGTCAGCAAATGAGCTCTAAATACTTGAGTCAGATCAGCACTTCAGGTCAACGGTCACTGACACCTGAGAAGCTGTGACCACTTACAGTTACTGGGGATTTGCACTTATATCCAACGAGTCACCAGGAAACCCAACATCCTATCTTGTGTTTTAGAAGTGCTGTCTTTAATGGCCCTGAATAGTCAGAACCTCAGCTGTGCCCTTGGGTGCGTAAGTGACTCAGTCCCGGCCCTGGGAGGAAATGCTGTCAGCTCAGCTGACTCTTCTACTGCAGCCGTCAGGCAGTTTGGGAGGATCATTCTTCAAGACTGGCTGTTAATGGGCAAGACCTGGAGTCAGTGAGATAGTCTGTGGTTCTTGATCGAAATGTAGGTACAAAAGTGTGCAGTGCAGTGTCCGAGGCAATCACTATTAATTCAGAAAGGCTAAACTGTCGGGGAATAATTTTTCTGTAGAATAAATAGCATTTCCTGCCATTCAGATTTTTTGGGTCAGCGCTTCTGACGTCTAGTGTTTTACATATTGACCTTCATGCAGTCCAAGTCCTACATCTTCATAAATTATCCCACAGAAAACTTGCAGGCAATTTCTCACTTATTAGACAAGCAATGAAATTCCATCCACCACACAGTGAATAAGTCAGGAGTGTCTTTTCCGTCTAGAACAGGGTTTTATTGCCCTCTAACATTTCTCCTCAATGGCTTTGTTAGATCCTGAGCTGACTTACATGCCTCTTGCTTGTCATAATGTACCAGGATTTTTCCATTTACTGCTGGTTTAAAATTTATTGCTTTATCTTCCTTACGCGTGACAGTCCTATTGTGCAAACTGTTTCTCGAGTTAAATGGAAATATTACTTTCACGTTTTGGTTTCTAGGTGAATTAAATGAAGGTAATACAGCTGTTTGTGAGGAGGTTGATGCTGTAAGAAAGATGCAGCCTTTCTATAGAGTATAAAATCCAGCAGAAATTCAAATGAGGTTTGAAAAAACCTTGCTTATAAAATCATGCAGTGATCAAAAAGAATCTTAATTTCTGTTTTCTTGTGATAATCATTTCAATTCAGATGAAGTGGTCAGCGAGCCAAGTAAAAGCAGCATTGAGCAGAAATCAAGTAAAGATTCAGTGTTAGTCATCTTACCATGTAATGAAGAGAGTGTGGAAACTAGTGAAGACAATATGGAGACCAGCGATGAGTACAGAAAGGAAGAAGAGGAAATACGTGTTTCTGAGAGTGAAGATAGTCAGGAAGACACCGGGGAATATGGTACAGTATTCAAAACCAAAAGAAGAGGGTGAAAAATGGGAGGGGATGATTGTGGAGAAGGGCGCCAGTCAGCAAATGAGCTCTAAATACTTGGGTCAGATCAGCACTTCAGGTCAACGGTCACTGACACCTGAGAAGCTGTGACCACTTACAGTTACTGGGGATTTGCACTTATATCCAACGAGTCACCAGGAAACCCAACATCCTATCTTGTGTTTTAGAAGTGCTGTCTTTAATGGCCCTGAATAGTCAGAACCTCAGCTGTGCCCTTGGGTGCGTAAGTGACTCAGTCCTGGCCCTGGGAGGAAATGCTGTCAGCTCAGCTGACTCTTCTACTGCAGCCGTCAGGCAGTTTGGGAGGATCATTCTTCAAGACTGGCTGTTAATGGGCAAGACCTGGAGTCAGTGAGATAGTCTGTGGTTCTTGATCGAAATGTAGGTACAAAAGTGTGCAGTGCAGTGTCCGAGGCAATCACTATTAATTCAGAAAGGCTAAACTGTCGGGGAATAATTTTTCTGTAGAATAAATAGCATTTCCTGCCATTCAGTTTTTTTGGGTCAGCGCTTCTGACGTCTAGTGTTTTACATATTGACCTTCATGCAGTCCAAGTCCTACATCTTCATAAATTATCCCACAGATAACTTGCAGGCAATTTCTCACTTATGAGACAAGCAATGAAATTCCATCCACCACACAGTGAATAAGTCAGGAGTGTCTTTTCCGTCTAGAACAGGGTTTTATTGCCCTCTAACATTTCTCCTCAATGGCTTTGTTAGATCCTGAGCTGACTTACATGCCTCTTGCTTGTCATAATGTACCAGGATTTTTCCATTTACTGCTGGTTTAAAATTAATTGCTTTATCTTCCTTACGCGTGACAGTCCTATTGTGCAAATTGTTTCTCGAGTTAAATGGAAATATTACTTTCACGTTTTGGTTTCTAGGTGAATTAAATAAAGGTAATACAGCTGTTTGTGAGGAGGTTGATGCTGCAAGAAAGATGCAGTCTTTCTATAGAGTATAAAATCCAGCAGAAATTCAAATGAGGTTTGAAAAAACCTTGCTTATAAAATCATGCAGTGATCAAAAAGAATCTTAATTTCTGTTTTCTTGTGATAATCATTTCAATTCAGATGAAGTGGTCAGCGAGCCAAGTAAAAGCAGCATTGAGAAGAAATCAAGTAAAGATTCAGTTTTAGTCATCTTACCATGTAATGAAGAGAGTGTGGAAACTAGTGAAGACAATATGGAGACCAGCGATGAGTACAGCCAAGAAGGAGAGGAAATACGTGTTTCTGAGAGTGAAGATAGTCAGGAAGACACCGGGGAATATGGTACGGTATTCAAAACCAAAAGAAGAGGGTGAAAAATGGGAGGGGATGATTGTGGAGAAGGGCGCCAGTCAGCAAATGAGCTCTAAATACTTGGGTCAGATCAGCACTTCAGGTCAACGGTCACTGACACCTGAGAAGCTGTGACCACTTACAGTTACTGGGGATTTGCACTTATATCCAACGAGTCACCAGGAAACCCAACATCCTATCTTGTGTTTTAGAAGTGCTGTCTTTAATGGCCCTGAATAGTCAGAACCTCAGCTGTGCCCTTGGGTGCGTAAGTGACTCAGTCCCGGCCCTGGGAGGAAATGCTGTCAGCTCAGCTGACTCTTCTACTGCAGCCGTCAGGCAGTTTGGGAGGATCATTCTTCAAGACTGGCTGTTAATGGGCAAGACCTGGAGTCAGTGAGATAGTCTGTGGTTCTTGATCGAAATGTAGGTACAAAAGTGTGCAGTGCAGTGTCCGAGGCAATCACTATTAATTCAGAAAGGCTAAACTGTCGGGGAATAATTTTTCTGTAGAATAAATAGCATTTCCTGCCATTCAGATTTTTTGGGTCAGCGCTTCTGACGTCTAGTGTTTTACATATTGACCTTCATGCAGTCCAATTCCTACATCTTCATAAATTATCCCACAGAAAACTTGCAGGCAATTTCTCACTTATTAGACAAGCAATGAAATTCCATCCACCACACAGTGAATAAGTCAGGAGTGTCTTTTCCGTCTAGAACAGGGTTTTATTGCCCTCTAACATTTCTCCTCAATGGCTTTGTTAGATCCTGAGCTGACTTACATGCCTCTTGCTTGTCATAATGTACCAGGATTTTTCCATTTACTGCTGGTTTAAAATTTATTGCTTTATCTTCCTTACGCGTGACAGTCCTATTGTGCAAACTGTTTCTCGAGTTAAATGGAAATATTACTTTCACGTTTTGGTTTCTAGGTGAATTAAATGAAGGTAATACAGCTGTTTGTGAGGAGGTTGATGCTGCAAGAAAGATGCAGTCTTTCTATAGAGTATAAAATCCAGCAGAAATTCAAATGAGGTTTGAAAAAACCTTGCTTATAAAATCATGCAGTGATCAAAAAGAATCTTAATTTCTGTTTTCTTGTGATAATCATTTCAATTCAGATGAAGTGGTCAGTGAGCCAAGTAAAAGCAGCATTGAGCAGAAATCAAGTAAAGATTCAGTGTTAGTCATCTTACCATGTAATGAAGAGAGTGTGGAAACTAGTGAAGACAATATGGAGACCAGCGATGAGTACAGCCAGGAAGGAGAGGAAATACGTGTTTCTGAGAGTGAAGATAGTCAGGAAGACACCGGGGAATATGGTACAGTATTCAAAACCAAAAGAAGAGGGTGAAAAATGGGAGGGGATGATTGTGGAGAAGGGCGCCAGTCAGCAAATGAGCTCTAAATACTTGGGTCAGATCAGCACTTCAGGTCAACGGTCACTGACACCTGAGAAGCTGTGACCACTTACAGTTACTGGGGATTTGCACTTATATCCAACGAGTCACCAGGAAACCCAACATCCTATCTTGTGTTTTAGAAGTGCTGTCTTTAATGGCCCTGAATAGTCAGAACCTCAGCTGTGCCCTTGGGTGCGTAAGTGACTCAGTCCCGGCCCTGGGAGGAAATGCTGTCAGCTCAGCTGACTCTTCTACTGCAGCCGTCAGGCAGTTTGGGAGGATCATTCTTCAAGACTGGCTGTTAATGGGCAAGACCTGGAGTCAGTGAGATAGTCTGTGGTTCTTGATCGAAATGTAGGTACAAAAGTGTGCAGTGCAGTGTCCGAGGCAATCACTGTTAATTCAGAAAGGCTAAACTGTCGGGGAATAATTTTTCTGTAGAATAAATAGCATTTCCTGCCATTCAGTTTTTTTGGGTCAGCGCTTCTGACGTCTAGTGATTTACATATTGACCTTCATGCAGTCCAAGTCCTACATCTTCATAAATTATCCCACAGATAACTTGCAGGCAATTTCTCACTTATTAGACAAGCAATGAAATTCCATCCACCACACAGTGAATAAGTCAGGAGTGTCTTTTCCGTCTAGAACAGGGTTTTATTGCCCTCTAACATTTCTCCTCAATGGCTTTGTTAGATCCTGAGCTGACTTACATGCCTCTTGCTTGTCATAATGTACCAGGATTTTTCCATTTACTGCTGGTTTAAAATTAATTGCTTTATCTTCCTTACGCGTGACAGTCCTATTGTGCAAATTGTTTCTCGAGTTAAATGGAAATATTACTTTCACGTTTTGGTTTCTAGGTGAATTAAATAAAGGTAATACAGCTGTTTGTGAGGAGGTTGATGCTGCAAGAAAGATGCAGCCTTTCTATAGAGTATAAAATCCAGCAGAAATTCAAATGAGGTTTGAAAAAACCTTGCTTATAAAATCATGCAGTGATCAAAAAGAATCTTAATTTCTGTTTTCTTGTGATAATCATTTCAATTCAGATGAAGTGGTCAGTGAGCCAAGTAAAAGCAGCATTGAGCAGAAATCAAGTAAAGATTCACTGTTAGTCATCTTACCATTTAGTGAAGAGAGTGTGGAAACTAGTGAAGACAATATGGAGACCAGCGATGAGTACAGCCAAGAAGGAGAGGAAATACGTGTTTCTGAGAGTGAAGATAGTCAGGAAGACACCGGGGAATATGGTACGGTATTCAAAACCAAAAGAAGAGGGTGAAAAATGGGAGGGGATGATTGTAGAGAAGGGCGCCAGTCAGCAAATGAGCTCTAAATACTTGGGTCAGATCAGCACTTCAGGTCAACGGTCACTGACACCTGAGAAGCTGTGACCACTTACAGTTACTGGGGATTTGCACTTATATCCAACGAGTCACCAGGAAACCCAACATCCTATCTTGTATTTTAGAAGTGCTGTCTTTAATGGCCCTGAATAGTCAGAACCTCAGCTGTGCCCTTGGGTGCGTAAGTGACTCAGTCCCGGCCCTGGGAGGAAATGCTGTCAGCTCAGCTGACTCTTCTACTGCAGCCGTCAGGCAGTTTGGGAGGATCATTCTTCAAGACTGGCTGTTAATGGGCAAGACCTGGAGTCAGTGAGATAGTCTGTGGTTCTTGATCGAAATGTAGGTACAAAAGTGTGCAGTGCAGTGTCCGAGGCAATCACTATTAATTCAGAAAGGCTAAACTGTCCTGGAATAATATTTCTGTAGAATAAATAGCATTTCCTGCCATTCAGATTTTTTGGGTCAGCGCTTCTGACGTCTAGTGTTTTACATATTGACCTTCATGCAGTCCAAGTCCTACATCTTCATAAATTATCCCACAGAAAACTTGCAGGCAATTTCTCACTTATTAGACAAGCAATGAAATTCCATCCACCACACAGTGAATAAGTCAGGAGTGTCTTTTCCGTCTAGAACAGGGTTTTATTGCCCTCTAACATTTCTCCTCAATGGCTTTGTTAGATCCTGAGCTGACTTACATGCCTCTTGCTTGTCATAATGTACCAGGATTTTTCCATTTACTGCTGGTTTAAAATTAATTGCTTTATCTTCCTTACGCTTGACAGTCCTAGAGTGAAAACTGTCTCTCGAGTTAAATGGAAACATTACTTTCACGTTTTGGTTTCTAGGTGAATTAAATAAAGGTAATACAGCTGTTTGTGAGGAGGTTGATGCTGCAAGAAAGATATGCAGTTTTCCTATAAATTATAAAATCCAACAGAAATTCAAATGGGGCTTGAAAAAACCTTGCTTATAAAATCACTGCAGTGATCAAAAAGAATCTTAATTTCTGTTTTCTTGTGATAATCATTTCAATTCAGATGAAGTGGTCAGTGAGCCAAGTAAAAGCAGCATTGAGCAGATATCACGCAAAGATTCACTGTTAGTCATCTTACCATGTCATGAAGAAAGTGTGGAAACTAGTGAGGACAAAATGGAGACCAGACACGAGTACAGCCAAGAAGAAGAGCAAACATGTGTTTATGAGAGTGAAGATAGTCAGGAAGACACTGGGGAATATGGTATGGTATTCAAAAAGAAAGGTTTATTTTATAGCAAATAATAGATTGACAAGAAATTGTGTGTAGAGCAATTAAAGAAAAAAGTAATACCCTTTTTCAGATAAAATGAGCATGCTAAAAAAATATTGTAGGATAACAGCAGTCACGAAGGACTTGGCTTCTTCTAGGAGCGCAAAAGAGTTGTTGCAATGATTAAGATTCTAATTAAAAAATGTAAGGACATCTACAGTCTTAAAAGAAATGCAAGATGCTTACAATTTCTGCTACTCCCGTCCTCCAAAAGCCTGAGCTCTGAAAGCCTTGAGAGACACTCAGAGACATCAGTGTGCCCAGGTGGCCCAAAAGGCCAATGGCATCTTGGCTTGTATCAGGAACGGCGTGACCAGCAGGTCCAGGGAGGTTATTCTCCCCCTGTACTCGGCACTGGTGAGACTGCACCTTGAGTACTGTGTTCAGTTCTGGGCCTCTCACCACAAGAAGGATGTTGTGGCTCTGGAGCGAGTCCAGAGAAGGGCAACAAAGCTGGTGAAGGGGCTGGAGAATAAATCTTATGAGGAGCGGCTGAGAGAGCTGGGGTTCTTCAGCCTGGAGAGGAGGAGGCTGAAGTGAGACCTTATTACTCTCTAACTACCTGAAGGGAGGTTGTGGAGAGGAGGGAGCTGGCCTCTTCTCCCAAGTGACAGGGGACAGGATGAGAGGGAATGGCCTCAAGCTCCGCCAGGGGAGATTTAGGCTTGAGATTAGGAAAAAGTTCTTCACGGAGAGGGTGGTTAGGCATTGGAACGGTCTGCCAAGGGAGGTGGTTGAGTCACCGTCCCTGGAGGTGTTTAAGGTTAGGGTAGACGAGGTGCTTAGGAGCATGATTTAGGGATTGGTGGGAATGGTTGGACTCGACGATCCAGTGGGTCTCTTCCAACCTGGTCATTCTGTGATTCTGTGATTCTGTGACTGAAGAGCTTGGTCCTTTACCGTGACTGTAGTTCCTTCTTGGGCCTCCCAGCTTTCTTCAGATGGATTTCTCTGCAGGGCTAAGCATTCTCATCACCCATCCAGCCTGTGTTTGGTTGGGATTGTTGTGGCAGTGTTTCAGCTTTGCTCTAGTAAGACCCATCATGCTCTGCTTGTTGCACGTTATCTCCTAACCAGTGCTGTCATTAGCAGCGCAAAACTAATTTATCAGAGAAAACGGTATATGCTGAAGCAAAAGGTGTGAAATTCTTCTCTGGTGTTGTTCAGTTGCAGGCTGAGTCTGGGCATATCACAGCTGGTGGTGTGACAGATCTGTCAGAAGTATGGGAATACCTGGGATGGGGTCCTGCTGCGCATTTTCTGATCTTGCTGTGCTCTTTGTGTCAGGGAGATATTGCTGATCACAAGAGAGAGAATTATTGTGAGCAGTATTTGTCATCTTTTCCTGAACTCTGTGTTTTGATAGACTGTCAATTCCCTTTTGTCAAATGTCGTGCAGGCAGTGCGCTGCAAAGAATGGAAACTGCCAGCTGCTCAGACTTCAGGCCTGTAGTCAGGTCAGAGTGAAATAGGTGCACCACACCTAGCAAAGCATTTGATATTTCAGCAAGTCATAGAAAGTGCTGTAGGCATCTCTGCGTGAAGCAGCCAAGGAGTGTCCTGGAATGGAAAGCTTCTTGTCTTCTCTGCAGAGCTGGAACGTTAGAACGATTCAAGCAGGTTATGTGCTATTACATAGAGACCTTTGTCAGAATCTTGGATCCCAGGAGGAACCTTTTAAGGCTCTCCTGGGACCTTCCCTGCTAAGCTTTCATGGTCCCTTGCAGTGCAGATCTTCGTGCTTCACCCAGGTGAAATGCGACAGCAAGGAGTGAGGCTATCACTATCCTTTGAGACCTACGGTACAGGCAAAAAGTTTGTTCTGAGCAAGTGCCTCTTGTACTATAGACTGAAATGGTCTTTTAAAAGTTTTCTCACAAGTCTATTCAGAGCTGTGCAGGTGCAGAGTATTGATGGGGTAGAAAAGATGGGTGTAAACATAAAGCATGAGGAACCACAGAAGGAAGAAAGAAATGAAAACAAAAATGAAAAAAAAAAAGAATAATAACGTATAAAAGGCTGAGGAGCAAGACAGTATCAATGGTATAGAAAAAAGCAACCTCCTAGGAAAAAGGTGAGAAAGCACAGGATGTGCACTGGTAAGAGAGAGGCAGGGATTTGGGAAGAGAAGAGTGCAAGGTTGTGACAGGGCAGATAAGTCTTCTCACTGCAAGCCAGTGGGAACAAGACGTCTCCTGTTCTTGGACCTTTCAGTGCCCTGTCTAACTCTGAAGCAGCAGAGAGATTAAATCCCATCTATACAGCTCCATGTATAAAAAAAAATCAGTCTCTTAAGAATCGATAGCCATTTTTTCTTAATAAATTACCAGAGGGAACATCCTGCCACATGCAAGGATGCATAATTTCACTACATTGTGCCCAGAAATTACAATGATCCATAGAACTGTAGAACTGTAGAATCACAGAATGGTTTGGGTTGGAAAGGATCTTAAAGATCCAAAGGATTGGACAGTGTACATAGCTGGAATACTGCTCATAAAGAGGCTGTTTAGTATTACTAGGTTGAAAGCCATCCACTTAATCATCCAGCAAGTCATAAAGTAAAAACGGAAGTGGAAGCATAACCTTAGCAATCATTTCAAATGTCTGACTTGACTGCGAAGAACTGCAAGCGTTGCATTTACAGAACAGAAAACACTTCCTCACTTATTTATTGATAAGCATAGGTCTTCTAGAAATATGTTAGTTTGGGGAACTGAGGGATCATCAGAACTATAGTTGGAAACGTCACATAGAATTTGTTGTTCATGTTTTTTAAGTGGTCATAGAACATTAATAATGTTATATCTAGAGAACAACATTGTTGCCTGTATGTTGAACCTCTCTCAGCTTGCCTGAGGAAAGCAATCTCATTGTTCTGTGAAAATGTGGAAGATTGCTGCTCTGTGCATGAATTTCACCTTGGAATTTTAATGGTTTTCTCCATTTGGTTGTAACCTATGTTAAACATTTTTCTTTACTGGTGAAGATTTACATGGCTTAAATTGAGTTTGCCCTCATATTAAATTTCTATATTTTAAATCAAGCTGAGGTAGCTGCGTGACTTCTCCCCTTTTGCTTTTTATTGGTTTCTTTCATGCTTCCTCTGTTGTAATTTTGTGTTAGGTTTTGAAGATTACAAGCCAATCCAAGAGGAACTAGCAAAGGTGATTGGAAATGTGAATTCTGAACCTGAACCTAGTGATTCCCATGCAGATGAGGAAGAAGAGAACATAACAAATGCAGAGTGTGGTGCCAAAGAAGGTGAGATTGGCTGTTGATCAGGAATGTGGATTAAATCTTATTCCCCTGAAGTCTTTTTGTAGAAGTATTTGTCCTTTCCTTTTCCTTTCGTGGCTATCAAACACTCCTTGTGCTCTTCTCTTTCCTAACTTGTATAAAATTGGGTGATCACTAGCTAGGTTCTGTAGTCACGTATAATTAATACTTTCTTTGGTAGTTATAGTGGTCCTAGGTTAGGAATCCAGGCCATGAAAGAACTGGCTACCACTCAAGACAACAGCCGCAGAAAGCAGGAGTCTAGTGAGTTTTTCTTTGCTTCCAGGTATTGTGAAGACAGGTAGGATGGGACTGTTTGCATAAGATGAGAATGTAAGACTAGGAATGAAGCTGCACTGCAGACTTGATCTCCATGCTGTTTGTCTCCCAAACTCACCTCCCTGTTGGCAGTTGGCATAATTGACAACTGGGAAATCTCACACACAGCAAAGTAAATTTACTTTGGCTAATGGTTATAAATGGTTATGCCACACACAGCACAGCCTTTGATTTCTTTTAGACAAAGTAAACAAAGCATGTCTTTTTACAGGGACTTGCAAAATCTGTTGCATTAGACTCAGTCCAATAGTAGCAGCTGGACAATTTGGACGCTGTGCTTTTGTGTATATGCCATGTGTCTGAAGGAGTTGCCCAAACGCTTCTTAGATATTGTCAGCCTTGGTGCCGTGACTGCTTCCCTGGGGATCTGATCCAGTGCTCCACCACCCTCTTGATGAAGAACTTTTTCCTAATGTCCAACCTAACCACCTCCTGGTGCACCTTCCTGCCGCTCCCTCAGCATTCCTTCTTTTTGCAGTGGGTAGAATATTAGGCCTTCACATTCCCTTGACGACAACATTTCCGCCACTTCTTTCAATAGAAATGCTCAAACAATCCAATGGCATAAGAGATTTTGAGAAAAGAAATAGCAGAAACATTGTAACCTGATGAAACCTTGTACCTAACTGCAAATCTGAAGGTTCCCAGCAAGCGAATGAAGCCAACTCTATGGAAGGCTCATGGTGTGTGGTGAGCATCGGCAGCTGCCGCACACATGCCAGCAGGCACTGAGATCTGGAAGCGCCAGGCAGAAATCAGAGACAAATCGGGGAAGACATTGATCCTTGCTCCTTTCAGTGGCACAAGACTTCTCATTTTCTGAAGAAGAGGAACCTTCCACATTTGTGCCAAGCAGTGGTACCTCAGTACAGACTGCAGGGTGCCTGCTCAGGGACAGACCCTGGAGCACCCAGTTCAGTGGAGGCATTGCTGTTAAATTCCCAGGGGGCGGGAATTATTTCCCTCAATGTAATCACAGAATCCACGGGAAGCAATTATCCACTTTGCATGAACAGCTGAGTAGTATTCTTCCTGTGTGTGCGTGTTTTACAAGAGCAATTTACCACCTATTCCTCAATTTTTGAATGTTGCTGTCAAGCTTAGAGCTATTACATACACACACCTGAGCTTCCCACTAGGCAGGTGAAGGCGGGAGGGAGGGAGAGTAGACAAGGCAGGCCGAACTGTTAGACTTGATAGCTGGTCATGCATCAACATTTTTCCTCAAATTAGTTATGCCAGATGCCAGAATGGCAGCAGTAGAAACACAGAGCACAGAAGGGTTGGCAGAAGGAACAAGAACACTCGCTGTGCAGAAGGCAGCAGAACAAGTGGTACAAGAAGGGCACATGATAGACGAGAGAGAAGCACTTGAGAAGGAAGATTTTGTTGCTGAGGGAGGAGATGTTTGCACTGAAGAGGAAGGAGAAGAAATGGCACGGATGGGAGATTTTCTTCCCAAGGAAGACACAGTAGCTGTGATGCTGGTGGAGGGTCAGCTTGCGGTGGAGGAATCTGCTCCTGAGGACAGCACCATGGCAGAAGAAGATCCCAAAGGAATGGGGACAGGGAAGGGAATGGAGTCTGGTGTAGAGGTGGCATGTGGGGAGCAGGAAGATTTGATGGAGGGGACGGAGAGTGAGGCAGCACTGGGAGTGCAGACACCTGTGGAAAAGGAGCTGGCAGGGGCACTGCTACACAGGGAGGCAGATGGAGTGGTGTCTGAGAGGGCAGAGGTGGCTGTGGAAGTCTCTGAGGAAAAAGAGGCTGCAGAAGAGGTCTCTGGGACAGGGGCAGATGAGGATGGGTCACAGGAGGGGACAGAGCAGGTGGGAGTGAAAGCTGAGGGGGAGCAGCCAGGCCTCTGTGAAAACACGGGAGAAAGAGAAGGAAGGGGTGTCTTGGAGAGTACATGGAGCGCTGAAGTCAAGGTGCAGAGGAAGGACAGTCCTGTTGGAGAGAGACCTGATGCTCCAGGAGCCACTGATGTGGGTGAAAGAAGCCATGATCCCTGGGAGGTGAGTCCTGCATGTGTTGACCGCTGTGCCCTGTACCTGCTCCAGTCCCCAGACTGGTCCCTGCTAGAAGCAGAGGGTGCATCACTTCATCCTGTTTCTTACACTTTCCTTAAGTATCTGCTGCTGGAAGCAGGGTGAGGGATGGTAAATCCTTCTCAGTGTTAGCTTCTGCATTCTTTCCTGTTTCTGAAATTTCATTGCAAATGCCTTTGCCCTGCTGCTAAGGCTTCTGGCCCCTCAGTTGTCTTACCCTTGTCCATGTGGTGCAGCTCTGATCCCCCCACATACCACTCAACTGCCCGCGCTGGTGGCAGTGGCTGAGCCTCCCTAGCATTGCTGGCTGGAATGCTCCAGGTCAGTGGCAGCACTCCACTTCTCTGGTCACTCTGGCATATGTTTCTGTTACAGCGGTATCTCAGTAGCTCAAAGTTTATCGCATTTTCTGTAAAGCTAATGTTTTTCTCACCGTTTCCTGGGACGTTGCAAACCCAGATGCAGTAGTTGTGCCCTCTGCTCAGTCTCAGGATGGGGAAGAAACTTTCCTCTAAGCTACTCCTGCAGCTTCTTCAGTGTTGTTTCCGGAAACATTGACACAAACTGCTGTAGATTTGTGCTGGTTGGGATGTTCACTCTTCCTTTATTTATTCCACGGGTACCACAACCACCTGTCATGTTTTACTCACGCAGCTTCTCAGTGTTCAGTGGACAACTGAAATAAACCTGTACACGCCAGCCGGGAAACAGCACTCCTTTGTAATTGGGAAGGCAATAACTGAAAGGATTGTTCCACAGCTGCTGTGCTTGTTTTTCACAAAACACTGATAGATACTGTTCTGACTAAACCTCTCCTCCTCCCCTAGGCAGTACTGGTGGGAGGGAGGGCAGCGGGCAAATGTTCTTTATGTTTCTACAGGACAAGAAGTGTGTCTGTGCAGAGTTGCCCATGTTTTTGCCTGTGTCAGTATACTGACTGCATTTGCCTGTGTGCCCTTTCCCTTTCTGAGCTGCAGAATCTTCACTGTGTCTTCAGTGCTGTGTATGGGGCCCTGGTGCACATTAATGCTTTGATTCTGACGAGAGCATCTGGGGTGCTCAGCAGAGATGTGGAATGGCAGGATCACAGGGAATAGTAGCCTCACACTGGGTTTTTTAACATGAGGGGCTGTCTCCACCCCGTGTCACAGCAAGTGAGCCCTGCTTGGGTACTACGTGTGCCAGGCGGGTCTGCACAGGGGGCTTCTTGCTCCATGGGGATCCTGGTTTCTCACTGGCCATACTGTGTGGCATTTTTGGGACTCTGAAATGTTATTGGAAATTATTAAATCAGAACAATTCTAATAAGTCTTTTGAAATGAATAAAGCCTGGCTTTTTGGTTTTGGTGGCGTCAGTCCCTTGGGCCTGTTGAATCTGTGGCATAACTACAGCTGTTTCAGCCCAGTGCTGGTGGTAGGTCAGTTCTGGCTGTGGCTCCCTGCTGCCAGCATCTCCCTTCCAGCTCTGCTGCACCTCAGAGGGCTCTCTGAGAGGCTGCCAGGCCGTGGTGTCCAGGGCTGTGTACACAGCAGCTGGGCAGGCATCGCTCCGTGGGCTGCAGGATGTTCGGCAATAACAGAGCTGTGCTGTTTTTTAGATCTGTTACCTACAGAACCTACATTCTGTCCTAGAGACAAACACAAACCTCTGAGCACCTGGAGATTACCAGCACCCTGTGTTTCTGTGGAATATAACTTTTAATTGTGGCTAGCTTCAACTTTCATCTCCTGTGAAAGTAGCTCAGGACTTGTTTAAATCATGGTGTGTCAGCCATGGCAGCTCTCCCTCCCAATTCAGCTTTGTGGCCTCACTGCTCTGTGTGCAATGAGCTCACCGTAGCCGTGGAATGACTGAATTTTAAGTGGAAATCACTGACATCCCTGTGCCTGCTAGTGCCTGAGATTTCAAACAGTGCAGCCTTGACTGGAAAGAGAAGGATTAGTGTATGAGGAAGATTTTGAAACAGATGAAGAAGACAATGATGAGGAACAAACTAGTGATCAGATGAGTGGAACGTCAAAGTCATTCTCAGATGATGAAAACCTGGACTTAGGGAGAATGGTAACTTATCAGAGAAGGCACCGCGGGCCTCTGACAATGAAAAAGATGAGAGTGATGCATATTCTAAGAGTGCCTCAGAGGACGATAAACAAGGTTAGTTTTTTCATAATGAACCTTAGAGAAGTTGAACTAATGCATATTTTACATTTTGAGCATGTCCAGTACAGATGTTGAGTCTGTGTAGGAAACTCATGCAATTCCTACTGAACTGGTAAAAGATGGACATTTTATCTGCTCTTGTTAATTCTGCCATCTGTCACTGAAATGCAGCCAAACCCACTGGTGACGTAAGCATGTGCCAGTCCGCAGCAGGCATTGCTGAACTATTTAGTTGCAGAAATGGAGAAGGGAGCCAGTCAGCAAATGAGCTCTAAATACTTGGGGCAGATCAGTACTCCAGGTCAACGGTCACTGACACCTGAGAAGCTGTGACCACTTACAGTTCCTGAGGATTTGCACTTATATCCAATGAGTCACCAGGAAACCCAACATCCTATCTTGTATTTTAGAAGTGCTGTCTTTAATGGCCCTGAATAGTCAGAACCTCAGCTGTGCCCTTGGGTGCGTAAGTGACTCAGTCCCGGCCCTGGGAGGAAATGCTGTCAGCTCAGCTGACTCTTCTACTGCAGCCGTCAGGCAGTTTGGGAGGATCATTCTTCAAGACTGGCTGTTAATGGGCAAGACCTGGAGTCAGTGAGATAGTCTGTGGTTCTTGATCGAAATGTAGGTACAAAAGTGTGCAGTGCAGTGTCCGAGGCAATCACTATTAATTCAGAAAGGCTAAACTGTCGGGGAATAATTTTTCTGTAGAATAAATAGCATTTCCTGCCATTCAGATTTTTTGGGTCAGCGCTTCTGACGTCTAGTGTTTTACATATTGACCTTCATGGAGTCCAAGTCCTACATCTTCATAAGTTAACCCTCAGAAAACTTGCAGAAACACATTACTGTTAAGGCTGAGCATAGATAAAGACAATCTAACTCAGTTTAAACCCGAAAAATGAGGCTTGGCGGGTGGTGGATGGGGGAATGGGGAATAAGTAAACCTTCTGCGCACTTTCAAGAAGAAATTAAGAGGATGACAGGTATACTTGAGTTGCTGAGAAGGCGGTGACAGAATCAGATGTCTTAAAATAACTCATGTCTAGTTCTGTTACAGTCTCAGATAATAATTAATTGTAAATGTTTCTTTAGTAAAAAATCTACTAAGTGCCTTCTGATAAGTGCATCACTACTGACTAAGACAAAATTGCCACCATGGTTTCCTAATTGACTTTACAGGTTTAGTGAACCCATGATTAGTCTCTCATTCTTTCCAAGCAAAATTTTTTCAAGTCAAAACAAATGTATTTTGGAGTCATATCAATAGCTAAGTAAAATCCTTGGTTTGCCCGACACTTTAAAAATGATGTGAGTATGGAATATGCAGGGAACTCTAAGATTGCAACCATGAGATTGTGACAAGAACGGTCTAATTTTTTTAACCGTATCCTGTTTTCTCAGGATTATTTTCAGCCATTGTCTGTCCTCATTGCGGTTTTTGTCTGCATAATGGTGTTTCAGAACGTTAAAATCAGATCCTGTGATACTGTAACTGCATGTGGATAGGAGGGGCAAACACAGTTTGCCTAATTTTGATTCCACTCTAACAAGGTTTTGGAGGCACGAACCAGACACTACTGGATTCATCTTTTGCCTAGCAGACACTGTGAATAGAAGACAAATGCAAATCAGATTAAGATAACACTGAAAAGCACTCTATGTTTTTCTGCCAAAGATAATGCAAGTGATGTACGACCTAGTGGCAAAATCTCATCTTACCAAGGTAAAAGGGATTTATTCCACTAGTTTAATTGGGTCAGGATTATACAAAGAAAGGGAGAAACACAGCATGCCTCTGTATACTTCCATAATACTTTATAAAGTTTGTTTGTGTCACTATTGTTTGGGCTCTCCTTTCACTGTCAATGGGCTTTTTCTTAATCTAAAAATATATACCTGTTAAAAGGTACTTTACAATGGCAGAACTGAACAATGATGATGCCTTCTTCTCAAAAATGAGTAAAACAAAAAAGGGTTTGGATTCTCCCCAAAACTCTGAACTTGGTGATGCTTTCCATCTCTATTGTGTGATATCCTTGAAATTCCAAGTATTTTCTGGTTTGACTGGTTGGTCATATTCTGCCTTTCCTCTGGGTCAGAGTAACTATAAGCCATGAGAGGAATCAACGACAATCTACCTACAAAAATATTCTATCCATTTGTTCTTGTTTATAGATCAGGGCAACAGCAGTAAACTGCAGAATACCAGTAAACACCTCCTGTATTTGATACCTGGATGTTCATAATCATAACATGCCATTTCCTTGCGCAAGTGTCATCTTTGCATTGTTTTTCCATGTGGGATGCGTTGGTTCAGTTTCTAAATCTAGTTTCATTCCTGTAATCCCCAGACATCTATACCCCTGTCTTTCCCCACAAGACTCTACCCAAAGCACACATGCCGATGCTTCTACAGACGCAAACTGAATGTTATCTGTGGAAAATAGCTTAAGAGGATCTTCAGATTTCAGAGAGTTTCCTCTTGCTCCCTGGGCCTTGCAAAACATATTTTAAATGGAAGATTGCTCACCAGGTAAGTGTCAATGTCCTCTTTTGCATGCAGACTGTGCCTAAAGCACAGAAAGATGCCTTTGCACTCAAGCCTTGTGCAAGAGTACGTGGGATACATAGCACAAAAATAGAGAACTGAGCCACAGTTCTCAGGAAAACAGGATGGGATTGGTCTGGAAACCATTCATGGCTTTCTAACTTGATGACAGACCCAGTCATCTCACCTACAACTCAAGCAACGAACACATCAGCACATCTGCTGAAAAACTTGCATCACATCAGTCCACAAAACAAAACAGTGACAACAAAGGCAGATCAAACAAATAATCCATTGCACTGATATGCAGAAACACTCTTTCTTTGCTTTTGTAAGCACAATCGTGCCGAGACGACACAGTGTTTATGAATTACAGTTCCTGTGCCTTCTGTGCGCATGTATTTGTGCTCCACATTTATACAGTCTCAGCTTGTTTGTTAATCCCAACTGTTCCTTAAACTGTCTACAAACCTGAACGATACCTGCAGTGTGGCCTGAGCCTTAATAATATAATGATCTGCTAATAAAATTAATTATCAACCCGATGCCTAATTGCTATATTTGAAGTATATGCAAACTTCCTTCAGCAAGGAAGTAAAGTCTATGGTTAATAAATATTAAATTTTACTTTCCCCAGTTACTTCTCAGAACCACCGTTCTTTATGTCTTTTTCACCTGGTCTATTTTACAGGTGATCATTGAGCATATTCAGTAGATTTGCTTGTTAACTAGAAGATACGCTGCAGGGTTTGGCTCTATAGGAGTGCATGATGCGGACCTCAACAAGCATTATGTTTGACTCGAGGATTTGAAGTCATTTACTTGAGACCCCACCTGTTTTAATAGATCTTCTAGTTGATAAATTAAGTAGTGACTTTGATTCGATACCTATAAAATGTTTATTAAAGTTCATCAAATAGAAATTTGATGAATGGATATATTAGTATAGAGCATATCCTTATATAGTTAGGTACTGTACTAGATTCAGTAGAAAACACAAAATTGCTTTTAACGAGGTACCTACTTTTATTTCAATGGTCAACATCTAGTTGTTATTATAATCAAATTCTATACTCGTATATTCTTTTCAACACTTAATTATTTCAATGAACTTCACCAGAATGGCTTCCTAGATGTCTAAGTCAGCACAGGGGTGACTGTAAACTAGAAAAGAAAGGTCAGTGGTTCATCATTACAGTTAGTGTTCTGCAGATAAAATGCAAAATTTTCATAAAGAAAATCCTTCACCTTGAAATACATTCTTTGAGAAAAAATGGGATTTGTATTTAATTGAATAGTCATAATCTCATCCTATATCATAAATTCAGGACTTATACATAGACTATAAGACATACAACACCCTCAAAGCTGCTTTTTGCAGAATTATATATAATTCAGATGTGCACATTCAGTATCTTTTTGTGTGTGTGTGTGAATATATCTTTTACAAGCAGTAGTTGGAGGTAGCACAGAAGATGAGGAACTAGTTGTGAATCATGACTGTTACATCTGAAAAGTCACCTGTGTACATAAAAAGTATGTAAAACTACCTTGTACAAAGTCTCAGCTTACCTCTCCATGGAAGGGGGAAAATCACTCTTACTTAGGCCACTGAGAGGACCACAAACATTAAGAACAGCCTAGATCAAATGTGAGCATTTGGGAAAACTGCATCCCCATGTTTGTGGGCACCAACCCAATCTTTGGAAATATGTTCTATAATAGGATTCAAATAAATTGTTGGTGCTCTGGAGGTAAGGAAGGACTCATCACTCCAGTGGAGGACAAGGAAAGAGCCCTTCCCTAGGCACAGTGTCTCAGCAGAGAAAGAAGGGACATAAAATGCTTGTCTCTAAAGCTGCACCAAGCCCAAAAAGTCAGGATAAGGGGACCTTGTAATTCAGTCGATGCAATATATTTAAAAGAAACGAGGAGAGAGGCACGGGGAGAAACGGTACTCCTATAAAAATTTTTAATGCCTTTTGTTTTATTTGTGATGCTCCAAGTGAGCTTTAACTACTCTTGAGTCTTCTTTGTCTACTTAGACCACAATATGAACAGAGTAAACTGGCTAATTCGGAATTAACTGCAGCTGACATCAGAAACAGTAACCTTACAGAAAGTTTTGGTAACGCAGGTGATGCTGTACTGGAACTGCTCCCAGGAATGTACGTTTTGATCTTCAGTTAAGTGGCCATGAAATAAGGACCAGTGAAAAAGGAACACAAACCTGAAAATGTACATCCAATGTAGCTACTTCTCTAGTTCAGAGAAATTTAGGTATTAACTCATTGAGTATCTTACCTGGTTTCAGGTGAGCAAATGGAATTTCACCTGTCAATAGCTCCCAGAGGCACAAAGCGTAGCCGAAAACATCGGCTTTTATAGTGTACCTGGTACACTGGGTGAACACCTCAGGGGCCATCCAGCGTAGGTTCTGCATGTCCGGAAACATCAAGAATACATTAACAGTGTTTTCTTCCTCACTTATGCGCATTTTCCTGCATTAGTTTATTTGTTTTCTCTTCTTTTCCTATTCCCTTGCCTCCGTGGCACCATAAAATAACTGGTAAAGTTGCCAGGAAACTTTTCCCTTAGCTTGCAAATTCTAGGCAGTGTATTATTGGACATTATACATAACAACATTAGTATGGTAGCTGTCTCAGCCCTGCAAAGCCCGCCTGACCAGACTGTAAGCGTGAGAGCAATGCTAGAACAAAATCAGAACACCCAGCTTCAAGGTCAGGAGACCATGCCATCAGGACCAAGCGTGCCTTCTAACACCAATTAATTAACACTCCTGCTAGCAGAGGGAAAAAATTGACAACAACTGCACTGGGCTGGTACCTTTTCTCTTGGATCGCATTGCTTTCTGCAGAAACCCCATTCTGAGGCTGCTTCACAACCAACCAGCCTCTCACTGGAGTGATGAGTTCAAGGTGTTTTTTGCAGATTCCTTTTACCTCATTAACTTAATTTACATCCTTTACAAGACAGCCCTTCCCACTGAGAGGTCATCAAACCCTGCAGGACCCACGCCTGCAGCAGCAGTAGTCACTCCTCACGCAGTGAGTGTGTGTTATAATTTGTTAGGAGATTGACCAACCCTGGTTTGGCATCACCCACCCTATTCCACAGCAAGTTATTAAGATGAGGCAAACTGGCATGACCACGGAGAGAAAACACAGGATCCATTTGGACTAAAACTTATGAAGACACCGGTACTGTCTTGCAAAGCTGACTCTCTGTGAGTGATAGGCTTGTAATGGAGAAAATAACTCTGAAAGAGAATCGGTGTCAAACAACCAATTCCCTACCAGAAATAGGAGCCACATGCCAGCACACTGTGTATGAGGATGAGGGGCAATAGAGCTCCAAAGACAATTTTAAAAATTATTATTTTCTCTTGCATATACTATATATTCACTCATGTCTTCTATTGAAAAGGCTTAAAGGAAAAGAAAAACTCACAGAGAAACATTACAAGAGATGACATGCTATACTCCTAAACTGACTTGGCTGTATGTTTTATACTAATTATGTAGAACAAAACAAGAAACAAACCCCAGGTTGTTGTGTCATATTGTCTTCATCCAGGGATTGCAAAAATCTAGATTCTGAAACACACAGAACAACAAAAAGATTACTGTCAAGCCAATACTGATACCCTCCTCATTATACATAAATCGTGATAAAAAGTTTGTTGGTTTTCTTTTTTTTTAGTATCTCTGGTGTTTGGAAAGTGCAGATGAACTGTGATAGCTCTTTTTCAACATGAGTGTGTACAGACATTGGAGATTCTGAAACTTGTCTGGAAATGATCTGAAGAGTCCATATAGAATGGATCACTGGAAAACATAAGAAATCCATATAAGCTGGGGAAAAAAATAATGATGCAATGTGGAGTCCTATTCAATTGAATGGCCACACTTATTGATGCAAATGTTACTTTCAAGAGGCAAAGGTACCTTATTTCTTAAATATCTCAATTTGTTTATGACAAGAAGACACGTCATCCATACTGTAGCTTACTGTAGCATTTAGGCTGAAAACTTCTCCTTGCTCGCACTAATGGAGATTGGTCTCTTGCTATTGCTGGAGATAGGATTTCAGTCCTGTCCTCCGTTCTTACTCAGCTCCTACAATGTCGGTTTCATCACATCTTTGAGACCTCATAGAGTACAACTGATGATGCGTGCCAAGTCGCTCTGGGCCTGAGCTGATTCTCAGCTAAAGTGCTAGACTTGCATCTGCTTCAAGAGTCAGGAACACTTAGAGAATTTTTAACGTTTCCTCTTATTGTCAGAGAAATGCACATTTTTTTGTCATTACTTGTTGGAAACAACTGCCCTGTGGAGGGCTGAGCCTGCACTGCGCAGGTCTGTGGCTGGAGCTGTGGGTTGTCTAAGCAGAATTTTGCAGACAGGAATGGGAAAAGCTGGAGTTATCATGTCAAGGCTGCAGAGCTGCCCTGTGCCTGTTCCCTGCCCCTGCTCATCCTGACTCCAGCTGCTACAGCTGGAACTGCCTGTGCACCATGGGATATGGCCTGGATGTCAGGTGCCCTGCAGCTGGAGTGAGGCTCATGCTCGTGGCTTCTAAGTGAACCGCAGACAGCAAGAAATCACAGGGAAATGGGAAATTCATGCCTGACGCATTTGTTAGGTGTTTATTTCAATATGAAATCTTCATCTTTGCCCCAGATATGGTATCTAGAGTTAGGAAGGAAAACCCCTGTTTGGTCAGTCACATTTGGGGCAGTCTCTTGTCAGGACATCTAGAGATCAGAGAAATTATTTACCAAATATAATTACTTGTATGAACACCTGCAGAAGTGTTTTGGTTTCAGGGAAATCTTTGAAACCATAGCAAGTGCAGGCCTTGGTGAATGTAAAGGACTGAATAACCAGAATTTCACCTCAGATTGTCAGCACAGGTATTTGGAGGCTTAAAGTTAAACCTGATGGATTTATCCTAAAACTACTCGAACCAAAAAGGTGAGTCATGGATTTGTGTGGTGGTTTAAACCTGTTTCTTGAAGGTAATGTGAAGAAAACTCAGCTTTTTTTACATATGATTTGTCCAAGACAGTGAGGGATATGGATAACATCTGAGAGGAAATCTAACCCTACATATGTGTCCATTCTATTAATTGAAGGATTTAAAAAAATAAGCTTCCAAGCATGAACAAAACAACTACAAAAACACTGCCACACAAGACTGTAAATATTTCTTATCCCTTTTATATCATGCTCATCTCTCCTGCACTGCCGCAGAGGGGCTTTCGTCCCCTCCTCTTCACTGCCCAGCCCTGGGGCTGCCACCAGCGTACAGGGGCCCTTTCGCCCTGTCACCCTTCTGGCTGCTGGAGCCCCTGGCTGAGCAGCGCTGGCTGTGCTGGAGGGTTGTCATCAGCGTCCTGGAGAGAGACAGCCTGACCTGATCCAAATACAATGCAGTTAAGGAAGAACAATTTCTTTGTGTTGACAGTTTTTACACTCAAAGTTGGTATTACAGGCACTTCCTTTTAATGATCCGATTCTCTAATGAGTCACTAAGTCATCACTTGCAGACGAGTTTTCTCAACTTCAAGGATGAACTTTTCTGTTCCTCTGAGGAATAGTGAGTCCTTGCTGACCAGAAACTTTAATATAGAGGCATTTTTGTCTGCGAAGCTTACTTGCTTTTTAACATTTGGTTTAGATTTGTTTAGTGTCATACTATCATAAATCAGCACATGTTCTCTGAATCCAAGTGTAGTTTCCTCAGGCATTGCACTACCTTCTTTGAAGCTGTGATTTTTTTTTTTTTCTGAAACGGCATTAATTTCTGCTGATGTTTTGCTTAATCCCAGCTAAGAAAACAATTGGCAAAATCTTTTGAAATGTCTAGATTTCTTCTCTAGGTTTGTCATCCCCTGTTAAAATATTAAGGTGAGAGAAGAGGTTTTTACAGGGAGGCTTATGGAACTAATTCAGTTAATGTTAGTGGTGAAAGAGCAAAGTCTCAGTGTCAATGAAGGAAGGAATATTCTTCTAATGGAAGTGAAGTAATGTGAGGAAGACATTGTCCGACACCAAGCTGGTCCCTGTGGAAGTGTATCTCTGGCGTTTTACATTAACCTCTCAGTAGAGAGGAGAGCGCTCCAAGTCCCAGATTCAGACTTGTAATATCAGCCTTTTTCAGGAATGAAAACATCTCTTTTAATGCCATATTTGGGATTGCTACTCAAGTGATAATTTAAACTTACAGGTGAGTAAATTTTCTAACATAGCATAAATACACACACCTCTACAAAGCTGTATTTTTCCCAGGAGGAACTAAGAAAGTGTTTGAATTTCTGATGGGGGTGGATAATACTAAGATATTATAGCTATTAGACATAGGTCTAAAGGAATGTGCTGGATGACTGAGTTAAGTCCTCATTTCTTTCAGGCTGTTTGTCATATAATTGGTTTGGTAAACTACTTGAGCTCCGTCTTCTACAGCAGGCAGATCACAGTGCTGTTTCTTCTGTGCAAATGTAAATGTGAGGTCCTACTGCTATTATACTGAGTCATTTAACTGTTCCTTGTTCATACAAACCTTACAGCCATTGCATCAAATGGATCGTTTTGCCAGGGAAAAAGATGGGAGTGTTTCTGGAGTTAAGTATTTCAAACTAATATTTTAGCAAGTGCTTTTGAAAGTAGTTGCTGGGGAAGAGAAGGGTTATGCAGACTTGGCTGCAGGAGTGCAGTAGCGTGGACCTTGCCTGCCAGTGCCTCAGGTTTGGCATCTGTCACAGCTGGAGGCTGTCTGGATGTCCCAGTGGGCAGATGCTGGCTTCCCTGGAGGTCACAGTTCCAACATGAGTAGGGAGCTGCATTCCCACCTGGTCTGAATTTAAAGGTTTAAGAATGATTAGCCTAGTGTGAGTGATGTGGGTAGGTAGTGTTTAACTGATTATTAAGGTAAAAGGTGCTGATGATTCCTGTTCCTTCTGGCAAAGTTATGGCAGGTAGGGAATCTGTGATTCTGCTTGGCAGCACTGTTAGAAAAAATAAAACGTCTCTTAAAGTGAAGGTACTAAATAGCAGTTAATGGTTAATATGATGATGTGTGTATGAAAACACACATTTCTTTATACACGGTATGTTTTAAAATCTGTAGTTCTTTTTAATTTGTCCTTTGCTCTGAGGGTGTTACAGGAACGAGAGGCTTATGGTTTACACTGACTCCTTTCTTGCTTCAAGCCGCCTCTGCGCTGGAGCTACTGCTCTGAGATGAAATTCAGAGGTGTTTCCTTGTCAATGCAGTTGCTGCTGTTCATAGGACAGGGCAGGGTTTGTTACGGGCTCCTGACCAGAAGGTGTCAGAGGAGTTCTTCTCTTTCTCTGACGCTGCAGGCTTCTCCCGGCAAAGCCGAGCACATTGAACCCGCAGGACTCAGACAGCTGTGTCACAGCATCACAGGATCACTAGGTTGGAAAAGACCCACGGGATCAAGTCCAGCCATTCCTATCAACCATTAAACCGTGCTCCTCAGCACTTCATCCACCCATCTTTAAATACCTCCAGGGAAGGTGACTGAACCACCTCCCTGGGCAGCTCCTGCCAGTGCCCAATGACCCTTTCCATGAAAAATTCCTTTCTGATGTTCAGCCAGAACCTCCCCTGGTGGAGCTTGAGGCCATTGCGCCTTGTCCTGTCCCCTGTCACTTGGGAGAAGAGGCCAGTTCCCTCCTCTCTACAACCTCCTTTCAGGTAGTTTTAGAGAGCAATAAGGTCTCCCCTCAGCCTCCTCTTCTGCAGGCTGAACAACCCCAGTTCCCTCAGCTGCTCCTTGTAAGCCTTGTTTTCCGGCCCCTTCACCAGCTTCGTTGCCCTTCTCTGGACTCGCTCCAGAGCCGCAACATCCTTCTTGTAGCGAGGGGCCCAAAGAAGACACGCAATAGAGCATCTAAATTCTTGGTCTATATCTGATGTATGGTACAAATGGAAGGGGTTGTTTTCACTTTGGGACACGCAGTGTGAATAAAAATAACAGCATAGCACTGACCACAAGGTGCAGGGAGGAACAAGGAGCTGCAGGGGCTCTTTTGGAATGTGGGCAGGAGATGGGTGTGAGGGATGAGAGGGCAGTGTTGTCAGTGCTGTGGCAGACATGAACCTGGGCTGCGGCCGTGGGTGGAGGTGCAGCACTGTGCGATCTTGTCATGCTGAAGGTGAGGGGGTCGGGGTTTCCCCACAACTTAGTTCCAGTAGCCCAAACCCTGCATTTCAGTGCAAAGCCACTCTCACTGTGATCTGCCATGGGGAACAGTTGAAGGCGTCCACGGACGCTAGCAGAACACTCCTGTCACTGGAGGGGGCACCACTTTGGCTTGGGAACTGCTGCAGCTGAGCTTCTTGGAGACATTGCTTGTCACATTTCTGACTAATCCTCCAGCTGCGTCTGGTCTGTCACGGCGCCCATCTGGAGAGTCCGCCACCCTAGAGCGGCCTTGGTCCAGCTCTCCTTTTAGAACGTGCCAGCCCCTCCACAGAGCGGAGAGGATGGAGGAAAAGCGGATGGTGGTGCTCTCTGTGATGGGGCTGTGAGTGGTGGGAGAGGCCACACCGGCTCTCACTGCTGCGCTCACCTTTGCACAGACAGGCAGGGCTTGGGGTTCCACACTCGCCTTGTGTATCTGTGCGTGCCACACGTAGTCATGGCAGCATCTGGAAAGGGCGGGTACGTGTATTTCTGAAAGACAGAGGGATGGAATTGCAGCTGTGGTTTGTTAATATCCTTGTACCCAAAATAAATGGTGCTTCAAAAGTATCCCCTTTCCCTTGTAACCGAGTGGTTCCCTGGATGTGTTCCTGCCTTCTTTGTGTGCTCCAGCAGGACAGAAGACATTAATGAGACTTTAATTGCAGCATTGGGAAGATAAGAAAGTCAGGAAGATGTTGATGTTCTTGACAGTTGCTTCTTTTACAAGAGGCAATTCAGTATTGCACAGAGGACCTGAGGACAGCTGAAGTCCTTCAATGTTTCGGAGCTGGTTCATCAGTGAGGGAGGGCTGGCCCTTCTTCACCTTCTCAGTTCAATTGTGCTGTGACCTTGTGATGAAGGGGAAAAACAGGAGCGGGGAAGGATGATGATATCTCCTGCATGGGAGTCAAGCTGGAGACCACTGAAATGCTCCCTTTGGAACTTTCATGTAATTTGTGCTGAGAGAATGGAAATGCGGATGGATATTTGAGCAACCAAGCTGGTGAGGGGGCTGGAGAACAGGCCTTATGAGGAGCGGCTGGGAGAGCTGGGGGTGTTTAGCCTGGAGAGGAGGAGGCTGAGGGGAGACCTCATTGCTCTCTACAACTACCTGAAAGGAGGTTGTGGAGAGGAGGGAGCTGGGCTCTTCTCCCAAGTGACAGGGGACAGGACGAGAGGGAATGGCCTCAAGCTCCGCCAGCGGAGGTTTAGGCTGGACATTAGGAAAAAAATGTTCACGGAAAGGGTCATTGGGCACTGGCAGAGGCTGCCCAGGGGGGTGGTTGAGCCACCTTCCCTGGAGGTGTTTAAGGCACGGGTGGACAAGGTGCTGAGGGGCACGGTTTAGTGTTTGATAGGAATGGTTGGACTCGACGATCCGGTGGGTCTCTTCCAGCCTGGTGATTCCACGATTCTATGATTTGAAACAACTGCGCATCCTCTCACGTCCTGCCGTGTTTTTGAGCTCACAGGCCTGCGTCGTCTGGAAAGGCCTGCGTCGTCCTTCCCTTTTCCTTGCTTTTCTCTCCCTTTCCCCTGAGAGCTCGCAGTTCCCGCAGGGAGAAAGCCCCTCGCGGCCTCTCCTGGCAGCTCGGCCTCGGAGCGCTGCGTGCGGCCGGCGCCGCTGGGGGGCGCTGCCGCTGGGGGTGGGGGGCGGGCCGGCCCGGCAGCCCCGCCCCTCCCCGCCGTGTCCTAGCGACGCGCGGGACGCCGCTGGGAGCGCCTGTCGGCTGCCGCCGCGATGAGCGCCTCGCAGACGAGGTGAGCGGGGCGGGGGCCGGGCCGTCCTTCCCCGTTTGTGTCGGGACGCGGAGCGAGGGTGTGAGGGTGCGGGGGTGCGGCCGGGGGCTGGCTCGGCGTGGAGCCGCGCTGCTCCGAGCCCTGGGGACGGGAGCTCGGGGACCGCGGTGTCCCTGCGTCCCGCGCGGGGGGGACGCTCCGCCTGTCCCCTGACAACGAAGGCGCCGGGCAATAAGCTAAGAATTCGTCGTATCCCCTCCGACCCCTCCTCGGCGTCTGGCTTCGCAGCCGCAGGCTGGGGGGCTCAGAGCATCCACACCGCCCCGAGACGGCGCGAATTACAGATCCTGAGGACCTATGCACGTCCCCATCTCTGTAACATAATTTGACGTGTCCTGTTTGCTGAGTGATGCTCTGGGTAAAGAAACGACCGCGTCCCTTGCTCCTGGCCGTAGCACAAACCGGCAGCAGAGCAAGAGCCTTTTGGCTCCCATTTCCATGCCGAGTTGTGCTCGAGATTGGAACCTGTAGCAAGATTTGCTTGTATAAAAGCCTTTGCAAAAAAAGCGTTGTGCATGAAAATCTCTTTTATGAAGACTTTTATAGGACTCCAAACGAAATACTTAAAACCTTGTTCCTGGAAGGTGGTTTCACTCTAGTTACCGTGAAAGGCACTTTTGGAGTCAGGATGATAGTTTGTTAAAACAGTTTTAGGGAAACAGTTCTGCCGTGGCTGATTGCATTCGTGTCGCAGATGTATCAAGGAATACCTCCAGTCTATATGTGACAGGGAAAACAGTGGGAATTGCAGAGCTGTGGCTTGCAAAGAGCTTGCTGAAGTGGATGGGGAGAGGCCAACACATGTGGGGTTTGCCTCTGCTCCTCAGTCTGGAAACCAGCCAAGAGTGCTAGCCTAGTACAGCAGTCAAATGAGCCACAGGATCACAAAATAATTCGCTTTGCAAAAGACAAGGAGTGTCTCTAGTCTGCTTTGCAAAAGACAAGGAATGTCTCTAGTCTGATGTGCTCACAAGGGCAGCTGACATCAGACCAGGTTGCTTCACTGTGACGGATCCCTGCTGTGGCTGCGCTGACTCCTTCAGCCTCTCCTCACAGGGCGTGTGCTCCGGCTCCACCATCCTGGTGGCCTCCCTGAGCTCATTCCAGTGCATCCATGGCTTCTGTGCACTAGGGCCCAAACCTGGATGCAGCCGTGCACGTGGGGTCTAGTGGGTGACAAGGAAAGGGGATGATCGCTTCCCTCCTGCCAGCTGTGCTCCTCTTATTTCAACTCAGGGTGCTGCTGGCCATCCTCACTGCCTGGTCCTGTGGCTGGCTCACCTCACTCGGCTTGTGCCCCCAGGACTGGCTGGTCCTTTCCAATAGAGCTATGTCCAGCCCGTCTGTCTCCAGCTTGTGCTGTTGCACGGGGTTGTTCCTTCCTGGGTATAGGACTTTCACCTGGCCGTGTTAAACTTCCTAAGGGTCCTGTGCAGCCTTCGGGCAGTGCTGGGTGGGCCACTGTCTGCGTTCCAAAGCTTTGTGCCTGCCTTTGGCTACAGGCAGAGTAAGCTCATTTTTGTCTGCCTGTTAGATCTACGGCTGCCTTTGAGCTCATTGACCATCCCCCGGGGCAAAGTATTCATAAAATAAAGTAGCTTTCACTGAGTATCTGGCCAAAGAATCTTCAGTGGTTTGTCCATGAAATAGTTCAGGTTAGGCAAAGAGCAAAGAGAGCAACCTGAAGCTTTTGAAACAAAAGTGAAAGGCGAAAGTAGCCTGTGTGTCCCTGAGGCAAACAACTGGTAGTCTCATTGAGGTCAGATGGCCAAGGCTGGGGGGGTCTTGCAAATATTTAAGCTGAGATGCAGTGTGGTTTGGAGAGACTGTGACCTTCCTCTTCCTTGGTTATCACCTGAGTAAAACTGTACCCGGGCTGCAGGGTTTTGTGGGCTTGAAATAATGCAATTAATTAATGCTATTCACAGCTAGAATTCACAATGTCTTGACATTCAGGACTTCGTGTCATATACCAGTTCCGCAGAAAATCACTTTGCCACCATCTGCTTTCCTCTGTGGAGACCCTGACAGTCTGTATTTGAATTTGTTCTGTCTGGAGGCTGGCTGAGCCTTTCTTGTTGATGTCCCCAGCAGAAGCAATACCAGATCCATGAGCTTGTTAGAGCGAGGAAGGGTCTCCATTAGGGCAGGACTCCTTGTTTGACTGAAGGAGCAACGAACTCCAGTCAGTCATCATGTAAAACGTGGGAGCTGTAATTCCCTGTGACTCTACCAATCACTAACTAGAGCTTTGATGATCTCTTAGATTATTTCTTTGGTGAACAGTCAGTGGTTTAATTGCACTGTAAATTATTAACTGTGAACATTTGCTTTGCAAACCTGATGCTGGATGCCTACTGTGACTTTGTCCCTTCAAATGAGTAAGAGTGGTTTTAAAGATCATTTTGATACATAGCACAAGCTCCGCACACAGTGCACTGGGCTGTAAGCTGATCAAAACCAGATACAGTTAATAAATAATAATGGTAATGATAATGCAATGAAAATCTGGTATAATACCAAGTGGACACTTCCTTAATTTACTAAACTCCTAGTCACTGGCTCTGGTGTATTTTTTGTTTTGCTTACTCAGGCATCTGCACAGCTGGACTCCCTGCCACTGCAGACGTAATTCCTCCTGTGGGGCTTTGGGCTGAAACGTGTTTTACTTTGACCCTCAATACATTCTTCTAAAGCAGAACAAATTGTGGCCTTTTTGGTTTGCGCATCCATTCTGTGTGTTAATTTGTCCTTGTACTTGGCTTTATTGATTTATTACTTTTGGGAGGAAAGAAGAGTTGTCTCCAGCAGCAGCAATTTATTTTCCTGAAAAGGCAGTTAAGGTGTCACCTAGGAGTGTAGATGGTACTGAAGGGTGAGTGAGCACCTGGCGTGCTGCCGGTCACAAAGGGCGGGAGGCCAAGCTGCCCACATAAAGCAGAGACAGACCTGGGAATGGGATGCCTCTGCCTGCCAGGGCCCCCTCCTTGTGCCAGCGGGTGGGGAGCTTCCTTCATGTACTAAGTTCTCCAGGGTGTCCAGAGAGAACATGTGCTCCATGCACGTGATGGTATTTGGTAGACTTCCTTGATGCCCTGGGGAAGGAAGTTACCTGGTTCGGTAACTCGCCCTGGCTGCCCTTGGACTGGGAATTGCACCTGCACATCATCCTCTGGAGCACCGAGTAGGTCTAAGCCCTTGGTGTCCGTGGGATACTCCCGAGGGACTTGGGCCAGGTATCAGCATGGCCCGCTCTGGCTGCACTGGCCTAAAATCTGACAGGGGAGGATGAACCAGTCAGTCAGCATGAGCAGAAACTGGGCAGCAGCTGCTGGTGGGCACAGACTTGCAGGGCCAGATCCTGCCTCTGCACACAGTTTGAACTCAAGCATGAGCCAGTGCCCGGGTGTTCTGTGCGGCTCTGTTTGTGCTGCTCTTCTGGGCAACTGAGGCATTCACCTGGGCAGAGAGCTCGGGTGTCTCTGGGCACTCAGGCTCTGCCAAAGCCTAGTGGATGCCCTTCCGTTCTTTCCAGTGGTTTCATGGGTTTTGTTTCAGGCCCAAAATGTTTCCTCGTTTTCCCCAATGCCCTCTGAACTTTTAGTTTAATTCAGCAATTTAAAGACCAGCCTGTTCATAATTTAAATGAGGAAACGTGTGCAGAGATGTCTTTGAAACTAAAGTTGCTGCATCACTGCGCTCAGATGGGAGTTGTGTTTTAACTAGTTATATGGTTCGTGAAATATTAGATGGAAGGGAGTAAATGAAGAGGAGTTGGACTGAGTTTCTCCTCTGCCTCTGTATGCAACTGTCAGGGCATACCACAAGTCAACATTTAGCACAATTGATGTAATCTGGTGGTTTCAAATGCAAATGGATTAAAAAAGCAATGTAGAACAGTTGCTATAGTGCCGATATTTGATCGACATGCATAACAGGGTAAGCTAAATTGTTTGTTTAAAGTTTAATTTATTGTTGGTAGGCTACTTGGCAGATTATTGTGAAACCCCAGATAAAATTCCTGTAAATTCATGATCTCCTTGCTTTTTTAAAGTTTTTTTTAATCAAATTGTTCTTTCTTCCCCTGAACATGCTGTTGCGTGTGATGACCTGGCCTAAGAATAGATATTTTTCATGAACCGTCCCACTGAAAGACAGGCAAGAGAGGTAGAGTGGCATTTAAATTTAAAGCCAAAGAAAACCAGAGAGATCAATCTCTAGTTGTGTAATTAAAACATTTCCTGCCCAGAGAGCTTGAAGATCAGGCTGAACACTGTGCAATGCGTAACTGAGTGTGTACATTTAACAATGTCAATGGATCTGGACTATTAAAAACTTCAGCTGACTGACATGTATTTTGTTGTTCGTCCTCTTTCCAGAGGGTGACATAAGATAAGGTTGTGCTAAGAACTCTTCAAAAAGATATCTGCTAATTACGGATGCTTCTGGTTTTGTGTTCAACTCTCATATCTTGGGTTCAATTTTTTGAAGCTGCGATTTTTGGCAGCTAGGGTGTTGCAGCTCTGTTGGCGTTCCAGAGGTGTAAGGCATTTCTTGCGTGGAGCAGGGTTGGGCCTTACTCTGACAGTCTTCATGGTCTTGGTCTCTATGTTTGTTGATTTGGCAGTTTTTCACCAATGAAGAGGAGGGAGATGCAGTTTGTTCCCTTTGGATTGCTCAGTGTATGCACTAAAGACAATATTTAGTGTATTAGCTTGGGAAATGGAAAAGACTTGAGAGGTTGTTGCATTTCATATTGGACCCATGTTTATTGCTCCAAATATAGAAGAGGACTTGTGCGTAACATGAGGGGTCTTTCAAGGGACAAAGACTGGCAGCAGGTACACTGCCACACTGGCCACTACGACTGCCTAGTCCTAGGACTCTTTTAGACTGAGCAGCCCTTCAGAGCTGTTGTACTACCGGCTAGTCAGTCTCGTTAAAATCTTGAGAGCATGGTGTGGCAAAAGCCGTGGGTCCTTGGCTTTGACCTGCACAGGCTGATACCGAAGTGAGCGATGGGTTGCCCAGTGTCTGTGCTTTCTAACCCAGAAGGAGCTGGGTTCTCAAGAGAGATCCTTCATCACTTGCCTCTTTTCTGACACCTGGGTCTGGAGGAGGACTTGCTTGTGTCCTGCCAGTGCAAAGCATGCTCTCCACAGAAGGGCCGAGGTGCTGAAGAGGTGGTAGCTGGCTGAGTGCTGGAGCAATATTGTGGTGGGATTCCTGAAGACGTAGGAGTCTGCTTGCTGCCCCGACTTTGGTGCAAACTCTTTGCTTTCCTACAGAGCATGTTTGGATTTTATTTAGTTCAAGGAAATAGGTTACATAGAGCAGAGCTGCTGATTTTTGGTAAAATGTAATAAAGTAGCTGTAAAAAAATGTAAAACTATAACACAGTAACTGTATTTAGAGAGCGAAATTGATCTCAGCAATGCAAGTTGCACTTCAAACTGTAGCCGTATGGGGACAGCCAGCAAAACCATACTGCCGTACCATATGCTTCCTGGCCTGTAAATGCCATGGAAGTTATGTGCAATTGAATTTATCAATATGTTTGTGGGATAAACATTCTTGTCTGTCTATTTAAATAATAGCCTGCAGTCACTGTTGTGCTCACAACAATGGTCCCTGAAATAGGCAGGATGGTTCCTAACCTTGCTGTGGTGGACTGGTTTTCCTGAGTTGTTTGAGAGTTCTCTTGGTGTAGAGGCCAAATGGAGAACTGCTTTTTGAAACAGGCTTTTTTGTTCGTGACCAAATTAGTGGTTAGCCAGACAACATTGTAACAGATATGCAGCTGAATCCCAACTGAGAAAATTGTTCAAAACAGAAGGTTAGATTTAAGCCTATTTTTTGACACCTGAAATTGAAGCAACTTAATTTTCTGTATAGGTGTTCAAAGTGGCAAATTTGATGTACGCTCCCTGTGATGGAGGGAACATTAAAGAAAGGGAAATTGCTGTAAAAAAAAGGATGGAAATGTGGATGCTGAAGGAGGCTTTGGCTGAAGACGGCTTTGGCTGAAGACACAAGTAAATAGTCCCTTCATCAGAGCAGAATTTGCATCCAAGTTAATAACATATATGCTAACTTTCAAGCCAGTGAAAATAATATGGAAACAGTGTTCTGTCTTGAAAATATGTTTTGGTGCTAGCAGTTTCTGTTAACCTGAGTAGACGGAAGAAAGCAGGTTTTTTGGTGTTAGATACCAGACAATAATGGCTTAGAGCTGGCTGTGAAAACTGCAGGAAAATTCTTTTGTGGACGTAAAGTTGGATAAGTGATCTACCTGGAGCTGGGATCTGGATTAGATGGCTTCTAGAGGTTCCTCCCAACCCAAGTTATTATTGTAGGTCTTTGCACAAGCTGCCAGAAGCTCTGTCACTGTCATGCCTACCACCAGTTGGGAGGCAGCAGGAGGAAGGGGAGCATGAGGCATGTGGTAGGGTAGTGCAGTGGTGCAGGAGTTCTGGGACATCTCCCTCCCTGGTGATGTACCGTATACTGCACTTCTGACAAAGCCCGTGGCTGGGTGGCAAGGGAGCTGGAGTCCATGGCAGTAATCCAGCTCCAAATGTTGTATGATATGGTGATGGCCTGGTGAAGGTCAGAGTTTATCACCTGAGGAGGCTGTTGTGACAGTCGATCTTGGAGGAGACTTTCAGGGCTCAGCTTTCTTGGACCCTGTGCCTCGGTGGTGGGATGCTGGTCAATGCTGAACTGCTGTATCTAACATAGGAGTCAGTTGTTTCAGATAGGAACATTGCACAGACAGTAAGGCGTTGCTTTTACGTAATCTAAGCAGAATGTATCCGAGAAAATGTTGGGCTTGATTCATCAAGATAGCATTTTGTGCAGCAAACTATTGGGTAAGTATGTATAACTTAAGCTGTAATAATTTGGCTGTCAAAGGGATTATATGCATCTGTACTGATTTTATTTCAGATTTCTTGGAACCTACAATAGCCTTACAGACAAACACCTGGTTGGATATTTCCGCAATGCCAGGATAAGACGACATCTTCAGAGATCAGGACTGGTGAGACTGAACAGTTTCCTTTTCTGAGAAAAAAAAAGAGGAGAATTCTTTGTTTCCTCTAATGGTGGACAAATCAAACCACTAATGGATTTGTTGTTTGTTTGTTAGAGGTATGTGATGTCATTGGTGAGGAGTTGACCAGCTAGCCAAATGTAAAATCATGCTGTGCCAGATCACAGCCATGTGATCACACTGAGACTGAGGGCAGGTTTGTTTGATCCAGGCATTTTCTGCTGCATTATTACCTACCATAGGTCATCTAGATAACAGAATCACAGAATCACTTCGTTGGAAAAGACCCACCGGATCATCGATTCCAACCATTCCCATCAATCACTAAACCATGCCCCTCAGCACCTCATCCACCCGTCCCCTAAGCACCTCCAGGGAAGGTGACTCAACCACCTCCCTGGGCAGCCTCTGCCAGTGCCCAATGACCCTTTCCGTGAACATTTTTTTCCTAATGTCCAGCCTAAACCTCCGCTGGCAGAGCTTGAGGCCATTTCCTCTTGTCCTGTCCCAGGTCACTTGGGAGAAGAGGCCAGCTCCCTCCTCTCCGCAACCTCCTTTCAGGTAGTTGTAGAGAGCAATGAGGTCTCCCCTCAGCCTCCTCTTCTCCAGGCTGAACAACCCCAGCTCTCTCAGCCGCTCCTCATGAGACTTGTTTTCCGGCCCCTTCACCAGCTTTGTCGCTCCAGAGCCTCAACATCCTTCTTGTGGTGGGGAGCCCAGAACCGAACACAGTATTCGAGGTGTGGTCTCACCAGTGCTGAGTACAGAGGGAGAATAAGCTCCCTGGACCTGCTGGTCACACCGTTTCTGCCTAGGGCTGCATTACTGAAATCGGAATGACAGAAAGCCAGAGCTCGGAGCTTAGCTCTGTGTGCTAAGCAGTTTTGAAGAGAGTAGTTGCAGCTGAGGAAATGCTTCACCTGACATTGAGCATGTTTCAGGATGACAAGGTCCAAGGGCCACCTGGGGCTCTGAAGGTGCTGCCATGGGGGCTGCTTGTGAATGATGATTCCACACAAGAAGGGATGTGCTAAGAGTCAATACGGAGGCCGTACTCCATGGAATATCAAGCTTATGCTTCCACTGCAGCTTCTGTAATGCAGCAGTCATAATGACTGTCTGCCTGAAACTGCAAAGAGTGGCTGACATGGATTGATGATGTATCTAAACATTGGAGAGCTTTGGCTTAGCCCTGGGCTTCTGCTCAGTAAATGCATTTGCAGTAAGAAGTTACAAATGGCACTGTATTACTGCACAGTTCTGGTGATGTGAGAATGCTTGTCAATCTGCTTGTATTTCACATCCAGGCAGAAGAAGATATTTCATGGAGATGTTTTGATAAATTTAAAATGTTTGATGTTTTTTGCTCCATATTTCTTTTTGCTTACTGGCGTTTTTCTCTGCGAGAGCTTTCAGTTTGCAAATATACAGACTCATATTGAGTCTCGTGGTTCTTTTTTTGAAACTGAAATCTAAAGCATCTTTGACTCTATTAGCTGTTTAAATAGCTTCAATGTTATTTTTCAAAAGTGTCTAATGGAAAACTGAAGGATTTGGTAAAGGTGAATGTGCTGAATATTTTTAAAAATACTTATGCACTCCTAGGTGTAACGCTGGTTAGCACAGGCAGACACAGCCCTCGCACAGTAGGAAGGCGAGTGTTTAATTACCCTTCACTGACCTGGGCAATGGCCCATGAAGAGTAAGGCTGAGTAAGGCATTTGTTAGAAAATGTGACTGCTGCTCTCCTGCTCTTGTTTGGCTGGTGGGGTCCATGCAGTGAAAGAAACTACAGTTTTGTTCTGGGAAGGGGAGCTCCAGCAACAGGACAGAAAGCAGAGGTGGTACTCTGTTTGAAAACATACTTTAGTCTGCCTTCTCTTCTTTTTAGTCACATTATATTTGTTTACCACAGATCTCAAGGAGTGGAAGAATAATATCTGAGAAAGAATACCAACAAAATGCTCGGAGGAAGGATCAGCTAAGATATGTGCGGGAGTGCCTGGTTTGGGCCATATTTCGTAAGGTCCTTGATATGGAGGTATGCATTTACTAGGCATCTGTAAGCCTTTTCAAATACTTCCCAGCAGTTAGACAGTGGCTATTATCTCGTACCAGTCTGTTTTCGGTAGCTGTGCCCTCATGCTCTCCTGAAAATGTATCTCCTGCTGGGAAGAGGGACAATCTTTGTACTTGGCGTCCCCCACATGGAACCTCCACTGGCCTCTAGCTGTTAAACCATACTGCCATTAGAACAGACACCATCCTGGCTCACTTACTGCATGCTGGCAGTTGACAGATACTGGGGTGATAGTCACAGGCTAGTCTGCTTAAAAAGTTCTAATAAAACCAAAATAATTTGAACATGGTTATATATGTTACCCGAGTACAAGATTTGGTCACATTGCCGCTACGTATCAAGAGTGCAGCTGGTCCCTACAGCTTTACAAATGCTCAGTTGTTCCCTTTCCGATGTTAATAGACACAGATGTAATGCAAATGGATTGAATCAGTAGTAGTTTAATAGCTGGGCAAAATGAGGATAATGGCCAGGGAGCAGGTGAGTGATAAGCAGGACAGAAGCAAATGCTCTTACATTCACTGACATCTCATAACGTGTATTAATGAGATTTCTCTTTCTCTGGCTTTGATAGCGTCATCACCAGATGGAAAAGAAAAGGAAACTTGAAAATTCCGTGAAGAAGAAGAGGGTGCAGGAAATCAAGGTAAGGCTCAAATGCTATCAAGTACTGATGGGACTTGCTAGTTTTGCCCTGTGCTAATTAACAGCCCTGAGTCAGGCCAATGATTCATTGAATCAAGAGTCCTGTCTCTGTTGTTTATGGAAAAAGTACAAGGAACAAGCAAGTAGAGGATGGTCCTGCCCCAGGTTACATCTTCTTCCTCTATCGAACAGCTCAGGAGCTCCCATTCATACACATGATTCCCTTTGAATCAACTTATTATTTTGGTTCTGCAGTATTCTTAGTTGTGGAATTTAATTGTCAGTTGGATAAAATGGCACTTGCTCGAATTTCTGCACGATAATTAATGTATCTGCTGGCTGATAATTCTGTTTGATGATCCATTGTTCTCATTATGAAAAAAGTTAATAACTATTCCCCTTTTCCAAGACATTTGTGATTTTACATGTGTTTTTCATATCCCTTCTCAGTTTCCCAAGCTGAAGACCCTCTGTCTGTTGAATCTTTCATACGTGAGCCATTCCAGGCTTCTCATTACTGTTACCATCTTTTTACCTTGTTTAGTTCTACCCTTTCTGTTCTGAACCGAGGGACGAGAACTGGATGAATAATTTAAGATACTTGTTGATGTTCTTCTCGTATTGCTAGACACTATCTGCTTCTGACTGCTGCTGAGTGAATTTTCGGTTGTTTGCTTCTCTTCATGATGTTTATCTGAACCAGCATGTAACTAATGAAAAGAGCTTTCAGAAGTCTTTCCTTTGGTGTTGTGTAGGTAGAGCTTGATCCTGTAGTTGTTACAGTAATGGAAATCCTAGAGAAGTCAATGATTCTCCCTTTGAAGTCACATGGACACATATGGGAAAAGTTGTTGTCATTTTGGCTGACATGTCCTCAACATCCTATCTCTTCATTCGAGCCTGCATTGAGAAGCATGCACTGGGAAGCTAGCTGCTTCTTTGAGCAGTTAAAGAACAGTTCTGAAACTTTTAAATTTTAATAATGCATTTGTGAGCAATTTGTCAGGTAACAAAAGGAGGAGATTTTAATGAAAAACACTGCTCACTATCATAATTGCGAAAGCATTATTTACTGATTGAACTCCTGCTGGTAGAAAGTTGCCACTGCGGAAGCAGTGACCAAGGCACCCTATTGAGGGATTCTGGACTTGGATAATTTTGGAACATAAACGAAAACTGCTTCCTTCAGTGAGAAGTGTAAAGGAGACGCCTGCAGATATATGATCTGTGGCTTTGCTGTGGTGCCACACTAGGACACAGGAACCTGTCTGCAAAATTAGTATTGTAATTTAATTCTCACTTCATACATTCAGTGAATTTGATTGAGTAGCTAATCTGAAAGGAAAGGAGAAAATGCAATGACTGGGCAAGGGAGGATAAGAAATGTAGCTATCTATTTCCAGGAGGGTAATCAGCCCAGTGTGGAGCTCTAGAGCTGAAAAGGCAGGGAGGGGCACTGTCAGAGCAAGGAAATGGCAGATGCGCTCAAATTTTAAAAAGAAAAAGACCTTGAACTAAATCAAGAAGTGGGAGATATACAGAAATAGGCAGATGAATTGAACTTGTGGAGATCTGCAGCTGTAGAAGGCTGCAGGGGAATGAATCAGAGATCAGAACAAGTCTTTTCCCTCATCTCTCTCTCATTCTGCAATCAGGTGTTCGGTTGGATCTAGGCAATTTGATTATCATAGCTGTCTGATGAAAGACAGAGGGAAGGCAAGCTCAGACATTGCTGTTAAGGCTATTTAGCACCTCGGAGACATACATTTCTATTTTTTAGGTGGAAAAGTCAAGAAAATCAGTGGAGGTTGCTAGCTCTGTGTACACCCCACATCCACCACTCGGTCCACGAAATCATTATAGGCCTCATCCTTTCGTGGTGAGAGAACCGTCTGGTCAGTCACAACTGGTGAGTTTCACCAAATGCTCTACACGCTATAACATAAGCACGCACAGCCAAAAGTGTGTACATACACCTGTGACATCTATGCCTAGTGTAAAGCAATGATCACCCTGATTGTGCCACATGAGGGCTTCATCTTGCCCCACTCAAGGCTGATTTCCTTTTTGCGGGATTGCGTACTTAAAGAGAAATCTCCAGAAGCTGATGTTGCAAGAGCGTCACATCAGAACCTAGAGAAAAATGGCTTTGCTTTGTGATAAATCTGCTTTAATCTTTACTTTTTGTCTGCCTTGTCACCCAAGCTTCGGCTGGTGTCCTTACCATGAGTATCGTCAATGAATACTGTGACTGCAGACAAGCTTACACATGTTATAAAACCCTGAAAGCAAGAGAGGTTTTTTAGAGAACAGAGTTGAAGGGGCAAAGTGAGACTAAAGTTCATTCCAGAAGGCCATGCTTTGGAGTGCTGGCTCAGAAATTTCTTACTCTGTTGATGGGAAGAGAAGGAATGTTAATATACTGTTGAAAAAGAATGATACTGAAGTCCAAGGTCAACTATGTAGTGCAGTTTTATCTGGTTCTCCATTTCTATAATGATGATGCAAACTGAAGGATATTGTTCAGTCCTGAACGACCTTCTCCTTTCCATCCCATACAGAGGGCACGTGGAGCTGTAGGTGATGAGAGTGGTGAACATCCTTCTCATCAACACCAAGCCAAGGAGAATGCCTTTTCCAAGATGGTGAGTTAGCTCAGTTAAACAGTTTTTTTTTGGGGGGAGGGGGGGCGGGGGGAGGTGTTTAACATTTCAATGCGGTATTCTGAAGAATATAGAAGGAAAAGATAAAATAAAAAAGTCAGAAAAGTGTTCAGCATTGAACAGTCATGCTTTTGTGGTGTACTGTCTCAATGTGCATGTGGTGAAGCCACAGAAACAGCATGCTGCTACAGTTCCTTTCAGTTCATTGCATTTGCTTCGAGGCTGCACTGTGAAGAGACAGTAGCAAAACCTATATTTATAGTCAAGAATTCTTTTGTATGCTCCAGTTTGTGGATACTCAGTTAGAGATGCCTAAAGTGGTCTGGCTCTTTGGAGGCAGTCCAGAAAATCTCGTTTCCCCGGGATACCTACGAGTCACTCATCACTTCCAAATATCTTGATCAGTGCTATTTTTTATTTTATGATTCTACTCTGCACTGGAAATGATCCACTGAGATTTTGTATCTGTTTTCTTTTTCATTTTTAGACTTCTTGGCGACCAAATACAGCTCCAGGAAATATGCCACAACCTCTTCGCCTCCAGCCACTTCGTAGCTATGCTGCCATGGGGTCTGCTCCAAAGGCTCCGCACCACACACTTGGACACGATCAGCAGTTTGCTGGTGGGGTAAGGCTGGATTTCATTCTGAAGATAATGCAGATTCATGGAGAGTTTTATAATACTGCTTTAGTACTGCAGTTCCTAGAAGTGCATACTGCAGGCAACACGCCTTCTAAATCTCTATCAGCTTTTATTTAAACACTCCTTTTTAATCTCCATTTAATTTTCAAGACATTGTCTTAGTGGTCTAATGCCTAGTTTTTGATCACAGCCTGGAAAAAATGTGGTGACTTGTCTTTTATAGGATAAAATCTCTCTGTGTGCAAATTTTTCGACCTCTACATAGATTTTCTTTTATGTAGAGAGGGAAGCAGCCATCTGGGTAAGATCAATAACTCAGGAATATTTTCACACAGTCTTACATGATTTAATCTTCATCTACAGCTGAAAAGCAGCAAGACCCATCTTTCTTTTTTTACCATCCCTACTAGTAAATCACACTAGAAGGTTCAGAGAATGAGAGCTTTTTGGTGTAGCCAAACATGGCCTTAATATGTATTCAGTTACTTTCAGATGAGATTTGGACTTGTCTTCTGTTCGAGAAAAAGCATTATGTGATTGACTGTATGATAGGAGTTCCATGGGAATGGAGGATTTTGGATCTGCGACCACTGACAGGCAGAAAATACATGAAAAACTCTGTGCTGCTGTGCATTTGTGCCGTATTATGAGGGTCATGATCTTCCCTCCAAGAATTTGCTGACACTCTCTGTGTCTTCTCAAATTATGGGTGATTTGCGTTGTTTCTTTAATGCTCAAAACAGCTAAATCAGTCATAGAACATGAAGATGATGCAGAACTCAGATCCAGAGCCAGCAATGTTTGCAGAATTTATTCTCTAGAGATGTTCTGCTTTTCAGGGCCTTGATCCTCTGTTTGCAATTCATTCAGAAAGAGGATTTTGAGCAACTTCTTGTATATCTGGTGCCAAATAATGTTAGTGTGGGTAGAGCTTGATCCTGTAGTTGTTACAGTAATGGAAATCCTAGAGAAGTCAATGATTCTCCCTATGAAGTCACATGGACACATATGGGAAAAGTTGTTGTCATTTTGGCTGACATGTCCTCAACATCCTATCTCTTCATTCGAGCCTGCATTGAGAAGCATGCACTGGGAAGCTAGCTGCTTCTTTGAGCAGTTAAAGAACAGTTCTGAAACTTTTTAATTTTAATAATGCTTTTGTGAGCAATTTGTCAGGTAACAAAAGGAGGAGATTTTAATGAAAAACACTGCTCACTATCATAATTGCAAAAGCATTATTTACTGATTGAACTCCTGCTGGTAGAAAGTTGCCACTGCGGAAGCAGTGACCAAGGCACCCTATTGAGGGATTCTGGACTTGGATAATTTTGGAACATAAACCAAAACTGCTTCCTTCAGTGAGAAGTGTAAAGGAGACGCCTGCAGATATATGATCTGTGGCTTTGCTGTGGTGCCACACTAGGACACAGGAACCTGTCTGCAAAATTAGTATTGTAATTTAATTCTCACTTCATACATTCAGTGAATTTGATTGAGTAGCTAATCTGAAAGGAAAGGAGAAAACGCAATGACTGGGCAAGGGAGGATAAGAAATGTAGCTATCTATTTCCAGGAGGGTAATCAGCCCAGTGTGGAGCTCTAGAGCTGAAAAGGCAGGGAGGGGCACTGTCAGAGCAAGGAAATGGCAGATGCGCTCAAATTTTAAAAAGAAAAAGACCTTGAACTAAATCAAGAAGTGGGAGATATACAGAAATAGGCAGATGAATTGAACTTGTGGAGATCTGCAGCTGTAGAAGGCTGCAGGGGAATGAATCGGAGATGAGAACAAGTCTTTTCCCTCATCTCTCTCTCATTCTGCAATCAGGTGTTCGGTTGGATCTAGGCAATTTGATTATCATAGCTGTCTGATGAAAGACAGAGGGAAGGCAAGCTCAGACATTGCTGTTAAGGCTATTTAGCACCTCGGAGACATACATTTCTATTTTTTAGGTGGAAAAGTCAAGAAAATCAGTGGAGGTTGCTAGCTCTGTGTACACCCCACATCCACCACTCGGTCCACGAAATCATTATAGGCCTCATCCTTTCGTGGTGAGAGAACCGTCTGGTCAGTCACAACTGGTGAGTTTCACCAAATGCTCTACACGCTATAACATAAGCACGCACAGCCAAAAGTGTGTACATACACCTGTGACATCTATGCCTAGTGTAAAGCAATGATCACCCTGATTGTGCCACATGAGGGCTTCATCTTGCCCCACTCAAGGCTGATTTCCTTTTTGCGGGATTGCGTACTTAAAGAGAAATCTCCAGAAGCTGATGTTGCAAGAGCGTCACATCAGAACCTAGAGAAAAATGGCTTTGCTTTGTGATAAATCTGCTTTAATCTTTCCTTTTTGTCTGCCTTGTCACCCAAGCTTCGGCTGGTGTCCTTACCATGAGTATCGTCAATGAATACTGTGACTGCAGACAAGCTTACACATGTTATAAAACCCTGAAAGCAAGAGAGGTTTTTTAGAGAACAGAGTTGAAGGGGCAAAGTGAGACTAAAGTTCATTCCAGAAGGCCATGCTTTGGAGTGCTGGCTCAGAAATTTCTTACTCTGTTGATGGGAAGAGAAGGAATGTTAATATACTGTTGAAAAAGAATGATACTGAAGTCCAAGGTCAACTATGTAGTGCAGTTTTATCTGGTTCTCCATTTCTATAATGATGATGCAAACTGAAGGATATTGTTCAGTCCTGAACGACCTTCTCCTTTCCATCCCATACAGAGGGCACGTGGAGCTGTAGGTGATGAGAGTGGTGAACATCCTTCTCATCAACACCAAGCCAAGGAGAATGCCTTTTCCAAGATGGTGAGTTAGCTCAGTTAAACAGTTTTTTTGGGGGGGGGGAGGGGGGCGAGGGGAGGTGTTTAACATTTCAATGCGGTATTCTGAGGAATATAGAAGGAAAAGATAAAATAAAAAGTCAGAAAAGTGTTCAGCATTGAACAGTCATGCTTTTGTGGTGTACTGTCTCAATGTGCATGTGGTGAAGCCACAGAAACAGCATGCTGCTACAGTTCCTTTCAGTTCATTGCATTTGCTTCGAGGCTGCACTGTGAAGAGACAGTAGCAAAACCTATATTTATAGTCAAGAATTCTTTTGTATGCTCCAGTTTGTGGATACTCAGTTAGAGATGCCTAAAGTGGTCTGGCTCTTTGGAGGCAGTCCAGAAAATCTCGTTTCCCCGGGATACCTACGAGTCACTCATCACTTCCAAATATCTTGATCAGTGCTATTTTTTATTTTATGATTCTACTCTGCACTGGAAATGATCCACTGAGATTTTGTATCTGTTTTCTTTTTCATTTTTAGACTTCTTGGCGACCAAATACAGCTCCAGGAAATATGCCACAACCTCTTCGCCTCCAGCCACTTCGTAGCTATGCTGCCATGGGGTCTGCTCCAAAGGCTCCGCACCACACACTTGGACACGATCAGCAGTTTGCTGGTGGGGTAAGGCTGGATTTCATTCTGAAGATAATGCAGATTCATGGAGAGTTTTATAATACTGCTTTAGTACTGCAGTTCCTAGAAGTGCATACTGCAGGCAACACGCCTTCTAAATCTCTATCAGCTTTTATTTAAACACTCCTTTTTAATCTCCATTTAATTTTCAAGACATTGTCTTAGTGGTCTAATGCCTAGTTTTTGATCACAGCCTGGAAAAAATGTGGTGACTTGTCTTTTATAGGATAAAATCTCTCTGTGTGCAAATTTTTCGACCTCTACATAGATTTTCTTTTATGTAGAGAGGGAAGCAGCCATCTGGGTAAGATCAATAACTCAGGAATATTTTCACACAGTCTTACATGATTTAATCTTCATCTACAGCTGAAAAGCAGCAAGACCCATCTTTCTTTTTTTACCATCCCTACTAGTAAATCACACTAGAAGGTTCAGAGAATGAGAGCTTTTTGGTGTAGCCAAACATGGCCTTAATATGTATTCAGTTACTTTCAGATGAGATTTGGACTTGTCTTCTGTTCGAGAAAAAGCATTATGTGATTGACTGTATGATAGGAGTTCCATGGGAATGGAGGATTTTGGATCTGCGACCACTGACAGGCAGAAAATACATGAAAAACTCTGTGCTGCTGTGCATTTGTGCCGTATTATGAGGGTCATGATCTTCCCTCCAAGAATTTGCTGACACTCTCTGTGTCTTCTCAAATTATGGGTGATTTGCGTTGTTTCTTTAATGCTCAAAACAGCTAAATCAGTCATAGAACATGAAGATGATGCAGAACTCAGATCCAGAGCCAGCAATGTTTGCAGAATTTATTCTCTAGAGATGTTCTGCTTTTCAGGGCCTTGATCCTCTGTTTGCAATTCATTCAGAAAGAGGATTTTGAGCAACTTCTTGTATAACTGGTGCCAAATAATGTTAGTGTTGGAAGATTCTGGCTGACTGCTTTGGAATTTGCTTGCCATCTGAAAGAATGCAGCAGTGCTGTGGGGTTGTGCAGTATTCTGCCTGCCTGGAAGGAGAACTCTGGGTGGTTACAAGTAGTATGTGCTTAACAATGATATTGTCTATATCTCTAAGGGCTACATTTTCAAGCAGCCTGTCCATTGCTTTGCGAATTAAAACAAAGAGGTTTAGCGTATAAATGTTTTCATAAACGTAATGGCAAGCAGCAAGTGAGGAAATTGTTCTAGAGGTATGAGTGTTACTAATTGTAAAGAGCAGTCAAACCAGGAGTAGCTCAATATGCGCGGTAGCTATGTTTTTGTGTTACCTACTTAACCTGGTTAAAATGTTTTTGCAGGGGGACAGGAGTGGGTTAAGACTTATGAATTCAGTGGAACATGTAACTGGTATATCCCGGTATCAACTCCCAGTCATCAACAATTATATGATACCAGTGCCACCTCCCCCTCTGGAAAAGGAAGACAAGAATGTAAATGCAGTGAGAACTAGGATGCTCAGCAGCAGATTATTTCATCCCACCACTGCTGCAAATGACACAGGGCAGCTTTTAACAAAGGTGAGTTATTCCTGTCTGCTTCTCTGTTTATTGTTACGTTACCTTCCCCGTGGGTATATTTACCTAAAGCTGAAAGATGTGTCTATCTAGTTTGCATAAAGATTCACTGAAGTTTTGAAAGAAAAAAAAATATAACTATTAAAAGACATAGCTAGCACCCTTTTCTCTGTATACTAAAACACTGGGTGTTTTTCATCAGCTAGGGGTAAAAAGGTGCTTGAACAAAAAAGCGCAGGAACTCCTACTTATGGCCTTCTGTCTTAGTCAATCTGATCCTGTCTCTGACTGTATCTGGTGCCAGAACTTCAGCAGGATAGGGGAAAAGCTGTGAGTGTGTGAAAACTTCTGTTACACTCTATCTCCAGGCAGTCTTGACTGCTGCAAGGGAATTGTAGGAGCCCAGGACTGGGAGAGACATTCAAACTTGGTCCCTGCCATTCTGGGAAATTCAATGCAATGGATTTTCAATGAAAAATATTTTATTGCCCTTCTGCATGTTACAAAACTCTTCCCAATTTAAACACCTCAAGCCTGTCTTAAAGGGCTGGCAGCCTCAAGAGCATTCCACATATAGGTGATCTTTGAGTTCACCTTTTGTTAGAGTTGGAAGCCAAATGCACTTTTTGTGTATTTTCTGCTGCAGAATTCTGGAGGATTCCCTAAGCCCTCGTTACACAGCAACGCATCTGTTACCATGATCTTCCTAGGAAAAGGTTTGCATTTATCTCATGACAGTACTGACTACAGAGATGAAATCAAAATCTATCAGCAGCATTGTGGAGGACAAAACATTTGTGTCTACAACGGCAAGCTGTTGGAAGGAGGTAAGGATAAAGAGTCCAAGAGTTTGTATGGATTCTAGTAACATCTTCTTTATTGGCTAAAATGTTGATGTGATACTAAAATGATTCCAGCTGAGCTCAGTCAAGATGTGTGCCTCCAGACTAAACCTGATCTACTGTTTCATGATTGAAAAGGATGTTACGATTACTTTTTCAAATAACAAAAGAATGAATTCCTTCCTGCTGGAATGGGCTCAGGTCACTTTAGAAAGATGCTCTGACTTGTGGGTGAAGGAAGTACAACCCCTTCTCCCCAGCATGGGTCTGGGTAGCAGCCTCAGTGCCCTTCAGGCCTGGATGCTGAACGGTGCCCCTGCAGAGCAGCTGAAACAGCTCCAGGCACACACGAGGAATCCTAAACTTTCTGTGCTTAATTTAACCTCTTGTAAACCATGTGACAGTTAATTTTTTTGAGACAGGAGGCTTTGGTTTTGGTTCTGCTGAAGCACTGAGTGGCCAAATCGATGATGTATTTGCTTGTCACAGTGGTGTCCTGCTTGGTACTCCTCGATTGGGAAGAGACAAGGCCGCTATGTGGGGAGGCAGTAGAGTCTTAGCAGCTAATTAATACAGCTGAGAACCATGTACCTGACCTCAGAGTGCTGGACACTTTAGTGGTGATGCTGATGAGACACAACAATTGCAACCGGCTGATAGAAAGGCATTGCCTTTTCCTTTGATCTGTTTCCTTTCTGTGATTACAGAGACTTTCCAGTTTGTCTCAAAGAGGCACCGTGGTTTCCCATTCAGCCTCACCTTTTTCCTCAATGGATTGCAAGTGGACAGGTTGAGCTGTTGCTGTGAGTACAAACATCACAAGAATACCAGGCTGGGAGGCAGACATGGATACTTTGGTTTTCTCAATGTGAAAGGAGCTTCTCCTTGCTACAGGTATGGAGATGAATATGCTTTGCTCACAAGGACTTCACAGCCCAGTTTTTAGAGAGTTTATCGCTTGTTTCTTCTATTTTAATCTTTCACTCTGCAGCTCTGTAGAACCTGGTCTGTTTTTCAGCTCCCCAAGAAATGTGTAGAATTGAGCTTATTCCTCAGGGTCCCACATCCAAGAATGCCATCCAGGTCAGCTACCTTTGTGCTGCCTCGTCAGTCTCTCTGTTGAGCATGCCCAGCAGTGGATAGTGTTTGCACTGGATCTGTCAGCTTGTCAGGAGGCAGTCAGCACTTTCTCTGCAGTCCAATGTGGAGGAGTAGCTGTGGGTGGTATACATGAGATGCTTGTGTGTTTCTGGTGGAAGTGATAGTGGAATAAATATTGGGAGCATTGCTGAGTTAACTGTAGTCTTCAGGGTTTTCTTTGTGATAGTGTGAACAGGATAATTTCTTTTTAAACAGCTCTGCCTCTGAGGTGGGATTCTGCTGTAACACTCCTGGCTGCTGAATAAGATAGTGTTGAATATTAGCCAGGTTTCAGACAACAAATCTGTGTAGAAGATTCTTTGTTTGGGGCAAAAGTCAATGCTTTGAGCAACAGCTGTGGTATTGCCAAGAAACCTCACATTTAATAAAATCCTGTGTTAAGTCATGCTAGACAAGTAAACTTCTGTACACATGGGTGATTTTTAAACTTTTTCTTTTTTTTCTAAGTAATTTTTAAAAAAGCAACAGTCAGTTGGAAGAAGAGACCATCCACAGAGCTATATTCTATTTTTTGGATAAGGACTAAATTCCAAGAAAAAAAAACCAAATTCCTTTATTGTACCATGCTTTATCCACTCCAATCTAACACTGAACATGGTTTCTTTACACAAATTCCTTAGTATGTTCAAAGTAGTGACAAGTGTCTGCATTCAGAATGGATATAGCACCAACAGAGTTTAGGAAATGCCCAAATCTCAGCTTCTCTGTGATTTCTAGAGAGACTTGAAGTGAATTTTCTGAATGAATAAAGTCTTCCAGAAATGAATCCCTTCCTGAGTCATCCTTACTTTCTGTCTCTTTTCCCCTCTTATTCTTAGCGATATCTCAGTTTTCCTGTTTCTCGTCAGTACAGCAAATCTTGTCTGGTGAATAAAATCATCTCCATTAACCAGATACTCTCCATAAATGGCAATTATTTTCACTCACTAATATTTGACTCCTATTTTGAGTATTGCACCACATCCACATATAAATACCCACTCTGATTCTCAGTAAAGATCCTAGTTTATTTTCCCTGTTGGGTTAAGGCTTTGATTCACAAACAGGTGATGCTGCAGTGATTTCTATGCTGATGCTGTGATCCTTGCACAAAGAGTTTTTTGCTGCCTGGGTCTAGCATTTCTGTACAGTAAAAGTGCTTCAATATCTCAAAAGTCCCTGAAAAAAATACGACGAACAAATAATTGAAAGGTAGGACCTTTATCAGAAATTGTCACGTTGTCACATTTACATTTCATGCCCACAGACTGAAAGGATTTCTAGACTGATTGTTGGGGATTTGACTGTAGTTTGTGAACAGCCGGAATATGAGGGTAATTGCAGTGAAACCTTACATAAAAAAGCATTTCTGATGGCATCCTGATGCTTGCAGGGGTAGGAGCTGGCGTTTGGTGTAGCTTGAGATTAATGGACAGTTTTGATAATTTCAATTTCAATCTGTTTATGTTGCAATTGTTGCCTTTAAGTGCAGATAATGTTACTCTCCTTAAAGGAGGAGCTGCTTCTATATTTGTGGGGCACTTGAAGACTTGAGGGTGCTTCTCCAAGTAAGCCATTATCAGTAACCATGTTATCTGAGTGGCAATGCAAAGGCAGATAAATATCAAGTTTAACTTCTGATAAAGACCTAAACAGCTGTGTCTGCTACTCTTCTATTGTTCACAGAAAGAAAAATGTGATACTTCACAGTTTTCCGTGGTTATTTTTGATAGGTGCATTATTGGAAGGTATCTGGATAAAGAGCCATCCCCTCCCAAGACAAAGATGGAGAACCACGAGGAAAAGCTTGTAGATTCCTGGAGAGATGAAGTGCACAGTGAGCCAAGTAAAAGCAGCATTGAGCAGAAGTCAAGCAAAGATTCAGTGTTAGTCATCTTACCATGTAATGAAGAGAGTGTGGAAACTAGTGAGGACAAAATGGAGACCAGCGATGAGTACAGAAAGGAAGAAGAGGAAATATGTGGTAATGAGAGTGAAGATAGTCAGGAAGACACCAAGGAATCTGGTACAGTATTCAAAAACAAAAGAAGAGGGTGAAAATTGGGAGGGGATGATTGTGGAGAAGGGCGCCAGTCAGCAAATGAGCTCTAAATACTTGGGTCAGATCAGCACTTCAGGTCAACGGTCACTGACACCTGAGAAGCTGTGACCACTTACAGTTACTGGGGATTTGCACTTATATCCAACGAGTCACCAGGAAACCCAACATCCTATCTTGTGTTTTAGAAGTGCTGTCTTTAATGGCCCTGAATAGTCAGAACCTCAGCTGTGCCCTTGGGTGCGTAAGTGACTCAGTCCTGGCCCTGGGAGGAAATGCTGTCAGCTCAGCTGACTCTTCTACTGCAGCCGTCAGGCAGTTTGGGAGGATCATTCTTCAAGACTGGCTGTTAATGGGCAAGACCTGGAGTCAGTGAGATAGTCTGTGGTTCTTGATCGAAATGTAGGTACAAAAGTGTGCAGTGCAGTGTCCGAGGCAATCACTATTAATTCAGAAAGGCTAAACTGTCGGGGAATAATTTTTCTGTAGAATAAATAGCATTTCCTGCCATTCAGTTTTTTTGGGTCAGCGCTTCTGACGTCTAGTGATTTACATATTGACCTTCATGCAGTCCAAGTCCTACATCTTCATAAATTATCCCACAGAAAACTTGCAGGCAATTTCTCACTTATTAGACAAGCAATGAAATTCCATCCACCACACAGTGAATAAGTCAGGAGTGTCTTTTCCGTCTAGAACAGGGTTTTATTGCCCTCTAACATTTCTCCTCAATGGCTTTGTTAGATCCTGAGCTGACTTACATGCCTCTTGCTTGTCATAATGTACCAGGATTTTTCCATTTACTGCTGGTTTAAAATTAATTGCTTTATCTTCCTTACGCGTGACAGTCCTATTGTGCAAACTGTTTCTCGAGTTAAATGGAAATATTACTTTCACGTTTTGGTTTCTAGGTGAATTAAATAAAGGTAATACAGCTGTTTGTGAGGAGGTTGATGCTGTAAGAAAGATGCAGCCTTTCTATAGAGTATAAAATCCAGCAGAAATTCAAATGAGGTTTGAAAAAACCTTGCTTATAAAATCACTGCAGTGATCAAAAAGAATCTTAATTTCTGTTTTCTTGTGATAATCATTTCAATTCAGATGAAGTGGTCAGCGAGCCAAGTAAAAGCAGCATTGAGCAGAAGTCAAGCAAAGATTCAGTGTTAGTCATCTTACCATGTAATGAAGAGAGTGTGGAAACTAGTGAGGACAAAATGGAGACCAGCGATGAGTACAGAAAGGAAGAAGAGGAAATATGTGGTAATGAGAGTGAAGATAGTCAGGAAGACACCAGGGAATCTGGTACAGTATTCAAAAACAAAAGAAGAGGGTGAAAATTGGGAGGGGATGATTGTGGAGAAGGGCGCCAGTCAGCAAATGAGCTCTAAATACTTGGGTCAGATCAGCACTTCAGGTCAACGGTCACTGACACCTGAGAAGCTGTGACCACTTACAGTTACTGGGGATTTGCACTTATATCCAACGAGTCACCAGGAAACCCAACATCCTATCTTGTGTTTTAGAAGTGCTGTCTTTAATGGCCCTGAATAGTCAGAACCTCAGCTGTGCCCTTGGGTGCGTAAGTGACTCAGTCCTGGCCCTGGGAGGAAATGCTGTCAGCTCAGCTGACTCTTCTACTGCAGCCGTCAGGCAGTTTGGGAGGATCATTCTTCAAGACTGGCTGTTAATGGGCAAGACCTGGAGTCAGTGAGATAGTCTGTGGTTCTTGATCAAAATGTAGGTACAAAAGTGTGCAGTGCAGTGTCCGAGGCAATCACTATTAATTCAGAAAGGCTAAACTGTCGGGGAATAATTTTTCTGTAGAATAAATAGCATTTCCTGCCATTCAGTTTTTTTGGGTCAGCGCTTCTGACGTCTAGTGATTTACATATTGACCTTCATGCAGTCCAAGTCCTACATCTTCATAAATTATCCCACAGAAAACTTGCAGGCAATTTCTCACTTATTAGACAAGCAATGAAATTCCATCCACCACACAGTGAATAAGTCAGGAGTGTCTTTTCCGTCTAGAACAGGGTTTTATTGCCCTCTAACATTTCTCCTCAATGGCTTTGTTAGATCCTGAGCTGACTTACATGCCTCTTGCTTGTCATAATGTACCAGGATTTTTCCATTTACTGCTGGTTTAAAATTAATTGCTTTATCTTCCTTACGCGTGACAGTCCTATTGTGCAAATTGTTTCTCGAGTTAAATGGAAATATTACTTTCACGTTTTGGTTTCTAGGTGAATTAAATAAAGGTAATACAGCTGTTTGTGAGGAGGTTGATGCTGCAAGAAAGATGCAGTCTTTCTATAGAGTATAAAATCCAGCAGAAATTCAAATGAGGTTTGAAAAAACCTTGCTTATAAAATCATGCAGTGATCAAAAAGAATCTTAATTTCTGTTTTCTTGTGATAATCATTTCAATTCAGATGAAGTGGTCAGTGAGCCAAGTAAAAGCAGCATTGAGCAGAAATCAAGTAAAGATTCAGTGTTAGTCATCTTACCATTTAGTGAAGAGAGTGTGGAAACTAGTGAAGACAATATGGAGACCAGCGATGAGTACAGCCAAGAAGGAGAGGAAATACGTGTTTCTGAGAGTGAAGATAGTCAGGAAGACACCGGGGAATATGGTACGGTATTCAAAACCAAAAGAAGAGGGTGAAAAATGGGAGGGGATGATTGTGGAGAAGGGCGCCAGTCAGCAAATGAGCTCTAAATACTTGGGTCAGATCAGCACTTCAGGTCAACGGTCACTGACACCTGAGAAGCTGTGACCACTTACAGTTACTGGGGATTTGCACTTATATCCAACGAGTCACCAGGAAACCCAACATCCTATCTTGTGTTTTAGAAGTGCTGTCTTTAATGGCCCTGAATAGTCAGAACCTCAGCTGTGCCCTTGGGTGCGTAAGTGACTCAGTCCCGGCCCTGGGAGGAAATGCTGTCAGCTCAGCTGACTCTTCTACTGCAGCCGTCAGGCAGTTTGGGAGGATCATTCTTCAAGACTGGCTGTTAATGGGCAAGACCTGGAGTCAGTGAGATAGTCTGTGGTTCTTGATCGAAATGTAGGTACAAAAGTGTGCAGTGCAGTGTCCGAGGCAATCACTATTAATTCAGAAAGGCTAAACTGTCCTGGAATAATATTTCTGTAGAATAAATAGCATTTCCTGCCATTCAGTTTTTTTGGGTCAGCGCTTCTGACGTCTAGTGATTTACATATTGACCTTCATGCAGTCCAAGTCCTACATCTTCATAAATTATCCCACAGAAAACTTGCAGGCAATTTCTCACTTATTAGACAAGCAATGAAATTCCATCCACCACACAGTGAATAAGTCAGGAGTGTCTTTTCCGTCTAGAACAGGGTTTTATTGCCCTCTAACATTTCTCCTCAATGGCTTTGTTAGATCCTGAGCTGACTTACATGCCTCTTGCTTGTCATAATGTACCAGGATTTTTCCATTTACTGCTGGTTTAAAATTAATTGCTTTATCTTCCTTACGCGTGACAGTCCTATTGTGCAAATTGTTTCTCGAGTTAAATGGAAATATTACTTTCACGTTTTGGTTTCTAGGTGAATTAAATAAAGGTAATACAGCTGTTTGTGAGGAGGTTGATGCTGCAAGAAAGATGCAGTCTTTCTATAGAGTATAAAATCCAGCAGAAATTCAAATGAGGTTTGAAAAAACCTTGCTTATAAAATCATGCAGTGATCAAAAAGAATCTTAATTTCTGTTTTCTTGTGATAATCATTTCAATTCAGATGAAGTGGTCAGTGAGCCAAGTAAAAGCAGCATTGAGCAGAAATCAAGTAAAGATTCAGTGTTAGTCATCTTACCATTTAGTGAAGAGAGTGTGGAAACTAGTGAAGACAATATGGAGACCAGCGATGAGTACAGCCAAGAAGGAGAGGAAATACGTGTTTCTGAGAGTGAAGATAGTCAGGAAGACACCGGGGAATATGGTACGGTATTCAAAACCAAAAGAAGAGGGTGAAAAATGGGAGGGGATGATTGTGGAGAAGGGCGCCAGTCAGCAAATGAGCTCTAAATACTTGGGTCAGATCAGCACTTCAGGTCAACGGTCACTGACACCTGAGAAGCTGTGACCACTTACAGTTACTGGGGATTTGCACTTATATCCAACGAGTCACCAGGAAACCCAACATCCTATCTTGTGTTTTAGAAGTGCTGTCTTTAATGGCCCTGAATAGTCAGAACCTCAGCTGTGCCCTTGGGTGCGTAAGTGACTCAGTCCCGGCCCTGGGAGGAAATGCTGTCAGCTCAGCTGACTCTTCTACTGCAGCCGTCAGGCAGTTTGGGAGGATCATTCTTCAAGACTGGCTGTTAATGGGCAAGACCTGGAGTCAGTGAGATAGTCTGTGGTTCTTGATCGAAATGTAGGTACAAAAGTGTGCAGTGCAGTGTCCGAGGCAATCACTATTAATTCAGAAAGGCTAAACTGTCCTGGAATAATATTTCTGTAGAATAAATAGCATTTCCTGCCATTCAGTTTTTTTGGGTCAGCGCTTCTGACGTCTAGTGATTTACATATTGACCTTCATGCAGTCCAAGTCCTACATCTTCATAAATTATCCCACAGAAAACTTGCAGGCAATTTCTCACTTATTAGACAAGCAATGAAATTCCATCCACCACACAGTGAATAAGTCAGGAGTGTCTTTTCCGTCTAGAAGAGGGTTTTATTGCCCTCTAACATTTCTCCTCAATGGCTTTGTTAGATCCTGAGCTGACTTACATGCCTCTTGCTTGTCATAATGTACCAGGATTTTTCCATTTACTGCTGGTTTAAAATTAATTGCTTTATCTTCCTTACGCGTGACAGTCCTATTGTGCAAATTGTTTCTCGAGTTAAATGGAAATATTACTTTCACGTTTTGGTTTCTAGGTGAATTAAATAAAGGTAATACAGCTGTTTGTGAGGAGGTTGATGCTGCAAGAAAGATGCAGTCTTTCTATAGAGTATAAAATCCAGCAGAAATTCAAATGAGGTTTGAAAAAACCTTGCTTATAAAATCATGCAGTGATCAAAAAGAATCTTAATTTCTGTTTTCTTGTGATAATCATTTCAATTCAGATGAAGTGGTCAGTGAGCCAAGTAAAAGCAGCATTGAGCAGAAATCAAGTAAAGATTCAGTGTTAGTCATCTTACCATTTAGTGAAGAGAGTGTGGAAACTAGTGAAGACAATATGGAGACCAGCGATGAGTACAGCCAAGAAGGAGAGGAAATACGTGTTTCTGAGAGTGAAGATAGTCAGGAAGACACCGGGGAATATGGTACGGTATTCAAAACCAAAAGAAGAGGGTGAAAAATGGGAGGGGATGATTGTGGAGAAGGGCGCCAGTCAGCAAATGAGCTCTAAATACTTGGGGCAGATCAGCACTTCAGGTCAACGGTCACTGACACCTGAGAAGCTGTGACCACTTACAATTCCTGGGGATTTGCACTTATATCCAACGAGTCACCAGGAAACCCAACATCCTATCTTGTGTTTTAGAAGTGCTGTCTTTAATGGCCCTGAATAGTCAGAACCTCAGCTGTGCCCTTGGGTGCGTAAGTGACTCAGTCCTGGCCCTGGGAGGAAATGCTGTCAGCTCAGCTGACTCTTCTACTGCAGCCGTCAGGCAGTTTGGGAGGATCATTCTTCAAGACTGGCTGTTAATGGGCAAGACCTGGAGTCAGTGAGATAGTCTGTGGTTCTTGATCGAAATGTAGGTACAAAAGTGTGCAGTGCAGTGTCCGAGGCAATCACTATTAATTCAGAAAGGCTAAACTGTCGGGGAATAATTTTTCTGTAGAATAAATAGCATTTCCTGCCATTCAGTTTTTTTGGGTCAGCGCTTCTGACGTCTAGTGATTTACATATTGACCTTCATGCAGTCCAAGTCCTACATCTTCATAAATTATCCCACAGAAAACTTGCAGGCAATTTCTCACTTATTAGACAAGCAATGAAATTCCATCCACCACACAGTGAATAAGTCAGGAGTGTCTTTTCCGTCTAGAACAGGGTTTTATTGCCCTCTAACATTTCTCCTCAATGGCTTTGTTAGATCCTGAGCTGACTTACATGCCTCTTGCTTGTCATAATGTACCAGGATTTTTCCATTTACTGCTGGTTTAAAATTAATTGCTTTATCTTCCTTACGCGTGACAGTCCTATTGTGCAAACTGTTTCTCGAGTTAAATGGAAATATTACTTTCACGTTTTGGTTTCTAGGTGAATTAAATAAAGGTAATACAGCTGTTTGTGAGGAGGTTGATGCTGTAAGAAAGATGCAGCCTTTCTATAGAGTATAAAATCCAGCAGAAATTCAAATGAGGTTTGAAAAAACCTTGCTTATAAAATCACTACAGTGATCAAAAAGAATCTTAATTTCTGTTTTCTTGTGATAATCATTTCAATTCAGATGAAGTGGTCAGCGAGCCAAGTAAAAGCAGCATTGAGCAGAAGTCAAGCAAAGATTCAGTGTTAGTCATCTTACCATGTAATGAAGAGAGTGTGGAAACTAGTGAAGACAAAATGGAGACCAGCGATGAGTACAGCCAAGAAGGAGAGGAAATACGTGTTTCTGAGAGTGAAGATAGTCAGGAAGACACCGGGGAATCTGGTACGGTATTCAAAACCAAAAGAAGAGGGTGAAAAATGGGAGGGGATGATTGTGGAGAAGGGCGCCAGTCAGCAAATGAGCTCTAAATACTTGGGTCAGATCAGCACTTCAGGTCAACGGTCACTGACACCTGAGAAGCTGTGACCACTTACAGTTACTGGGGATTTGCACTTATATCCAACGAGTCACCAGGAAACCCAACATCCTATCTTGTGTTTTAGAAGTGCTGTCTTTAATGGCCCTGAATAGTCAGAACCTCAGCTGTGCCCTTGGGTGCGTAAGTGACTCAGTCCCGGCCCTGGGAGGAAATGCTGTCAGCTCAGCTGACTCTTCTACTGCAGCCGTCAGGCAGTTTGGGAGGATCATTCTTCAAGACTGGCTGTTAATGGGCAAGACCTGGAGTCAGTGAGATAGTCTGTGGTTCTTGATCGAAATGTAGGTACAAAAGTGTGCAGTGCAGTGTCCGAGGCAATCACTATTAATTCAGAAAGGCTAAACTGTCGGGGAATAATTTTTCTGTAGAATAAATAGCATTTCCTGCCATTCAGTTTTTTTGGGTCAGCGCTTCTGACGTCTAGTGATTTACATATTGACCTTCATGCAGTCCAAGTCCTACATCTTCATAAATTATCCCACAGAAAACTTGCAGGCAATTTCTCACTTATTAGACAAGCAATGAAATTCCATCCACCACACAGTGAATAAGTCAGGAGTGTCTTTTCCGTCTAGAACAGGGTTTTATTGCCCTCTAACATTTCTCCTCAATGGCTTTGTTAGATCCTGAGCTGACTTACATGCCTCTTGCTTGTCATAATGTACCAGGATTTTTCCATTTACTGCTGGTTTGAAATTAATCTTCCTTACGCGTGACAGTCCTATTGTGCAAATTGTTTCTCGAGTTAAATGGAAATATTACTTTCACGTTTTGGTTTCTAGGTGAATTAAATAAAGGTAATACAGCTGTTTGTGAGGAGGTTGATGCTGCAAGAAAGATGCAGTCTTTCTATAGAGTATAAAATCCAGCAGAAATTCAAATGAGGTTTGAAAAAACCTTGCTTATAAAATCACTGCAGTGATCAAAAAGAATCTTAATTTCTGTTTTCTTGTGATAATCATTTCAATTCAGATGAAGTGGTCAGTGAGCCAAGTAAAAGCAGCATTGAGCAGAAATCAAGTAAAGATTCAGTGTTAGTCATCTTACCATGTCATGAAGAAAGTGTGGAAACTAGTGAGGACAAAATGGAGACCAGACACGAGTACAGCCAAGAAGAAGAGCAAACATGTGTTGATGAGAGTGAAGATAGTCAGGAAGACACTGGGGAATATGGTATGGTATTCAAAAAGAAAGGTTTATTTTATAGCAAATAATAGATTGACAAGAAATTGTGTGTAGAGCAATTAAAGAAAAAGTAATACCCTTTTTCAGATAAAATGAGCATGCTAAAAAAATATTGTAGGATAACAGCAGTCACGAAGGACTTGGCTTCTTCTAGGAGCGCGAAAGAGTTGTTGCAATGATTAAGATTCTAATTAAAAAATGTAAGGACATCTACAGTCTTAAAAGAAATGCAAGATGCTTACAATTTCTGCTACTCCCGTCCTCCAAAAGGCTGAGCTCTGAAAGCCTTGAGAGACACTCAGAGACAGCAGTGTGCCCAGGTGGCCCAAAAGGCCAATGGCATCTTGGCTTGTATCAGGAACGGCGTGACCAGCAGGTCCAGGGAGGTTATTCTCCCCCTGTACTCGGCACTGGTGAGACTGCACCTTGAGTACTGTGTTCAGTTCTGGGCCTCTCACCACAAGAAGGATGTTGTGGCTCTGGAGCGAGTCCAGAGAAGGGCAACAAAGCTGGTGAAGGGGCTGGAGAATAAATCTTATGAGGAGCGGCTGAGAGAGCTGGGGTTCTTCAGCCTGGAGAGGAGGAGGCTGAAGTGAGACCTTATTACTCTCTAACTACCTGAAGGGAGGTTGTGGAGAGGAGGGAGCTGGCCTCTTCTCCCAAGTGACAGGGGACAGGATGAGAGGGAATGGCCTCAAGCTCCGCCAGGGGAGATTTAGGCTTGAGATTAGGAAAAAGTTCTTCACGGAGAGGGTGGTTAGGCATTGGAACTGTCTGCCAAGGGAGGTGGTTGAGTCACCGTCCCTGGAGGTGTTTAAGGTTAGGGTAGACGAGGTGCTTAGGAGCATGATTTAGGGATTGGTGGGAATGGTTGGACTCGACGATCCAGTGGGTCTCTTCCAACCTGGTCATTCTGTGATTCTGTGATTCTGTGATTCTGTGACTGAAGAGCTTGGTCCTTTACCGTGACTGTAGTTCCTTCTTGGGCCTCCCAGCTTTCTTCAGATGGATTTCTCTGCAGGGCTAAGCATTCTCATCACCCATCCAGCCTGTGTTTGGTTGGGATTGTTGTGGCAGTGTTTCAGCTTTGCTCTAGTAAGACCCATCATGCTCTGCTTGTTGCACGTTATCTCCTAACCAGTGCTGTCATTAGCAGCGCAAAACTAATTTATCAGAGAAAACGGTATATGCTGAAGCAAAAGGTGTGAAATTCTTCTCTGGGGTTGTTCAGTTGCAGGCTGAGTCTGGGCATATCACAGCTGGTGGTGTGACAGATCTGTCAGAAGTATGGGAATACCTGGGATGGGGTCCTGCTGCGCATTTTCTGATCTTGCTGTGCTCTTTGTGTCAGGGAGATATTGCTGATCACAAGAGAGAGAATTATTGTGAGCAGTATTTGTCATCTTTTCCTGAACTCTGTGTTTTGATAGACTGTCAATTCCCTTTTGTCAAATGTCGTGCAGGCAGTGCGCTGCAAAGAATGGAAACTGCCAGCTGCTCAGACTTCAGGCCTGTAGTCAGGTCAGAGTGAAATAGGTGCCCCACACCTAGCAAAGCATTTGATATTTCAGCAAGTCATAGAAAGTGCTGTAGGCATCTCTGCGTGAAGCAGCCAAGGAGTGTCCTGGAATGGAAAGCTTCTTGTCTTCTCTGCAGAGCTGGAACGTTAGAACGATTCAAGCAGGTTATGTGCTATTACATAGAGACCTTTGTCAGAATCTTGGATCCCAGGAGGAACCTTTTAAGGCTCTCCTGGGACCTTCCCTGCTAAGCTTTCATGGTCCCTTGCAGTGCAGATCTTCGTGCTTCACCCAGGTGAAATGCGACAGCAAGGAGTGAGGCTATCACTATCCTTTGAGACCTACGGTACAGGCAAAAAGTTTGTTCTGAGCAAGTGCCTCTTGTACTATAGACTGAAATGGTCTTTTAAAAGTTTTCTCACAAGTCTATTCAGAGCTGTGCAGGTGCAGAGTATTGATGGGGTAGAAAAGATGGGTGTAAACATAAAGCATGAGGAACCACAGGAGGAAGAAAGAAATAAAAACAAAAATGAAAAAAAAAAAGAATAATAACGTATAAAAGGCTGAGGAGCAAGACAGTATCAATGGTATAGAAAAAAGCAACCTCCTAGGAAAAAGGTGAGAAAGCACAGGATGTGCACTGGTAAGAGAGAGGCAGGGATTTGGGAAGAGAAGAGTGCGAGGTTGTGACAGGGCAGATAAGTCTTCTCACTGCAAGCCAGTGGGAACAAGACGTCTCCTGTTCTTGGACCTTTCAGTGCCCTGTCTAACTCTGAAGCAGCAGAGAGATTAAATCCCATCTATACAGCTCCATGTATAAAAAAAAATCAGTCTCTTAAGAATCGATAGCCATTTTTTCTTAATAAATTACCAGAGGGAACATCCTGCCACATGCAAGGATGCATAATTTCACTACATTGTGCCCAGAAATTACAATGATCCATAGAACTGTAGAACTGTAGAATCACAGAATGGTTTGGGTTGGAAAGGATCTTAAAGATCCAAAGGGATTGGACAGTGTACATAGCTGGAATACTGCTCATAAAGAGGCTGTTTAGTATTACTAGGTTGAAAGCCATCCACTTAATCATCCAGCAAGTCATAAAGTAAAAACGGAAGTGGAAGCATAACCTTAGCAATCATTTCAAATGTCTGACTTGACTGCGAAGAACTGCAAGCGTTGCATTTACAGAACAGAAAACACTTCCTCACTTATTTATTGATAAGCATAGGTCTTCTAGAAATATGTTAGTTTGGGGAACTGAGGGATCATCAGAACTATAGTTGGAAACGTCACATAGAATTTGTTGTTCATGTTTTTTAAGTGGTCATAGAACATTAATAATGTTATATCTAGAGAACAACATTGTTGCCTGTATGTTGAACCTCTCTCAGCTTGCCTGAGGAAAGCAATCTCATTGTTCTGTGAAAATGTGGAAGATTGCTGCTCTGTGCATGAATTTCACCTTGGAATTTTAATGGTTTTCTCCATTTGGTTGTAACCTATGTTAAACATTTTTCTTTACTGGTGAAGATTTACATGGCTTAAATTGAGTTTGCCCTCATATTAAATTTCTATATTTTAAATCAAGCTGAGGTAGCTGCGTGACTTCTCCCCTTTTGCTTTTTATTGGTTTCTTTCATGCTTCCTCTGTTGTAATTTTGTGTTAGGTTTTGAAGATTACAAGCCAATCCAAGAGGAACTAGCAAAGGTGATTGGAAATGTGAATTCTGAACCTGAACCTAGTGATCCCCATGCAGATGAGGAAGAAGAGAACATAACAAATGCAGAGTGTGGTGCCAAAGAAGGTGAGATTGGCTGTTGATCAGGAATGTGGATTAAATCTTATTTGTCCTTTCCTTTTCCTTTCGTGGCTATCAAACACTCCTTGTGCTCTTCTCTTTCCTAACTTGTATAAAATTGGGTGATCACGAGCTAGGTTCTGTAGTCACGTATAATTAATACTTTCTTTGGTAGTTATAGTGGTCCTAGGTTAGGAATCCAGGCCATGAAAGAACTGGCTACCACTCAGGACAACAGCCGCAGAAAGCAGGAGTCTAGTGAGTTTCTCTTTGCTTCCAGGTATTGTGAAGACAGGTAGGATGGGACTGTTTGCATAAGATGAGAATGTAAGACTAGGAATGAAGCTGCACTGCAGACTTGATCTCCATGCTGTTTGTCTCCCAAACTCACCTCCCTGTTGGCAGTTGGCATAATTGACAACTGGGAAATCTCACACACAGCAAAGTAAATTTACTTTGGCTAATGGTTATAAATGGTTATGCCACACACAGCACAGCCTTTGATTTCTTTTAGACAAAGTAAACAAAGCATGTCTTTTTACAGGGACTTGCAAAATCTGTTGCATTAGACTCAGTCCAATAGTAGCAGCTGGACAATTTGGACGCTGTGCTTTTGTGTATATGCCATGTGTCTGAAGTAGTTGCCCAAACGCTTCTTAGATATTGTCAGCCTTGGTGCCGTGACTGCTTCCCTGGGGATCTGATCCAGTGCTCCACCACCCTCTTGATGAAGAACTTTTTCCTAATGTCCAACCTAACCACCTCCTGGTGCACCTTCCTGCCGCTCCCTCAGCATTCCTTCTTTTTGCAGTGGGTAGGAAGTTAGCCCTTCACATTCCCTTGACGACAACATTTCCGCCACTTCTTTCAATAGAAATGCTCAAACAATCCAATGGCATAAGAGATTTTGAGAAAAGAAATAGCAGAAACATTGTAACCTGATGAAACCTTGTACCTAACTGCAAATCTGAAGGTTCCCAGCAAGCGAATGAAGCCAACTCTATGGAAGGCTCATGGAGTGTGGTGAGCATCGGCAGCTGCCGCACACATGCCAGCAGGCACTGAGATCTGGAAGCGCCAGGCAGAAATCAGAGACAAATCGGGGAAGACATTGATCCCTGCTCCTTTCAGTGGCACAAGACTTCTCATTTTCTGAAGCAGAGGAACCTTCCACATTTGTGCCAAGCAGTGGTACTTCAGTACAGACTGCAGGGTGCCTGCTCAGGGACAGACCCTGGAGCACCCAGTTCAGTGGAGGCATTGCTGTTAAATTCCCAGGGGGCGGGAATTATTTCCCTCAATGTAATCACAGAATCCACGGGAAGCAATTATCCACTTTGCATGAACAGCTGAGTAGTATTCTTCCTGTGTGTGCGTGTTTTACAAGAGCAATTTACCACCTATTCCTCAATTTTTGAATGTTGCTGTCAAGCTTAGAGCTATTACATACACACACCTGAGCTTCCCACTAGGCAGGTGAAGGCGGGAGGGAGGGAGAGTAGACAAGGCAGGCCGAACTGTTAGACTTGATAGCTGGTCATGCATCAACATTTTTCCTCAAATTAGTTATGCCAGATGCCAGAATGGCAGCAGTAGAAACACAGAGCACAGAAGGGTTGGCAGAAGGAACAAGAACACTCGCTGTGCAGAAGGCAGCAGAACAAGTGGTACAAGAAGGGCACATGATAGACGAGAGAGAAGCACTTGAGAAGGAAGATTTTGTTGCTGAGGGAGGAGATGTTTGCACTGAAGAGGAAGGAGAAGAAATGGCACGGATGGGAGATTTTCTTCCCAAGGAAGACACAGTAGCTGTGATGCTGGTGGAGGGTCAGCTTGCGGTGGAGGAATCTGCTCCTGAGGACAGCACCATGGCAGAAGAAGATCCCAAAGGAATGGGGACAGGGAAGGGAATGGAGTCTGGTGTAGAGGTGGCATGTGGGGAGCAGGAAGATTTGATGGAGGGGACGGAGAGTGAGGCAGCACTGGGAGTGCAGACACCTGTGGAAAAGGAGCTGGCAGGGGCACTGCTACACAGGGAGGCAGATGGAGTGGTGTCTGAGAGGGCAGAGGTGGCTGTGGAAGTCTCTGAGGAAAAAGAGGCTGCAGAGGAGGTCTCTGGGACAGGGGCAGATGAGGATGGGTCACAGGAGGGGACAGAGCAGGTGGGAGTGAAAGCTGAGGGGGAGCAGCCAGGCCTCTGTGAAAACACGGGAGGGAGAGAAGGAAGGGGTGTCTTGGAGAGTACATGGAGCACTGAAGTCAAGGTGCAGAGGAAGGACAGTCCTGTTGGAGAGAGACCTGATGCTCCAGGAGCCACTGATGTGGGTGAAAGAAGCCATGATCCCTGGGAGGTGAGTTCTGCATGTGTTGACCGCTGTGCCCTGTACCTGCTCCAGTCCCCAGACTGGTCCCTGCTAGAAGCAGAGGGTGCATCACTTCATCCTGTTTCTTACACTTTCCTTAAGTATCTGCTGCTGGAAGCAGGGTGAGGGATGGTAAATCCTTCTCAGTGTTAGCTTCTGCATTCTTTCCTGTTTCTGAAATTTCATTGCAAATGCCTTTGCCCTGCTGCTAAGGCTTCTGGCCCCTCAGTTGTCTTACCCTTGTCCATGTGGTGCAGCTCTGATCCCCCCACATACCACTCAACTGCCCGCGCTGGTGGCAGTGGCTGAGCCTCCCTAGCATTGCTGGCTGGAATGCTCCAGGTCAGTGGCAGCACTCCACTTCTCTGGTCACTCTGGCATATGTTTCTGTTACAGCGGTATCTCAGTAGCTCAAAGTTTATCGCATTTTCTGTAAAGCTAATGTTTTTCTCACCGTTTCCTGGGACGCTGCAAACCCAGATGCAGTAGTTGTGCCCTCTGCTCAGTCTCAGGATGGGGAAGAAACTTTCCTCTAAGCTACTCCTGCAGCTTCTTCAGTGTTGTTTCCGGAAACATTGACACAAACTGCTGTAGATTTGTGCTGGTTGGGATGTTCACTCTTCCTTTATTTATTCCACGGGTACCACAACCACCTGTCATGTTTTACTCACGCAGCTTCTCAGTGTTCAGTGGACAACTGAAATAAACCTGTACACGCCAGCCGGGAAACAGCACTCCTTTGTAATTGGGAAGGCAATAACTGAAAGGATTGTTCCACAGCTGCTGTGCTTGTTTTTCACATAACACTGATAGATACTGTTCTGACTAAACCTCTCCTCCTCCCCTAGGCAGTACTGGTGGGAGGGAGGGCAGCGGGCAAATGTTCTTTATGTTTCTACAGGACAAGAAGTGTGTCTGTGCAGAGTTGCCCATGTTTTTGCCTGTGTCAGTATACTGACTGCATTTGCCTGTGTGCCCTTTCCCTTTCTGAGCTGCAGAATCTTCACTGTGTCTTCAGTGCTGTGTATGGGGCCCTGGTGCACATTAATGCTTTGATTCTGACGAGAGCATCTGGGGTGCTCAGCAGAGATGTGGAATGGCAGGATCACAGGGAATAGTAGCCTCACACTGGGTTTTTTAACATGAGGGGCTGTCTCCACCCCATGTCACAGCAAGTGAGCCCTGCTTGGGTACTACGTGTGCCAGGCGGGTCTGCACAGGGGGCTTCTTGCTCCGTGGGGATCCTGGTTTCTCACTGGCCATACTGTGTGGCATTTTTGGGACTCTGAAATGTTATTGGAAATTATTAAATCAGAACAATTCTAATAAGTCTTTTGAAATGAATAAAGCCTGGCTTTTTGGTTTTGGTGGCGTCAGTCCCTTGGGCCTGTTGAATCTGTGGCATAACTACAGCTGTTTCAGCCCAGTGCTGGTGGTAGGTCAGTTCTGGCTGTGGCTCCCTGCTGCCAGCATCTCCCTTCCAGCTCTGCTGCACCTCAGAGGGCTCTCTGAGAGGCTGCCAGGCCGTGGTGTCCAGGGCTGTGTACACAGCAGCTGGGCAGGCATCGCTCCGTGGGCTGCAGGATGTTCGGCAATAACAGAGCTGTGCTGTTTTTTAGATCTGTTACCTACAGAACCTACATTCTGTCCTAGAGACAAACACAAACCTCTGACCACCTGGAGATTACCAGCACCCTGTGTTTCTGTGGAATATAACTTTTAATTGTGGCTAGCTTCAACTTTCATCTCCTGTGAAAGTAGCTCAGGACTTGTTTAAATCATGGTGTGTCAGCCATGGCAGCTCTCCCTCCCAATTCAGCTTTGTGGCCTCACTGCTCTGTGTGCAATGAGCTCACCGTAGCCGTGGAATGACTGAATTTTAAGTGGAAATCACTGACATCCCTGTGCCTGCTAGTGCCTGAGATTTCAAACAGTGCAGCCTTGACTGGAAAGAGAAGGATTAGTGTATGAGGAAGATTTTGAAACAGATGAAGAAGACAATGATGAGGAACAAACTAGTGATCAGATGAGTGGAATGTCAAAGTCATTCTCAGATGATGAAAACCTGGACTTAGGGAGAGTGGTAACTTATCAGAGAAGGCACCGCGGGCCTCTGACAATGAAAAAGATGAGAGTGATGCATATTCTGACAGTGCCTCAGAGGACGATAAACAAGGTTAGTTTTATCAAAATGAACCTTAGAGAAGTTGAACTAATGCATATTTTACATTTTAGGCATGTCCAGTACAGATGTTGAGTCTGTGTAGGAAACTCATGCAATTCCTACTGAACTGGTAAAAGATGGACATTTTATCTGTTCTTGTTAATTCTGCCATCTGTCACTGAAATGCAGCCAAACCCACTGGCGACGTAAGCATGTGCCAGTCCGCAGCAGGCATTGCTGAACTATTTAGTTGCAGAAATGGAAAAGGAGCCAGTCAGCAAATGAGCAGCATTGAGCAGAAATCAAGCAAAGATTCACTGTTAGTCATCTTACCATTTAATGAAGAGAGTGTGGAAACTAGTGAGGACAAAATGGAGACCAGCAATGAGTACAGCCAGGAAGAAGAGGAAATATGTGTTTATGAGAGTGAAGATAGTCAGGAAGACACCGGGGAATCTGGTACGGTATTCAAAAACAAAAGAAGAGGGTGAAAAATGGGAGGGGATGATTGTGGAGAAGGGAGCCAGTCAGCAAATAAGCTCTAAATACTTGGGGCAGATCAGCACTTCAGGTCAACGGTCACTGACACCTGAGAAGCTGTGACCATTTACAGTTACTGGGGATTTGCACTTATATCCAACGAGTCACCAGGAAACCCAACATCCTATCTTGTGTTTTGGAAGTGCTGTCTTTAATGGCCCTGAATAGTCAGAACCTCAGCTGTGCCCTTGGGTGCGTAAGTGACTCAGTCCTGGCCCTGGGAGGAAATGCTGTCAGCTCAGCTGACTCTTCTACTGCAGCCGTCAGGCAGTTTGGGAGGATCATTCTTCAAGACTGGCTGTTAATGGGCAAGACCTGGAGTCAGTGAGATAGTCTGTGGTTCTTGATCGAAATGTAGGTACAAAAGTGTGCAGTGTCCGAGGCAATCACTATTAATTCAGAAAGGCTAAACTGTCCTGGAATAATTTTTCTGTAGAATAAATAGCATTTCCTGCCATTCAGATTTTTTGGGTCAGCGCCTCTGACGTCTAGTGTTTTACATATTGACCTTCATGCAGTCCAAGTCCTACATCTTCATAAATTATCCCACAGAAAACTTGCAGGCAATTTCTCACTTATTAGACAAACAATGAAATTCCATCCACCACACAGTGAATAAGTCAGGAGTGTCTTTTCCGTCTAGAACAGGGTTTTATTGCCCTAAAGAAGTCGATCGGAATGTCAGCGCTGGGCTCCCGGGCAGCGGCCGTGCCCACGTGGTGCCTGACGTGAGGGGGCAGTTCCGGAAGCTTCCGCGGGGGAGGGGGCAGTTCTGGACGTTTCCATGGGGTATTTAAATGGGAGCACAGGCAAAGAGAGGTGGGGCATGTTAAACAAGGAAGTTTGAGCAGGAAGGGCTGGAGCACAGTCAGAAGAGATTGAGGAAAATGGTGGATACCCGAAGAAAGACTAAGGCTGCACCAAATGTGATGGAGGCTGCCACCCAGACGGAGCCCCGGTGGGCACATGCAGCTACCCAGACCCTGGGCTGCAGGCAGTGCCCCCCTCCCACAGCAGCTTACGCCTCTGGCACTGGCTCCTCCTGTGGAAGCTGTGCTCGGGTAGGGGAACTGCTTCATATGGTGGAAGAGCTGAGGAAAGATGTGGAAAGGCTGAGGATCATCAGGGAATGTGAGAGGGAGATAGATGAGTGGAGCAGGACCCTCTCATGGGCTGCTGGAGCTAGTGAAGCTGAGCACCGCCCACTGGTAAGCTGCAAGGCCGGGAGAGACAGAGATGGGGAATGGCAGCAGGTTCCTGTCTGGAGAAGGAAACCTGCTCCCCCCACCCAGGCAATTAACCCCCAGATTCCTCTGGGGAACAAATATGAGGTGCTGAGGGTGCATCCAATCCCTAAAGATGAAGAGGGCTGCACCCACAGCCTGGGTTCCAAAACTCCATCATCCTGCTACAGCCTTAAAAACATCCTCGGTTAAAAAGGAGGGTGATTGTCTTGGGGAATTCCCTTCTCAAAGGAATGGAGGGTCCCATCTGTAGGACGGACCCACTCCATAGGGAGGTCTGCTGCTTGCTGGGAGCATCAGTGAGGGCTGTTACTAGAAAGCTCCCTTCCCTGGTCAAGGACACAGACTACTACCCACTCTTAGTTTTTCAAGTTGGTAACGAAGAAATAGAGTGTAGAAGGCCTAAAGCCATTAAAAGGGACTTCAAGGCTCTTGGGAGAATGATAGAGGGCTCTGGGGCACAGGTAATACTTAACTCCATCCCAATATTAAGGAATCAGGAGCAGGAAATGAGGAATAAGAAACTGATTAATGAATGGCTTAGGGACTGATGTGAGAAGAGGGGCTTTGGGTTCTTTAATCATGGGGAGGCCCACGCACCAGCAGGCTTTCTTACTAGGGAACCTAGTTAAGCTCATAAATCGAGCTTTAAACTAGATGTGAGGGGGGAGGGGATGGGGACCAGGCAGGATGGGCATGAGCCTGGAGGTGAGACTTCAGTGGCAAAGGGGTGGTGTGCTGGCGATGTCTGCCAGTATATCACCACTAAGCAAGAGGGGGTGAGTGCAGCAGAGGATGGTAGGCAGCAAACTGGCACTGTGGCCTTAGTTAACTCAAGGACTGCTCAGCTGGGAAGAAACCCTATTACGAAGGATGTAGCTTCACCTGCCCAGCTGAAGTGCATTTACACCAATGCACGCAGCATGGGAAATAAGAAGGAGGAGCTGGAAGCTGTGGTAGGGCAAGGAGACTATGGTGTCGTTGCCATTGCGGAGACATGGTGGGATGACTCGTACAACTGAAGCGTACCCATGGTGGGGTATAAACTCTTTAGGAAGAACAGGAAGGGCAGAAGAGGAGGCGGGGTAGCCCTCTATGTTAGAGAGGGCTTTGATACCCTCGAGCTGGACTACGGTCAGGATGGGACTGAGTGCCTGTGGGTGAAAATCAGAGGAGCCCACGGGCAGGCAGGTATTGTGATGGGAGTCTGCTATAGACCACCCAGCCAAGAAGAAGCAGCTGATGAGCTCTTCTGCAAACAACTGAGTGTAGTCTCAAGATCGCTACCTCTGGGCCTTGTGGGAGACTTCAGTTTCCTGGATCTAGGCTGGGAGTGTAATACAGCAGAAAGGAAGCAGTCCCGGAGGTTCCTGGAGTGTGTGGAAGACAACTTCCTCACACAGCTGGTGAGCGAACCGACAAGGGACGGTGCCCTCCTGGACCTGCTGTTTGTGAACAGAGAAGGACTGGTGGGGGATGTGAGGGTTGGAGGATGGCTGAGGCAAAGCGATCATGGGATGATAGAGTTCTCGGTGCAGGGTGAGATGGAGAAGGTGGAGGTTAGCAGAACAGTCGCCCTCAACTTTCAGAGAGCAGACTTTGGACTGTTCAGAAGGCTGGTTGGAAAAGTCCCGTGGGAGGCGCTCCTTGAGGGCAAAGGTGTCCATGAGGGCTGGGCGCTCTTCAAGAAGGAACTCCTAGCAGCGCAGGAGAAAGCCGTCCCCAAGTTCCGGAAAAGTAGCCGGCAGGGTGAGAAACCAGCATGGTTGAGTAGGGAGGTCCTAAGAGACATCAATAGGAAGAGGAGGGTCTACGACCTCTGGAGGAAGGGGCAGGCATCCTGGGTGGACTATAGGGAGGAGGTGAGAATGTGCAGGGAAAAAGTCAGGAGGGCTAAAGCCCAACTAGAAATGCGATTGGCCAAGACTGTGAAAGACAACAAAAAGTCTTTCTACAAATACATCAACAGCAAAAGGAGGGCTAGGGAGAATCTCCAGGCTCAGTCAACATGGGTTCATGAAAGGCAGGTCTTGCCAGAGTAATCTGATCACCTTCTATGACAGAGTGACTAGATTCTTGGACGAGGGAAAGGCTGTGGATGTAGTCTTCCTGGACTTTAGTAAAGCCTTTGATAGAGTTTCTCATAGCGTTTGGCTTCGGAAACTGTCAGCCTCTGGCCTGGACAGGCGCACACTCTCCTGGGTGGAAAACTGGTTGAACGACTGGGCCCAGAGGGTGGTAGTAAATGGAGTGAAATCCAGCTGGAGGCCAGTGATAAATGAGATTCCCCAGGGCTCAGTCCTGGGTCCAGTCCTGTTTAATGTCTTTATCAACGACCTGGATGAAGGCATTGAGTGCTCCCTTAGCAAGTTTGCAGATGACACCAGGCTGGGTGGAAGTGTGGATCTGCTGGAGGGTCGGGAGGCTCTGCAAAGGGATCTGAACAGGCTTGGACCGCTGGGCTGATCACTGCAGTGATCAAAAAGAATCTTAATTTCTGTTTTCTTGTGATAATCATTTCAATTCAGATCAAGTGCACAGTGAGCCAAGTAAAAGCAGCATTGAGCAGAAATCAAGCAAAGATTCAGTGTTAGTCATCTTACCATGTCATGAAGAGCGTGTGGAAACTAGTGAGGACAAAATGGAGACCAGCGATGAGTACAGCAAGGAAGAAGAGCAAATATGTGGTTATGAGAGTGAAGATAGTCAGGAAGACACCGAGGAATCTGGTACGGTATTCAAAACCAAAAGAAGAGGGTGAAAAATGGGAGAGGATGATTCTGGAGAAGGGATGGGATTGTGGGCCTCCAACTCCACCTGGTACATCTTCTACAACATGAAATTCTATGTGCATAGTGCATTTACTGTGTCTTTAATTCATCTGCTGAGCCTTTGACTTGTACTTCTTCTTTTTAAGAACTCCCTGGCTTTCACTTAAGCTCATGTGCTTGTATTGGTGGAACAAGATTTTAGATAGCACGCTTTTGAGCATAAACACCAATTTTTTGTGTTTTGTTTCAGTAATCGGTGCACTAATCCACTTGTAAGACGTGAGTGCTGCTAAAATAGAACTGACTTGCCAATAGTAATGGGATGTGGATTCTTATAAGTACATGTTGGGGACTGATTTTATTCCATCTTAGTTCAGTGTATCGTTACACTTTGTCAAGACTATCTGTGTTCATTAGGCCCCTTGGGTCAGTTTAGCACAGTTTTAGAATAATACTGAGGTGCCAAAGATCTTATTTTTGCATACAATGTTATGAATCAGACATAAATCAAGACTGTGTAAGACAGACTTTGGCATTCAGATCCCCGCAGACCATAAGCATGTGAATAAATTGGAAAGAATCACTGACAAAGAAGGTGAGGTTGGCTATTGATCAGGAATGTGGATTAAATCTTATTCCCCTGAAGTCTTTTTGTAGAAGTATTTGTCCTTTCCTTTTCCTTTCTTGGCTATCAAACACTCCTTGTGCTTTTCTCTTTCCTAACTTGTATAAAATTGGGTGATCACTAGCTAGGTTCTGTAGTCACGTATAATTAATACTTTCTTTGGTAGTTATAGTGGTCCTAGGAAAGGAATCCAGGCCATTGAAAAACTGGCTACCACTCAAGACAACAGCTGCAGAAAGCAGGAGTCTAGTGAGTTTCTCTTTGCTTCCAGGTATTGCGAAGACAGGTAGGATGGGACTGTTTGCATAAGATGAGAATGACAGACTAGGAATGAAGCTGCATTGCAGACTTGATCTCCATGCGTTTTGTCCTGTTTTACCTGTGTCAGTATACTGACTGCATTTGCCTGTGTGCCCTTTCCCTTTCTGAGCTGCAGAATCTTCACTGTGTCTTCAGTGCTGTGTATGGGGCCCTGGTGCACATTAATGCTTTGATTCTGACGAGAGCATCTGGGGTGCTCAGCAGAGATGTGGAATGGCAGGATCACAGGGAATAGTAGCCTCACACTGGGTTTTTTTAACATGAGGGGCTGTCTCCACCCCGTGTCACAGCAAGTGAGCCCTGCTTGGGTACTACGTGTGCCAGGCGGGTCTGCACAGGGGGCTTCTTGCTCCATGGGGATCCTGGTTTCTCACTGGCCATACTGTGTGGCATTTTTGGGACTTTGAAATGTTGTTGGAAATCCGCCTGTACACAGCAGCTGGGCAGGCACCACTCCGGGGGCTGCAGGATGCTCGGCACCTACACAGGTGGACTGCGACTGTATTCACAGATTGGGAACTAGAATTGAAATGAGCAGGATTCTGAATGGTTTGTTAATGGTTTGCAAACCGAAGGAAGTTCTTCAGTCCTGAACGACCTTCTCCTTTCCATCCCATACAGAGGGCACGTGGAGCTGTAGGTGATGATAATGGCGAACATCCTTCTCATCAACAGCAAGCCAAGGAGAATGCCTTTTCCAAGATGGTGAGTTAGCTCAGTTAAACAGGTTTTTTTTGTGGGGGGGCGGGGGGAGGTTTTTAACATTTCAATGCGGTATTCTGAAGAATATAGAAGGAAAAGATAAAATAAAAAGTCAGAAAAGTGTTCAGCATTAAACAGTCATGCTTTTGTGGTGTACTGTCTCAATGTGCATGTGGTGAAGCCACAGAAACAGCATGCTGCTACAGTTCCTTTCAGTTCATTGCATTTGCTTCGAGGCTGCACTGTGAAGAGACAGTAGCAAACCCTATATTTATAGTCAAGAATTCTTTTGTATGCTCCAGTTTGTGGATACTCAGTTAGAGATGCCTAAAGTGGTCTGGCTCTTTGGAGGCAGTCCAGAAAATCTCGTTTCCCCGGGATACCTACGAGTCACTCATCACTTCCAAATATCTTGATCAGTGCTATTTTTTATTTTATGATTCTACTCTGCACTGGAAATGATCCACTGAGATTTTGTAGCTGTTTTCTTTTTCATTTTTAGACTTCTTGGCGACCAAATACAGCTCCAGGAAATATGCCACAACCTCTTCGCCTCCAGCCACTTCGTAGCTATGCTGCCATGGGGTCTGCTCCAAAGGCTCCGCACCACACGCTTGGACATGATCAGCAGTTTGCTGGTGGGGTAAGGCTGGATTTCATTCTGAAGATAATGCAGATTCATGGAGAGTTTTATAATACTGCTTTAGTACTGCAGTTCCTAGAAGTGCATACTGCAGGCAACACGCCTTCTAAATCTCTATCAGCTTTTATTTAAACACTCCTTTTTAATCTCCATTTAATTTTCAAGACATTGTCTTAGTGGTCTAATGCCTAGTTTTTGATCACAGCCTGGAAAAAATGTGGTGACTTGTCTTTTATAGGATAAAATCTCTCTGTGTGCAAATTTTTCGACCTCTACATAGATTTTCTTTTATGTAGAGAGGGAAGCAGCCATCTGGGTAAGATCAATAACTCAGGAATATTTTCACACAGTCTTACATGATTTAATCTTCATCTACAGCTGAAAAGCAGCAAGACCCATCTTTCTTTTTTTACCATCCCTACTAGTAAATCACACTAGAAGGTTCAGAGAATGAGAGCTTTTTGGTGTAGCCAAACATGGCCTTAATATGTATTCAGTTACTTTCAGATGAGATTTGGACTTGTCTTCTGTTCGAGAAAAAGCATTATGTGATTGACTGTATGATAGGAGTTCCATGGGAATGGAGGATTTTGGATCTGCGACCACTGACAGGCAGAAAATACATGAAAAACTCTGTGCTGCTGTGCATTTGTGCCGTATTATGAGGGTCATGATCTTCCCTCCAAGAATTTGCTGACACTCTCTGTGTCTTCTCAAATTATGGGTGATTTGCGTTGTTTCTTTAATGCTCAAAACAGCTAAATCAGTCATAGAACATGAAGATGATGCAGAACTCAGATCCAGAGCCAGCAATGTTTGCAGAATTTATTCTCTAGAGATGTTCTGCTTTTCAGGGCCTTGATCCTCTGTTTGCAATTCATTCAGAAAGAGGATTTTGAGCAACTTCTTGTATAACTGGTGCCAAATAATGTTAGTGTTGGAAGATTCTGGCTGACTGCTTTGGAATTTGCTTGCCATCTGAAAGAATGCAGCAGTGCTGTGGGGTTGTGCAGTATTCTGCCTGCCTGGAAGGAGAACTCTGTGTGGTTACAAGTAGTATGTGCTTAACAATGATATTGTCTATATCTCTAAGGGCTACATTTTCAAGCAGCCTGTCCATTGCTTTGCGAATTAAAACAAAGAGGTTTAGCGTATAAATGTTTTCATAAACGTAATGGCAAGCACCAAGTGAGGAAATTGTTCTAGAGGTATGAGTGTTACTAATTGTAAAGAGCAGTCAAACCAGGAGTAGCTCAATATGCGCGGTAGCTATGTTTTTGTGTTACCTACTTAACCTGGTTAAAATGTTTTTGCAGGGGGACAGGAGTGGGTTAAGACTTATGAATTCAGTGGAACATGTAACTGGTATATCCCGGTATCAACTCCCAGTCATCAACAATTATATGATACCAGTGCCACCTCCCCCTCTGGAAAAGGAAGACAAGAATGTAAATGCAGTGAGAACTAGGATGCTCAGCAGCAGATTATTTCATCCCACCACTGCTGCAAATGACACAGGGCAGCTTTTAACAAAGGTGAGTTATTCCTGTCTGCTTCTCTGTTTATTGTTACGTTACCTTCCCCGTGGGTATATTTGCCTAAAGCTGAAAGATGTGTCTATCTAGTTTGCATAAAGATTCACTGAAGTTTTGAAAGAAAAAAAAATATAACTATTAAAAGACATAGCTAGCACCCTTTTCTCTGTATACTAAAACACTGGGTGTTTTTCATCAGCTAGGGGTAAAAAGGTGCTTGAACAAAAAAGTGCAGGAACTCCTACTTATGGCCTTCTGTCTTAGTCAATCTGATCCTGTCTCTGACTGTATCTGGTGCCAGAACTTCAGCAGGATAGGGGAAATGCTGTGAGTGTGTGAAAACTTCTGTTACACTCTATCTCCAGGCAGTCTTGACTGCTGCAAGGGAATTGTAGGAACCCAGGACTGGGAGAGACATTCAAACTTGGTCCCTGCCATTCTGGGAAATTCAATGCAATGGATTTTCAATGAAAAATATTTTACTGCCCTTCTGCATGTTACAAAACTCTTCCCAATTTAAACACCTCAAGCCTGTCTTAAAGGGCTGGCAGCCTCAAGAGCATTCCACATATAGGTGATCTTTGAGTTCACCTTTTGTTAGAGCTGGAAGCCAAATGCACTTTTTGTGTATTTTCTGCTGCAGAATTCTGGAGGATTCCCTAAGCCCTCGTTACACAGCAACGCATCTGTTACCATGATCTTCCTAGGAAAAGGTTTGCATTTATCTCATGACAGTACTGACTACAGAGATGAAATCAAAATCTATCAGCAGCATTGTGGAGGACAAAACATTTGTGTCTACAACGGCAAGCTGTTGGAAGGAGGTAAGGATAAAGAGTCCAAGAGTTTGTATGGATTCTAGTAACATCTTCTTTATTGGCTAAAATGTTGATGTGATACTAAAATGATTCCAGCTGAGCTCAGTCAAGATGTGTGCCTCCAGACTAAACCTGATCTACTGCTTCATGATTGAAAAGGATGTTACGATTACTTTTTCAAATAACAAAAGAATGAATTCCTTCCTGCTGGAATGGGCTCAGGTCGCTTTAGAAAGATGCTCTGACTTGTGGGTGAAGGAAGTACAACCCCTTCTCCCCAGCATGGGTCTGGGTAGCAGCCTCAGTGCCCTTCAGGCCTGGATGCTGAACGGTGCCCCTGCAGAGCAGCTGAAACAGCTCCAGGCACACACGAGGAATCCTAAACTTTCTGTGCTTAATTTAACCTCTTGTAAACCATGTGACAGTTAATTTTTTTGAGACAGGAGGCTTTGGTTTTGGTTCTGCTGAAGCACTGAGTGGCCAAATCGATGATGTATTTGCTTGTCACAGTGGTGTCCTGCTTGGTACTCCTCGATTGGGAAGAGACAAGGCCGCTATGTGGGGAGGCAGTAGAGTCTTAGCAGCTAATTAATACAGCTGAGAACCATGTACCTGACCTCAGAGTGCTGGACACTTTAGTGGTGATGCTGATGAGACACAACAATTGCAACCGGCTGATAGAAAGGCATTGCCTTTTCCTTTGATCTGTTTCCTTTCTGTGATTACAGAGACTTTCCAGTTTGTCTCAAAGAGGCACCGTGGTTTCCCATTCAGCCTCACCTTTTTCCTCAATGGATTGCAAGTGGACAGGTTGAGCTGTTGCTGTGAGTACAAACATCACAAGAATACCAGGCTGGGAGGCAGACATGGATACTTTGGTTTTCTCAATGTGAAAGGAGCTTCTCCTTGCTACAGGTATGGAGATGAATATGCTTTGCTCACAAGGACTTCACAGCCCAGTTTTTAGAGAGTTTATCACTTGTTTCTTCTATTTTAATCTTTCACTCTGCAGCTCTGTAGAACCTGGTCTGTTTTTCAGCTCCCCAAGAAATGTGTAGAATTGAGCTTATTCCTCAGGGTCCCACATCCAAGAATGCCATCCAGGTCAGCTACCTTTGTGCTGCCTCGTCAGTCTCTCTGTTGAGCATGCCCAGCAGTGGATAGTGTTTGCACTGGATCTGTCAGCTTGTCAGGAGGCAGTCAGCACTTTCTCTGCAGTCCAATGTGGAGGAGTAGCTGTGGGAGGTATACATGAGATGCTTGTGTGTTTCTGGTGGAAGTGATAGTGGAATAAATATTGGGAGCATTGCTGAGTTAACTGTAGTCTTCAGGGTTTTCTTTGTGATAGTGTGAACAGGATAATTTCTTTTTAAACAGCTCTGCCTCTGAGGTGGGATTCTGCTGTAACACTCCTGGCTGCTGAATAAGATAGTGTTGAATATTAGCCAGGTTTCAGACAACAAATCTGTGTAGAAGATTCTTTGTTTGGGGCAAAAGTCAATGCTTTGAGCAACAGCTGTGGTATTGCCAAGAAACCTCACATTTAATAAAATCCTGTGTTAAGTCATGCTAGACAAGTAAACTTCTGTACACATGGGTGATTTTTAAACTTTTTCTTTTTTTTCTAAGTAATTTTTAAAAAAGCAACAGTCAGTTGGAAGAAGAGACCATCCACAGAGCTATATTCTATTTTTTGGATAAGGACTAAATTCCAAGAAAAAAAACCCAAATTCCTTTATTGTACCATGCTTTATCCACTCCAATCTAACACTGAACATGGTTTCTTTACACAAATTCCTTAGTATGTTCAAAGTAGTGACAAGTGTCTGCATTCAGAATGGATATAGCACCAACAGAGTTTAGGAAATGCCCAAATCTCAGCTTCTCTGTGATTTCTAGAGAGACTTGAAGTGAATTTTCTGAATGAGTAAAGTCTTCCAGAAATGAACCCCTTCCTGAGTCATCCTTACTTTCTGTCCCTTTTCCCCTCTTATTCTTAGCAATATCTCAGTTTTCCTGTTTCTCGTCAGTACAGCAAATCTTGTCTGGTGAATAAAATCATCTCCATTAACCAGATACTCTCCATAAATGGCAATTATTTTCACTCACTAATATTTGACTCCTATTTTGAGTATTGCACCACATCCACATATAAATACCCACTCTGATTCTCAGTAAAGATCCTAGTTTATTTTCCCTGTTGGGTTAAGGCTTTGATTCACAAACAGGTGATGCTGCAGTGATTTCTATGCTGATGCTGTGATCCTTGCACAAAGAGTTTTTTGCTGCCTGGGTCTAGCATTTCTGTACAGTAAAAGTGCTTCAATATCTCAAAAGTCCCTGAAAAAAATACGACGAACAAATAATTGAAAGGTAGGACCTTTATCAGAAATTGTCACGTTGTCACATTTACATTTCATGCCCACAGACTGAAAGGATTTCTAGACTGATTGTTGGGGATTTGACTGTAGTTTGTGAACAGCCGGAATATGAGGGTAATTGCAGTGAAGCCTTACATAAAAAAGCATTTCTGATGGCATCCTGATGCTTGCAGGGGTAGGAGCTGGCGTTTGGTGTAGCTTGAGATTAATGGACAGTTTTGATAATTTCAATTTCAATCTGTTTATGTTTCAATTGTTGCCTTTAAGTGCAGATAATGTTACTCTCCTTAAAGGAGGAGCTGCTTCTATATTTGTGGGGCACTTGAAGACTTGAGGGTGCTTCTCCAAGTAAGCCATTATCAGTAACCATGTTATCTGAGTGGCAATGCAAAGGCAGATAAATATCTAGTTTAACTTCTGATAAAGACCTAAACAGCTGTGTCTGCTACTCTTCTATTGTTCACAGAAAGAAAAATGTGATACTTCCCAGTTTTCCGTGGTTATTTTTGATAGGTGCATTATTGGAAGGTATCTGGACAAAGAGCCATCCCCTCCCAAGACAAAGATGGAGAACCATGAGGAAAAGCTTGTAGATTCCTGGAGAGATGAAGTGCACAGTGAGCCAAGTAAAAGCAGCATTGCGCAGAAATCAAGCAAAGATTCACTGTTAGTCACCTTACCATGTAATGAAGAGAGTGTGGAATCTAGTGAGGACAAAATGGAGACCAGCGATGAGTACAGAAAGGAAGAAGAGGAAATATGTGGTAATGAGAGTGAAGATAGTCAGGAAGACACCAGGGAATCTGGTACAGTATTCAAAAACAAAAGAAGAGGGTGAAAAATGGGAGGGGATGATTGTGGAGAAGGGCGCCAGTCAGCAAATGAGCTCTAAATACTTGGGTCAGATCAGCACTTCAGGTCAACGGTCACTGACACCTGAGAAGCTGTGACCACTTACAGTTACTGGGGATTTGCACTTATATCCAACGAGTCACCAGGAAACCCAACATCCTATCTTGTATTTTAGAAGTGCTGTCTTTAATGGCCCTGAATAGTCAGAACCTCAGCTGTGCCCTTGGGTGCGTAAGTGACTCAGTCCCGGCCCTGGGAGGAAATGCTGTCAGCTCAGCTGACTCTTCTACTGCAGCCATCAGGGAGTTTGGGAGGATCATTCTTCAAGACTGGCTGTTAATGGGCAAGACCTGGAGTCAGTGAGATAGTCTGTGGTTCTTGATCGAAATGTAGGTACAAAAGTGTGCAGTGCAGTGTCCGAGGCAATCACTAATAATTCAGAAAGGCTAAACTGTCCTGGAATAATTTTTTTGTAGAATAAATAGCATTTCCTGCCATTCAGATTTTTTGGGTCAGCGCTTCTGACGTCTAGTGTTTTACATATTGACCTTCATGCAGTCCAAGTCCTACATCTTCATAAATTATCCCTCAGAAAACTTGCAGGCAATTTCTCACTTATTAGACAAACAATGAAATTCCATCCACCACACAGTGAATAAGTCAGTAGTGTCTTTTCCGTCTAGAACAGGGTTTTATTGCCCTCTAACATTTCTCCTCAATGGCTTTGTTAGATGCTGAGCTGACTTACATGCCTCTTGCTTGTCATAATGTACCAGGATTTTTCCATTTACTGCTGGTTTAAAATTAATTGCTTTATCTTCCTTACGCATGACAGTCCTATTGTGCAAACTGTTTCTCGAGTTAAATGGAAATATTACTTTCACGTTTTGGTTTCTAGGTGAATTAAATAGAGGTAATACAGCTGTTTGTGAGGAGGTTGTTGCTGCAAGAAAGATGCAGTCTTTCTATAGAGTATAAAATCCAGCAGAAATTCTAATGAGGCTTGAAAAAACCTTGCTTATAAAATCATGCAGTGATCAAAAAGAATCTTAATTTCTGTTTTCTTGTGATAATCATTTCAATTCAGATGAAGTGGTCAGTGAGACAAGTAAAAGCAGCATTGAGCAGAAATCAAGTAAAGATTCAGTGTTAGTCATCTTACCATTTAATGAAGAGAGTGTGGAAACTAGTGAAGACAAAATGGAGACCAGCGATGAGTACAGCCAAGAAGGAGAGGAAATACGTGTTTCTGAGAGTGAAGATAGTCAGGAAGACACCAGGGAATCTGGTACAGTATTCAAAAACAAAAGAAGAGGGTGAAAAATGGGAGGGGATGATTGTGGAGAAGGGAGCCAGTCAGCAAATGAGCTCTAAATACTTGGGGCAGATCAGTACTTCAGGTCAAGGGTCACTGACACCTGAGAAGCTGTGACCACTTACAATTCCTGAGGATTTGCACTTACATCCAATGAGTCACCAGGAAACCCAACATCCTATCTTGTGTTTTAGAAGTGCTGTCTTTAATGGCCCTGAATAGTCAGAACCTCAGCTGTGCCCTTGGGTGCGTAAGTGACTCAGTCCTGGCCCTGGGAGGAAATGCTGTCAGCTCAGCTGACTCTTCTACTGCAGCCGTCAGGCAGTTTGGGAGGATCATTCTTCAAGACTGGCTGTTAATGGGCAAGACCTGGAGTCAGTGAGATAGTCTGTTGTTCTTGATCGAAATGTAGGTACAAAAGTGTGCAGTGCAGTGTCCGAGGCAATCACTATTAATTCAGAAAGGTTAAACTGTCCTGGAATAATTTTTCTGTAGAATAAATAGCATTTCCTGCCATTCAGATTTTTTGGGTCAGCGCTTCTGACGTCTAGTGTTTTACATATTGACCTTCATGCAGTCCAAGTCCTACATCTTCATAAATTAACCCTCAGAAAACTTGCAGAAACACATTACTGTTAAGGCTGAGCATAGATAAAGACAATCTAACTCAGTGTAAACCCAAAAAATGAGGCTTGGCGGGTGGTGGATGGGGGAATGGGGAATAAGTAAACCTTCTGCGCACTTTCAAGAAGAAATTAAGAGGATGACAGGTATACTTGAGTTGCTGAGAAGGCGCTGACAGAATCAGATGTCTTAAAATAACTCATGTCTAGTTCTGTTACAGTCTCAGATAATAATTAATTGTAAATGTTTCTTTAGTAAAAAATCTAGTAAGTGCCTTCTGATAAGTGCAAGCCACTACTGACTAAGACAAAATTGCCACCATGGTTTCCTAATTGACTTTACAGGTTTAGTGAACCCATGATTAGTCTCTCATTCTTTCCAAGCAAAATTTTTTCAAGTCAAAACAAATGTATTTTGGAGTCATATCAATAGCTAAGTAAAATCCTTGGTTTGCCCGACACTTTAAAAATGATGTGAGTATGGAATATGCAGGGAACTGTAAGATTGCAACCATGAGATTGTGACAAGAACGGTCTAATTTTTTTAACCGTATCCTGTTTTCTCAGGATTATTTTCAGCCATTGTCTGTCCTCATTGCGGTTTTTGTCTGCATAATGGTGTTTCAGAACGTTAAAATCAGATCCTGTGATACTGTAACTGCATGTGGATAGGAGGGGCAAACACAGTTTGCCTAATTTTGATTCCACTCTAACAAGGTTTTGGAGGCACGAACCAGACACTACTGGATTCATCTTTTGCCTAGCAGACACTGTGAATAGAAGACAAATGCAAATCAGATTAAGATAACACTGAAAAGCACTCTATGTTTTTCTGCCAAAGATAATGCAAGTGATGTACGACCTAGTGGCAAAATCTCATCTTACCAAGGTAAAAGGGATTTATTCCACTAGTTTAATTGGGTCAGGATTATACAAAGAAAGGGAGAAACACAGCATGCCTCTGTATACTTCCATAATACTTTATAAAGTTTGTTTGTGTCACTATTGTTTGGGCTCTCCTTTCACTGTCAATGGGCTTTTTCTTAATCTAAAAATATATACCTGTTAAAAGGTACTTTACAATGGCAGAACTGAACAATGATGATGCCTTCTTCTCAAAAATGAGTAAAACAAAAAAGGGTTTGGATTCTCCCCAAAACTCTGAACTTGGTGATGCTTTCCATCTCTATTGTGTGATATCCTTGAAATTCCAAGTATTTTCTGGTTTGACTGGTTGGTCATATTCTGCCTTTCCTCTGGGTCAGAGTAACTATAAGCCATGAGAGGAATCAACGACAATCTACCTACAAAAATATTCTATCCATTTGTTCTTGTTTATAGATCAGGGCAACAGCAGTAAACTGCAGAATACCAGTAAACACCTCCTGTATTTGATACCTGGATGTTCATAATCATAACATGCCATTTCCTTGTGCAAGTGTCATCTTTGCATTGTTTTTCCATGTGGGATGCGTTGGTTCAGTTTCTAAATCTAGTTTCATTCCTGTAATCCCCAGACATCTATACCCCTGTCTTTCCCCACAAGACTCTACCCAAAGCACACATGCCGATGCTTCTACAGACGCAAACTGAATGTTATCTGTGGAAAATAGCTTAAGAGGATCTTCAGATTTCAGAGAGTTTCCTCTTGCTCCCTGGGCCTTGCAAAACATATTTTAAATGGAAGATTGCTCACCAGGTAAGTGTCAATGTCCTCTTTTGCATGCAGACTGTGCCTAAAGCACAGAAAGATGCCTTTGCACTCAAGCCTTGTGCAAGAGTACGTGGGATACATAGCACAAAAATAGAGAACTGAGCCACAGTTCTCAGGAAAACAGGATGGGATTGGTCTGGAAACCATTCATGGCTTTCTAACTTGATGACAGACCCAGTCATCTCACCTACAACTCAAGCAACGAACACATCAGCACATCTGCTGAAAAACTTGCATCACATCAGTCCGCAAAACAAAACAGTGACAACAAAGGCAGATCAAACAAATAATCCATTGCACTGATATGCAGAAACACTCTTTCTTTGCTTTTGTAAGCACAATCGTGCCGAGACGACACAGTGTTTATGAATTACAGTTCCTGTGCCTTCTGTGCGCATGTATTTGTGCTCCACATTTATACAGTCTCAGCTTGTTTGTTAATCCCAACTGTTCCTTAAACTGTCTACAAACCTGAACGATACCTGCAGTGTGGCCTGAGCCTTAATAATATAATGATCTGCTAATAAAATTAATTATCAACCCGATGCCTAATTGCTATATTTGAAGTATATGCAAACTTCCTTCAGCAAGGAAGTAAAGTCTATGGTTAATAAATATTAAATTTTACTTTCCCCAGTTACTTCTCAGAACCACCGTTCTTTATGTCTTTTTCACCTGGTCTATTTTACAGGTGATCATTGAGCATATTCAGTAGATTTGCTTGTTAACTAGAAGATACGCTGCAGGGTTTGGCTCTATAGGAGTGCATGATGCGGACCTCAACAAGCATTATGTTTGACTCGAGGATTTGAAGTCATTTACTTGAGACCCCACCTGTTTTAATAGATCTTCTAGTTGATAAATTAAGTAGTGACTTTGATTCGATACCTATAAAATGTTTATTAAAGTTCATCAAATAGAAATTTGATGGATATATTAGTATAGAGCATATCCTTATATAGTTAGGTACTGTACTAGATTCAGTAGAAAACACAAAATTGCTTTTAACGAGGTACCTACTTTTATTTCAATGGTCAACATCTAGTTGTTATTATAATCAAATTCTATACTCGTATATTCTTTTCAACACTTAATTATTTCAATGAACTTCACCAGAATGGCTTCCTAGATGTCTAAGCCAGCACAGGGGTGACTGTAAACTAGAAAAGAAAGGTCAGTGGTTCATAATTACAGTTAGTGTTCTGCAGATAAAATGCAAAATTTTCATAAAGAAAATCCTTCACCTTGAAATACATTCTTTGAGAAAAAATGGGATTTGTATTTAATTGAATAGTCATAATCTCATCATATATCATAAATTCAGGACTTATACATAGACTATAAGACATACAACACCCTCAAAGCTGCTTTTTGCAGAATTATATATAATTCAGATGTGCACATTCAGTATCTTTTTGTGTGTGTGTGTGAATATATCTTTTACAAGCAGTAGTTGGAGGTAGCACAGAAGATGAGGAACTAGTTGTGAATCATGACTGTTACATCTGAAAAGTCACCTGTGTACATAAAAAGTATGTAAAACTACCTTGTACAAAGTCTCAGCTTACCTCTCCATGGAAGGGGGAAAATCACTCTTACTTAGGCCACTGAGAGGACCACAAACATTAAGAACAGCCTAGATCAAATGTGAGCATTTGGGAAAACTGCATCCCCATGTTTGTGGGCACCAACCCAATCTTTGGAAATATGTTCTATAATAGGATTCAAATAAATTGTTGGTGCTCTGGAGGTAAGGAAGGACTCATCACTCCAGTGGAGGACAAGGAAAGAGCCCTTCCCTAGGCACAGTGTCTCAGCAGAGAAAGAAGGGACATAAAATGCTTGTCTCTAAAGCTGCACCAAGCCCAAAAAGTCAGGATAAGGGGACCTTGTAATTCAGTCGATGCAATATATTTAAAAGAAACGAGGAGAGAGGCACGGGGAGAAACGGTACTCCTATAAAAATTTTTAATGCCTTTTGTTTTATTTGTGATGCTCCAAGTGAGCTTTAACTACTCTTGAGTCTTCTTTGTCTACTTAGACCACAATATGAACAGAGTAAACTGGCTAATTCGGAATTAACTGCAGCTGACATCAGAAACAGTAACCTTACAGAAAGTTTTGGTAACGCAGGTGATGCTGTACTGGAACTGCTCCCAGGAATGTACGTTTTGATCTTCAGTTAAGTGGCCATGAAATAAGGACCAGTGAAAAAGGAACACAAACCTGAAAATGTACATCCAATGTAGCTACTTCTCTAGTTCAGAGAAATTTAGGTATTAACTCATTGAGTATCTTACCTGGTTTCAGGTGAGCAAATGGAATTTCACCTGTCAATAGCTCCCAGAGGCACAAAGCGTAGCCGAAAACATCGGCTTTTATAGTGTACCTGGTACACTGGGTGAACACCTCAGGGGCCATCCAGCGTAGGTTCTGCATGTCCGGAAACATCAAGAATACATTAACAGTGTTTTCTTCCTCACTTATGCGCATTTTCCTGCATTAGTTTATTTGTTTTCTCTTCTTTTCCTATTCCCTTGCCTCCGTGGCACCATAAAATAACTGGTAAAGTTGCCAGGAAACTTTTCCCTTAGCTTGCAAATTCTAAGCAGTGTATTATTGGACATTATACATAACAACATTAGTATGGTAGCTGTCTCAGCCCTGCAAAGCCCGCCTGACCAGACTGTAAGCGTGAGAGCAATGCTAGAACAAAATCAGAACACCCAGCTTCAAGGTCTGGAGACCATGCCATCAGGACCAAGCGTGCCTTCTAACACCAATTAATTAACACTCCTGCTAGCAGAGGGAAAAAATTGACAACAACTGCACTGGGCTGGTACCTTTTCTCTTGGATCGCATTGCTTTCTGCAGAAACCCCATTCTGAGGCTGCTTCACAACCAACCAGCCTCTCACTGGAGTGATGAGTTCAAGGTGTTTTTTGCAGATTCCTTTTACCTCATTAACTTAATTTACATCCTTTACAAGACAGCCCTTCCCACTGAGAGGTCATCAAACCCTGCAGGACCCACGCCTGCAGCAGCAGTAGTCACTCCTCACGCAGTGAGTGTGTGTTATAATTTGTTAGGAGATTGACCAACCCTGGTTTAGCATCACCCACCCTATTCCACAGCAAGTTATTAAGAACAGGCAAACTGGCATGACCACGGAGAGAAAACACAGGATCCATTTGGACTAAAACTTATGAAGACACTGGTACTGTCTTGCAAAGCTGACTCTCTGTGAGTGATAGGCTTGTAATGGAGAAAATAACTCTGAAAGAGAATCGGTGTCAAACAACCAATTCCCTACCAGAAATAGGAGCCACATGCCAGCACACTGTGTATGAGGATGAGGGGCAATAGAGCTCCAAAGACAATTTTAAAAATTATTATTTTCTCTTGCATATACTATATATTCACTCATGTCTTCTATTGAAAAGGCTTAAAGGAAAAGAAAAACTCACAGAGAAACATTACAAGAGATGACATGCTATACTCCTAAACTGACTTGGCTGTATGTTTTATACTAATTATGTAGAACAAAACAAGAAACAAACCCCAGGTTGTTGTGTCATATTGTCTTCATCCAGGGATTGCAAAAATCTAGATTCTGAAACACATAGAACAACAAAAAGATTGCTGTCAAGCCAATACTGATACCCACCTCATTATACATAAATCGTGATAAAAGGTTTGTTGGTTTTTTTTTTTTTTTTAGTATCTCTGGTGTTTGGAAAGTGCAGATGAACTGTGATAGCTCTTTTTCAACATGAGTGTGTACAGACAATGGAGATTCTGAAACTTGTCTGGAAATGATCTGAAGAGTCCATATAGAATGGATCACTGGAAAACATAAGAAATCCATATAAGCTGGGGAAAAAAATAATGATGCAATGTGGAGTCCTATTCAATTGAATGGCCACACTTATTAATGCAAATGTTACTTTCAAGAGGCAAAGGTACCTTATTTCTTAAATATCTCAATTTGTTTATGACAAGAAGACACGTCATCCATACTGTAGCTTACTGTAGCATTTAGGCTGAAAACTTCTCCTTGCTCGCACTAATGGAGATTGGTCTCTTGCTATTGCTGGAGATAGGATTTCAGTCCTGTCCTCCGTTCTTACTCAGCTCCTACAATGTCGGTTTCATCACATCTTTGAGACCTCATAGAGTACAACTGATGATGCGTGCCAAGTCGCTCTGGGCCTGAGCTGATTCTCAGCTAAAGTGCTAGACTTGCATCTGCTTCAAGAGTCAGGAACACTTAGAGAATTTTTAACGTTTCCTCTTATTGTCAGAGAAATGCACATTTTTTTGTCATTACTTGTTGGAAACAACTGCCCTGTGGAGGGCTGAGCCTGCACTGCGCAGGTCTGTGGCTGGAGCTGTGGGTTGTCTAAGCAGAATTTTGCAGACAGGAATGGGAAAAGCTGGAGTTATCATGTCAAGGCTGCAGAGCTGCCCTGTGCCTGTTCCCTGCCCCTGCTCATCCTGACTCCAGCTGCTACAGCTGGAACTGCCTGTGCACCATGGGATATGGCCTGGATGTCAGGTGCCCTGCAGCTGGAGTGAGGCTCATGCTCGTGGCTTCTAACTGAACCGCAGACAGCAAGAAATCACAGGGAAATGGGAAATTCATGCCTGACGCATTTGTTAGGTGTTTATTTCAATATGAAATCTTCATCTTTGCCCCAGATATGGTATCTAGAGTTAGGAAGGAAAACCCCTGTTTGGTCAGTCACATTTGGGGCAGTCTCTTGTCAGGACATCTAGAGATCAGAGAAATTATTTACCAAATATAATTACTTGTATGAACACCTGCAGAAGTGTTTTGGTTTCAGGGAAATCTTTGAAACCATAGCAAGTGCAGGCCTTGGTGAATGTAAAGGACTGAATAACCAGAACTTCACCTCAGATTGTCAGCACAGGTATTTGGAGGCTTAAAGTTAAACCTGATGGATTTATCCTAAAACTGCTCGAACCAAAAAGGTGAGTCATGGATTTGTGTGGTGGTTTAAACCTGTTTCTTGAAGGTAATGTGAAGAAAACTCAGCTTTTTTTACATATGATTTGTCCAAGACAGTGAGGGATATGGATAACATCTGAGAGGAAATCTAACCCTACATATGTGTCCATTCTATTAATTGAAGGATTTAAAAAAATAAGCTTCCAAGCATGAACAAAACAACTACAAAAACACTGCCACACAAGACTGTAAATATTTCTTATCCCTTTTATATCATGCTCATCTCTCCTGCACTGCCGCAGAGGGGCTTTCGTCCCCTCCTCTTCACTGCCCAGCCCTGGGGCTGCCACCAGCGTACAGGGGCCCTTTCGCCCTGTCACCCTTCTGGCTGCTGGAGCCCCTGGCTGAGCAGCGCTGGCTGTGCTGGAGGGTTGTCATCAGCGTCCTGGAGAGAGACAGCCTGACCTGATCCAAATACAATGCAGTTAAGGAAGAACAATTTCTTTGTGTTGACAGTTTTTACACTCAAAGTTGGTATTACAGGCACTTCCTTTTAATGATCCGATTCTCTAATGAGTCACTAAGTCATCACTTGCAGACGAGTTTTCTCAACTTCAAGGATGAACTTTTCTGTTCCTCTGAGGAATAGTGAGTCCTTGCTGACCAGTAACTTTAATATAGAGGCATTTTTGTCTGCGAAGCTTACTTGCTTTTTAACATTTGGTTTAGATTTGTTTAGTGTCATACTATCATAAATCAGCACATGTTCTCTGAATCCAAGTGTAGTTTCCTCAGGCATTGCACTACCTTCTTTGAAGCTGTGATTTTTTTTTTTTTCTGAAACGGCATTAATTTCTGCTGATGTTTTGCTTAATCCCAGCTAAGAAAACAATTGGCAAAATCTTTTGAAATGTCTAGATTTCTTCTCTAGGTTTGTCATCCCCTGTTAAAATATTAAGGTGAGAGAAGAGGTTTTTACAGGGAGGCTTATGGAACTAATTCAGTTAATGTTAGTGGTGAAAGAGCAAAGTCTCAGTGTCAAAGAAGGAAGGAATATTCTTCTAATGGAAGTGAAGTAATGTGAGGAAGACATTGTCCGACACCAAGCTGGTCCCTGTGGAAGTGTATCTCTGGCGTTTTACATTAACCTCTCAGTAGAGAGGAGAGCGCTCCAAGTCCCAGATTCAGACTTGTAATATCAGCCTTTTTCAGGAATGAAAACATCTCTTTTAATGCCATATTTGGGATTGCTACTCAAGTGATAATTTAAACTTACAGGTGAGTAAATTTTCTAACATAGCATAAATATACACACCTCTACAAAGCTGTATTTTTCCCAGGAGGAACTAAGAAAGTGTTTGAATTTCTGATGGGGGTGGATAATACTAAGATATTATAGCTATTAGACATAGGTCTAAAGGAATGTGCTGGATGACTGAGTTAAGTCCTCATTTCTTTCAGGCTGTTTGTCATATAATTGGTTTGGTAAACTACTTGAGCTCCGTCTTCTACAGCAGGCAGATCACAGTGCTGTTTCTTCTGTGCAAATGTAAATGTGAGGTCCTACTGCTATTATACTGAGTCATTTAACTGTTCCTTGTTCATACAAACCTTACAGCCATTGCATCAAATGGATCGTTTTGCCAGGGAAAAAGATGGGAGTGTTTCTGGAGTTAAGTATTTCAAACTAATATTTTAGCAAGTGCTTTTGAAAGTAGTTGCTGGGGAAGAGAAGGGTTATGCAGACTTGGCTGCAGGAGTGCAGTAGCGTGGACCTTGCCTGCCAGTGCCTCAGGTTTGGCATCTGTCACAGCTGGAGGCTGTCTGGATGTCCCAGTGGGCAGATGCTGGCTTCCCTGGAGGTCACAGTTCCAACATGAGTAGGGAGCTGCATTCCCACCTGGTCTGAATTTAAAGGTTTAAGAATGATTAGCCTAGTGTGAGTGATGTGGGTAGGTAGTGTTTAACTGATTATTAAGGTAAAAGGTGCTGATTATTCCTGTTCCTTCTGGCAAAGTTATGGCAGGTAGGGAATCTGTGATTCTGCTTGGCAGCACTGTTAGAAAAAATAAAACGTCTCTTAAAGTGAAGGTACTAAATAGCAGTTAATGGTTAATATGATGATGTGTGTATGAAAACACACATTTCTTTATACACGGTATGTTTTAAAATCTGTAGTTCTTTTTAATTTGTCCTTTGCTCTGAGGGTGTTACAGGAACGAGAGGCTTATGGTTTACACTGACTCCTTTCTTGCTTCAAGCCGCCTCTGCGCTGGAGCTACTGCTCTGAGATGAAATTCAGAGGTGTTTCCTTGTCAATGCAGTTGCTGCTGTTCATAGGACAGGGCAGGGTTTGTTACGGGCTCCTGACCAGAAGGTGTCAGAGGAGTTCTTCTCTTTCTCTGACGCTGCAGGCTTCTCCCGGCAAAGCCGAGCACATTGAACCCGCAGGACTCAGACAGCTGTGTCACAGCATCACAGGATCACTAGGTTGGAAAAGACCCACGGGATCAAGTCCAGCCATTCCTATCAACCATTAAAGCGTGCTCCTCAGCACTTCATCCACCCATCTTTAAATACCTCCAGGGAAGGTGACTGAACCACCTCCCTGGGCAGCCCCTGCCAGTGCCCAATGACCCTTTCCATGAAAAATTCCTTTCTGATGTTCAGCCAGAACCTCCCCTGGTGGAGCTTGAGGCCATTGCGCCTTGTCCTGTCCCCTGTCACTTGGGAGAAGAGGCCAGTTCCCTCCTCTCTACAACCTCCTTTCAGGTAGTTTTAGAGAGCAATAAGGTCTCCCCTCAGCCTCCTCTTCTGCAGGCTGAACAACCCCAGTTCCCTCAGCTGCTCCTTGTAAGCCTTGTTTTCCGGCCCCTTCACCAGCTTCGTTGCCCTTCTCTGGACTCGCTCCAGAGCCGCAACATCCTTCTTGTAGCGAGGGGCCCAAAGAAGACACGCAATAGAGCATCTAAATTCTTGGTCTATATCTGATGTATGGTACAAATGGAAGGGGTTGTTTTCACTTTGGGACACGCAGCGTGAATAAAAATAACAGCATAGCACTGACCACAAGGTGCAGGGAGGAACAAGGAGCTGCAGGGGCTCTTTTGGAATGTGGGCAGGAGATGGGTGTGAGGGATGAGAGGGCAGTGTTGTCAGTGCTGTGGCAGACATGAACCTGGGCTGCGGCCGTGGGTGGAGGTGCAGCACTGTGTGATCTTGTCATGCTGAAGGTGAGGGGGTCAGGGTTTCCCCACAACTTAGTTCCAGTAGCCCAAACCCTGCATTTCAGTGCAAAGCCACTCTCACTGTGATCTGCCATGGGGAACAGTTGAAGGCGTCCACGGACGCTAGCAGAACACTCCTGTCACTGGAGGGGGCACCACTTTGGCTTGGGAACTGCTGCAGCTGAGCTTCTTGGAGACATTGCTTGTCACATTTCTGACTAATCCTCCAGCTGCGTCTGGTCTGTCACGGCGCCCATCTGGAGAGTCCGCCACCCTAGAGAGGCCTTGGTCCAGCTCTCCTTTTAGAACGTGCCAGCCCCTCCACAGAGCGGAGAGGATGGAGGAAAAGCGGATGGTGGTGCTCTCTGTGATGGGGCTGTGAGTGGTGGGAGAGGCCACACCGGCTCTCACTGCTGCGCTCACCTTTGCACAGACAGGCAGGGCTTGGGGTTCCACACTCGCCTTGTGTATCTGTGCGTGCCACACGTAGTCATGGCAGCATCTGGAAAGGGCGGGTACGTGTATTTCTGAAAGACAGAGGGATGGAATTGCAGCTGTGGTTTGTTAATATCCTTGTACCCAAAATAAATGGTGCTTCAAAAGTATCCCCTTTCCCTTGTAACCGAGTGGTTCCCTGGATGTGTTCCTGCCTTCTTTGTGTGCTCCAGCAGGACAGAAGACATTAATGAGACTTTAATTGCAGCATTGGGAAGATAAGAAAGTCAGGAAGATGTTGATGTTCTTGACAGTTGCTTCTTTTACAAGAGGCAATTCAGTATTGCACAGAGGACCTGAGGACAGCTGAAGTCCTTCAATGTTTCGGAGCTGGTTCATCAGTGAGGGAGGGCTGGCCCTTCTTCACCTTCTCAGTTCAATTGTGCTGTGACCTTGTGATGAAGGGGAAAAACAGGAGCGGGGAAGGATGATGATATCTCCTGCATGGGAGTCAAGCTGGAGACCACTGAAATGCTCCCTTTGGAACTTTCATGTAATTTGTGCTGAGAGAATGGAAATGCGGATGGATATTTGAGCAACCAAGCTGGTGAGGGGGCTGGAGAACAGGCCTTATGAGGAGCGGCTGGGAGAGCTGGGGGTGTTTAGCCTGGAGAGGAGGAGGCTGAGGGGAGACCTCATTGCTCTCTACAACTACCTGAAAGGAGGTTGTGGAGAGGAGGGAGCTGGGCTCTTCTCCCAAGTGACAGGGGACAGGACGAGAGGGAATGGCCTCAAGCTCCGCCAGCGGAGGTTTAGGCTGGACATTAGGAAAAAAATGTTCACGGAAAGGGTCATTGGGCACTGGCAGAGGCTGCCCAGGGGGGTGGTTGAGCCACCTTCCCTGGAGGTGTTTAAGGCACGGGTGGACAAGGTGCTGAGGGGCACGGTTTAGTGTTTGATAGGAATGGTTGGACTCGACGATCCGGTGGGTCTCTTCCAGCCTGGTGATTCCACGATTCTATGATTTGAAACAACTGCGCATCCTCTCACGTCCTGCCGTGTTTTTGAGCTCACAGGCCTGCGTCGTCTGAAAAGGCCTGCGTCGTCCTTCCCTTTTCCTTGCTTTTCTCTCCCTTTCCCCTGAGAGCTCGCAGTTCCCGCAGGGAGAAAGCCCCTCGCGGCCTCTCCTGGCAGCTCGGCCTCGGAGCGCTGCGTGCGGCCGGCGCCGCTGGGGGGCGCTGCCGCTGGGGGTGGGGGGCGGGCCGGCCCGGCAGCCCCGCCCCTCCCCGCCGTGTCCTAGCGACGCGCGGGACGCCGCTGGGAGCGCCTGTCGGCTGCCGCCGCGATGAGCGCCTCGCAGACGAGGTGAGCGGGGCGGGGGCCGGGCCGTCCTTCCCCGTTTGTGTCGGGACGCGGAGCGAGGGTGTGAGGGTGCGGGGGTGCGGCCGGGGGCTGGCTCGGCGTGGAGCCGCGCTGCTCCGAGCCCTGGGGACGGGAGCTCGGGGACCGCGGTGTCCCTGCGTCCCGCGCGGGGGGGACGCTCCGCCTGTCCCCTGACAACGAAGGCGCCGGGCAATAAGCTAAGAATTCGTCGTATCCCCTCCGACCCCTCCTCGGCGTCTGGCTTCGCAGCCGCAGGCTGGGGGGCTCAGAGCATCCACACCGCCCCGAGACGGCGCGAATTACAGATCCTGAGGACCTATGCACGTCCCCATCTCTGTAACATAATTTGACGTGTCCTGTTTGCTGAGTGATGCTCTGGGTAAAGAAACGACCGCGTCCCTTGCTCCTGGCCGTAGCACAAACTGGCAGCAGAGCAAGAGCCTTTTGGCTCCCATTTCCACGCCGAGTTGTGCTCGAGATTGGAACCTGTAGCAAGATTTGCTTGTATAAAAGCCTTTGCAAAAAAAGCGTTGTGCATGAAAATCTCTTTTATGAAGACTTTTATAGGACTCCAAACGAAATACTTAAAACCTTGTTCCTGGAAGGTGGTTTCACTCTAGTTACCGTGAAAGGCACTTTTGGAGTCAGGATGATAGTTTGTTAAAACAGTTTTAGGGAAACAGTTCTGCCGTGGCTGATTGCATTCGTGTCGCAGATGTATCAAGGAATACCTCCAGTCTATATGTGACAGGGAAAACAGTGGGAATTGCAGAGCTGTGGCTTGCAAAGAGCTTGCTGAAGTGGATGGGGAGAGGCCAACACATGTGGGGTTTGCCTCTGCTCCTCAGTCTGGAAACCAGCCAAGAGTGCTAGCCTAGTACAGCAGTCAAATGAGCCACAGGATCACAAAATAATTCGCTTTGCAAAAGACAAGGAGTGTCTCTAGTCTGCTTTGCAAAAGACAAGGAATGTCTCTAGTCTGATGTGCTCACAAGGGCAGCTGACATCAGACCAGGTTGCTTCACTGTGACGGATCCCTGCTGTGGCTGCGCTGACTCCTTCAGCCTCTCCTCACAGGGCGTGTGCTCTGGCTCCACCATCCTGGTGGCCTCCCTGAGCTCATTCCAGTGCATCCATGGCTTCTGTGCACTAGGGCCCAAACCTGGATGCAGCCGTGCACGTGGGGTCTAGTGGGTGACAAGGAAAGGGGATGATCGCTTCCCTCCTGCCAGCTGTGCTCCTCTTATTTCAACTCAGGGTGCTGCTGGCCATCCTCACTGCCTGGTCCTGTGGCTGGCTCACCTCACTCGGCTTGTGCCCCCAGGACTGGCTGGTCCTTTCCAATAGAGCTATGTCCAGCCCGTCTGTCTCCAGCTTGTGCTGTTGCACGGGGTTGTTCCTTCCTGGGTATAGGACTTTCACCTGGCCGTGTTAAACTTCCTAAGGGTCCTGTGCAGCCTTCGGGCAGTGCTGGGTGGGCCACTGTCTACGTTCCAAAGCTTTGTGCCTGCCTTTGGCTACAGGCAGAGTAAGCTCATTTTTGTCTGCCTGTTAGATCTACGGCTGCCTTTGAGCTCATTGACCATCCCCCGGGGCAAAGTATTCATAAAATAAAGTAGCTTTCACTGAGTATCTGGCCAAAGAATCTTCAGTGGTTTGTCCATGAAATAGTTCAGGTTAGGCAAAGAGCAAAGAGAGCAACCTGAAGCTTTTGAAACAAAAGTGAAAGGCGAAAGTAGCCTGTATGTCCCTGAGGCAAACAACTGGTAGTCTCATTGAGGTCAGATGGCCAAGGCTGGGGGGGTCTTGCAAATATTTAAGCTGTATGCAGTGTGGTTTGGAGAGACTGTGACCTTCCTCTTCCTTGGTTATCACCTGAGTAAAACTGTACCCGGGCTGCAGGGTTTTGTGGGCTTGAAATAATGCAATTAATTAATGCTATTCACAGCTAGAATTCACAATGTCTTGACATTCAGGACTTCGTGTCATATACCAGTTCCGCAGAAAATCACTTTGCCACCATCTGCTTTCCTCTGTGGAGACCCTGACAGTCTGTATTTGAATTTGTTCTGTCTGGAGGCTGGCTGAGCCTTTCTTGTTGATGTCCCCAGCAGAAGCAATACCAGATCCATGAGCTTGTTAGAGCGAGGAAGGGTCTCCATTAGGGCAGGACTCCTTGTTTGACTGAAGGAGCAACGAACTCCAGTCAGTCATCATGTAAAACGTGGGAGCTGTAATTCCCTGTGACTCTACCAATCACTAACTAGAGCTTTGATGATCTCTTAGATTATTTCTTTGGTGAACAGTCAGTGGTTTAATTGCACTGTAAATTATTAACTGTGAACATTTGCTTTGCAAACCTGATGCTGGATGCCTACTGTGACTTTGTCCCTTCAAATGAGTAAGAGTGGTTTTAAAGATCATTTTGATACATAGCACAAGCTCCGCACACAGTGCACTGGGCTGTAAGCTGATCAAAACCAGATACAGTTAATAAATAATAATGGTAATGATAATGCAATGAAAATCTGGTATAATACCAAGTGGACACTTCCTTAATTTACTAAACTCCTAGTCACTGGCTCTGGTGTATTTTTTGTTTTGCTTACTCAGGCATCTGCACAGCTGGACTCCCTGCCACTGCAGACGTAATTCCTCCTGTGGGGCTTTGGGCTGAAACGTGTTTTACTTTGGCCCTCAATACATTCTTCTAAAGCAGAACAAATTGTGGCCTTTTTGGTTTGCGCATCCATTCAGTGTGTTAATTTGTCCTTGTACTTGGCTTTATTGATTTATTACTTTTGGGAGGAAAGAAGAGTTGTCTCCAGCAGCAGCAATTTATTTTCCTGAAAAGGCAGTTAAGGTGTCACCTAGGAGTGCAGATGGTACTGAAGGGTGAGTGAGCACCTGGCGTGCTGCCGGTCACAAAGGGCGGGAGGCCAAGCTGCCCACATAAAGCAGAGACAGACCTGGGAATGGGATGCCTCTGCCTGCCAGGGCCCCCTCCTTGTGCCAGCGGGTGGGGAGCTTCCTTCATGTACTAAGTTCTCCAGGGTGTCCAGAGAGAACATGTGCTCCATGCACGTGATGGTATTTGGTAGACTTCCTTGATGCCCTGGGGAAGGAAGTTACCTGGTTCGGTAACTCGCCCTGGCTGCCCTTGGACTGGGAATTGCACCTGCACATCATCCTCTGGAGCACCGAGTAGGTCTAAGCCCTTGGTGTCCGTGGGATACTCCCGAGGGACTTGGGCCAGGTATCAGCATGGCCCGCTCTGGCTGCACTGGCCTAAAATCTGACAGGGGAGGATGAACCAGTCAGTCAGCATGAGCAGAAACTGGGCAGCAGCTGCTGGTGGGCACAGACTTGCAGGGCCAGATCCTGCCTCTGCACACAGTTTGAACTCAAGCATGAGCCAGTGCCCGGGTGTTCTGTGCGGCTCTGTTTGTGCTGCTCTTCTGGGCAACTGAGGCATTCACCTGGGCAGAGAGCTCGGGTGTCTCTGGGCACTCAGGCTCTGCCAAAGCCTAGTGGATGCCCTTCCGTTCTTTCCAGTGGTTTCATGGGTTTTGTTTCAGGCCCAAAATGTTTCCTCATTTTCCCCAATGCCCTCTGAACTTTTAGTTTAATTCAGCAATTTAAAGACCAGCCTGTTCATAATTTAAATGAGGAAACGTGTGCAGAGATGTCTTTGAAACTAAAGTTGCTGCATCACTGCGCTCAGATGGGAGTTGTGTTTTAACTAGTTATATGGTTCGTGAAATATTAGATGGAAGGGAGTAAATGAAGAGGAGTTGGACTGAGTTTCTCCTCTGCCTCTGTATGCAACTGTCAGGGCATACCACAAGTCAACATTTAGCACAATTGATGTAATCTGGTGGTTTCAAATGCAAATGGATTAAAAAAGCAATGTAGAACAGTTGCTATAGTGCCGATATTTGATTGACATGCATAACAGGGTAAGCTAAATTGTTTGTTTAAAGTTTAATTTATTGTTGGTAGGCTACTTGGCAGATTATTGTGAAACCCCAGATAAAATTCCTGTAAATTCATGATCTCCTTGCTTTTTTAAAGTTTTTTTTAATCAAATTGTTCTTTCTTCCCCTGAACATGCTGTTGCGTGTGATGACCTGGCCTAAGAATAGATATTTTTCATGAACCGTCCCACTGAAAGACAGGCAAGAGAGGTAGAGTGGCATTTAAATTTAAAGCCAAAGAAAACCAGAGAGATCAATCTCTAGTTGTGTAATTAAAACATTTCCTGCCCAGAGAGCTTGAAGATCAGGCTGAACACTGTGCAATGCGTAGCTGAGTGTGTACATTTAACAATGTCAATGGATCTGGACTATTAAAAACTTCAGCTGACTGACATGTATTTTGTTGTTCGTCCTCTTTCCAGAGGGTGACATAAGATAAGGTTGTGCTAAGAACTCTTCAAAAAGATATCTGCTAATTACGGATGCTTCTGGTTTTGTCTTCAACTCTCATATCTTGGGTTCAATTTTTTGAAGCTGCGATTTTTGGCAGCTAGGGTGTTGCAGCTCTGTTGGCGTTCCAGAGGTGTAAGGCATTTCTTGCGTGGAGCAGGGTCGGGCCTTACTCTGACAGTCTTCATGGTCTTGGTCTCTATGTTTGTTGATTTGGCAGTTTTTCACCAATGAAGAGGAGGGAGATGCAGTTTGTTCCCTTTGGATTGCTCAGTGTATGCACTAAAGACAATATTTAGTGTATTAGCTTGGGAAATGGAAAAGACTTGAGAGGTTGTTGCATTTCATATTGGACCCATGTTTATTGCTCCAAATATAGAAGAGGACTTGTGCGTAACATGAGGGGTCTTTCAAGGGACAAAGACTGGCAGCAGGTACACTGCCACACTGGCCACTACGACTGCCTAGTCCTAGGACTCTTTTAGACTGAGCAGCCCTTCAGAGCTGTTGTACTACCGGCTAGTCAGTCTCGTTAAAATCTTGAGAGCATGGTGTGGCAAAAGCCGTGGGTCCTTGGCTTTGACCTGCACAGGCTGATACCGAAGTGAGCGATGGGTTGCCCAGTGTCTGTGCTTTCTAACCCAGAAGGAGCTGGGTTCTCAAGAGAGATCCTTCATCACTTGCCTCTTTTCTGACACCTGGGTCTGGAGGAGGACTTGCTTGTGTCCTGCCAGTGCAAAGCATGCTCTCCACAGAAGGGCCGAGGTGCTGAAGAGGTGGTAGCTGGCTGAGTGCTGGAGCAATATTGTGGTGGGATTCCTGAAGACGTAGGAGTCTGCTTGCTGCCCCGACTTTGGTGCAAACTCTTTGCTTTCCTACAGAGCATGTTTGGATTTTATTTAGTTCAAGGAAATAGGTTACATAGAGCAGAGCTGCTGATTTTTGGTAAAATGTAATAAAGTAGCTGTAAAAAAATGTAAAACTATAACACAGTAACTGTATTTAGAGAGCGAAATTGATCTCAGCAATGCAAGTTGCACTTCAAACTGTAGCCATGTGGGGACAGCCAGCAAAACCATACTGCCGTACCATATGCTTCCTGGCCTGTAAATGCCATGGAAGTTATGTGCAATTGAATTTATCAATATGTTTGTGGGATAAACATTCTTGTCTGTCTATTTAAATAATAGCCTGCAGTCACTGTTGTGCTCACAACAATGGTCCCTGAAATAGGCAGGATGGTTCCTAATCTTGCTGTTGTGGACTGGTTTTCCTGAGTTGTTTGAGAGTTCTCTTGGTGTAGAGGCCAAATGGAGAACTGCTTTTTGAAACAGGCTTTTTTGTTCGTGACCAAATTAGTGGTTAGGCAGACAACATTGTAACAGATATGCAGCTGAATCCCAACTGAGAAAATTGTTCAAAACAGAAGGTTAGATTTAAGCCTATTTTTTGACACCTGAAATTGAAGCAACTTAATTTTCTGTATAGGTGTTCAAAGTGGCAAATTTGATGTACGCTCCCTGTGATGGAGGGAACATTAAAGAAAGGGAAATTGCTGTAAAAAAAGGATGGAAATGTGGATGCTGAAGGAGGCTTTGGCTGAAGACACAAGTAAATAGTCCCTTCATCAGAGCAGAATTTGCATCCAAGTTAATAACATATATGCTAACTTTCAAGCCAGTGAAAATAATATGGAAACAGTGTTCTGTCTTGAAAATATGTTTTGGTGCTAGCAGTTTCTGTTAACCTGAGTAGACGGAAGAAAGCAGGTTTTTTGGTGTTAGATACCAGACAATAATGGCTTAGAGCTGGCTGTGAAAACTGCAGGAAAATTCTTTTGTGGACGTAAAGTTGGATAAGTGATCTACCTGGAGCTGGGATCTGGATTAGATGGCTTCTAGAGGTTCCTCCCAACCCAAGTTATTATTGTAGGTCTTTGCACAAGCTGCCAGAAGCTCTGTCACTGTCATGCCTACCACCAGTTGGGAGGCAGCAGGAGGAAGGGGAGCATGAGGCATGTGGTAGGGTAGTGCAGTGGTGCAGGAGTTCTGGGACATCTCCCTCCCTGGTGATGTACCGTATACTGCACTTCTGACAAAGCCCGTGGCTGGGTGGCAAGGGAGCTGGAGTCCATGGCAGTAATCCAGCTCCAAACGTTGTATGATATGGTGATGGCCTGGTGAAGGTCAGAGTTTATCACCTGAGGAGGCTGTTGTGACAGTCGATCTTGGAGGAGACTTTCAGGGCTCAGCTTTCTTGGACCCTGTGCCTCGGTGGTGGGATGCTGGTCAATGCTGAACTGCTGTATCTAACATAGGAGTCAGTTGTTTCAGATAGGAACATTGCACAGACAGTAAGGCGTTGCTTTTACGTAATCTAAGCAGAATGTATCCGACAAAATGTTGGGCTTGATTCATCAAGATAGCATTTTGTGCAGCAAACTATTGGGTAAGTATGTATAACTTAAGCTGTAATAATTTGGCTGTCAAAGGGATTATATGCATCTGTACTGATTTTATTTCAGATTTCTTGGAACCTACAATAGCCTTACAGACAAACACCTGGTTGGATATTTCCGCAATGCCAGGATAAGACGACATCTTCAGAGATCAGGACTGGTGAGACTGAACAGTTTCCTTTTCTGAGAAAAAAAAGAGGAGAATTCTTTGTTTCCTCTAATAGTGGACAAATCAAACCACTAATGGATTTGTTGTTTGTTTGTTAGAGGTATGTGATGTCATTGGTGAGGAGTTGACCAGCTAGCCAAATGTAAAATCATGCTGTGCCAGATCACAGCCATGTGATCACACTGAGACTGAGGGCAGGTTTGTTTGATCCAGGCATTTTCTGCTGCATTATTACCTACCATAGGTCATCTAGATAACAGAATCACAGAATCACTTCATTGGAAAAGACCCACCGGATCATCGAGTCCAACCATTCCCATCAATCACTAAACCATGCCCCTCAGCACCTCATCCACCCGTCCCCTAAGCACCTCCAGGGAAGGTGACTCAACCACCTCCCTGGGCAGCCTCTGCCAGTGCCCAATGACCCTTTCCGTGAACATTTTTTTCCTAATGTCCAGCCTAAACCTCCGCTGGCAGAGCTTGAGGCCATTTCCTCTTGTCCTGTCCCAGGTCACTTGGGAGAAGAGGCCAGCTCCCTCCTCTCCGCAACCTCCTTTCAGGTAGTTGTAGAGAGCAATGAGGTCTCCCCTCAGCCTCCTCTTCTCCAGGCTGAACAACCCCAGCTCTCTCAGCCGCTCCTCATGAGACTTGTTTTCCGGCCCCTTCACCAGCTTTGTCGCTCCAGAGCCTCAACATCCTTCTTGTGGTGGGGAGCCCAGAACCGAACACAGTATTCGAGGTGTGGTCTCACCAGTGCTGAGTACAGAGGGAGAATAAGCTCCCTGGACCTGCTGGTCACACCGTTTCTGCCTAGGGCTGCATTACTGAAATCGGAATGACAGAAAGCCAGAGCTCGGAGCTTAGCTCTGTGTGCTAAGCAGTTTTGAAGAGAGTAGTTGCAGCTGAGGAAATGCTTCACCTGACATTGAGCATGTTTCAGGATGACAAGGTCCAAGGGCCACCTGGGGCTCTGAAGGTGCTGCCATGGGGGCTGCTGGTGAATGATGATTCCACACAAGAAGGGATGTGCTAAGAGTCAATACGGAGGCCATACTCCATGGAATATCAAGCTTATGCTTCCACTGCAGCTTCTGTAATGCAGCAGTCATAATGACTGTCTGCCTGAAACTGCAAAGAGTGGCTGACATGGATTGATGATGTATCTAAACATTGGAAAGCTTTGGCTTAGCCCTGGGCTTCTGCTCAGTAAATGCATTTGCAGTAAGAAGTTACAAATGGCACTGTATTACTGCACAGTTCTGGTGATGTGAGAATGCTTGTCAATCTGCTTGTATTTCACATCCAGGCAGAAGAAGATATTTCATGGAGATGTTTTGATAAATTTAGAATGTTTGATGTTTTTTGCTCCATATTTCTTTTTGCTTACTGGCGTTTTTCTCTGCGAGAGCTTTCAGTTTGCAAATATACAGACTCATATTGAGTCTTGTGGTTCTTTTTTTGAAACTGAAATCTAAAGCATCTTTGACTCTATTAGCTGTTTAAATAGCTTCAATGTTATTTTTCAAAAGTGTCTAATGGAAAACTGAAGGATTTGGTAAAGGTGAATGTGCTGAATATTTTTAAAAATACTTATGCACTCCTAGGTGTAACGCTGGTTAGCACAGGCAGACACAGTCCTCACACAGTAGGAAGGCGAGTGTTTAATTACCCTTCACTGACCTGGGCAATGGCCCATGAAGAGTAAGGCTGAGTAAGGCATTTGTTAGAAAATGTGACTGCTGCTCTCCTGCTCTTGTTTGGCTGGTGGGGTCCATGCAGTGAAAGAAACTACAGTTTTGTTCTGGGAAGGGGAGCTCCAGCAACAGGACAGAAAGCAGAGGTGGTACTCTGTTTGAAAACATACTTTAGTCTGCCTTCTCTTCTTTTTAGTCACATTATATTTGTTTACCACAGATCTCAAGGAGTGGAAGAATAATATCTGAGAAAGAATACCAACAAAATGCTCGGAGGAAGGATCAGCTAAGATATGTGCGGGAGTGCCTGGTTTGGGCCATATTTCGTAAGGTCCTTGATATGGAGGTATGCATTTACTAGGCATCTGTAAGCCTTTTCAAATACTTCCCAGCAGTTAGACAGTGGCTATTATCTCGTACCAGTCTGTTTTCGGTAGCTGTGCCCTCATGCTCTCCTGAAAATGTATCTCCTGCTGGGAAGAGGGACAATCTTTGTACTTGGCGTCCCCCACATGGAACCTCCACTGGCCTCTAGCTGTTAAACCATACTGCCATTAGAACAGACACCATCCTGGCTCACTTACTGCATGCTGGCAGTTGACAGATACTGGGGTGATAGTCACAGGCTAGTCTGCTTAAAAAGTTCTAATAAAACCAAAATAATTTGAACATGGTTATATATGTTACCCGAGTACAAGATTTGGTCACATTGCCGCTACGTATCAAGAGTGCAGCTGGTCCCTACAGCTTTACAAATGCTCAGTTGTTCCCTTTCCGATGTTAATAGACACAGATGTAATGCAAATGGATTGAATCAGTAGTAGTTTAATAGCTGGGCAAAATGAGGATAATGGCCAGGGAGCAGGTGAGTGATAAGCAGGACAGAAGCAAATGCTCTTACATTCACTGACATCTCATAACGTGTATTAATGAGATTTCTCTTTCTCTGGCTTTGATAGCGTCATCACCAGATGGAAAAGAAAAGGAAACTTGAAAATTCCGTGAAGAAGAAGAGGGTGCAGGAAATCAAGGTAAGGCTCAAATGCTATCAAGTACTGATGGGACTTGCTAGTTTTGCCCTGTGCTAATTAACAGCCCTGAGTCAGGCCAATGATTCATTGAATCAAGAGTCCTGTCTCTGTTGTTTATGGAAAAAGTACAAGGAACAAGCAAGTAGAGGATGGTCCTGCCCCAGGTTACATCTTCTTCCTCTATCGAACAGCTCAGGAGCTCCCATTCATACACATGATTCCCTTTGAATCAACTTATTATTTTGGTTCTGCAGTATTCTTAGTTGTGGAATTTAATTGTCAGTTGGATAAAATGGCACTTGCTCGAATTTCTGCACGATAATTAATGTATCTGCTGGCTGATAATTCTGTTTGATGATCCATTGTTCTCATTATGAAAAAAGTTAATAACTATTCCCCTTTTCCAAGACATTTGTGATTTTACATGTGTTTTTCATATCCCTTCTCAGTTTCCCAAGCTGAAGACCCTCTGTCTGTTGAATCTTTCATACGTGAGCCATTCCAGTCTTCTCATTACTGTTACCATCTTTTTACCTTGTTTAGTTCTACTCTTTCTGTTCTGAAACGAGGGACGAGAACTGGATGAATAATTTAAGATACTTGTTGATGTTCTTCTCGTATTGCTAGACACTATCTGCTTCTGACTGCTGCTGAGTGAATTTTCGGTTGTTTGCTTCTCTTCATGATGTTTATCTGAACCAGCATGTAACTAATGAAAAGAGCTTTCAGAAGTCTTTCCTTTGGTGTTGTGTAGGTAGAGCTTGATCCTGTAGTTGTTACAGTAATGGAAATCCTAGAGAAGTCAATGATTCTCCCTTTGAAGTCACATGGACACATATGGGAAAAGTTGTTGTCATTTTGGCTGACATGTCCTCAACATCCTATCTCTTCATTCGAGCCTGCATTGAGAAGCATGCACTGGGAAGCTAGCTGCTTCTTTGAGCAGTTAAAGAACAGTTCTGAAACTTTTAAATTTTAATAATGCATTTGTGAGCAATTTGTCAGGTAACAAAAGGAGGAGATTTTAATGAAAAACACTGCTCACTATCATAATTGCAAAAGCATTATTTACTGATTGAACTCCTGCTGGTAGAAAGTTGCCACTGCGGAAGCAGTGACCAAGGCACCCTATTGAGGGATTCTGGACTTGGATAATTTTGGAACATAAACGAAAACTGCTTCCTTCAGTGAGAAGTGTAAAGGAGACGCCTGCAGATATATGATCTGTGGCTTTGCTGTGGTGCCACACTAGGACACAGGAACCTGTCTGCAAAATTAGTATTGTAATTTAATTCTCACTTCATACATTCAGTGAATTTGATTGAGTAGCTAATCTGAAAGGAAAGGAGAAAATGCAATGACTGGGCAAGGGAGGATAAGAAATGTAGCTATCTATTTCCAGGAGGGTAATCAGCCCAGTGTGGAGCTCTAGAGCTGAAAAGGCAGGGAGGGGCACTGTCAGAGCAAGGAAATGGCAGATGCGCTCAAATTTTAAAAAGAAAAAGACCTTGAACTAAATCAAGAAGTGGGAGATATACAGAAATAGGCAGATGAATTGAACTTGTGGAGATCTGCAGCTGTAGAAGGCTGCAGGGGAATGAATCAGAGATCAGAACAAGTCTTTTCCCTCATCTCTCTCTCATTCTGCAATCAGGTGTTCGGTTGGATCTAGGCAATTTGATTATCATAGCTGTCTGATGAAAGACAGAGGGAAGGCAAGCTCAGACATTGCTGTTAAGGCTATTTAGCACCTCGGAGACATACATTTCTATTTTTTAGGTGGAAAAGTCAAGAAAATCAGTGGAGGTTGCTAGCTCTGTGTACACCCCACATCCACCACTCGGTCCACGAAATCATTATAGGCCTCATCCTTTCGTGGTGAGAGAACCGTCTGGTCAGTCACAACTGGTGAGTTTCACCAAATGCTCTACACGCTATAACATAAGCACGCACAGCCAAAAGTGTGTACATACACCTGTGACATCTATGCCTAGTGTAAAGCAATGATCACCCTGATTGTGCCACATGAGGGCTTCATCTTGCCCCACTCAAGGCTGATTTCCTTTTTGCGGGATTGCGTACTTAAAGAGAAATCTCCAGAAGCTGATGTTGCAAGAGCGTCACATCAGAACCTAGAGAAAAATGGCTTTGCTTTGTGATAAATCTGCTTTAATCTTTCCTTTTTGTCTGCCTTGTCACCCAAGCTTCGGCTGGTGTCCTTACCATGAGTATCGTCAATGAATACTGTGACTGCAGACAAGCTTACACATGTTATAAAACCCTGAAAGCAAGAGAGGTTTTTTAGAGAACAGAGTTGAAGGGGCAAAGTGAGACTAAAGTTCATTCCAGAAGGCCATGCTTTGGAGTGCTGGCTCAGAAATTTCTTACTCTGTTGATGGGAAGAGAAGGAATGTTAATATACTGTTGAAAAAGAATGATACTGAAGTCCAAGGTCAACTATGTAGTGCAGTTTTATCTGGTTCTCCGTTTCTATAATGATGATGCAAACTGAAGGATATTGTTCAGTCCTGAACGACCTTCTCCTTTCCATCCCATACAGAGGGCACGTGGAGCTGTAGGTGATGAGAGTGGTGAACATCCTTCTCATCAACAGCAAGCCAAGGAGAATGCCTTTTCCAAGATGGTGAGTTAGCTCAGTTAAACAGTTTTTTTTTGGGGGGGGGGGGGGGGGGCGGGGGGAGGTTTTTAACATTTCAATGCGGTATTCTGAAGAATATAGAAGGAAAAGATAAAATAAAAAAGTCAGAAAAGTGTTCAGCATTGAACAGTCATGCTTTTGTGGTGTACTGTCTCAATGTGCATGTGGTGAAGCCACAGAAACAGCATGCTGCTACAGTTCCTTTCAGTTCATTGCATTTGCTTCGAGGCTGCACTGTGAAGAGACAGTAGCAAAACCTATATTTATAGTCAAGAATTCTTTTGTATGCTCCAGTTTGTGGATACTCAGTTAGAGATGCCTAAAGTGGTCTGGCTCTTTGGAGGCAGTCCAGAAAATCTCGTTTCCCCGGGATACCTACGAGTCACTCATCACTTCCAAATATCTTGATCAGTGCTATTTTTTATTTTATGATTCTACTCTGCACTGGAAATGATCCACTGAGATTTTCTATCTGTTTTCTTTTTCATTTTTAGACTTCTTGGCGACCAAATACAGCTCCAGGAAATATGCCACAACCTCTTCGCCTCCAGCCACTTCGTAGCTATGCTGCCATGGGGTCTGCTCCAAAGGCTCCGCACCACACACTTGGACACGATCAGCAGTTTGCTGGTGGGGTAAGGCTGGATTTCATTCTGAAGATAATGCAGATTCATGGAGAGTTTTATAATACTGCTTTAGTACTGCAGTTCCTAGAAGTGCATACTGCAGGCAACACGCCTTCTAAATCTCTATCAGCTTTTATTTAAACACTCCTTTTTAATCTCCATTTAATTTTCAAGACATTGTCTTAGTGGTCTAATGCCTAGTTTTTGATCACAGCCTGGAGAAAATGTGGTGACTTGTCTTTTATAGGATAAAATCTCTCTGTGTGCAAATTTTTCGACCTCTACATAGATTTTCTTTTATGTAGAGAGGGAAGCAGCCATCTGGGTAAGATCAATAACTCAGGAATATTTTCACACAGTCTTACATGATTTAATCTTCATCTACAGCTGAAAAGCAGCAAGACCCATCTTTCTTTTTTTACCATCCCTACTAGTAAATCACACTAGAAGGTTCAGAGAATGAGAGCTTTTTGGTGTAGCCAAACATGGCCTTAATATGTATTCAGTTACTTTCAGATGAGATTTGGACTTGTCTTCTGTTCGAGAAAAAGCATTATGTGATTGACTGTATGATAGGAGTTCCATGGGAATGGAGGATTTTGGATCTGCGACCACTGACAGGCAGAAAATACATGAAAAACTCTGTGCTGCTGTGCATTTGTGCCGTATTATGAGGGTCATGATCTTCCCTCCAAGAATTTGCTGACACTCTCTGTGTCTTCTCAAATTATGGGTGATTTGCGTTGTTTCTTTAATGCTCAAAACAGCTAAATCAGTCATAGAACATGAAGATGATGCAGAACTCAGATCCAGAGCCAGCAATGTTTGCAGAATTTATTCTCTAGAGATGTTCTGCTTTTCAGGGCCTTGATCCTCTGTTTGCAATTCATTCAGAAAGAGGATTTTGAGCAACTTCTTGTATAACTGGTGCCAAATAATGTTAGTGTGGGTAGAGCTTGATCCTGTAGTTGTTACAGTAATGGAAATCCTAGAGAAGTCAATGATTTTCCCTATGAAGTCACATGGACACATATGGGAAAAGTTGTTGTCATTTTGGCTGACATGTCCTCAACATCCTATCTCTTCATTCGAGCCTGCATTGAGAAGCATGCACTGGGAAGCTAGCTGCTTCTTTGAGCAGTTAAAGAACAGTTCTGAAACTTTTTAATTTTAATAATGCTTTTGTGAGCAATTTGTCAGGTAACAAAAGGAGGAGATTTTAACGAAAAACACTGCTCACTATCATAATTGCGAAAGCATTATTTACTGATTGAACTCCTGCTGGTAGAAAGTTGCCACTGCGGAAGCAGTGACCAAGGCACCCTATTGAGGGATTCTGGACTTGGATAATTTTGGAACATAAACGAAAACTGCTTCCTTCAGTGAGAAGTGTAAAGGAGACGCCTGCAGATATATGATCTGTGGCTTTGCTGTGGTGCCACACTAGGACACAGGAACCTGTCTGCAAAATTAGTATTGTAATTTAATTCTCACTTCATACATTCAGTGAATTTGATTGAGTAGCTAATCTGAAAGGAAAGGAGAAAACGCAATGACTGGGCAAGGGAGGATAAGAAATGTAGCTATCTATTTCCAGGAGGGTAATCAGCCCAGTGTGGAGCTCTAGAGCTGAAAAGGCAGGGAGGGGCACTGTCAGAGCAAGGAAATGGCAGATGCGCTCAAATTTTAAAAAGAAAAAGACCTTGAACTAAATCAAGAAGTGGGAGATATACAGAAATAAGCAGATGAATTGAACTTGTGGAGATCTGCAGCTGTAGAAGGCTGCAGGGGAATGAATCGGAGATGAGAACAAGTCTTTTCCCTCATCTCTCTCTCATTCTGCAATCAGGTGTTCGGTTGGATCTAGGCAATTTGATTATCATAGCTGTCTGATGAAAGACAGAGGGAAGGCAAGCTCAGACATTGCTGTTAAGGCTATTTAGCACCTCGGAGACATACATTTCTGTTTTTTAGGTGGAAAAGTCAAGAAAATCAGTGGAGGTTGCTAGCTCTGTGTACACCCCACATCCACCACTCGGTCCACGAAATCATTATAGGCCTCATCCTTTCGTGGTGAGAGAACCGTCTGGTCAGTCACAACTGGTGAGTTTCACCAAATGCTCTACACGCTATAACATAAGCACGCACAGCCAAAAGTGTGTACATACACCTGTGACATCTATGCCTAGTGTAAAGCAATGATCACCCTGATTGTGCCACATGAGGGCTTCATCTTGCCCCACTCAAGGCTGATTTCCTTTTTGCGGGATTGCGTACTTAAAGAGAAATCTCCAGAAGCTGATGTTGCAAGAGCGTCACATCAGAACCTAGAGAAAAATGGCTTTGCTTTGTGATAAATCTGCTTTAATCTTTCCTTTTTGTCTGCCTTGTCACCCAAGCTTCGGCTGGTGTCCTTACCATGAGTATCGTCAATGAATACTGTGACTGCAGACAAGCTTACACATGTTATAAAACCCTGAAAGCAAGAGAGGTTTTTTAGAGAACAGAGTTGAAGGGGCAAAGTGAGACTAAAGTTCATTCCAGAAGGCCATGCTTTGGAGTGCTGGCTCAGAAATTTCTTACTCTGTTGATGGGAAGAGAAGGAATGTTAATATACTGTTGAAAAAGAATGATACTGAAGTCCAAGGTCAACTATGTAGTGCAGTTTTATCTGGTTCTCCATTTCTATAATGATGATGCAAACTGAAGGATATTGTTCAGTCCTGAACGACCTTCTCCTTTCCATCCCATACAGAGGGCACGTGGAGCTGTAGGTGATGAGAGTGGTGAACATCCTTCTCATCAACAGCAAGCCAAGGAGAATGCCTTTTCCAAGATGGTGACTTAACTCAGTTAAACAGTTTTTTTTGGGGGGGGAGGGGGGGCGGGGGGAGGTGTTTAACATTTCAATGCGGTATTCTGAAGAATATAGAAGGAAAAGATAAAATAAAAAGTCAGAAAAGTGTTCAGCATTGAACAGTCATGCTTTTGTGGTGTACTGTCTCAATGTGCATGTGGTGAAGCCACAGAAACAGCATGCTGCTACAGTTCCTTTCAGTTCATTGCATTTGCTTCGAGGCTGCACTGTGAAGAGACAGTAGCAAAACCTATATTTATAGTCAAGAATTCTTTTGTATGCTCCAGTTTGTGGATACTCAGTTAGAGATGCCTAAAGTGGTCTGGCTCTTTGGAGGCAGTCCAGAAAATCTCGTTTCCCCGGGATACCTACGAGTCACTCATCAGTTCCAAATATCTTGATCAGTGCTATTTTTTATTTTATGATTCTACTCTGCACTGGAAATGATCCACTGAGATTTTGTAGCTGTTTTCTTTTTCATTTTTAGACTTCTTGGCGACCAAATACAGCTCCAGGAAATATGCCACAACCTCTTCGCCTCCAGCCACTTCGTAGCTATGCTGCCATGGGGTCTGCTCCAAAGGCTCCGCACCACACACTTGGACACGATCAGCAGTTTGCTGGTGGGGTAAGGCTGGATTTCATTCTGAAGATAATGCAGATTCATGGAGAGTTTTATAATACTGCTTTAGTACTGCAGTTCCTAGAAGTGCATACTGCAGGCAACACGCCTTCTAAATCTCTATCAGCTTTTATTTAAACACTCCTTTTTAATCTCCATTTAATTTTCAAGACATTGTCTTAGTGGTCTAATGCCTAGTTTTTGATCACAGCCTGGAAAAAATGTGGTGACTTGTCTTTTATAGGATAAAATCTCTCTGTGTGCAAATTTTTCGACCTCTACATAGATTTTCTTTTATGTAGAGAGGGAAGCAGCCATCTGGGTAAGATCAATAACTCAGGAATATTTTCACACAGTCTTACATGATTTAATCTTCATCTACAGCTGAAAAGCAGCAAGACCCATCTTTCTTTTTTTACCATCCCTACTAGTAAATCACACTAGAAGGTTCAGAGAATGAGAGCTTTTTGGTGTAGCCAAACATGGCCTTAATATGTATTCAGTTACTTTCAGATGAGATTTGGACTTGTCTTCTCTTCGAGAAAAAGCATTATGTGATTGACTGTATGATAGGAGTTCCATGGGAATGGAGGATTTTGGATCTGCGACCACTGACAGGCAGAAAATACATGAAAAACTCTGTGCTGCTGTGCATTTGTGCCATATTATGAGGGTCATGATCTTCCCTCCAAGAATTTGCTGACACTCTCTGTGTCTTCTCAAATTATGGGTGATTTGCGTTGTTTCTTTAATGCTCAAAACAGCTAAATCAGTCATAGAACATGAAGATGATGCAGAACTCAGATCCAGAGCCAGCAATGTTTGCAGAATTTATTCTCTAGAGATGTTCTGCTTTTCAGGGCCTTGATCCTCTGTTTGCAATTCATTCAGAAAGAGGATTTTGAGCAACTTCTTGTATAACTGGTGCCAAATAATGTTAGTGTTGGAAGATTCTGGCTGACTGCTTTGGAATTTGCTTGCCATCTGAAAGAATGCAGCAGTGCTGTGGGGTTGTGCAGTATTCTGCCTGCCTGGAAGGAGAACTCTGGGTGGTTACAAGTAGTATGTGCTTAACAATGATATTGTCTATATCTCTAAGGGCTACATTTTCAAGCAGCCTGTCCATTGCTTTGCAAATTAAAACAAAGAGGTTTAGCGTATAAATGTTTTCATAAACGTAATGGCAAGCACCAAGTGAGGAAATTGTTCTAGAGGTATGAGTGTTACTAATTGTAAAGAGCAGTCAAACCATGAGTAGCTCAATATGCGTGGTAGCTATGTTTTTGTGTTACCTACTTAACCTGGTTAAAATGTTTTTGCAGGGGGACAGGAGTGGGTTAAGACTTATGAATTCAGTGGAACATGTAACTGGTATATCCCGGTATCAACTCCCAGTCATCAACAATTATATGATACCAGTGCCACCTCCCCCTCTGGAAAAGGAAGACAAGAATGTAAATGCAGTGAGAACTAGGATGCTCAGCAGCAGATTATTTCATCCCACCACTGCTGCAAATGACACAGGGCAGCTTTTAACAAAGGTGAGTTATTCCTGTCTGCTTCTCTGTTTATTGTTACGTTACCTTCCCCGTGGGTATATTTGCCTAAAGCTGAAAGATGTGTCTATCTAGTTTGCATAAAGATTCACTGAATTTTTGAAAGAAAAAAAAATATAACTATTAAAAGACATAGCTAGCACCCTTTTCTCTGTATACTAAAACATTGGGTGTTTTTCATCAGCTAGGGGTAAAAAGGTGCTTGAACAAAAAAGCGCAGGAACTCCTACTTATGGCCTTCTGTCTTAGTCAATCTGATCCTGTCTCTGACTGTATCTGGTGCCAGAACTTCAGCAGGATAGGGGAAAAGCTGTGAGTGTGTGAAAACTTCTGTTACACTCTATCTCCAGGCAGTCTTGACTGCTGCAAGGGAATTGTAGGAACCCAGGACTGGGAGAGACATTCAAACTTGGTCCCTGCCATTCTGGGAAATTCAATGCAATGGATTTTCAATGAAAAATATTTTATTGCCCTTCTGCATGTTACAAAACTCTTCCCAATTTAAACACCTCAAGCCTGTCTTAAAGGGCTGGCAGCCTCAAGAGCATTCCACATATAGGTGATCTTTGAGTTCACCTTTTGTTAGAGCTGGAAGCCAAATGCACTTTTTGTGTATTTTCTGCTGCAGAATTCTGGAGGATTCCCTAAGCCCTCGTTACACAGCAACGCATCTGTTACCATGATCTTCCTAGGAAAAGGTTTGCATTTATCTCATGACAGTACTGACTACAGAGATGAAATCAAAATCTATCAGCAGCATTGTGGAGGACAAAACATTTGTGTCTACAACGGCAAGCTGTTGGAAGGAGGTAAGGATAAAGAGTCCAAGAGTTTGTATGGATTCTAGTAACATCTTCTTTATTGGCTAAAATGTTGATGTGATACTAAAATGATTCCAGCTGAGCTCAGTCAAGATGTGTGCCTCCAGACTAAACCTGATCTACTGCTTCATGATTGAAAAGGATGTTACGATTACTTTTTCAAATAACAAAAGAATGAATTCCTTCCTGCTGGAATGGGCTCAGGTCACTTTAGAAAGATGCTCTGACTTGTGGGTGAAGGAAGTACAACCCCTTCTCCCCAGCATGGGTCTGGGTAGCAGCCTCAGTGCCCTTCAGGCCTGGATGCTGAACGGTGCCCCTGCAGAGCAGCTGAAACAGCTCCAGGCACACACGAGGAATCCTAAACTTTCTGTGCTTAATTTAACCTCTTGTAAACCATGTGACAGTTAATTTTTTTGAGACAGGAGGCTCTGGTTTTGGTTCTGCTGAAGCACTGAGTGGCCAAATCGATGATGTATTTGCTTGTCACAGTGGTGTCCTGCTTGGTACTCCTCGATTGGGAAGAGACAAGGCCGCTATGTGGGGAGGCAGTAGAGTCTTAGCAGCTAATTAATACAGCTGAGAACCATGTACCTGACCTCAGAGTGCTGGACACTTTAGTGGTGATGCTGATGAGACACAACAATTGCAACCGGCTGATAGAAAGGCATTGCCTTTTCCTTTGATCCGTTTCCTTTCTGTGATTACAGAGACTTTCCAGTTTGTCTCAAAGAGGCACCGTGGTTTCCCATTCAGCCTCACCTTTTTCCTCAATGGATTGCAAGTGGACAGGTTGAGCTGTTGCTGTGAGTACAAACATCACAAGAATACCAGGCTGGGAGGCAGACATGGATACTTTGGTTTTCTCAATGTGAAAGGAGCTTCTCCTTGCTACAGGTATGGAGATGAATATGCTTTGCTCACAAGGACTTCACAGCCCAGTTTTTAGAGAGTTTATCACTTGTTTCTTCTATTTTAATCTTTCACTCTGCAGCTCTGTAGAACCTGGTCTGTTTTTCAGCTCCCCAAGAAATGTGTAGAATTGAGCTTATTCCTCAGGGTCCCACATCCAAGAATGCCATCCAGGTCAGCTACCTTTGTGCTGCCTCGTCAGTCTCTCTGTTGAGCATGCCCAGCAGTGGATAGTGTTTGCACTGGATCTGTCAGCTTGTCAGGAGGCAGTCAGCACTTTCTCTGCAGTCCAATGTGGAGGAGTAGCTGTGGGTGGTATACATGAGATGCTTGTGTGTTTCTGGTGGAAGTGATAGTGGAATAAATATTGGGAGCATTGCTGAGTTAACTGTAGTCTTCAGGGTTTTCTTTGTGATAGTGTGAACAGGATAATTTCTTTTTAAACAGCTCTGCCTCTGAGGTGGGATTCTGCTGTAACACTCCTGGCTGCTGAATAAGATAGTGTTGAATATTAGCCAGGTTTCAGACAACAAATCTGTGTAGAAGATTCTTTGTTTGGGGCAAAAGTCAATGCTTTGAGCAACAGCTGTGGTATTGCCAAGAAACCTCACATTTAATAAAATCCTGTGTTAAGTCATGCTAGACAAGTAAACTTCTGTACACATGGGTGATTTTTAAACTTTTTCTTTTTTTTCTAAGTAATTTTTAAAAAAGCAACAGTCAGTTGGAAGAAGAGACCATCCACAGAGCTATATTCTATTTTTTGGATAAGGACTAAATTCCAAGAAAAAAAACCCAAATTCCTTTATTGTACCATGCTTTATCCACTCCAGTCTAACACTGAACATGGTTTCTTTACACAAATTCCTTAGTATGTTCAAAGTAGTGACAAGTGTCTGCATTCAGAATGGATATAGCACCAACAGAGTTTAGGAAATGCCCAAATCTCAGCTTCTCTGTGATTTCTAGAGAGATTTGAAGTGAATTTTCTGAATGAGTAAAGTCTTCCAGAAATGAATCCCTTCCTGAGTCATCCTTACTTTCTGTCCCTTTTCCCCTCTTATTCTTAGCGATATCTCAGTTTTCCTGTTTCTCGTCAGTACAGCAAATCTTGTCTGGTGAATAAAATCATCTCCATTAACCAGATACTCTCCATAAATGGCAATTATTTTCACTCACTAATATTTGACTCCTATTTTGAGTATTGCACCACATCCACATATAAATACCCACTCTGATTCTCAGTAAAGATCCTAGTTTATTTTCCCTGTTGGGTTAAGGCTTTGATTCAAAACAGGTGATGCTGCAGTGATTTCTATGCTGATGCTGTGATCCTTGCACAAAGAGTTTTTTGCTGCCTGGGTCTAGCATTTCTGTACAGTAAAAGTGCTTCAATATCTCAAAAGTCCCTGAAAAAAATACGACGAACAAATAATTGAAAGGTAGGACCTTTATCAGAAATTGTCACGTTCTCACATTTACATTTCATGCCCACAGACTGAAAGGATTTCTAGACTGATTGTTGGGGATTTGACTGTAGTTTGTGAACAGCTGGAATATGAGGGTAATTGCAGTGAAGCCTTACATAAAAAAGCATTTCTGATGGCATCCTGATGCTTGCAGGGGTAGGAGCTGGCGTTTGGTGTAGCTTGAGATTAATGGACAGTTTTGATAATTTCAATTTCAATCTGTTTATGTTGCAATTGTTGCCTTTAAGTGCAGATAATGTTACTCTCCTTAAAGGAGGAGCTGCTTCTATATTTGTGGGGCACTTGAAGACTTGAGGGTGCTTCTCCAAGTAAGCCATTATCAGTAACCATGTTATCTGAGTGGCAATGCAAAGGCAGATAAATATCAAGTTTAACTTCTGATAAAGACCTAAACAGCTGTGTCTGCTACTCTTCTATTGTTCACAGAAAGAAAAATGTGATACTTCACAGTTTTCCGTGGTTATTTTTGATAGGTGCATTATTGGAAGGTATCTGGATAAAGAGCCATCCCCTCCCAAGACAAAGATGGAGAACCACGAGGAAAAGCTTGTAGATTCCTGGAGAGATGAAGTGCACAGTGAGCCAAGTAAAAGCAGCATTGTGCAGAAATCAAGCAAAGATTCACTGTTAGTCACCTTACCATGTAATGAAGAGAGTGTGGAAACTAGTGAGGACAAAATGGAGACCAGCGATGAGTACAGAAAGGAAGAAGAGGAAATATGTGGTAATGAGAGTGAAGATAGTCAGGAAGACACCAGGGAATCTGGTACAGTATTCAAAAACAAAAGAAGAGGGTGAAAAATGGGAGGGGATGATTGTGGAGAAGGGCGCCAGTCAGCAAATGAGCTCTAAATACTTGGGTCAGATCAGCACTTCAGGTCAACGGTCACTGACACCTGAGAAGCTGTGACCACTTACAGTTACTGGGGATTTGCACTTATATCCAACGAGTCACCAGGAAACCCAACATCCTATCTTGTATTTTAGAAGTGCTGTCTTTAATGGCCCTGAATAGTCAGAACCTCAGCTGTGCCCTTGGGTGCGTAAGTGACTCAGTCCTGGCCCTTGGAGGAAATGCTGTCAGCTCAGCTGACTCTTCTACTGCAGCCGTCAGGCAGTTTGGGAGGATCATTCTTCAAGACTGGCTGTTAATGGGCAAGACCTGGAGTCAGTGAGATAGTCTGTGGTTCTTGATCGAAATGTAGGTACAAAAGTGTGCAGTGCAGTGTCCGAGGCAGTCACTATTAATTCAGAAAGGCTAAACTGTCCTGGAATAATTTTTCTATAGAATAAATAGCATTTCCTGCCATTCAGTTTTTTTGGGTCAGCGCTTCTGATGTCTAGTGTTTTACATATCGAACTTCATGCAGTCCAAGTCCTACATCTTCATAAATTATCCCACAGAAAACTTGCAGGCAATTTCTCACTTATTAGACAAGCAATGAAATTCCATCCACCACACAGTGAATAAGTCAGGAGTGTCTTTTCCGTCTAGAACAGGGTTTTATTGCCCTCTAACATTTCTCCTCAATGGCTTTGTTAGATCCTGAGCTGACTTACATGCCTCTTGCTTGTCATAATGTACCAGGATTTTTCCATTTACTGCTGGTTTATAATTAATTGCTTTATCTTCCTTACGCGTGACAGTCCTATTGTGCAAACTGTTTCTCGAGTTAAATGGAAATATTACGTTCACGTTTTGGTTTCTAGGTGAATTAAATAAAGGTAATACAGCTGTTTGTGAGGAGGTTGATGCTGTAAGAAAGATGCAGTCTTTCTATAGAGTATAAAATCCAGCAGAAATTCAAATGAGGCTTGAAAAAACCTTGCTTATAAAATCATGCAATGATCAAAAAGAATCTTAATTTCTGTTTTCTTGTGATAATCATTTCAATTCAGATGAAGTGGTCAGTGAGACAAGTAAAAGCAGCATTGAGCAGAAATCAAGTAAAGATTCTGTTTTAGTCATCTTACCATTTAATGAAGAGAGTGTGGAAACTAGTGAAGACAAAATGGAGACCAGCGATGAGTATAGCCAAGAAGGAGAGGAAATACGTGTTTCTGAAAGTGAAGATAGTCAGGAAGACACCGGGGAATATGGTACGGTATTGAAAACCAAAAGAAGAGGGTGAAAAATGGGAGGGGATGATTGTGGAGAAGGGCGCCAGTCAGCAAATGAGCTCTAAATACTTGGGTCAGATCAGCACTTCAGGCCAACGGTCACTGACACCTGAGAAGCTGTGACCACTTACAGTTACTGGGGATTTGCACTTATATCCAACGAGTCACCAGGAAACCCAACATCCTATCTTGTATTTTAGAAGTGCTGTCTTTAATGGCCCTGAATAGTCAGAACCTCAGCTGTGCCCTTGGGTGCGTAAGTGACTCAGTCCTGGCCCTGGGAGGAAATGCTGTCAGCTCAGCTGACTCTTCTACTGCAGCCGTCAGGCAGTTTGGGAGGATCATTCTTCAAGACTGGCTGTTAATGGGCAAGACCTGGAGTCAGTGAGATAGTCTGTGGTTCTTGATCGAAATGTAGGTACAAAAGTGTGCAGTGCAGTGTCCGAGGCAGTCACTATTAATTCAGAAAGGCTAAACTGTCCTGGAATAATTTTTCTGTAGAATAAATAGCATTTCCTGCCATTCAGTTTTTTTGGGTCAGCGCTTCTGATGTCTAGTGTTTTACATATCGAACTTCATGCAGTCCAAGTCCTACATCTTCATAAATTATCCCACAGAAAACTTGCAGGCAATTTCTCACTTATTAGACAAGCAATGAAATTCCATCCACCACACAGTGAATAAGTCAGGAGTGTCTTTTCCGTCTAGAACAGGGTTTTATTGCCCTCTAACATTTCTCCTCAATGGCTTTGTTAGATCCTGAGCTGACTTACATGCCTCTTGCTTGTCATAATGTACCAGGATTTTTCCATTTACTGCTGGTTTAAAATTAATTGCTTTATCTTCCTTACGCGTGACAGTCCTATAGTGCAAACTGTTTCTCGAGTTAAATGGAAACATTACGTTCACGTTTTGGTTTCTAGGTGAATTAAATAAAGGTAATACAGCTGTTTGTGAGGAGGTTGATGCTGCAAGAAAGATGCAGTCTTTCTATAGAGTATAAAATCCAGCAGAAATTCAAATGAGGTTTGAAAAAACCTTGCTTATAAAATCACTGCAGTGATCAAAAAGAATCTTAATTTCTGTTTTCTTGTGATAATCATTTCAATTCAGATGAAGTGGTCAGTGAGCCAAGTAAAAGCAGCATTGAGCAGATATCAAGCAAAGATTCAGTGTTAGTCACCTTACCATGTCATGAAGAAAGTGTGGAAACTAGTGAGTACAAAATGGAGACCAGACACGAGTACAGCCAAGAAGAAGAGCAAACATGTGTTTCTGAGAGTGAAGAGAGTCAGGAAGACACTGGGGAATATGGTATGGTATTCAAAAAGAAAGGTTTTTTTTATAGCAAATAATAGATTGACAAGAAATTGTGTGTAGAGGAATTAAAGAAAAAAGTAATACCCTTTTTCAGATAAAATGAGCATGCTAAAAAAATATTGTAGGATAACAGCAGGCACGAAGGACTTGGCTTCTTCTAGGAGCGTGAAAGAGTTGTTGCAATGATTAAGATTCTAATTAAAAAATGTAAGGACATCTACAGTCTTAAAAGAAATGCAAGATGCTTACAATTTCTGCTACTCCCGTCCTCCAAAAGGCTGAGCTCTGAAAGCCTTGAGAGACACTCAGAGACAGCAGTGTGCCCAGGTGGCCCAAAAGGCCAATGGCATCTTGGCTTGTATCAGGAACAGCGTGACCAGCAGATCCAGGGAGGTTATTCTCCCCCTGTACTCGGCACTGGTGAGACTGCACCTTGAGTACTGTGTTCAGTTCTGGGCCTCTCACCACAAGAAGGATGTTGTGGCTCTGGAGCGAGTCCAGAGAAGGGCAACAAAGCTGGTGAAGGGGCTGGAGAATAAATCTTATGAGGAGCGGCTGAGAGAGCTGGGGTTCTTCAGCCTGGAGAGGAGGAGGCTGAAGTGAGACCTTATTACTCTCTAACTAACTACCTGAAGGGAGGGTGTGGAGAGGAGGGAGCTGGCCTCTTCTCCCAAGTGACAGGGGACAGGATGAGAGGGAATGGCCTCAAGCTCCGCCAGGGGAGATTTAGGCTTGAGATTAGGAAAAAGTTCTTCACGGAGAGGGTGGTTAGGCATTGGAACGGTCTGCCAAGGGAGGTGGTTGAGTCACCGTCCCTGGAGGTGTTTAAGGTTAGGGTAGACGAGGTGCTTAGGAGCATGATTTAGGGATTGGTGGGAATGGTTGGACTCGACGATCCAGTGGGTCTCTTCCAACCTGGTCATTCTGTGATTCTGTGATTCTGTGACTGAAGAGCTTGGTCCTTTACCGTGACTGTAGTTCCTTCTTGGGCCTCCCAGCTTTCTTCAGATGGATTTCTCTGCAGGGCTAAGCATTCTCATCACCCATCCAGCCTGTGTTTGGTTGGGATTGTTGTGGCAGTGTTTCAGCTTTGCTCTAGTAAGACCCATCATGCTCTGCTTGTTGCACGTTATCTCCTAACCAGTGCTGTCATTAGCAGCGCAAAACTAATTTATCAGAGAAAACGGTATATGCTGAAGCAAAAGGTGTGAAATTCTTCTCTGGGGTTGTTCAGTTGCAGGCTGAGTCTGGGCATATCACAGCTGGTGGTGTGACAGATCTGTCAGAAGTATGGGAATACCTGGGATGGGGTCCTGCTGCGCATTTTCTGATCTTGCTGTGCTCTTTGTGTCAGGGAGACATTGCTGATCACAAGAGAGAGAATTATTGTGAGCAGTATTTGTCATCTTTTCCTGAACTCTGTGTTTTGATAGACTGTCAATTCCCTTTTGTCAAATGTCGTGCAGGCAGTGCGCTGCAAAGAATGGAAACTGCCAGCTGCTCAGACTTCAGGCCTGTAGTCAGGTCAGAGTGAAATAGGTGCACCACACCTAGCAAAGCATTTGATATTTCAGCAAGTCATAGAAAGTGCTGTAGGCATCTCTGCGTGAAGCAGCCAAGGAGTGTCCTGGAATGGAAAGCTTCTTGTCTTCTCTGCAGAGCTGGAACGTTAGAACGATTCAAGCAGGTTATGTGCTATTACATAGAGACCTTTGTCAGAATCTTGGATCCCAGGAGGAACCTTTTAAGGCTCTCCTGGGACCTTCCCTGCTAAGCTTTCATGGTCCCTTGCAGTGCAGATCTTCGTGCTTCACCCAGGTGAAATGCGACAGCAAGGAGTGAGGCTATCACTATCCTTTGAGACCTACGGTACAGGCAAAAAGTTTGTTCTGAGCAAGTGCCTCTTGTACTATAGACTGAAATGGTCTTTTAAAAGTTTTCTCACAAGTCTATTCAGAGCTGTGCAGGTGCAGAGTATTGATGGGGTAGAAAAGATGGGTGTAAACATAAAGCATGAGGAACCACAGGAGGAAGAAAGAAATAAAAACAAAAATGAAAAAAAAAAAGAATAATAACGTATAAAAGGCTGAGGAGCAAGACAGTATCAATGGTATAGAAAAAAGCAACCTCCTAGGAAAAAGGTGAGAAAGCACAGGATGTGCACTGGTAAGAGAGAGGCAGGGATTTGGGAAGAGAAGAGTGCAAGGTTGTGACAGGGCAGATAAGTCTTCTCACTGCAAGCCAGTGGGAACAAGACGTCTCCTGTTCTTGGACCTTTCAGTGCCCTGTCTAACTCTGAAGCAGCAGAGAGATTAAATCCCATCTATACAGCTCCATGTATAAAAAAAAATCAGTCTCTTAAGAATCGATAGCCATTTTTTCTTAATAAATTACCAGAGGGAACATCCTGCCACATGCAAGGATGCATAATTTCACTACATTGTGCCCAGAAATTACAATGATCCATAGAACTGTAGAACTGTAGAATCACAGAATGGTTTGGGTTGGAAAGGATCTTAAAGATCCAAAGGGATTGGACAGTGTACATAGCTGGAATACTGCTCATAAAGAGGCTGTTTAGTATTACTAGGTTGAAAGCCATCCACTTAATCATCCAGCAAGTCATAAAGTAAAAACGGAAGTGGAAGCATAACCTTAGCAATCATTTCAAATGTCTGACTTGACTGCGAAGAACTGCAAGCACTGCATTTACAGAACAGAAAACACTTCCTCACTTATTTATTAATAAGCATAGGTCTTCTAGAAATATGTTAGTTTGGGGAACTGAGGGATCATCAGAACTATAGTTGGAAACGTCACATAGAATTTGTTGTTCATGTTTTTTAAGTGGTCATAGAACATTAATAATGTTATATCTAGAGAACAACATTGTTGCCTGTATGTTGAACCTCTCTCAGCTTGCCTGAGGAAAGCAATCTCATTGTTCTGTGAAAATGTGGAAGATTGCTGCTCTGTGCATGAATTTCACCTTGGAATTTTAATGGTTTTCTCCATTTGGTTGTAACCTATGTTAAACATTTTTCTTTACTGGTGAAGATTTACATGGCTTAAATTGAGTTTGCCCTCACATTAAATTTCTATATTTTAAATCAAGCTGAGGTAGCTGCGTGACTTCTCCCCTTTTGCTTTTTATTGGTTTCTTTCATGCTTCCTCTGTTGTAATTTTGTGTTAGGTTTTGAAGATTACAAGCCAATCCAAGAGGAACTAGCAAAGGTGATTGGAAATGTGAATTCTGAACCTGAACCTAGTGATTCCCATGCAGATGAGGAAGAAGAGAACATAACAAATGCAGAGTGTGGTGCCAAAGAAGGTGAGATTGGCTGTTGATCAGGAATGTGGATTAAATCTTATTCCCCTGAAGTCTTTTTGTAGAAGTATTTGTCCTTTCCTTTTCCTTTCGTGGCTATCAAACACTCCTTGTGCTCTTCTCTTTCCTAACTTGTATAAAATTGGGTGATCACGAGCTAGGTTCTGTAGTCACGTATAATTAATACTTTCTTTGGTAGTTATAGTGGTCCTAGGTTAGGAATCCAGGCCATGAAAGAACTGGCTACCACTCAAGACAACAGCCGCAGAAAGCAGGAGTCTAGTGAGTTTCTCTTTGCTTCCAGGTATTGTGAAGACAGGTAGGATGGGACTGTTTGCATAAGATGAGAATGTAAGACTAGGAATGAAGCTGCACTGCAGACTTGATCTCCATGCTGTTTGTCTCCCAAACTCACCTCCCTGTTGGCAGTTGGCATAATTGACAACTGGGAAATCTCACACACAGCAAAGTAAATTTACTTTGGCTAATGGTTATAAATGGTTATGCCACACACAGCACAGCCTTTGATTTCTTTTAGACAAAGTAAACAAAGCATGTCTTTTTACAGGGACTTGCAAAATCTGTTGCATTAGACTCAGTCCAATAGTAGCAGCTGGACAATTTGGACGCTGTGCTTTTTTGTATATGCCATGTGTCTGAAGGAGTTGCCCAAACGCTTCTTAGATATTGTCAGCCTTGGTGCCGTGACTGCTTCCCTGGGGATCTGATCCAGTGCTCCACCACCCTCTTGATGAAGAACTTTTTCCTAATGTCCAACCTAACCACCTCCTGGTGCACCTTCCTGCCGCTCCCTCAGCATTCCTTCTTTTTGCAGTGGGTAGAAAGTTAGGCCTTCACATTCCCTTGACGACAACATTTCCGCCACTTCTTTCAATAGAAATGCTCAAACAATCCAATGGCATAAGAGATTTTGAGAAAAGAAATAGCAGAAACATTGTAACCTGATGAAACCTTGTACCTAACTGCAAATCTGAAGGTTCCCAGCAAGCGAATGAAGCCAACTCTATGGAAGGCTCATGGAGTGTGGTGAGCATCGGCAGCTGCCGCACACATGCCAGCAGGCACTGAGATCTGGAAGCGCCAGGCAGAAATCAGAGACAAATCGGGGAAGACATTGATCCTTGCTCCTTTCAGTGGCACAAGACTTCTCATTTTCTGAAGCAGAGGAACCTTCCACATTTGTGTCAGGCAGTGGTACCTCAGTACAGACTGCAGGGTGCCTGCTCAGGGACAGACCCTGGAGCACCCAGTTCAGTGGAGGCATTGCTGTTAAATTCCCAGGGGGCGGGAATTATTTCCCTCAATGTAATCACAGAATCCACGGGAAGCAATTATCCACTTTGCATGAACAGCTGAGTAGTATTCTTCCTGTGTATGCGTGTTTTACAAGAGCAATTTACCACCTATTCCTCAATTTTTGAATGTTGCTGTCAAGCTTAGAGCTATTACATACACACACCTGAGCTTCCCACTAGGCAGGTGAAGGCGGGAGGGAGGGAGAGTAGACAAGGCAGGCCGAACTGTTAGACTTGATAGCTGGTCATGCATCAACATTTTTCCTCAAATTAGTTATGCCAGATGCCAGAATGGCAGCAGTAGAAACACAGAGCACAGAAGGGTTGGCAGAAGGAACAAGAACACTCGCTGTGCAGAAGGCAGCAGAACAAGTGGTACAAGAAGGGCACATGATAGACGAGAGAGAAGCACTTGAGAAGGAAGATTTTGTTGCTGAGGGAGGAGATGTTTGCACTGAAGAGGAAGGAGAAGAAATGGCACGGATGGGAGATTTTCTTCCCAAGGAAGACACAGTAGCTGTGATGCTGGTGGAGGGTCAGCTTGCGGTGGAGGAATCTGCTCCTGAGGACAGCACCATGGCAGAAGAAGATCCCAAAGGAATGGGGACAGGGAAGGGAATGGAGTCTGGTGTAGAGGTGGCATGTGGGGAGCAGGAAGATTTGATGGAGGGGACGGAGAGTGAGGCAGCACTGGGAGTGCAGACACCTGTGGAAAAGGAGCTGGCAGGGGCACTGCTACACAGGGAGGCAGATGGAGTGGTGTCTGAGAGGGCAGAGGTGGCTGTGGAAGTCTCTGAGGAAAAAGAGGCTGCAGAGGAGGTCTCTGGGACAGGGGCAGATGAGGATGGGTCACAGGAGGGGACAGAGCAGGTGGGAGTGAAAGCTGAGGGGGAGCAGCCAGGCCTCTGTGAAAACACGGGAGAGAGAGAAGGAAGGGGTGTCTTGGAGAGTACATGGAGCACTGAAGTCAAGGTGCAGAGGAAGGACAGTCCTGTTGGAGAGAGACCTGATGCTCCAGGAGCCACTGACGTGGGTGAAAGAAGCCATGATCCCTGGGAGGTGAGTCCTGCATGTGTTGACCGCTGTGCCCTGTACCTGCTCCAGTCCCCAGACTGGTCCCTGCTAGAAGCAGAGGGTGCATCACTTCATCCTGTTTCTTACACTTTCCTTAAGTATCTGCTGCTGGAAGCAGGGTGAGGGATGGTAAATCCTTCTCAGTGTTAGCTTCTGCATTCTTTCCTGTTTCTGAAATTTCATTGCAAATGCCTTTGCCCTGCTGCTAAGGCTTCTGGCCCCTCAGTTGTCTTACCCTTGTCCATGTGGTGCAGCTCTGATCCCCCCACATACCACTCAACTGCCCGCGCTGGTGGCAGTGGCTGAGCCTCCCTAGCATTGCTGGCTGGAATGCTCCAGGTCAGTGGCAGCACTCCACTTCTCTGGTCACTCTGGCATATGTTTCTGTTACAGCGGTATCTCAGTAGCTCAAAGTTTATCGCATTTTCTGTAAAGCTAATGTTTTTCTCACCGTTTCCTGGGACGCTGCAAACCCAGATGCAGTAGTTGTGCCCTCTGCTCAATCTCAGGATGGGGAAGAAACTTTCCTCTAAGCTACTCCTGCAGCTTCTTCAATGTTGTTTCCGGAAACATTGACACAAACTGCTGTAGATTTGTGCTGGTTGGGATGTTCACTCTTCCTTTATTTATTCCACGGGTACCACAACCACCTGTCATGTTTTACTCACGCAGCTTCTCAGTGTTCAGTGGACAACTGAAATAAACCTGTACACGCCAGCCGGGAAACAGCACTCCTTTGTAATTGGGAAGGCAATAACTGAAAGGATTGTTCCACAGCTGCTGTGCTTGTTTTTCACATAACACTGATAGATACTGTTCTGACTAAACCTCTCCTCCTCCCCTAGGCAGTACTGGTGGGAGGGAGGGCAGCGGGCAAATGTTCTTTATGTTTCTACAGGACAAGAAGTGTGTCTGTGCAGAGTTGCCCATGTTTTTGCCTGTGTCAGTATACTGACTGCATTTGCCTGTGTGCCCTTTCCCTTTCTGAGCTGCAGAATCTTCACTGTGTCTTCAGTGCTGTGTATGGGGCCCTGGTGCACATTAATGCTTTGATTCTGACGAGAGCATCTGGGGTGCTCAGCAGAGATGTGGAATGGCAGGATCACAGGGAATAGTAGCCTCACACTGGGTTTTTTAACATGAGGGGCTGTCTCCACCCCGTGTCACAGCAAGTGAGCCCTGCTTGGGTACTACGTGTGCCAGGTGGGTCTGCACAGGGGGCTTCTTGCTCCATGGGGATCCTGGTTTCTCACTGGCCATACTGTGTGGCATTTTTGGGACTCTGAAATGTTATTGGAAATTATTAAATCAGAACAATTCTAATAAGTCTTTTGAAATGAATAAAGCCTGGCTTTTTGGTTTTGGTGGCGTCAGTCCCTTGGGCCTGTTGAATCTGTGGCATAACTACAGCTGTTTCAGCCCAGTGCTGGTGGTAGGTCAGTTCTGGCTGTGGCTCCCTGCTGCCAGCATCTCCCTTCCAGCTCTGCTGCACCTCAGAGGGCTCTCTGAGAGGCTGCCAGGCCGTGGTGTCCAGGGCTGTGTACACAGCAGCTGGGCAGGCATCGCTCCGTGGGCTGCAGGATGTTCGGCAATAACAGAGCTGTGCTGTTTTTTAGATCTGTTACCTACAGAACCTACATTCTGTCCTAGAGACAAACACAAACCTCTGACCACCTGGAGATTACCAGCACCCTGTGTTTCTGTGGAATATAACTTTTAATTGTGGCTAGCTTCAACTTTCATCTCCTGTGAAAGTAGCTCAGGACTTGTTTAAATCATGGTGTGTCAGCCATGGCAGCTCTCCCTCCCAATTCAGCTTTGTGGCCTCACTGCTCTGTGTGCAATGAGCTCACCGTAGCCGTGGAATGACTGAATTTTAAGTGGAAATCACTGACATCCCTGTGCCTGCTAGTGCCTGAGATTTCAAACAGTGCAGCCTTGACTGGAAAGAGAAGGATTAGTGTATGAGGAAGATTTTGAAACAGATGAAGAAGACAATGATGAGGAACAAACTAGTGATCAGATGAGTGGAACGTCAAAGTCATTCTCAGATGATGAAAACCTGGACTTAGGGACAGTGGTAACTTATCAGAGAAGGCACCGCGGGCCTCTGACAACGAAAAAGATGAGAGTGATGCATATTCTGACAGTGCCTCAGAGGACGATAAACAAGGTTAGTTTTTTCATAATGAACCTTAGAGAAGTTGAACTAATGCATATTTTACATTTTGAGCATGTCCAGTACAGATGTTGAGTCTGTGTAGGAAACTCATGCAATTCCTACTGAACTGGTAAAGATGGACATTTTATCTGTTCTTGTTAATTCTGCCATCTGTCACTGAAATGCAGCCAAACCCACTGGCGACGTAAGCATGTGCCAGTCCGCAGCAGGCATTGCTGAACTATTTAGTTGCAGAAATGGAGAAGGGAGCCAGTCAGCAAATGAGCTCTAAATACTTGGGACAGATCAGTACTCCAGGTCAACGGTCACTGACACCTGAGAAGCTGTGACCACTTACAGTTACTGGGGATTTGCACTTACATCCAATGAGTCACCAGGAAACCCAACATCCTATCTTGTATTTTAGAAGTGCTGTCTTTAATGGCCCTGAATAGTCAGAACCTCAGCTGTGCCCTTGGGTGCGTAAGTGACTCAGTCCCGGCCCTGGGAGGAAATGCTGTCAGCTCAGCTGACTCTTCTACTGCAGCCGTCAGGCAGTTTGGGAGGATCATTCTTCAAGACTGGCTGTTAATGGGCAAGACCTGGAGTCAGTGAGATAGTCTGTGGTTCTTGATCGAAATGTAGGTACAAAAGTGTGCAGTGCAGTGTCCGAGGCAATCACTATTAATTCAGAAAGGTTAAACTGTCCTGGAATAATTTTTCTGTAGAATAAATAGCATTTCCTGCCATTCAGTTTTTTTGGGTCAGCGCTTCTGACGTCTAGTGATTTACATATTGACCTTCATGCAGTCCAAGTCCTACATCTTCATAAATTAACCCTCAGAAAACTTGCAGAAACACATTACTGTTAAGGCTGAGCATAGATAAAGACAATCTAACTCAGTGTAAACCCAAAAAATGAGGCTTGGCGGGTGGTGGATGGGGGAATGGGGAATAAGTAAACCTTCTGCGCACTTTCAAGAAGAAATTAAGAGGATGACAGGTATACTTGAGTTGCTGAGAAGGCGCTGACAGAATCAGATGTCTTAAAATAACTCATGTCTAGTTCTGTTACAGTCTCAGATAATAATTATTTGTAAATGTTTCTTTAGTAAAAAATCTAGTAAGTGCCTTCTGATAAGTGCAAGCCACTACTGACTAAGACAAAATTGCCACCATGGTTTCCTAATTGACTTTACAGGTTTAGTGAACCCATGATTAGTCTCTCATTCTTTCCAAGCAAAATTTTTTCAAGTCAAACCAAATATATTTTGGAGTCATATCAATAGCTAAGTAAAATCCTTGGTTTGCCCGACACTTTAAAAATGATGTGAGTATGGAATATGCAGGGAACTGTAAGATTGCAACCATGAGATTGTGACAAGAACGGTCTAATTTTTTTAACCGTATCCTGTTTTCTCAGGATTATTTTCAGCCATTGTCTGTCCTCATTGCGGTTTTTGTCTGCATAATGGTGTTTCAGAACGTTAAAATCAGATCCTGTGATACTGTAACTGCATGTGGATAGGAGGGGCAAACACAGTTTGCCTAATTTTGATTCCACTCTAACAAGGTTTTGGAGGCACGAACCAGACACTACTGGATTCATCTTTTGCCTAGCAGACACTGTGAATAGAAGACAAATGCAAATCAGATTAAGATAACACTGAAAAGCACTCTATGTTTTTCTGCCAAAGATAATGCAAGTGATGTACGACCTAGTGGCAAAATCTCATCTTACCAAGGTAAAAGGTAAAATTCCACTAGTTTAATTGGGTCAGGATTATACAAAGAAAGGGAGAAACACAGCATGCCTCTGTATACTTCCATAATACTTTATAAAGTTTGTTTGTGTCACTATTGTTTGGGCTCTCCTTTCACTGTCAATGGGCTTTTTCTTAATCTAAAAATATATACCTGTTAAAAGGTACTTTACAATGGCAGAACTGAACAATGATGATGCCTTCTTCTCAAAAATGAGTAAAACAAAAAAGGGTTTGGATTCTCCCCAAAACTCTGAACTTAGTGATGCTTTCCATCTCTATTGTGTGATATCCTTGAAATTCCAAGTATTTTCTGGTTTGACTGGTTGGTCATATTCTGCCTTTCCTCTGGGTCAGAGTAACTATAAGCCATGAGAGGAATCAACGACAATCTACCTACAAAAATATTCTATCCATTTGTTCTTGTTTATAGATCAGGGCAACAGCAGTAAACTGCAGAATACCAGTAAACACCTCCTGTATTTGATACCTGGATGTTCATAATCATAACATGCCATTTCCTTGTGCAAGTGTCATCTTTGCATTGTTTTTCCATGTGGGATGCGTTGGTTCAGTTTCTAAATCTAGTTTCATTCCTGTAATCCCCAGACATCTATACCCCTGTCTTTCCCCACAAGACTCTACCCAAAGCACACATGCCGATGCTTCTACAGACGCAAACTGAATGTTATCTGTGGAAAATAGCTTAAGAGGATCTTCAGATTTCAGAGAGTTTCCTCTTTCTCCCTGGGCCTTGCAAAACATATTTTAAATGGAAGATTGCTCACCAGGTAAGTGTCAATGTCCTCTTTTGCATGCAGACTGTGCCTAAAGCACAGAAAGATGCCTTTGCACTCAAGCCTTGTGCAAGACTACCTGGGATACATAGCACAAAAATAGAGAACTGAGCCACAGTTCTCAGGAAAACAGGATGGGATTGGTCTGGAAACCATTCATGGCTTTCTAACTTGATGACAGACCCAGTCATCTCACCTACAACTCAAGCAACGAACACATCAGCACATCTGCTGAAAAACTTGCATCACATCAGTCCGCAAAACAAAACAGTGACAACAAAGGCAGATCAAACAAATAATCCATTGCACTGATATGCAGAAACACTCTTTCTTTGCTTTTGTAAGCACAATCGTGCCGAGACGACACAGTGTTTATGAATTACAGTTCCTGTGCCTTCTGTGCGCATGTATTTGTGCTCCACATTTATACAGTCTCAGCTTGTTTGTTAATCCCAACTGTTCCTTAAACTGTCTACAAACCTGAACGATACCTGCAGTGTGGCCTGAGCCTTAATAATATAATGATCTGCTAATAAAATTAATTATCAACCCGATGCCTAATTGCTATATTTGAAGTATATGCAAACTTCCTTCAGCAAGGAAGTAAAGTCTATGGTTAATAAATATTAAATTTTACTTTCCCCAGTTACTTCTCAGAACCACCGTTCTTTATGTCTTTTTCACCTGGTCTATTTTACAGGTGATCATTGAGCATATTCAGTAGATTTGCTTGTTAACTAGAAGATACGCTGCAGGGTTTGGCTCTATAGGAGTGCATGATGCGGACCTCAACAAGCATTATGTTTGACTCGAGGATTTGAAGTCATTTACTTGAGACCCCACCTGTTTTAATAGATCTTCTAGTTGATAAATTAAGTAGTGACTTTGATTCGATACCTATAAAATGTTTATTAAAGTTCATCAAATAGAAATTTGATGAATGGATATATTAGTATAGAGCATATCCTTATATAGTTAGGTACTGTACTAGATTCAGTAGAAAACACAAAATTGCTTTTAACGAGGTACCTACTTTTATTTCAATGGTCAACATCTAGTTGTTATTATAATCAAATTCTATACTCGTATATTCTTTTCAACATTTAATTATTTCAATGAACTTCACCAGAATGGCTTCCTAGATGTCTAAGCCAGCACAGGGGTGACTGTAAACTAGAAAAGAAAGGTCAGTGGTTCATCATTACAGTTAGTGTTCTGCAGATAAAATGCAAAATTTTCATAAAGAAAATCCTTCACCTTGAAATACATTCTTTGAGAAAAAATGGGATTTGTATTTAATTGAATAGTCATAATCTCATCCTATATCATAAATTCAGGACTTATACATAGACTATAAGACATACAACACCCTCAAAGCTGCTTTTTGCAGAATTATATATAATTCAGATGTGCACATTCAGTATCTTTTTGTGTGTGTGTGTGAATATATCTTTTACAAGCAGTAGTTGGAGGTAGCACAGAAGATGAGGAACTAGTTGTGAATCATGACTGTTACATCTGAAAAGTCACCTGTGTACATAAAAAGTATGTAAAACTACCTTGTACAAAGTCTCAGCTTACCTCTCCATGGAAGAGGGAAAATCACTCTTACTTAGGCCACTGAGAGGACCACAAACATTAAGAACAGCCTAGATCAAATGTGAGCATTTGGGAAAACTGCATCCCCATGTTTGTGGGCACCAACCCAATCTTTGGAAATATGTTCTATAATAGGATTCAAATAAATTGTTGGTGCTCTGGAGGTAAGGAAGGACTCATCACTCCAGTGGAGGACAAGGAAAGAGCCCTTCCCTAGGCACAGTGTCTCAGCAGAGAAAGAAGGGACATAAAATGCTTGTCTCTAAAGCTGCACCAAGCCCAAAAAGTCAGGATAAGGGGACCTTGTAATTCAGTCGATGCAATATATTTAAAAGAAACGAGGAGAGAGGCACGGGGAGAAACGGTACTCCTATAAAAATTTTTAATGCCTTTTGTTTTATTTGTGATGCTCCAAGTGAGCTTTAACTACTCTTGAGTCTTCTTTGTCTACTTAGACCACAATATGAACAGAGTAAACTGGCTAATTCGGAATTAACTGCAGCTGACATCAGAAACAGTAACCTTACAGAAAGTTTTGGTAACGCAGGTGATGCTGTACTGGAACTGCTCCCAGGAATGTATGTTTTGATCTTCAGTTAAGTGGCCATGAAATAAGGACCAGTGAAAAAGGAACACAAACCTGAAAATGTACATCCAATGTAGCTACTTCTCTAGTTCAGAGAAATTTAGGTATTAACTCATTGAGTATCTTACCTGGTTTCAGGTGAGCAAATGGAATTTCACCTGTCAATAGCTCCCAGAGGCACAAAGCGCAGCCGAAAACATCGGCTTTTATAGTGTACCTGGTACACTGGGTGAACACCTCAGGGGCCATCCAGCGTAGGTTCTGCATGTCCGGAAACATCAAGAATACATTAACAGTGTTTTCTTCCTCACTTATGCGCATTTTCCTGCATTAGTTTATTTGTTTTCTCTTCTTTTCCTATTCCCTTGCCTCCGTGGCACCATAAAATAACTGGTAAAGTTGCCAGGAAACTTTTCCCTTAGCTTGCAAATTCTAGGCAGTGTATTATTGGACATTTTACATAACAACATTAGTATGGTAGCTGTCTCAGCCCTGCAAAGCCCGCCTGACCAGACTGTAAGCGTGAGAGCAATGCTAGAACAAAATCAGAACACCCAGCTTCAAGGTCTGGAGACCATGCCATCAGGACCAAGCATGCCTTCTAACACCAATTAATTAACACTCCTGCTAGCAGAGGGAAAAAATTGACAACAACTGCACTGGGCTGGTACCTTTTCTCTTGGATCGCATTTCTTTCTGCAGAAACCCCAATCTGAGGCTGCTTCACAACCAACCAGCCTCTCACTGGAGTGATGAGTTCAAGGTGTTTTTTGCAGATTCCTTTTACCTCATCAACTTAATTTACATCCTTTACAAGACAGCCCTTCCCACTGAGAGGTCATCAAACCCTGCAGGACCCACGCCTGCAGCAGCAGTAGTCACTCCTCACGCAGTGAGTGTGTGTTATAATTTGTTAGGAGATTGACCAACCCTGGTTTAGCATCACCCACCCTATTCCACAGCAAGTTATTAAGATGAGGCAAACTGGCATGACCAGGGAGAGAAAACACAGGATCCATTTGGACTAAAACTTATGAAGACACCGGTACTGTCTTGCAAAGCTGACTCTCTGTGAGTGATAGGCTTGTAATGGAGAAAATAACTCTGAAAGAGAATCGGTGTCAAACAACCAATTCCCTACCAGAAATAGGAGCCACATGCCAGCACACTGTGTATGAGGATGAGGGGCAATAGAGCTCCAAAGACAATTTTAAAAATTATTATTTTCTCTTGCATATACTATATATTCACTCATGTCTTCTATTGAAAAGGCTTAAAGGAAAAGAAAAACTCACAGAGAAACATTACAAGAGATGACATGCTATACTCCTAAACTGACTTGGCTGTATGTTTTATACTAATTATGTAGAACAAAACAAGAAACAAACCCCAGGTTGTTGTGTCATATTGTCTTCATCCAGGGATTGCAAAAATCTAGATTCTGAAACACACAGAACAACAAAAAGATTACTGTCAAGCCAATACTGATACCCACCTCATTATACATAAATCGTGATAAAAAGTTTGTTGGTTTTTTTTTTTTTTTTAGTATCTCTGGTGTTTGGAAAGTGCAGATGAACTGTGATAGCTCTTTTTCAACATGAGTGTGTACAGACAATGGAGATTCTGAAACTTGTCTGGAAATGATCTGAAGAGTCCATATAGAATGGATCACTGGAAAACATAAGAAATCCATATAAGCTGGGGAAAAAAATAATGATGCAATGTGGAGTCCTATTCAATTGAATGGCCACACTTATTAATGCAAATGTTACTTTCAAGAGGCAAAGGTACCTTATTTCTTAAATATCTCAATTTGTTTATGACAAGAAGACACGTCATCCATACTGTAGCTTACTGTAGCATTTAGGCTGAAAACTTCTCCTTGCTCGCACTAATGGAGATTGGTCTCTTGCTATTGCTGGAGATAGGATTTCAGTCCTGTCCTCCGTTCTTACTCAGCTCCTACAATGTCGGTTTCATCACATCTTTGAGACCTCATAGAGTACAACTGATGATGCGTGCCAAGTCGCTCTGGGCCTGAGCTGATTCTCAGCTAAAGTGCTAGACTTGCATCTGCTTCAAGAGTCAGGAACACTTAGAGAATTTTTAACGTTTCCTCTTATTGTCAGAGAAATGCACATTTTTTTGTCATTACTTGTTGGAAACAACTGCCCTGTGGAGGGCTGAGCCTGCACTGCGCAGGTCTGTGGCTGGAGCTGTGGGTTGTCTAAGCAGAATTTTGCAGACAGGAATGGGAAAAGCTGGAGTTATCATGTCAAGGCTGCAGAGCTGCCCTGTGCCTGTTCCCTGCCCCTGCTCATCCTGACTCCAGCTGCTACAGCTGGAACTGCCTGTGCACCATGGGATATGGCCTGGATGTCAGGTGCCCTGCAGCTGGAGTGAGGCTCATGCTCGTGGCTTCTAACTGAACCGCAGACAGCAAGAAATCACAGGGAAATGGGAAATTCATGCCTGACGCATTTGTTAGGTGTTTATTTCAATATGAAATCTTCATCTTTGCCCCAGATATGGTATCTAGAGTTAGGAAGGAAAACCCCTGTTTGGTCAGTCACATTTGGGGCAGTCTCTTGTCAGGACATCTAGAGATCAGAGAAATTATTTACCAAATATAATTACTTGTATGAACACCTGCAGAAGTGTTTTGGTTTCAGGGAAATCTTTGAAACCATAGCAAGTGCAGGCCTTGGTGAATGTAAAGGACTGAATAACCAGAACTTCACCTCAGATTGTCAGCACAGGTATTTGGAGGCTTAAAGTTAAACCTGATGGATTTATCCTAAAACTACTCGAACCAAAAAGGTGAGTCATGGATTTGTGTGGTGGTTTAAACCTGTTTCTTGAAGGTAATGTGAAGAAAACTCAGCTTTTTTTACATATGATTTGTCCAAGACAGTGAGGGATATGGATAACATCTGAGAGGAAATCTAACCCTACATATGTGTCCATTCTATTAATTGAAGGATTTAAAAAAATAAGCTTCCAAGCATGAACAAAACAACTACAAAAACACTGCCACACAAGACTGTAAATATTTCTTATCCCTTTTATATCATGCTCATCTCTCCTGCACTGCCGCAGAGGGGCTTTCGTCCCCTCCTCTTCACTGCCCAGCCCTGGGGCTGCCACCAGCGTACCGGGGCCCTTTCGCCCTGTCACCCTTCTGGCTGCTGGAGCCCCTGGCTGAGCAGCGCTGGCTGTGCTGGAGGGTTGTCATCAGCGTCCTGGAGAGAGACAGCCTGACCTGATCCAAATACAATGCAGTTAAGGAAGAACAATTTCTTTGTGTTGACAGTTTTTACACTCAAAGTTGGTATTACAGGCACTTCCTTTTAATGATCCGATTCTCTAATGAGTCACTAAGTCATCACTTGCAGACGAGTTTTCTCAACTTCAAGGATGAACTTTTCTGTTCCTCTGAGGAATAGTGAGTCCTTGCTGACCAGTAACTTTAATATAGAGGCATTTTTGTCTGCGAAGCTTACTTGCTTTTTAACATTTGGTTTAGATTTGTTTAGTGTCATACTATCATAAATCAGCACATGTTCTCTGAATCCAAGTGTAGTTTCCTCAGGCATTGCACTACCTTCTTTGAAGCTGTGATTTTTTTTTTTTTCTGAAACGGCATTAATTTCTGCTGATGTTTTGCTTAATCCCAGCTAAGAAAACAATTGGCAAAATCTTTTGAAATGTCTAGATTTCTTCTCTAGGTTTGTCATCCCCTGTTAAAATATTAAGGTGAGAGAAGAGGTTTTTACAGGGAGGCTTATGGAACTAATTCAGTTAATGTTAGTGGTGAAAGAGCAAAGTCTCAGTGTCAAAGAAGGAAGGAATATTCTTCTAATGGAAGTGAAGTAATGTGAGGAAGACATTGTCCGACACCAAGCTGGTCCCTGTGGAAGTGTATCTCTGGCGTTTTACATTAACCTCTCAGTAGAGAGGAGAGCGCTCCAAGTCCCAGATTCAGACTTGTAATATCAGCCTTTTTCAGGAATGAAAACATCTCTTTTAATGCCATATTTGGGATTGCTACTCAAGTGATAATTTAAACTTACAGGTGAGTAAATTTTCTAACATAGCATAAATATACACACCTCTACAAAGCTGTATTTTTCCCAGGAGGAACTAAGAAAGTGTTTGAATTTCTGATGGGGGTGGATAATACTAAGATATTATAGCTATTAGACATAGGTCTAAAGGAATGTGCTGGATGACTGAGTTAAGTCCTCATTTCTTTCAGGCTGTTTGTCATATAATTGGTTTGGTAAACTACTTGAGCTCCGTCTTCTACAGCAGGCAGATCACAGTGCTGTTTCTTCTGTGCAAATGTAAATGTGAGGTCCTACTGCTATTATACTGAGTCATTTAACTGTTCCTTGTTCATACAAACCTTACAGCCATTGCATCAAATGGATCGTTTTGCCAGGGAAAAAGATGGGAGTGTTTCTGGAGTTAAGTATTTCAAACTAATATTTTAGCAAGTGCTTTTGAAAGTAGTTGCTGGGGAAGAGAAGGGTTATGCAGACTTGGCTGCAGGAGTGCAGTAGCGTGGACCTTGCCTGCCAGTGCCTCAGGTTTGGCATCTGTCACAGCTGGAGGCTGTCTGGATGTCCCAGTGGGCAGATGCTGGCTTCCCTGGAGGTCACAGTTCCAACATGAGTAGGGAGCTGCATTCCCACCTGGTCTGAATTTAAAGGTTTAAGAATGATTAGCCTAGTGTGAGTGATGTGGGTAGGTAGTGTTTAACTGATTATTAAGGTAAAAGGTGCAGATGATTCCTGTTCCTTCTGGCAAAGTTATGGCAGGTAGGGAATCTGTGATTCTGCTTGGCAGCACTGTTAGAAAAAATAAAACGTCTCTTAAAGTGAAGGTACTAAATAGCAGTTAATGGTTAATATGATGATGTGTGTATGAAAACACACATTTCTTTATACACGGTATGTTTTAAAATCTGTAGTTCTTTTTAATTTGTCCTTTGCTCTGAGGGTGTTACAGGAACGAGAGGCTTATGGTTTACACTGACTCCTTTCTTGCTTCAAGCCGCCTCTGCGCTGGAGCTACTGCTCTGAGATGAAATTCAGAGGTGTTTCCTTGTCAATGCAGTTGCTGCTGTTCATAGGACAGGGCAGGGTTTGTTACGGGCTCCTGACCAGAAGGTGTCAGAGGAGTTCTTCTCTTTCTCTGACGCTGCAGGCTTCTCCCGGCAAAGCCGAGCACATTGAACCCGCAGGACTCAGACAGCTGTGTCACAGCATCACAGGATCACTAGGTTGGAAAAGACCCACGGGATCAAGTCCAGCCATTCCTATCAACCATTAAACCGTGCTCCTCAGCACTTCATCCACCCATCTTTAAATACCTCCAGGGAAGGTGACTGAACCACCTCCCTGGGCAGCCCCTGCCAGTGCCCAATGACCCTTTCCATGAAAAATTCCTTTCTGATGTTCAGCCAGAACCTCCCCTGGTGGAGCTTGAGGCCATTGCGCCTTGTCCTGTCCCCTGTCACTTGGGAGAAGAGGCCAGTTCCCTCCTCTCTACAACCTCCTTTCAGGTAGTTTTAGAGAGCAATAAGGTCTCCCCTCAGCCTCCTCTTCTGCAGGCTGAACAACCCCAGTTCCCTCAGCTGCTCCTTGTAAGCCTTGTTTTCCGGCCCCTTCACCAGCTTCGTTGCCCTTCTCTGGACTCGCTCCAGAGCCGCAACATCCTTCTTGTAGCGAGGGGCCCAAAGAAGACACGCAATAGAGCATCTAAATTCTTGGTCTATATCTGATGTATGGTACAAATGGAAGGGGTTGTTTTCACTTTGGGACACGCAGCGTGAATAAAAATAACAGCATAGCACTGACCACAAGGTGCAGGGAGGAACAAGGAGCTGCAGGGGCTCTTTTGGAATGTGGGCAGGAGATGGGTGTGAGGGATGAGAGGGCAGTGTTGTCAGTGCTGTGGCAGACATGAACCTGGGCTGCGGCCGTGGGTGGAGGTGCAGCACTGTGCGATCTTGTCATGCTGAAGGTGAGGGGGTCAGGGTTTCCCCACAACTTAGTTCCAGTAGCCCAAACCCTGCATTTCAGTGCAAAGCCACTCTCACTGTGATCTGCCATGGGGAACAGTTGAAGGCGTCCACGGACGCTAGCAGAACACTCCTGTCACTGGAGGGGGCACCACTTTGGCTTGGGAACTGCTGCAGCTGAGCTTCTTGGAGACATTGCTTGTCACATTTCTGACTAATCCTCCAGCTGCGTCTGGTCTGTCACGGCGCCCATCTGGAGAGTCCGCCACCCTAGAGCGGCCTTGGTCCAGCTCTCCTTTTAGAACGTGCCAGCCCCTCCACAGAGCGGAGAGGATGGAGGAAAAGCGGATGGTGGTGCTCTCTGTGATGGGGCTGTGAGTGGTGGGAGAGGCCACACCGGCTCTCACTGCTGCGCTCACCTTTGCACAGACAGGCAGGGCTTGGGGTTCCACACTCGCCTTGTGTATCTGTGCGTGCCACACGTAGTCATGGCAGCATCTGGAAAGGGCGGGTACGTGTATTTCTGAAAGACAGAGGGATGGAATTGCAGCTGTGGTTTGTTAATATCCTTGTACCCAAAATAAATGGTGCTTCAAAAGTATCCCCTTTCCCTTGTAACCGAGTGGTTCCCTGGATGTGTTCCTGCCTTCTTTGTGTGCTCCAGCAGGACAGAAGACATTAATGAGACTTTAATTGCAGCATTGGGAAGATAAGAAAGTCAGGAAGATGTTGATGTTCTTGACAGTTGCTTCTTTTACAAGAGGCAATTCAGTATTGCACAGAGGACCTGAGGACAGCTGAAGTCCTTCAATGTTTCGGAGCTGGTTCATCAGTGAGGGAGGGCTGGCCCTTCTTCACCTTCTCAGTTCAATTGTGCTGTGACCTTGTGATGAAGGGGAAAAACAGGAGCGGGGAAGGATGATGATATCTCCTGCATGGGAGTCAAGCTGGAGACCACTGAAATGCTCCCTTTGGAACTTTCATGTAATTTGTGCTGAGAGAATGGAAATGCGGATGGATATTTGAGCAACCAAGCTGGTGAGGGGGCTGGAGAACAGGCCTTATGAGGAGCGGCTGGGAGAGCTGGGGGTGTTTAGCCTGGAGAGGAGGAGGCTGAGGGGAGACCTCATTGCTCTCTACAACTACCTGAAAGGAGGTTGTGGAGAGGAGGGAGCTGGGCTCTTCTCCCAAGTGACAGGGGACAGGACGAGAGGGAATGGCCTCAAGCTCCGCCAGCGGAGGTTTAGGCTGGACATTAGGAAAAAAATGTTCACGGAAAGGGTCATTGGGCACTGGCAGAGGCTGCCCAGGGGGGTGGTTGAGCCACCTTCCCTGGAGGTGTTTAAGGCACGGGTGGACAAGGTGCTGAGGGGCACGGTTTAGTGTTTGATAGGAATGGTTGGACTCGACGATCCGGTGGGTCTCTTCCAGCCTGGTGATTCCACGATTCTATGATTTGAAACAACTGCGCATCCTCTCACGTCCTGCCGTGTTTTTGAGCTCACAGGCCTGCGTCGTCTGGAAAGGCCTGCGTCGTCCTTCCCTTTTCCTTGCTTTTCTCTCCCTTTCCCCTGAGAGCTCGCAGTTCCCGCAGGGAGAAAGCCCCTCGCGGCCTCTCCTGGCAGCTCGGCCTCGGAGCGCTGCGTGCGGCCGGCGCCGCTGGGGGGCGCTGCCGCTGGGGGTGGGGGGCGGGCCGGCCCGGCAGCCCCGCCCCTCCCCGCCGTGTCCTAGCGACGCGCGGGACGCCGCTGGGAGCGCCTGTCGGCTGCCGCCGCGATGAGCGCCTCGCAGACGAGGTGAGCGGGGCGGGGGCCGGGCCGTCCTTCCCCGTTTGTGTCGGGACGCGGAGCGAGGGTGTGAGGGTGCGGGGGTGCGGCCGGGGGCTGGCTCGGCGTGGAGCCGCGCTGCTCCGAGCCCTGGGGACGGGAGCTCGGGGACCGCGGTGTCCCTGCGTCCCGCGCGGGGGGGACGCTCCGCCTGTCCCCTGACAACGAAGGCGCCGGGCAATAAGCTAAGAATTCGTCGTATCCCCTCCGACCCCTCCTCGGCGTCTGGCTTCGCAGCCGCAGGCTGGGGGGCTCAGAGCATCCACACCGCCCCGAGACGGCGCGAATTACAGATCCTGAGGACCTATGCACGTCCCCATCTCTGTAACATAATTTGACGTGTCCTGTTTGCTGAGTGATGCTCTGGGTAAAGAAACGACCGCGTCCCTTGCTCCTGGCCGTAGCACAAACCGGCAGCAGAGCAAGAGCCTTTTGGCTCCCATTTCCACGCCGAGTTGTGCTCGAGATTGGAACCTGTAGCAAGATTTGCTTGTATAAAAGCCTTTGCAAAAAAAGCGTTGTGCATGAAAATCTCTTTTATGAAGACTTTTATAGGACTCCAAACGAAATACTTAAAACCTTGTTCCTGGAAGGTGGTTTCACTCTAGTTACCGTGAAAGGCACTTTTGGAGTCAGGATGATAGTTTGTTAAAACAGTTTTAGGGAAACAGTTCTGCCGTGGCTGATTGCATTCGTGTCGCAGATGTATCAAGGAATACCTCCAGTCTATATGTGACAGGGAAAACAGTGGGAATTGCAGAGCTGTGGCTTGCAAAGAGCTTGCTGAAGTGGATGGGGAGAGGCCAACACATGTGGGGTTTGCCTCTGCTCCTCAGTCTGGAAACCAGCCAAGAGTGCTAGCCTAGTACAGCAGTCAAATGAGCCACAGGATCACAAAATAATTCGCTTTGCAAAAGACAAGGAGTGTCTCTAGTCTGCTTTGCAAAAGACAAGGAATGTCTCTAGTCTGATGTGCTCACAAGGGCAGCTGACATCAGACCAGGTTGCTTCACTGTGACGGATCCCTGCTGTGGCTGCGCTGACTCCTTCAGCCTCTCCTCACAGGGCGTGTGCTCCGGCTCCACCATCCTGGTGGCCTCCCTGAGCTCATTCCAGTGCATCCATGGCTTCTGTGCACTAGGGCCCAAACCTGGATGCAGCCGTGCACGTGGGGTCTAGTGGGTGACAAGGAAAGGGGATGATCGCTTCCCTCCTGCCAGCTGTGCTCCTCTTATTTCAACTCAGGGTGCTGCTGGCCATCCTCACTGCCTGGTCCTGTGGCTGGCTCACCTCACTCGGCTTGTGCCCCCAGGACTGGCTGGTCCTTTCCAATAGAGCTATGTCCAGCCCGTCTGTCTCCAGCTTGTGCTGTTGCACGGGGTTGTTCCTTCCTGGGTATAGGACTTTCACCTGGCCGTGTTAAACTTCCTAAGGGTCCTGTGCAGCCTTCGGGCAGTGCTGGGTGGGCCACTGTCTACGTTCCAAAGCTTTGTGCCTGCCTTTGGCTACAGGCAGAGTAAGCTCATTTTTGTCTGCCTGTTAGATCTACGGCTGCCTTTGAGCTCATTGACCATCCCCCGGGGCAAAGTATTCATAAAATAAAGTAGCTTTCACTGAGTATCTGGCCAAAGAATCTTCAGTGGTTTGTCCATGAAATAGTTCAGGTTAGGCAAAGAGCAAAGAGAGCAACCTGAAGCTTTTGAAACAAAAGTGAAAGGCGAAAGTAGCCTGTATGTCCCTGAGGCAAACAACTGGTAGTCTCATTGAGGTCAGATGGCCAAGGCTGGGGGGGTCTTGCAAATATTTAAGCTGAGATGCAGTGTGGTTTGGAGAGACTGTGACCTTCCTCTTCCTTGGTTATCACCTGAGTAAAACTGTACCCGGGCTGCAGGGTTTTGTGGGCTTGAAATAATGCAATTAATTAATGCTATTCACAGCTAGAATTCACAATGTCTTGACATTCAGGACTTCGTGTCATATACCAGTTCCGCAGAAAATCACTTTGCCACCATCTGCTTTCCTCTGTGGAGACCCTGACAGTCTGTATTTGAATTTGTTCTGTCTGGAGGCTGGCTGAGCCTTTCTTGTTGATGTCCCCAGCAGAAGCAATACCAGATCCATGAGCTTGTTAGAGCGAGGAAGGGTCTCCATTAGGGCAGGACTCCTTGTTTGACTGAAGGAGCAAAGAACTCCAGTCAGTCATCATGTAAAACGTGGGAGCTGTAATTCCCTGTGACTCTACCAATCACTAACTAGAGCTTTGATGATCTCTTAGATTATTTCTTTGGTGAACAGTCAGTGGTTTAATTGCACTGTAAATTATTAACTGTGAACATTTGCTTTGCAAACCTGATGCTGGATGCCTACTGTGACTTTGTCCCTTCAAATGAGTAAGAGTGGTTTTAAAGATCATTTTGATACATAGCACAAGCTCCGCACACAGTGCACTGGGCTGTAAGCTGATCAAAACCAGATACAGTTAATAAATAATAATGGTAATGATAATGCAATGAAAATCTGGTATAATACCAAGTGGACACTTCCTTAATTTACTAAAATCCTAGTCACTGGCTCTGGTGTATTTTTTGTTTTGCTTACTCAGGCATCTGCACAGCTGGACTCCCTGCCACTGCAGACGTAATTCCTCCTGTGGGGCTTTGGGCTGAAACGTGTTTTACTTTGGCCCTCAATACATTCTTCTAAAGCAGAACAAATTGTGGCCTTTTTGGTTTGCGCATCCATTCTGTGTGTTAATTTGTCCTTGTAGTTTTGGGAGGAAAGAAGAGTTGTCTCCAGCAACAGCAATTTATTTTCCTGAAAAGGCAGTTAAGGTGTCACCTAGGAGTGTAGATGGTACTGAAGGGTGAGTGAGCACCTGGCGTGCTGCCGGTCACAAAGGGCGGGAGGCCAAGCTGCCCACATAAAGCAGAGACAGACCTGGGAATGGGATGCCTCTGCCTGCCAGGGCCCCCTCCTTGTGCCAGCGGGTGGGGAGCTTCCTTCATGTACTAAGTTCTCCAGGGTGTCCAGAGAGAACATGTGCTCCATGCACGTGATGGTATTTGGTAGACTTCCTTGATGCCCTGGGGAAGGAAGTTACCTGGTTCGGTAACTCGCCCTGGCTGCCCTTGGACTGGGAATTGCACCTGCACATCATCCTCTGGAGCACCGAGTAGGTCTAAGCCCTTGGTGTCCGTGGGATACTCCCGAGGGACTTGGGCCAGGTATCAGCATGGCCCGCTCTGGCTGCACTGGCCTAAAATCTGACAGGGGAGGGTGAACCAGTCAGTCAGCATGAGCAGAAACTGGGCAGCAGCTGCTGGTGGGCACAGACTTGCAGGGCCAGATCCTGCCTCTGCACACAGTTTGAACTCAAGCATGAGCCAGTGCCCGGGTGTTCTGTGCGGCTCTGTTTGTGCTGCTCTTCTGGGCAACTGAGGCATTCACCTGGGCAGAGAGCTCGGGTGTCTCTGGGCACTCAGGCTCTGCCAAAGCCTAGTGGATGCCCTTCCGTTCTTTCCAGTGGTTTCATGGGTTTTGTTTCAGGCCCAAAATGTTTCCTCGTTTTCCCCAATGCCCTCTGAACTTTTAGTTTAATTCAGCAATTTAAAGACCAGCCTGTTCATAATTTAAATGAGGAAACGTGTGCAGAGATGTCTTTGAAACTAAAGTTGCTGCATCACTGCGCTCAGATGGGAGTTGTGTTTTAACTAGTTATATGGTTCGTGAAATATTAGATGGAAGGGAGTAAATGAAGAGGAGTTGGACTGAGTTTCTCCTCTGCCTCTGTATGCAACTGTCAGGGCATACCACAAGTCAACATTTAGCACAATTGATGTAATCTGGTGGTTTCAAATGCAAATGGATTAAAAAAGCAATGTAGAACAGTTGCTATAGTGCCGATATTTGATTGACATGCATAACAGGGTAAGCTAAATTGTTTGTTTAAAGTTTAATTTATTGTTGGTAGGCTACTTGGCAGATTATTGTGAAACCCCAGATAAAATTCCTGTAAATTCATGATCTCCTTGCTTTTTTAAATTTTTTTTTAATCAAATTGTTCTTTCTTCCCCTGAACATGCTGTTGCGTGTGATGACCTGGCCTAAGAATAGATATTTTTCATGAACCGTCCCACTGAAAGACAGGCAAGAGAGGTAGAGTGGCATTTAAATTTAAAGCCAAAGAAAACCAGAGAGATCAATCTCTAGTTGTGTAATTAAAACATTTCCTGCCCAGAGAGCTTGAAGATCAGGCTGAACACTGTGCAATGCGTAGCTGAGTGTGTACATTTAACAATGTCAATGGATCTGGACTATTAAAAACTTCAGCTGACTGACATGTATTTTGTTGTTCGTCCTCTTTCCAGAGGGTGACATAAGATAAGGTTGTGCTAAGAACTCTTCAAAAAGATATCTGCTAATTACGGATGCTTCTGGTTTTGTGTTCAACTCTCATATCTTGGGTTCAATTTTTTGAAGCTGCGATTTTTGGCAGCTAGGGTGTTGCAGCTCTGTTGGCGTTCCAGAGGTGTAAGGCATTTCTTGCGTGGAGCAGGGTCGGGCCTTACTCTGACAGTCTTCATGGTCTTGGTCTCTATGTTTGTTGATTTGGCAGTTTTTCACCAATGAAGAGGAGGGAGATGCAGTTTGTTCCCTTTGGATTGCTCAGTGTATGCACTAAAGACAATATTTAGTGTATTAGCTTGGGAAATGGAAAAGACTTGAGAGGTTGTTGCATTTCATATTGGACCCATGTTTATTGCTCCAAATATAGAAGAGGACTTGTGCGTAACATGAGGGGTCTTTCAAGGGACAAAGACTGGCAGCAGGTACACTGCCACACTGGCCACTACGACTGCCTAGTCCTAGGACTCTTTTAGACTGAGCAGCCCTTCAGAGCTGTTGTACTACCGGCTAGTCAGTCTCGTTAAAATCTTGAGAGCATGGTGTGGCAAAAGCCGTGGGTCCTTGGCTTTGACCTGCACAGGCTGATACCGAAGTGAGCGATGGGTTGCCCAGTGTCTGTGCTTTCTAACCCAGAAGGAGCTGGGTTCTCAAGAGAGATCCTTCATCACTTGCCTCTTTTCTGACACCTGGGTCTGGAGGAGGACTTGCTTGTGTCCTGCCAGTGCAAAGCATGCTCTCCACAGAAGGGCCGAGGTGCTGAAGAGGTGGTAGCTGGCTGAGTGCTGGAGCAATATTGTGGTGGGATTCCTGAAGACGTAGGAGTCTGCTTGCTGCCCCGACTTTGGTGCAAACTCTTTGCTTTCCTACAGAGCATGTTTGGATTTTATTTAGTTCAAGGAAATAGGTTACATAGAGCAGAGCTGCTGATTTTTGGTAAAATGTAATAAAGTAGCTGTAAAAAAATGTAAAACTATAACACAGTAACTGTATTTAGAGAGCGAAATTGTTCTCAGCAATGCAAGTTGCACTTCAAACTGTAGCCGTATGGGGACAGCCAGCAAAACCATACTGCCGTACCATATGCTTCCTGGCCTGTAAATGCCATGGAAGTTATGTGCAATTGAATTTATCAATATGTTTGTGGGATAAACATTCTTGTCTGTCTATTTAAATAATAGCCTGCAGTCACTGTTGTGCTCACAACAATGGTCCCTGAAATAGGCAGGATGGTTCCTAATCTTGCTGTTGTGGACTGGTTTTCCTGAGTTGTTTGAGAGTTCTCTTGGTGTAGAGGCCAAATGGAGAACTGCTTTTTGAAACAGGCTTTTTTGTTCGTGACCAAATTAGTGGTTAGGCAGACAACATTGTAACAGATATGCAGCTGAATCCCAACTGAGAAAATTGTTCAAAACAGAAGGTTAGATTTAAGCCTATTTTTTGACACCTGAAATTGAAGCAACTTAATTTTCTGTATAGGTGTTCAAAGTGGCAAATTTGATGTACGCTCCCTGTGATGGAGGGAACATTAAAGAAAGGGAAATTGCTGTAAAAAAAAGGATGTAAATGTGGATGCTGAAGGAGGCTTTGGCTGAAGACACAAGTAAATAGTCCCTTCATCAGAGCAGAATTTGCATCCAAGTTAATAACATATATGCTAACTTTCAAGCCAGTGAAAATAATATGGAAACAGTGTTCTGTCTTGAAAATATGTTTTGGTGCTAGCAGTTTCTGTTAACCTGAGTAGACGGAAGAAAGCAGGTTTTTTGGTGTTAGATACCAGACAATAATGGCTTAGAGCTGGCTGTGAAAACTGCAGGAAAATTCTTTTGTGGACGTAAAGTTGGATAAGTGATCTACCTGGAGCTGGGATCTGGATTAGATGGCTTCTAGAGGTTCCTCCCAACCCAAGTTATTATTGTAGGTCTTTGCACAAGCTGCCAGAAGCTCTGTCACTGTCATGCCTACCACCAGTTGGGAGGCAGCAGGAGGAAGGGGAGCATGAGGCATGTGGTAGGGTAGTGCAGTGGTGCAGGAGTTCTGGGACATCTCCCTCCCTGGTGATGTACCGTATACTGCACTTCTGACAAAGCCCGTGGCTGGGTGGCAAGGGAGCTGGAGTCCATGGCAGTAATCCAGCTCCAAACGTTGTATGATATGGTGATGGCCTGGTGAAGGTCAGAGTTTATCACCTGAGGAGGCTGTTGTGACAGTCGATCTTGGAGGAGACTTTCAGGGCTCAGCTTTCTTGGACCCTGTGCCTCGGTGGTGGGATGCTGGTCAATGCTGAACTGCTGTATCTAACATAGGAGTCAGTTGTTTCAGATAGGAACATTGCACAGACAGTAAGGCGTTGCTTTTACGTAATCTAAGCAGAATGTATCCGACAAAATGTTGGGCTTGATTCATCAAGATAGCATTTTGTGCAGCAAACTATTGGGTAAGTATGTATAACTTAAGCTGTAATAATTTGGCTGTCAAAGGGATTATATGCATCTGTACTGATTTTATTTCAGATTTCTTGGAACCTACAATAGCCTTACAGACAAACACCTGGTTGGATATTTCCGCAATGCCAGGATAAGACGACATCTTCAGAGATCAGGACTGGTGAGACTGAACAGTTTCCTTTTCTGAGAAAAAAAAGAGGAGAATTCTTTGTTTCCTCTAATAGTGGACAAATCAAACCACTAATGGATTTGTTGTTTGTTTGTTAGAGGTATGTGATGTCATTGGTGAGGAGTTGACCAGCTAGCCAAATGTAAAATCATGCTGTGCCAGATCACAGCCATGTGATCACACTGAGACTGAGGGCAGGTTTGTTTGATCCAGGCATTTTCTGCTGCATTATTACCTACCATAGGTCATCTAGATAACAGAATCACAGAATCACTTCATTGGAAAAGACCCACCGGATCATCGAGTCCAACCATTCCCATCAATCACTAAACCATGCCCCTCAGCACCTCATCCACCCGTCCCCTAAGCACCTCCAGGGAAGGTGACTCAACCACCTCCCTGGGCAGCCTCTGCCAGTGCCCAATGACCCTTTCCGTGAACATTTTTTTCCTAATGTCCAGCCTAAACCTCCGCTGGCAGAGCTTGAGGCCATTTCCTCTTGTCCTGTCCCAGGTCACTTGGGAGAAGAGGCCAGCTCCCTCCTCTCCGCAACCTCCTTTCAGGTAGTTGTAGAGAGCAATGAGGTCTCCCCTCAGCCTCCTCTTCTCCAGGCTGAACAACCCCAGCTCTCTCAGCCGCTCCTCATGAGACTTGTTTTCCGGCCCCTTCACCAGCTTTGTCGCTCCAGAGCCTCAACATCCTTCTTGTGGTGGGGAGCCCAGAACCGAACACAGTATTCGAGGTGTGGTCTCACCAGTGCTGAGTACAGAGGGAGAATAAGCTCCCTGGACCTGCTGGTCACACCGTTTCTGCCTAGGGCTGCATTACTGAAATCGGAATGACAGAAAGCCAGAGCTCGGAGCTTAGCTCTGTGTGCTAAGCAGTTTTGAAGAGAGTAGTTGCAGCTGAGGAAATGCTTCACCTGACATTGAGCATGTTTCAGGATGACAAGGTCCAAGGGCCACCTGGGGCTCTGAAGGTGCTGCCATGGGGGCTGCTGGTGAATGATGATTCCACACAAGAAGGGATGTGCTAAGAGTCAATACGGAGGCCGTACTCCATGGAATATCAAGCTTATGCTTCCACTGCAGCTTCTGTAATGCAGCAGTCATAATGACTGTCTGCCTGAAACTGCAAAGAGTGGCTGACATGGATTGATGATGTATCTAAACATTGGAAAGCTTTGGCTTAGCCCTGGGCTTCTGCTCAGTAAATGCATTTGCAGTAAGAAGTTACAAATGGCACTGTATTACTGCACAGTTCTGGTGATGTGAGAATGCTTGTCAATCTGCTTGTATTTCACATCCAGGCAGAAGAAGATATTTCATGGAGATGTTTTGATAAATTTAGAATGTTTGATGTTTTTTGCTCCATATTTCTTTTTGCTTACTGGCGTTTTTCTCTGCGAGAGCTTTCAGTTTGCAAATATACAGACTCATATTGAGTCTCGTGGTTCTTTTTTTGAAACTGAAATCTAAAGCATCTTTGACTCTATTAGCTGTTTAAATAGCTTCAATGTTATTTTTCAAAAGTGTCTAATGGAAAACTGAAGGATTTGGTAAAGGTGAATGTGCTGAATATTTTTAAAAATACTTATGCACTCCTAGGTGTAACGCTGGTTAGCACAGGCAGACACAGTCCTCACACAGTAGGAAGGCGAGTGTTTAATTACCCTTCACTGACCTGGGCAATGGCCCATGAAGAGTAAGGCTGAGTAAGGCATTTGTTAGAAAATGTGACTGCTGCTCTCCTGCTCTTGTTTGGCTGGTGGGGTCCATGCAGTGAAAGAAACTACAGTTTTGTTCTGGGAAGGGGAGCTCCAGCAACAGGACAGAAAGCAGAGGTGGTACTCTGTTTGAAAACATACTTTAGTCTGCCTTCTCTTCTTTTTAGTCACATTATATTTGTTTACCACAGATCTCAAGGAGTGGAAGAATAATATCTGAGAAAGAATACCAACAAAATGCTCGGAGGAAGGATCAGCTAAGATATGTGCGGGAGTGCCTGGTTTGGGCCATATTTCGTAAGGTCCTTGATATGGAGGTATGCATTTACTAGGCATCTGTAAGCCTTTTCAAATACTTCCCAGCAGTTAGACAGTGGCTATTATCTCGTACCAGTCTGTTTTCGGTAGCTGTGCCCTCATGCTCTCCTGAAAATGTATCTCCTGCTGGGAAGAGGGACAATCTTTGTACTTGGCGTCCCCCACATGGAACCTCCACTGGCCTCTAGCTGTTAAACCATACTGCCATTAGAACAGACACCATCCTGGCTCACTTACTGCATGCTGGCAGTTGACAGATACTGGGGTGATAGTCACAGGCTAGTCTGCTTAAAAAGTTCTAATAAAACCAAAATAATTTGAACATGGTTATATATGTTACCCGAGTACAAGATTTGGTCACATTGCCGCTACGTATCAAGAGTGCAGCTGGTCCCTACAACTTTACAAATGCTCAGTTGTTCCCTTTCCGATGTTAATAGACACAGATGTAATGCAAATGGATTGAATCAGTAGTAGTTTAATAGCTGGGCAAAATGAGGATAATGGCCAGGGAGCAGGTGAGTGATAAGCAGGACAGAAGCAAATGCTCTTACATTCACTGACATCTCATAACGTGTATTAATGAGATTTCTCTTTCTCTGGCTTTGATAGCGTCATCACCAGATGGAAAAGAAAAGGAAACTTGAAAATTCCGTGAAGAAGAAGAGGGTGCAGGAAATCAAGGTAAGGCTCAAATGCTATCAAGTACTGATGGGACTTGCTAGTTTTGCCCTGTGCTAATTAACAGCCCTGAGTCAGGCCAATGATTCATTGAATCAAGAGTCCTGTCTCTGTTGTTTATGGAAAAAGTACAAGGAACAAGCAAGTAGAGGATGGTCCTGCCCCAGGTTACATCTTCTTCCTCTATCGAACAGCTCAGGAGCTCCCATTCATACACATGATTCCCTTTGAATCAACTTATTATTTTGGTTCTGCAGTATTCTTAGTTGTGGAATTTAATTGTCAGTTGGATAAAATGGCACTTGCTCGAATTTCTGCACGATAATTAATGTATCTGCTGGCTGATAATTCTGTTTGATGATCCATTGTTCTCATTATGAAAAAAGTTAATAACTATTCCCCTTTTCCAAGACATTTGTGATTTTACATGTGTTTTTCATATCCCTTCTCAGTTTCCCAAGCTGAAGACCCTCTGTCTGTTGAATCTTTCATACGTGAGCCATTCCAGGCTTCTCATTACTGTTACCATCTTTTTACCTTGTTTAGTTCTACTCTTTCTGTTCTGAAACGAGGGACGAGAACTGGATGAATAATTTAAGATACTTGTTGATGTTCTTCTCGTATTGCTAGACACTATCTGCTTCTGACTGCTGCTGAGTGAATTTTCGGTTGTTTGCTTCTCTTCATGATGTTTATCTGAACCAGCATGTAACTAATGAAAAGAGCTTTCAGAAGTCTTTCCTTTGGTGTTGTGTAGGTAGAGCTTGATCCTGTAGTTGTTACAGTAATGGAAATCCTAGAGAAGTCAATGATTCTCCCTTTGAAGTCACATGGACACATATGGGAAAAGTTGTTGTCATTTTGGCTGACATGTCCTCAACATCCTATCTCTTCATTCGAGCCTGCATTGAGAAGCATGCACTGGGAAGCTAGCTGCTTCTTTGAGCAGTTAAAGAACAGTTCTGAAACTTTTTAATTTTAATAATGCTTTTGTGAGCAATTTGTCAGGTAACAAAAGGAGGAGATTTTAATGAAAAACACTGCTCACTATCATAATTGCGAAAGCATTATTTACTGATTGAACTCCTGCTGGTAGAAAGTTGCCACTGCGGAAGCAGTGACCAAGGCACCCTATTGAGGGATTCTGGACTTGGATAATTTTGGAACATAAACCAAAACTGCTTCCTTCAGTGAGAAGTGTAAAGGAGACGCCTGCAGATATATGATCTGTGGCTTTGCTGTGGTGCCACACTAGGACACAGGAACCTGTCTGCAAAATTAGTATTGTAATTTAATTCTCACTTCATACATTCAGTGAATTTGATTGAGTAGCTAATCTGAAAGGAAAGGAGAAAACGCAATGACTGGGCAAGGGAGGATAAGAAATGTAGCTATCTATTTCCAGGAGGGTAATCAGCCCAGTGTGGAGCTCTAGAGCTGAAAAGGCAGGGAGGGGCACTGTCAGAGCAAGGAAATGGCAGATGCGCTCAAATTTTAAAAAGAAAAAGACCTTGAACTAAATCAAGAAGTGGGAGATATACAGAAATAGGCAGATGAATTGAACTTGTGGAGATCTGCAGCTGTAGAAGGCTGCAGGGGAATGAATCGGAGATGAGAACAAGTCTTTTCCCTCATCTCTCTCTCATTCTGCAATCAGGTGTTCGGTTGGATCTAGGCAATTTGATTATCATAGCTGTCTGATGAAAGACAGAGGGAAGGCAAGCTCAGACATTGCTGTTAAGGCTATTTAGCACCTCGGAGACATACATTTCTATTTTTTAGGTGGAAAAGTCAAGAAAATCAGTGGAGGTTGCTAGCTCTGTGTACACCCCACATCCACCACTCGGTCCACGAAATCATTATAGGCCTCATCCTTTCGTGGTGAGAGAACCGTCTGGTCAGTCACAACTGGTGAGTTTCACCAAATGCCCTACACGCTATAACATAAGCACGCACAGCCAAAAGTGTGTACATACACCTGTGACATCTATGCCTAGTGTAAAGCAATGATCACCCTGATTGTGCCACATGAGGGCTTCATCTTGCCCCACTCAAGGCTGATTTCCTTTTTGCGGGATTGCGTACTTAAAGAGAAATCTCCAGAAGCTGATGTTGCAAGAGCGTCACATCAGAACCTAGAGAAAAATGGCTTTGCTTTGTGATAAATCTGCTTTAATCTTTCCTTTTTGTCTGCCTTGTCACCCAAGCTTCGGCTGGTGTCCTTACCATGAGTATCGTCAATGAATACTGTGACTGCAGACAAGCTTACACATGTTATAAAACCCTGAAAGCAAGAGAGGTTTTTTAGAGAACAGAGTTGAAGGGGCAAAGTGAGACTAAAGTTCATTCCAGAAGGCCATGCTTTGGAGTGCTGGCTCAGAAATTTCTTACTCTGTTGATGGGAAGAGAAGGAATGTTAATATACTGTTGAAAAAGAATGATACTGAAGTCCAAGGTCAACTATGTAGTGCAGTTTTATCTGGTTCTCCATTTCTATAATGATGATGCAAACTGAAGGATATTGTTCAGTCCTGAACGACCTTCTCCTTTCCATCCCATACAGAGGGCACGTGGAGCTGTAGGTGATGAGAGTGGTGAACATCCTTCTCATCAACAGCAAGCCAAGGAGAATGCCTTTTCCAAGATGGTGAGTTAGCTCAGTTAAACAGTTTTTTTTGGGGGGGGAGGGGGGGCGGGGGGAGGTTTTTAACATTTCAATGCGGTATTCTGAAGAATATAGAAGGAAAAGATAAAATAAAAAAGTCAGAAAAGTGTTCAGCATTGAACAGTCATGCTTTTGTGGTGTACTGTCTCAATGTGCATGTGGTGAAGCCACAGAAACAGCATGCTGCTACAGTTCCTTTCAGTTCATTGCATTTGCTTCGAGGCTGCACTGTGAAGAGACAGTAGCAAAACCTATATTTATAGTCAAGAATTCTTTTGTATGCTCCAGTTTGTGGATACTCAGTTAGAGATGCCTAAAGTGGTCTGGCTCTTTGGAGGCAGTCCAGAAAATCTCGTTTCCCCGGGATACCTACGAGTCACTCATCACTTCCAAATATCTTGATCAGTGCTATTTTTTATTTTATGATTCTACTCTGCACTGGAAATGATCCACTGAGATTTTGTAGCTGTTTTCTTTTTCATTTTTAGACTTCTTGGCGACCAAATACAGCTCCAGGAAATATGCCACAACCTCTTCGCCTCCAGCCACTTCGTAGCTATGCTGCCATGGGGTCTGCTCCAAAGGCTCCGCACCACACACTTGGACATGATCAGCAGTTTGCTGGTGGGGTAAGGCTGGATTTCATTCTGAAGATAATGCAGATTCATGGAGAGTTTTATAATACTGCTTTAGTACTGCAGTTCCTAGAAGTGCATACTGCAGGCAACACGCCTTCTAAATCTCTATCAGCTTTTATTTAAACACTCCTTTTTAATCTCCATTTAATTTTCAAGACATTGTCTTAGTGGTCTAATGCCTAGTTTTTGATCACAGCCTGGAAAAAATGTGGTGACTTGTCTTTTATAGGATAAAATCTCTCTGTGTGCAAATTTTTCGACCTCTACATAGATTTTCTTTTATGTAGAGAGGGAAGCAGCCATCTGGGTAAGATCAATAACTCAGGAATATTTTCACACAGTCTTACATGATTTAATCTTCATCTACAGCTGAAAAGCAGCAAGACCCATCTTTCTTTTTTTACCATCCCTACTAGTAAATCACACTAGAAGGTTCAGAGAATGAGAGCTTTTTGGTGTAGCCAAACATGGCCTTAATATGTATTCAGTTACTTTCAGATGAGATTTGGACTTGTCTTCTGTTCGAGAAAAAGCATTATGTGATTGACTGTATGATAGGAGTTCCATGGGAATGGAGGATTTTGGATCTGCGACCACTGACAGGCAGAAAATACATGAAAAACTCTGTGCTGCTGTGCATTTGTGCCGTATTATGAGGGTCATGATCTTCCCTCCAAGAATTTGCTGACACTCTCTGTGTCTTCTCAAATTATGGGTGATTTGCGTTGTTTCTTTAATGCTCAAAACAGCTAAATCAGTCATAGAACATGAAGATGATGCAGAACTCAGATCCAGAGCCAGCAATGTTTGCAGAATTTATTCTCTAGAGATGTTCTGCTTTTCAGGGCCTTGATCCTCTGTTTGCAATTCATTCAGAAAGAGGATTTTGAGCAACTTCTTGTATAACTGGTGCCAAATAATGATAGTGTGGGTAGAGCTTGATCCTGTAGTTGTTACAGTAATGGAAATCCTAGAGAAGTCAATGATTTTCCCTATGAAGTCACATGGACACATATGGGAAAAGTTGTTGTCATTTTGGCTGACATGTCCTCAACATCCTATCTCTTCATTCGAGCCTGCATTGAGAAGCATGCACTGGGAAGCTAGCTGCTTCTTTGAGCAGTTAAAGAACAGTTCTGAAACTTTTTAATTTTAATAATGCTTTTGTGAGCAATTTGTCAGGTAACAAAAGGAGGAGATTTTAATGAAAAACACTGCTCACTATCATAATTGCGAAAGCATTATTTACTGATTGAACTCCTGCTGGTAGAAAGTTGCCACTGCGGAAGCAGTGACCAAGGCACCCTATTGAGGGATTCTGGACTTGGATAATTTTGGAACATAAACCAAAACTGCTTCCTTCAGTGAGAAGTGTAAAGGAGACGCCTGCAGATATATGATCTGTGGCTTTGCTGTGGTGCCACACTAGGACACAGGAACCTGTCTGCAAAATTAGTATTGTAATTTAATTCTCACTTCATACATTCAGTGAATTTGATTGAGTAGCTAATCTGAAAGGAAAGGAGAAAACGCAATGACTGGGCAAGGGAGGATAAGAAATGTAGCTATCTATTTCCAGGAGGGTAATCAGCCCAGTGTGGAGCTCTAGAGCTGAAAAGGCAGGGAGGGGCACTGTCAGAGCAAGGAAATGGCAGATGCGCTCAAATTTTAAAAAGAAAAAGACCTTGAACTAAATCAAGAAGTGGGAGATATACAGAAATAGGCAGATGAATTGAACTTGTGGAGATCTGCAGCTGTAGAAGGCTGCAGGGGAATGAATCGGAGATGAGAACAAGTCTTTTCCCTCATCTCTCTCTCATTCTGCAATCAGGTGTTCGGTTGGATCTAGGCAATTTGATTATCATAGCTGTCTGATGAAAGACAGAGGGAAGGCAAGCTCAGACATTGCTGTTAAGGCTATTTAGCACCTCGGAGACATACATTTCTATTTTTTAGGTGGAAAAGTCAAGAAAATCAGTGGAGGTTGCTAGCTCTGTGTACACCCCACATCCACCACTCGGTCCACGAAATCATTATAGGCCTCATCCTTTCGTGGTGAGAGAACCGTCTGGTCAGTCACAACTGGTGAGTTTCACCAAATGCCCTACACGCTATAACATAAGCACGCACAGCCAAAAGTGTGTACATACACCTGTGACATCTATGCCTAGTGTAAAGCAATGATCACCCTGATTGTGCCACATGAGGGCTTCATCTTGCCCCACTCAAGGCTGATTTCCTTTTTGCGGGATTGCGTACTTAAAGAGAAATCTCCAGAAGCTGATGTTGCAAGAGCGTCACATCAGAACCTAGAGAAAAATGGCTTTGCTTTGTGATAAATCTGCTTTAATCTTTCCTTTTTGTCTGCCTTGTCACCCAAGCTTCGGCTGGTGTCCTTACCATGAGTATCGTCAATGAATACTGTGACTGCAGACAAGCTTACACATGTTATAAAACCCTGAAAGCAAGAGAGGTTTTTTAGAGAACAGAGTTGAAGGGGCAAAGTGAGACTAAAGTTCATTCCAGAAGGCCATGCTTTGGAGTGCTGGCTCAGAAATTTCTTACTCTGTTGATGGGAAGAGAAGGAATGTTAATATACTGTTGAAAAAGAATGATACTGAAGTCCAAGGTCAACTATGTACTGCAGTTTTATCTGGTTCTCCATTTCTATAATGATGATGCAAACTGAAGGATATTGTTCAGTCCTGAACGACCTTCTCCTTTCCATCCCATACAGAGGGCACGTGGAGCTGTAGGTGATGAGAGTGGTGAACATCCTTCTCATCAACACCAAGCCAAGGAGAATGCCTTTTCCAAGATGGTGACTTAACTCAGTTAAACAGTTTTTTTTGGGGGGGGAGGGGGGGCGAGGGGAGGTGTTTAACATTTCAATGCGGTATTCTGAAGAATATAGAAGGAAAAGATAAAATAAAAAGTCAGAAAAGTGTTCAGCATTGAACAGTCATGCTTTTGTGGTGTACTGTCTCAATGTGCATGTGGTGAAGCCACAGAAACAGCATGCTGCTACAGTTCCTTTCAGTTCATTGCATTTGCTTCGAGGCTGCACTGTGAAGAGACAGTAGCAAAACCTATATTTATAGTCAAGAATTCTTTTGTATGCTCCAGTTTGTGGATACTCAGTTAGAGATGCCTAAAGTGGTCTGGCTCTTTGTAGGCAGTCCAGAAAATCTCGTTTCCCCGGGATACCTACGAGTCACTCATCAGTTCCAAATATCTTGATCAGTGCTATTTTTTATTTTATGATTCTACTCTGCACTGGAAATGATCCACTGAGATTTTGTAGCTGTTTTCTTTTTCATTTTTAGACTTCTTGGCGACCAAATACAGCTCCAGGAAATATGCCACAACCTCTTCGCCTCCAGCCACTTCGTAGCTATGCTGCCATGGGGTCTGCTCCAAAAGCTCCGCACCACACACTTGGACACGATCAGCAGTTTGCTGGTGGGGTAAGGCTGGATTTCATTCTGAAGATAATGCAGATTCATGGAGAGTTTTATAATACTGCTTTAGTACTGCAGTTCCTAGAAGTGCATACTGCAGGCAACACGCCTTCTAAATCTCTATCAGCTTTTATTTAAACACTCCTTTTTAATCTCCATTTAATTTTCAAGACATTGTCTTAGTGGTCTAATGCCTAGTTTTTGATCACAGCCTGGAAAAAATGTGGTGACTTGTCTTTTATAGGATAAAATCTCTCTGTGTGCAAATTTTTCGACCTCTACATAGATTTTCTTTTATGTAGAGAGGGAAGCAGCCATCTGGGTAAGATCAATAACTCAGGAATATTTTCACACAGTCTTACATGATTTAATCTTCATCTACAGCTGAAAAGCAGCAAGACCCATCTTTCTTTTTTTACCATCCCTACTAGTAAATCACACTAGAAGGTTCAGAGAATGAGAGCTTTTTGGTGTAGCCAAACATGGCCTTAATATGTATTCAGTTACTTTCAGATGAGATTTGGACTTGTCTTCTGTTCGAGAAAAAGCATTATGTGATTGACTGTATGATAGGAGTTCCATGGGAATGGAGGATTTTGGATCTGTGACCACTGACAGGCAGAAAATACATGAAAAACTCTGTGCTGCTGTGCATTTGTGCCGTATTATGAGGGTCATGATCTTCCCTCCAAGAATTTGCTGACACTCTCTGTGTCTTCTCAAATTATGGGTGATTTGCGTTGTTTCTTTAATGCTCAAAACAGCTAAATCAGTCATAGAACATGAAGATGATGCAGAACTCAGATCCAGAGCCAGCAATGTTTGCAGAATTTATTCTCTAGAGATGTTCTGCTTTTCAGGGCCTTGATCCTCTGTTTGCAATTCATTCAGAAAGAGGATTTTGAGCAACTTCTTGTATAACTGGTGCCAAATAATGATAGTGTGGGTAGAGCTTGATCCTGTAGTTGTTACAGTAATGGAAATCCTAGAGAAGTCAATGATTTTCCCTATGAAGTCACATGGACACATATGGGAAAAGTTGTTGTCATTTTGGCTGACATGTCCTCAACATCCTATCTCTTCATTCGAGCCTGCATTGAGAAGCATGCACTGGGAAGCTAGCTGCTTCTTTGAGCAGTTAAAGAACAGTTCTGAAACTTTTTAATTTTAATAATGCTTTTGTGAGCAATTTGTCAGGTAACAAAAGGAGGAGATTTTAATGAAAAACACTGCTCACTATCATAATTGCGAAAGCATTATTTACTGATTGAACTCCTGCTGGTAGAAAGTTGCCACTGCGGAAGCAGTGACCAAGGCACCCTATTGAGGGATTCTGGACTTGGATAATTTTGGAACATAAACCAAAACTGCTTCCTTCAGTGAGAAGTGTAAAGGAGACGCCTGCAGATATATGATCTGTGGCTTTGCTGTGGTGCCACACTAGGACACAGGGACCTGTCTGCAAAATTAGTATTGTAATTTAATTCTCACTTCATACATTCAGTGAATTTGATTGAGTAGCTAATCTGAAAGGAAAGGAGAAAACGCAATGACTGGGCAAGGGAGGATAAGAAATGTAGCTATCTATTTCCAGGAGGGTAATCAGCCCAGTGTGGAGCTCTAGAGCTGAAAAGGCAGGGAGGGGCACTGTCAGAGCAAGGAAATGGCAGATGCACTCAAATTTTAAAAAGAAAAAGACCTTGAACTAAATCAAGAAGTGGGAGATATACAGAAATAAGCAGATGAATTGAACTTGTGGAGATCTGCAGCTGTAGAAGGCTGCAGGGGAATGAATCGGAGATGAGAACAAGTCTTTTCCCTCATCTCTCTCTCATTCTGCAATCAGGTGTTCGGTTGGATCTAGGCAATTTGATTATCATAGCTGTCTGATGAAAGACAGAGGGAAGGCAAGCTCAGACATTGCTGTTAAGGCTATTTAGCACCTCGGAGACATACATTTCTGTTTTTTAGGTGGAAAAGTCAAGAAAATCAGTGGAGGTTGCTAGCTCTGTGTACACCCCACATCCACCACTCGGTCCACGAAATCATTATAGGCCTCATCCTTTTGTGGTGAGAGAACCGTCTGGTCAGTCACAACTGGTGAGTTTCACCAAATGCTCTACACGCTATAACATAAGCACGCACAGCCAAAAGTGTGTACATACACCTGTGACATCTATGCCTAGTGTAAAGCAATGATCACCCTGATTGTGCCACATGAGGGCTTCATCTTGCCCCACTCAAGGCTGATTTCCTTTTTGCGGGATTGCGTACTTAAAGAGAAATCTCCAGAAGCTGATGTTGCAAGAGCGTCACATCAGAACCTAGAGAAAAATGGCTTTGCTTTGTGATAAATCTGCTTTAATCTTTCCTTTTTGTCTGCCTTGTCACCCAAGCTTCGGCTGGTGTCCTTACCATGAGTATCGTCAATGAATACTGTGACTGCAGACAAGCTTACACATGTTATAAAACCCTGAAAGCAAGAGAGGTTTTTTAGAGAACAGAGTTGAAGGGGCAAAGTGAGACTAAAGTTCATTCCAGAAGGCCATGCTTTGGAGTGCTGGCTCAGAAATTTCTTACTCTGTTGATGGGAAGAGAAGGAATGTTAATATACTGTTGAAAAAGAATGATACTGAAGTCCAAGGTCAACTATGTAGTGCAGTTTTATCTGGTTCTCCATTTCTATAATGATGATGCAAACTGAAGGATATTGTTCAGTCCTGAACGACCTTCTCCTTTCCATCCCATACAGAGGGCACGTGGAGCTGTAGGTGATGAGAGTGGTGAACATCCTTCTCATCAACAGCAAGCCAAGGAGAATGCCTTTTCCAAGATGGTGAGTTAGCTCAGTTAAACAGTTTTTTTTTGGGGGGGAGGGGGGGGCGGGGGGAGGTTTTTAACATTTCAATGCGGTATTCTGAAGAATATAGAAGGAAAAGATAAAATAAAAAAGTCAGAAAAGTGTTCAGCATTGAACAGTCATGCTTTTGTGGTGTACTGTCTCAATGTGCATGTGGTGAAGCCACAGAAACAGCATGCTGCTACAGTTCCTTTCAGTTCATTGCATTTGCTTCGAGGCTGCACTGTGAAGAGACAGTAGCAAAACCTATATTTATAGTCAAGAATTCTTTTGTATGCTCCAGTTTGTGGATACTCAGTTAGAGATGCCTAAAGTGGTCTGGCTCTTTGTAGGCAGTCCAGAAAATCTCGTTTCCCCGGGATACCTACGAGTCACTCATCAGTTCCAAATATCTTGATCAGTGCTATTTTTTATTTTATGATTCTACTCTGCACTGGAAATGATCCACTGAGATTTTGTAGCTGTTTTCTTTTTCATTTTTAGACTTCTTGGCGACCAAATACAGCTCCAGGAAATATGCCACAACCTCTTCGCCTCCAGCCACTTCGTAGCTATGCTGCCATGGGGTCTGCTCCAAAGGCTCCGCACCACACACTTGGACACGATCAGCAGTTTGCTGGTGGGGTAAGGCTGGATTTCATTCTGAAGATAATGCAGATTCATGGAGAGTTTTATAATACTGCTTTAGTACTGCAGTTCCTAGAAGTGCATACTGCAGGCAACACGCCTTCTAAATCTCTATCAGCTTTTATTTAAACACTCCTTTTTAATCTCCATTTAATTTTCAAGACATTGTCTTAGTGGTCTAATGCCTAGTTTTTGATCACAGCCTGGAGAAAATGTGGTGACTTGTCTTTTATAGGATAAAATCTCTCTGTGTGCAAATTTTTCTACCTCTACATAGATTTTCTTTTATGTAGAGAGGGAAGCAGCCATCTGGGTAAGATCAATAACTCAGGAATATTTTCACACAGTCTTACATGATTTAATCTTCATCTACAGCTGAAAAGCAGCAAGACCCATCTTTCTTTTTTTACCATCCCTACTAGTAAATCACACTAGAAGGTTCAGAGAATGAGAGCTTTTTGGTGTAGCCAAACATGGCCTTAATATGTATTCAGTTACTTTCAGATGAGATTTGGACTTGTCTTCTCTTCGAGAAAAAGCATTATGTGATTGACTGTATGATAGGAGTTCCATGGGAATGGAGGATTTTGGATCTGCGACCACTGACAGGCAGAAAATACATGAAAAACTCTGTGCTGCTGTGCATTTGTGCCGTATTATGAGGGTCATGATCTTCCCTCCAAGAATTTGCTGACACTCTCTGTGTCTTCTCAAATTATGGGTGATTTGCGTTGTTTCTTTAATGCTCAAAACAGCTAAATCAGTCATAGAACATGAAGATGATGCAGAACTCAGATCCAGAGCCAGCAATGTTTGCAGAATTTATTCTCTAGAGATGTTCTGCTTTTCAGGGCCTTGATCCTCTGTTTGCAATTCATTCAGAAAGAGGATTTTGAGCAACTTCTTGTATAACTGGTGCCAAATAATGTTAGTGTTGGAAGATTCTGGCTGACTGCTTTGGAATTTGCTTGCCATCTGAAAGAATGCAGCAGTGCTGTGGGGTTGTGCAGTATTCTGCCTGCCTGGAAGGAGAACTCTGGGTGGTTACAAGTAGTATGTGCTTAACAATGATATTGTCTATATCTCTAAGGGCTACATTTTCAAGCAGCCTGTCCATTGCTTTGCGAATTAAAACAAAGAGGTTTAGCGTATAAATGTTTTCATAAACGTAATGGCAAGCAGCAAGTGAGGAAATTGTTCTAGAGGTATGAGTGTTACTAATTGTAAAGAGCAGTCAAACCATGAGTAGCTCAATATGCGTGGTAGCTATGTTTTTGTGTTACCTACTTAACCTGGTTAAAATGTTTTTGCAGGGGGACAGGAGTGGGTTAAGACTTATGAATTCAGTGGAACATGTAACTGGTATATCCCGGTATCAACTCCCAGTCATCAACAATTATATGATACCAGTGCCACCTCCCCCTCTGGAAAAGGAAGACAAGAATGTAAATGCAGTGAGAACTAGGATGCTCAGCAGCAGATTATTTCATCCCACCACTGCTGCAAATGACACAGGGCAGCTTTTAACAAAGGTGAGTTATTCCTGTCTGCTTCTCTGTTTATTGTTACGTTACCTTCCCCGTGGGTATATTTGCCTAAAGCTGAAAGATGTGTCTATCTAGTTTGCATAAAGATTCACTGAAGTTTTGAAAGAAAAAAAAATATAACTATTAAAAGACATAGCTAGCACCCTTTTCTCTGTATACTAAAACACTGGGTGTTTTTCATCAGCTAGGGGTAAAAAGGTGCTTGAACAAAAAAGCGCAGGAACTCCTACTTATGGCCTTCTGTCTTAGTCAATCTGATCCTGTCTCTGACTGTATCTGGTGCCAGAACTTCAGCAGGATAGGGGAAATGCTGTGAGTGTGTGAAAACTTCTGTTACACTCTATCTCCAGGCAGTCTTGACTGCTGCAAGGGAATTGTAGGAACCCAGGACTGGGAGAGACATTCAAACTTGGTCCCTGCCATTCTGGGAAATTCAATGCAATGGATTTTCAATGAAAAATATTTTACTGCCCTTCTGCATGTTACAAAACTCTTCCCAATTTAAACACCTCAAGCCTGTCTTAAAGGGCTGGCAGCCTCAAGAGCATTCCACATATAGGTGATCTTTGAGTTCACCTTTTGTTAGAGCTGGAAGCCAAATGCACTTTTTGTGTATTTTCTGCTGCAGAATTCTGGAGGATTCCCTAAGCCCTCGTTACACAGCAACGCATCTGTTACCATGATCTTCCTAGGAAAAGGTTTGCATTTATCTCATGACAGTACTGACTACAGAGATGAAATCAAAATCTATCAGCAGCATTGTGGAGGACAAAACATTTGTGTCTACAACGGCAAGCTGTTGGAAGGAGGTAAGGATAAAGAGTCCAAGAGTTTGTATGGATTCTAGTAACATCTTCTTTATTGGCTAAAATGTTGATGTGATACTAAAATGATTCCAGCTGAGCTCAGTCAAGATGTGTGCCTCCAGACTAAACCTGATCTACTGCTTCATGATTGAAAAGGATGTTACGATTACTTTTTCAAATAACAAAAGAATGAATTCCTTCCTGCTGGAATGGGCTCAGGTCACTTTAGAAAGATGCTCTGACTTGTGGGTGAAGGAAGTACAACCCCTTCTCCCCAGCATGGGTCTGGGTAGCAGCCTCAGTGCCCTTCAGGCCTGGATGCTGAACGGTGCCCCTGCAGAGCAGCTGAAACAGCTCCAGGCACACACGAGGAATCCTAAACTTTCTGTGCTTAATTTAACCTCTTGTAAACCATGTGACAGTTAATTTTTTTGAGACAGGAGGCTCTGGTTTTGGTTCTGCTGAAGCACTGAGTGGCCAAATCGATGATGTATTTGCTTGTCACAGTGGTGTCCTGCTTGGTACTCCTCGATTGGGAAGAGACAAGGCCGCTATGTGGGGAGGCAGTAGAGTCTTAGCAGCTAATTAATACAGCTGAGAACCATGTACCTGACCTCAGAGTGCTGGACACTTTAGTGGTGATGCTGATGAGACACAACAATTGCAACCGGCTGATAGAAAGGCATTGCCTTTTCCTTTGATCCGTTTCCTTTCTGTGATTACAGAGACTTTCCAGTTTGTCTCAAAGAGGCACCGTGGTTTCCCATTCAGCCTCACCTTTTTCCTCAATGGATTGCAAGTGGACAGGTTGAGCTGTTGCTGTGAGTACAAACATCACAAGAATACCAGGCTGGGAGGCAGACATGGATACTTTGGTTTTCTCAATGTGAAAGGAGCTTCTCCTTGCTACAGGTATGGAGATGAATATGCTTTGCTCACAAGGACTTCACAGCCCAGTTTTTAGAGAGTTTATCACTTGTTTCTTCTATTTTAATCTTTCACTCTGCAGCTCTGTAGAACCTGGTCTGTTTTTCAGCTCCCCAAGAAATGTGTAGAATTGAGCTTATTCCTCAGGGTCCCACATCCAAGAATGCCATCCAGGTCAGCTACCTTTGTGCTGCCTCATCAGTCTCTCTGTTGAGCATGCCCAGCAGTGGATAGTGTTTGCACTGGATCTGTCAGCTTGTCAGGAGGCAGTCAGCACTTTCTCTGCAGTCCAATGTGGAAGAGTAGCTGTGGGTGGTATACATGAGATGCTTGTGTGTTTCTGGTGGAAGTGATAGTGGAATAAATATTGGGAGCATTGCTGAGTTAACTGTAGTCTTCAGGGTTTTCTTTGTGATAGTGTGAACAGGATAATTTCTTTTTAAACAGCTCTGCCTCTGAGGTGGGATTCTGCTGTAACACTCCTGGCTGCTGAATAAGATAGTGTTGAATATTAGCCAGGTTTCAGACAACAAATCTGTGTAGAAGATTCTTTGTTTGGGGCAAAAGTCAATGCTTTGAGCAACAGCTGTGGTATTGCCAAGAAACCTCACATTTAATAAAATCCTGTGTTAAGTCATGCTAGACAAGTAAACTTCTGTACACATGGGTGATTTTTAAACTTTTTCTTTTTTTTCTAAGTAATTTTTAAAAAAGCAACAGTCAGTTGGAAGAAGAGACCATCCACAGAGCTATATTCTATTTTTTGTATAAGGACTAAATTCCAAGAAAAAAAACCCAAATTCCTTTATTGTACCATGCTTTATCCACTCCAGTCTAACACTGAACATGGTTTCTTTACACAAATTCCTTAGTATGTTCAAAGTAGTGACAAGTGTCTGCATTCAGAATGGATATAGCACCAACAGAGTTTAGGAAATGCCCAAATCTCAGCTTCTCTGTGATTTCTAGAGAGACTTGAAGTGAATTTTCTGAATGAGTAAAGTCTTCCAGAAATGAATCCCTTCCTGAGTCATCCTTACTTTCTGTCCCTTTTCCCCTCTTATTCTTAGCGATATCTCAGTTTTCCTGTTTCTCGTCAGTACAGCAAATCTTGTCTGGTGAATAAAATCATCTCCATTAACCAGATACTCTCCATAAATGGCAATTATTTTCACTCACTAATATTTGACTCCTATTTTGAGTATTGCACCACATCCACATATAAATACCCACTCTGATTCTCAGTAAAGATCCTAGTTGATTTTCCCTGTTGGGTTAAGGCTTTGATTCACAAACAGGTGATGCTGCAGTGATTTCTATGCTGATGCTGTGATCCTTGCACAAAGAGTTTTTTGCTGCCTGGGTCTAGCATTTCTGTACAGTAAAAGTGCTTCAATATCTCAAAAGTCCCTGAAAAAAATACGACGAACAAATAATTGAAAGGTAGGACCTTTATCAGAAATTGTCACGTTGTCACATTTACATTTCATGCCCACAGACTGAAAGGATTTCTAGACTGATTGTTGGGGATTTGACTGTAGTTTGTGAACAGCCGGAATATGAGGGTAATTGCAGTGAAGCCTTACATAAAAAAGCATTTCTGATGGCATCCTGATGCTTGCAGGGGTAGGAGCTGGCGTTTGGTGTAGCTTGAGATTAATGGACAGTTTTGATAATTTCAATTTCAATCTGTTTATGTTTCAATTGTTGCCTTTAAGTGCAGATAATGTTACTCTCCTTAAAGGAGGAGCTGCTTCTATATTTGTGGGGCACTTGAAGACTTGAGGGTGCTTCTCCAAGTAAGCCATTATCAGTAACCATGTTATCTGAGTGGCAATGCAAAGGCAGATAAATATCAAGTTTAACTTCTGATAAAGAGCTAAACAGCTGTGTCTGCTACTCTTCTATTGTTCACAGAAAGAAAAATGTGATACTTCCCAGTTTTCCGTGGTTATTTTTGATAGGTGCATTATTGGAAGGTATCTGGATAAAGAGCCATCCCCTCCCAAGACAAAGATGGACAACCACGAGGAAAAGCTTGTAGATTCCTGGAGAGATGAAGTGCACAGTGAGCCAAGTGAAAGCAGCATTGCGCAGAAATCAAGCAAAGATTCAGTGTTAGTCACCTTACCATGTAATGAAGAGAGTGTGGAAACTAGTGAGGACAAAATGGAGACCAGCGATGAGTACAGAAAGGAAGAAGAGGAAATATGTGGTAATAAGAGTGAAGATAGTCAGGAAGACACCAGGGAATCTGGTACAGTATTCAAAAACAAAAGAAGAGGGTGAAAATTGGGAGGGGATGATTGTGGAGAAGGGCGCCAGTCAGCAAATGAGCTCTAAATACTTGGGGCAGATCAGCACTTCAGGTCAACGGTCACTGACACCTGAGAAGCTGTGACCACTTACAGTTACTGGGGATTTGCACTTATATCCAACGAGTCACCAGGAAACCCAACATCCTATCTTGTATTTTAGAAGTGCTGTCTTTAATGGCCCTGAATAGTCAGAACCTCAGCTGTGCCCTTGGGTGCGTAAGTGACTCAGTCCTGGCCCTGGGAGGAAATGCTGTCAGCTCAGCTGACTCTTCTACTGCAGCCGTCAGGCAGTTTGGGAGGATCATTCTTCAAGACTGGCTGTTAATGGGCAAGACCTGGAGTCAGTGAGATAGTCTGTGGTTCTTGATCGAAATGTAGGTACAAAAGTGTGCAGTGTAGTGTCTGAGGCAATCACTATTAATTCAGAAAGGCTAAACTGTCCTGGAATAATTTTTCTGTAGAATAAATAGCATTTCCTGCCATTCAGTTTTTTTGGGTCAGCGCTTCTGACGTCTAGTGTTTTAAATATCGAACTTCATGCAGTCCAAGTCCTACATCTTCATAAATTATCCCACAGAAAACTTGCAGGCAATATCTCACTTATTAGACAAGCAATGAAATTCCATCCACCACACAGTGAATTAATCAGGAGTGTCTCTTCCGTCTATAACAGGGTTTTATTGCCCTCTAACATTTCTCCTCAATGGCTTTGTTAGATCCTGAGCTGACTTACATGCCTCTTGCTTGTCATAATGTACCAGGATTTTTCCATTTACTCCTGGTTTAAAATTAATTGCTTTATCTTCCTTACGCGTGACAGTCCTATTGTGCAAACTGTTTCTCGAGTTAAATGGAAACATTATGTTCACGTTTTGGTTTCTAGGTGAATTAAATAAAGGTAATACAGCTGTTTGTGAGGAGGTTGATGCTGCAAGAAAGATGCAGTCTTTCTATAGAGTATAAAATCCAGCAGAAATTCAAATGAGGTTTGAAAAAACCTTGCTTATAAAATCATGCAGTGATCAAAAAGAATCTTAATTTCTGTTTTCTTGTGATAATCATTTCAATTCAGATGAAGTGGTCAGTGAGACAAGTAAAAGCAGCATTGAGCAGAAATCAAGCAAAGATTCAGTGTTAGTCATCTTACCATGTAATGAAGAGAGTGTGGAAACTAGTGAAGACAAAATGGAGACCAGCGATGTGTACAGCCAAGAAGGAGAGGAAATACGTGTTTCTGAGAGTGAAGATAGTCAGGAAGACACCGGGGAATATGGTACGGTATTGAAAACCAAAAGAAGAGGGTTTAAAATGGGAGGGGATGATTGTGGAGAAGGGCGCCAGTCAGCAAATGAGCTCTAAATACTTGGGGCAGATCAGCATTTCAGGCCAACGGTCACTGACACCTGAGAAGCTGTGACCACTTACAGTTACTGGGGATTTGCACTTATATCCAACGAGTCACCAGGAAACCCAACATCCTATCTTGTATTTTAGAAGTGCTGTCTTTAATGGCCCTGAATAGTCAGAACCTCAGCTGTGCCCTTGGGTGCGTAAGTGACTCAGTCCCGGCCCTGGGAGGAAATGCTGTCAGCTCAGCTGACTCTTCTACTGCAGCCGTCAGGCAGTTTGGGAGGATCATTCTTCAAGACTGGCTGTTAATGGGCAAGACCTGGAGTCAGTGAGATAGTCTGTGGTTCTTGATCGAAATGTAGGTACAAAAGTGTGCAGTGCAGTGTCCGAGGCCATCACTATTAATTCAGAAAGGCTAAACTGTCCTGGAATAATTTTTTTGTAGAATAAATAGCATTTCCTGCCATTCAGTTTTTTTGGGTCAGCGCTTCTGACGTCTAGTGTTTTAAATATCGAACTTCATGCAGTCCAAGTCCTACATCTTCATAAATTATCCCTCAGAAAACTTGCAGGCAATATCTCACTTATTAGACAAGCAATGAAATTCCATCCACCACACAGTGAATAAGTCAGGAGTGTCTTTTCCGTCTAGAACAGGGTTTTATTGCCCTCTAACATTTCTCCTCAATGGCTTTGTTAGATCCTGAGCTGACTTACATGCCTCTTGCTTGTCATAATGTACCAGGATTTTTCCATTTACTGCTGGTTTATAATTAATTGCTTTATCTTCCTTACGCGTGACAGTCCTATTGTGCAAACTGTTTCTCGAGTTAAATGGAAACATTATGTTCACGTTTTGGTTTCTAGGTGAATTAAATAAAGGTAATACAGCTGTTTGTGAGGAGGTTGATGCTGCAAGAAAGATGCAGTCTTTCTATAGAGTATAAAATCCAGCAGAAATTCAAATGAGGTTTGAAAAAACCTTGCTTATAAAATCATGCAGTGATCAAAAAGAATCTTAATTTCTGTTTTCTTGTGATAATCATTTCAATTCAGATGAAGTGGTCAGTGAGACAAGTAAAAGCAGCATTGAGCAGAAGTCAAGTAAAGATTCAGTTTTAGTCATCTTACCATTTAATGAAGAGAGTGTGGAAACTAGTGAAGACAATATGGAGACCAGCGATGAGTACAGCCAAGAAGGAGAGGAAATACGTGTTTCTGAGAGTGAAGATAGTCAGGAAGACACCGGGGAATATGGTACGGTATTGAAAACCAAAAGAAGAGGGTGAAAAATGGGAGGGGATGATTGTGGAGAAGGGCGCCAGTCAGCAAATGAGCTCTAAATACTTGGGGCAGATCAGCACTTCAGGTCAACGGTCACTGACACCTGAGAAGCTGTGACCACTTACAGTTACTGGGGATTTGCACTTATATCCAACGAGTCACCAGGAAACCCAACATCCTATCTTGTATTTTAGAAGTGCTGTCTTTAATGGCCCTGAATAGTCAGAACCTCAGCTGTGCCCTTGGGTGCGTAAGTGACTCAGTCCTGGCCCTGGGAGGAAATGCTGTCAGCTCAGCTGACTCTTCTACTGCAGCCGTCAGGCAGTTTGGGAGGATCATTCTTCAAGACTGGCTGTTAATGGGCAAGACCTGGAGTCAGTGAGATAGTCTGTGGTTCTTGATCGAAATGTAGGTACAAAAGTGTGCAGTGCAGTGTCCGAGGCAATCACTATTAATTCAGAAAGGCTAAACTGTCCTGGAATAATTTTTTTGTAGAATAAATAGCATTTCCTGCCATTCAGTTTTTTTGGGTCAGCGCTTCTGACGTCTAGTGTTTTACATATTGACCTTCATGCAGTCCAAGTCCTACATCTTCATAAATTATCCCACAGAAAACTTGCAGGCAATATCTCACTTATTAGACAAGCAATGAAATTCCATCCACCACACAGTGAATAAGTCAGGAGTGTCTTTTCCGTCTAGAACAGGGTTTTATTGCCCTCTAACATTTCTCCTCAATGGCTTTGTTAGATCCTGAGCTGACTTACATGCCTCTTGCTTGTCGTAATGTACCAGGATTTTTCCATTTACTGCTGGTTTATAATTAATTGCTTTATCTTCCTTACGCGTGACAGTCCTATTGTGCAAACTGTTTCTCGAGTTAAATGGAAATATTACTTTCACGTTTTGGTTTCTAGGTGAATTAAATAAAGGTAATACAGCTGTTTGTGAGGAGGTCGATGCTGTAAGAAAGATGCAGTCTTTCTATAGATTATAAAATCCAGCAGAAATTCAAATGAGGCTTGAAAAAACCTTGCTTATAAAATCATGCAGTGATCAAAAAGAATCTTAATTTCTGTTTTCTTGTGATAATCATTTCAATTCAGATGAAGTGGTCAGCGAGCCAAGTAAAAGCAGCATTGAGCAGAAGTCAAGCAAAGATTCAGTGTTAGTCATCTTACCATGTAATGAAGAGAGTGTGGAAACTAGTGAGGACAAAATGGAGACCAGCGATGAGTACAGAAAGGAAGAAGAGGAAATATGTGGTAATGAGTGTGAAGATAGTCAGGAAGACACCGGGGAATCTGGTACGGTATTGAAAACCAAAAGAAGAGGGTGAAAATTGGGAGGGGATGATTGTGGAGAAGGGCGCCAGTCAGCAAATGAGCTCTAAATACTTGGGGCAGATCAGCACTTCAGGTCAATGGTCACTGACACCTGAGAAGCTGTGACCACTTACAGTTACTGGGGATTTGCACTTATATCCAACGAGTCACCAGGAAACCCAACATCCTATCTTGTGTTTTAGAAGTGCTGTCTTTAATGGCCCTGAATAGTCAGAACCTCAGCTGTGCCCTTGGGTGCGTAAGTGACTCAGTCCTGGCCCTGGGAGGAAATGCTGTCAGCTCAGCTGACTCTTCTACTGCAGCCGTCAGGCAGTTTGGGAGGATCATTCTTCAAGACTGGCTGTTAATGGGCAAGACCTGGAGTCAGTGAGATAGTCTGTGGTTCTTGATCGAAATGTAGGTACAAAAGTGTGCAGTGCAGTGTCCGAGGCAATCACTATTAATTCAGAAAGGCTAAACTGTCGGGGAATAATTTTTCTGTAGAATAAGTAGCATTTCCTGCCATTCAGTTTTTTTGGGTCAGCGCTTCTGACGTCTAGTGATTTACATATTGACCTTCGTGCAGTCCAAGTCCTACATCTTCATAAATTATCCCACAGAAAACTTGCAGGCAATATCTCACTTATTAGACAAGCAATGAAATTCCATCCACCACACAGTGAATAAGTCAGGAGTGTCTTTTCCGTCTAGAACAGGGTTTTATTGCCCTCTAACATTTCTCCTCAATGGCTTTGTTAGATCCTGAGCTGACTTACATGCCTCTTGCTTGTCATAATGTACCAGGATTTTTCCATTTACTCCTGGTTTAAAATTAATTCCTTTATCTTCCTTATGCGTGACAGTCCTATTGTGCAAACTGTTTCTCGAGTTAAATGGAAACATTATGTTCACGTTTTGGTTTCTAGGTGAATTAAATAAAGGTAATACAGCTGTTTGTGAGGAGGTTGATGCTGCAAGAAAGATGCAGTCTTTCTATAGAGTATAAAATCCAGCAGAAATTCAAATGAGGTTTGAAAAAACCTTGCTTATAAAATCATGCAGTGATCAAAAAGAATCTTAATTTCTGTTTTCTTGTGATAATCATTTCAATTCAGATGAAGTGGTCAGTGAGACAAGTAAAAGCAGCATTGAGCAGAAATCAAGTAAAGATTCAGTGTTAGTCATCTTACCATTTAGTGAAGAGAGTGTGGAAACTAGTGAAGACAATATGGAGACCAGCGATGAGTACAGCCAAGAAGGAGAGGAAATACGTGTTTCTGAGAGTGAAGATAGTCAGGAAGACACCGGGGAATATGGTACGGTATTCAAAACCAAAAGAAGAGGGTGAAAAATGGGAGGGGATGATTGTGGAGAAGGGCGCCAGTCAGCAAATGAGCTCTAAATACTTGGGGCAGATCAGCACTTCAGGTCAACGGTCACTGACACCTGAGAAGCTGTGACCACTTACAGTTACTGGGGATTTGCACTTATATCCAACGAGTCACCAGGAAACCCAACATCCTATCTTGTATTTTAGAAGTGCTGTCTTTAATGGCCCTGAATAGTCAGAACCTCAGCTGTGCCCTTGGGTGCGTAAGTGACTCAGTCCTGGCCCTGGGAGGAAATGCTGTCAGCTCAGCTGACTCTTCTACTGCAGCCGTCAGGCAGTTTGGGAGGATCATTCTTCAAGACTGGCTGTTAATGGGCAAGACCTGGAGTCAGTGAGATAGTCTGTGGTTCTTGATCGAAATGTACGTACAAAAGTGTGCAGTGCAGTGTCCGAGGCAATCACTATTAATTCAGAAAGGCTAAACTGTCGGGGAATAATTTTTCTGTAGAATAAATAGCATTTCCTGCCATTCAGTTTTTTTGGGTCAGCGCTTCTGACGTCTAGTGATTTACATATTGACCTTCATGCAGTCCAAGTCCTACATCTTCATAAATTATCCCACAGAAAACTTGCAGGCAATATCTCACTTATTAGACAAGCAATGAAATTCCATCCACCACACAGTGAATAAGTCAGGAGTGTCTTTTCCGTCTAGAACAGGGTTTTATTGCCCTCTAACATTTCTCCTCAATGGCTTTGTTAGATCCTGAGCTGACTTACATGCCTCTTGCTTGTCATAATGTACCAGGATTTTTCCATTTACTCCTGGTTTAAAATTAATTGCTTTATCTTCCTTACGCGTGACAGTCCTATTGTGCAAACTGTCTCTCGAGTTAAATGGAAATATTACTTTCACGTTTTGGTTTCTAGGTGAATTAAATAAAGGTAATACAGCTGTTTGTGAGGAGGTTGATGCTGCAAGAAAGATGCAGTCTTTCTATAGAGTATAAAATCCAGCAGAAATTCAAATGAGGTTTGAAAAAACCTTGCTTATAAAATCACTGCAGTGATCAAAAAGAATCTTAATTTCTGTTTTCTTGTGATAATCATTTCAATTCAGATGAAGTGGTCAGCGAGCCAAGTAAAAGCAGCATTGAGCAGAAGTCAAGCAAAGATTCAGTGTTAGTCATCTTACCATTTAGTGAAGAGAGTGTGGAAAGTAGTGAGGACAAAATGGAGACCAGCAATGAGTACAGCCAAGAAGAAGAGCAAACATGTGTTTCTGAGAGTGAAGATAGTCAGGAAGACACTGGGGAATATGGTATGGTATTCAAAAACAAAGGTTTATTTTATAGCAAATAATAGATTGACAAGAAATTGTGTGTAGAGGAATTAAAGAAAAAAGTAATACCCTTTTTCAGATAAAATGAGCATGCTAAAAAAATATTGTAGGATAACAGCAGGCACGAAGGACTTGGCTTCTTCTAGGAGCGTGAAAGAGTTGTTGCAATGATTAAGATTCTAATTAAAAAATGTAAGGACATCTACAGTCTTAAAAGAAATGCAAGATGCTTACAATTTCTGCTACTCCCGTCCTCCAAAAGGCTGAGCTCTGAAAGCCTTGAGAGACACTCAGAGACAGCAGTGTGCCCAGGTGGCCCAAAAGGCCAATGGCATCTTGGCTTGTATCAGGAACGGCGTGACCAGCAGGTCCAGGGAGGTTATTCTCCCCCTGTACTCGGCACTGGTGAGACTGCACCTTGAGTACTGTGTTCAGTTCTGGGCCTCTCACCACAAGAAGGATGTTGTGGCTCTGGAGCGAGTCCAGAGAAGGGCAACAAAGCTGGTGAAGGGGCTGGAGAATAAATCTTATGAGGAGCGGCTGAGAGAGCTGGGGTTCTTCAGCCTGGAGAGGAGGAGGCTGAAGTGAGACCTTATTACTCTCTAACTACCTGAAGGGAGGGTGTGGAGAGGAGGGAGCTGGCCTCTTCTCCCAAGTGACAGGGGACAGGATGAGAGGGAATGGCCTCAAGCTCCGCCAGGGGAGATTTAGGCTTGAGATTAGGAAAAAGTTCTTCACGGAGAGGGTGGTTAGGCATTGGAACGGTCTGCCAAGGGAGGTGGTTGAGTCACCGTCCCTGGAGGTGTTTAAGGTTAGGGTAGACGAGGTGCTTAGGAGCATGATTTAGGGATTGGTGGGAATGGTTGGACTCGACGATCCAGTGGGTCTTTTCCAACCTGGTCATTCTGTGATTCTGTGATTCTGTGACTGAAGAGCTTGGTCCTTTACCGTGACTGTAGTTCCTTCTTGGGCCTCCCAGCTTTCTTCAGATGGATTTCTCTGCAGGGCTAAGCATTCTCATCACCCATCCAGCCTGTGTTTGGTTGGGATTGTTGTGGCAGTGTTTCAGCTTTGCTCTAGTAAGACCCATCATGCTCTGCTTGTTGCACGTTATCTCCTAACCAGTGCTGTCATTAGCAGCGCAAAACTAATTTATCAGAGAAAACGGTACATGCTGAAGCAAAAGGTGTGAAATTCTTCTCTGGGGTTGTTCAGTTGCAGGCTGAGTCTGGGCATATCACAGCTGGTGGTGTGACAGATCTGTCAGAAGTATGGGAATACCTGGGATGGGGTCCTGCTGCGCATTTTCTGATCTTGCTGTGCTCTTTGTGTCAGGGAGATATTGCTGATCACAAGAGAGAGAATTATTGTGAGCAGTATTTGTCATCTTTTCCTGAACTCTGTGTTTTGATAGACTGTCAATTCCCTTTTGTCAAATGTCGTGCAGGCAGTGCGCTGCAAAGAATGGAAACTGCCAGCTGCTCAGACTTCAGGCCTGTAGTCAGGTCAGAGTGAAATAGGTGCCCCACACCTAGCAAAGCATTTGATATTTCAGCAAGTCATAGAAAGTGCTGTAGGCATCTCTGCGTGAAGCAGCCAAGGAGTGTCCTGGAATGGAAAGCTTCTTGTCTTCTCTGCAGAGCTGGAACGTTAGAACGATTCAAGCAGGTTATGTGCTATTACATAGAGACCTTTGTCAGAATCTTGGATCCCAGGAGGAACCTTTTAAGGCTCTCCTGGAACCTTCCCTGCTAAGCTTTCATGGTCCCTTGCAGTGCAGATCTTCGTGCTTCACCCAGGTGAAATGCGACAGCAAGGAGTGAGGCTATCACTATCCTTTGAGACCTATGGTACAGGCAAAAAGTTTGTTCTGAGCAAGTGCCTCTTGTACTATAGACTGAAATGGTCTTTTAAAAGTTTTCTCACAAGTCTATTCAGAGCGGTGCAGGTGCAGAGTATTGATGGGGTAGAAAAGATGGGTGTAAACATAAAGCATGAGGAACCACAGGAGGAAGAAAGAAATGAAAACAAAAATGAAAAAAAAAAAGAATAATAACGTATAAAAGGCTGAGGAGCAAGACAGTATCAATGGTATAGAAAAAAGCAACCTCCTAGGAAAAAGGTGAGAAAGCACAGGATGTGCACTGGTAAGAGAGAGGCAGGGATTTGGGAAGAGAAGAGTGCAAGGTTGTGACAGGGCAGATAAGTCTTCTCACTGCAAGCCAGTGGGAACAAGACGTCTCCTGTTCTTGGACCTTTCAGTGCCCTGTCTAACTCTGAAGCAGCAGAGAGATTAAATCCCATCTATACAGCTCCATGTATAAAAAAAAATCAGTCTCTTAAGAATCGATAGCCATTTTTTCTTAATAAATTACCAGAGGGAACATCCTGCCACATGCAAGGATGCATAATTTCACTACATTGTGCCCAGAAATTACAATGATCCATAGAACTGTAGAACTGTAGAATCACAGAATGGTTTGGGTTGGAAAGGATCTTAAAGATCCAAAGGGATTGGACAGTGTACATAGCTGGAATACTGCTCATAAAGAGGCTGTTTAGTATTACTAGGTTGAAAGCCATCCACTTAATCATCCAGCAAGTCATAAAGTAAAAACGGAAGTGGAAGCATAACCTTAGCAATCATTTCAAATGTCTGACTTGACTGCGAAGAACTGCAAGCGTTGCATTTACAGAACAGAAAACACTTCCTCACTTATTTATTGATAAGCATAGGTCTTCTAGAAATATGTTAGTTTGGGGAACTGAGGGATCATCAGAACTATAGTTGGAAACGTCACATAGAATTTGTTGTTCATGTTTTTTAAGTGGTCATAGAACATTAATAATGTTATATCTAGAGAACAACATTGTTGCCTGTATGTTGAACCTCTCTCAGCTTGCCTGAGGAAAGCAATCTCATTGTTCTGTGAAAATGTGGAAGATTGCTGCTCTGTGCATGAATTTCACCTTGGAATTTTAATGGTTTTCTCCATTTGGTTGTAACCTATGTTAAACATTTTTCTTTACTGGTGAAGATTTACATGGCTTAAATTGAGTTTGCCCTCACATTAAATTTCTATATTTTAAATCAAGCTGAGGTAGCTGCGTGACTTCTCCCCTTTTGCTTTTTATTGGTTTCTTTCATGCTTCCTCTGTTGTAATTTTGTGTTAGGTTTTGAAGATTACAAGCCAATCCAAGAGGAACTAGCAAAGGTGATTGGAAATGTGAATTCTGAACCTGAACCTAGTGATTCCCATGCAGATGAGGAAGAAGAGAACATAACAAATGCAGAGTGTGGTGCCAAAGAAGGTGAGATTGGCTGTTGATCAGGAATGTGGATTAAATCTTATTCCCCTGAAGTCTTTTTGTAGAAGTATTTGTCCTTTCCTTTTCCTTTCGTGGCTATCAAACACTCCTTGTGCTCTTCTCTTTCCTAACTTGTATAAAATTGGGTGATCACGAGCTAGGTTCTGTAGTCACGTATAATTAATACTTTCTTTGGTAGTTATAGTGGTCCTAGGTTAGGAATCCAGGCCATGAAAGAACTGGCTACCACTCAGGACAACAGCCGCAGAAAGCAGGAGTCTAGTGAGTTTCTCTTTGCTTCCAGGTATTGTGAAGACAGGTAGGATGGGACTGTTTGCATAAGATGAGAATGTAAGACTAGGAATGAAGCTGCACTGCAGACTTGATCTCCATGCTCCAAACTCACCTCCCTGTTGGCAGTTGGCATAATTGACAACTGGGAAATCTCACACACAGCAAAGTAAATTTACTTTGGCTAATGGTTATAAATGGTTATGCCACACACAGCACAGCCTTTGATTTCTTTTAGACAAAGTAAACAAAGCATGTCTTTTTACAGGGACTTGCAAAATCTGTTGCATTAGACTCAGTCCAATAGTAGCAGCTGGACAATTTGGACGCTGTGCTTTTGTGTATATGCCATGTGTCTGAAGGAGTTGCCCAAACGCTTCTTAGATATTGTCAGCCTTGGTGCCGTGACTGCTTCCCTGGGGATCTGATCCAGTGCTCCACCACCCTCTTGATGAAGAACTTTTTCCTAATGTCCAACCTAACCACCTCCTGGTGCACCTTCCTGCCGCTCCCTCAGCATTCCTTCTTTTTGCAGTGGGTAGAAAGTTAGGCCTTCACATTCCCTTGACGACAACATTTCCGCCACTTCTTTCAATAGAAATGCTCAAACAATCCAATGGCATAAGAGATTTTGAGAAAAGAAATAGCAGAAACATTGTAACCTGATGAAACCTTGTACCTAACTGCAAATCTGAAGGTTCCCAGCAAGCGAATGAAGCCAACTCTATGGAAGGCTCATGGAGTGTGGTGAGCATCGGCAGCTGCCGCACACATGCCAGCAGGCACTGAGATCTGGAAGCGCCAGGCAGAAATCAGAGACAAATCGGGGAAGACATTGATCCTTGCTCCTTTCAGTGGCACAAGACTTCTCATTTTCTGAAGCAGAGGAACCTTCCACATTTGTGCCAAGCAGTGGTACTTCAGTACAGACTGCAGGGTGCCTGCTCAGGGACAGACCCTGGAGCACCCAGTTCAGTGGAGGCATTGCTGTTAAATTCCCAGGGGGTGGGAATTATTTCCCTCAATGTAATCACAGAATCCACGGGAAGCAATTATCCACTTTGCATGAACAGCTGAGTAGTATTCTTCCTGTGTGTGCGTGTTTTACAAGAGCAATTTACCACCTATTCCTCAATTTTTGAATGTTGCTGTCAAGCTTAGAGCTATTACATACACACACCTGAGCTTCCCACTAGGCAGGTGAAGGCGGGAGGGAGGGAGAGTAGACAAGGCAGGCCGAACTGTTAGACTTGATAGCTGGTCATGCATCAACATTTTTCCTCAAATTAGTTATGCCAGATGCCAGAATGGCAGCAGTAGAAACACAGAGCACAGAAGGGTTGGCAGAAGGAACAAGAACACTCGCTGTGCAGAAGGCAGCAGAACAAGTGGTACAAGAAGGGCACATGATAGACGAGAGAGAAGCACTTGAGAAGGAAGATTTTGTTGCTGAGGGAGGAGATGTTCGCACTGAAGAGGAAGGAGAAGAAATGGCACGGATGGGAGATTTTCTTCCCAAGGAAGACACAGTAGCTGTGATGCTGGTGGAGGGTCAGCTTGCGGTGGAGGAATCTGCTCCTGAGGACAGCACCATGGCAGAAGAAGATCCCAAAGGAATGGGGACAGGGAAGGGAATGGAGTCTGGTGTAGAGGTGGCATGTGGGGAGCAGGAAGATTTGATGGAGGGGACGGAGAGTGAGGCAGCACTGGGAGTGCAGACACCTGTGGAAAAGGAGCTGGCAGGGGCACTGCTACACAGGGAGGCAGATGGAGTGGTGTCTGAGAGGGCAGAGGTGGCTGTGGAAGTCTCTGAGGAAAAAGAGGCTGCAGAAGAGGTCTCTGGGACAGGGGCAGATGAGGATGGGTCACAGGAGGGGACAGAGCAGGTGGGAGTGAAAGCTGAGGGGGAGCAGCCAGGCCTCTGTGAAAACACGGGAGAAAGAGAAGGAAGGAGTGTCTTGGAGAGTACATGGAGCACTGAAGTCAAGGTGCAGAGGAAGGACAGTCCTGTTGGAGAGAGACCTGATGCTCCAGGAGCCACTGATGTGGGTGAAAGAAGCCATGATCCCTGGGAGGTGAGTCCTGCATGTGTTGACCGCTGTGCCCTGTACCTGCTCCAGTCCCCAGACTGGTCCCTGCTAGAAGCAGAGGGTGCATCACTTCATCCTGTTTCTTACACTTTCCTTAAGTATCTGCTGCTGGAAGCAGGGTGAGGGATGGTAAATCCTTCTCAGTGTTAGCTTCTGCATTCTTTCCTGTTTCTGAAATTTCATTGCAAATGCCTTTGCCCTGCTGCTAAGGCTTCTGGCCCCTCAGTTGTCTTACCCTTGTCCATGTGGTGCAGCTCTGATCCCCCCACATACCACTCAACTGCCCGCGCTGGTGGCAGTGGCTGAGCCTCCCTAGCATTGCTGGCTGGAATGCTCCAGGTCAGTGGCAGCACTCCACTTCTCTGGTCACTCTGGCATATGTTTCTGTTACAGCGGTATCTCAGTAGCTCAAAGTTTATCGCATTTTCTGTAAAGCTAATGTTTTTCTCACCGTTTCCTGGGACGCTGCAAACCCAGATGCAGTAGTTGTGCCCTCTGCTCAGTCTCAGGATGGGGAAGAAACTTTCCTCTAAGCTACTCCTGCAGCTTCTTCAGTGTTGTTTCCGGAAACATTGACACAAACTGCTGTAGATTTGTGCTGGTTGGGATGTTCACTCTTCCTTTATTTATTCCACGGGTACCACAACCACCTGTCATGTTTTACTCACGCAGCTTCTCAGTGTTCAGTGGACAACTGAAATAAACCTGTACACGCCAGCCGGGAAACAGCACTCCTTTGTAATTGGGAAGGCAAAGGGAAGCCTCTATCCATACAAAAAGAGCTGTAAGTATTGGAAGTCTAGGTTTGCAGCTGGTGAGAGGCTGCACCGAGAGGAGAAATCTGCCTCAGAGACACCTTCCATCCTTGAGGAATACCTGCCCCGGAGTGGCCCCAGTGCCACCGCTGCCTGCCCTGTCATCACTCAACATATGCTTTAGAACCACTCCTAGAAAGGGAGAGCTTAGCAGGGCCATAGCACAGAGGGGACAAGTCCTTCAGCCAGAATAGGGCTGCTCTGGCTCCTGTGTGGCTGCAGCTCCCATAAGAGTGGGGATCCCACACTTAGTGCTCTCATTTTGCAGACTGAGTATTATTAATGAGTATTTTGCAATGGTTGGCAGATCACGCTGGCACTTGCCTACAACAAATGAATCAAACCTCTTCCCTTTCACATTTTCACTACTCAGTAAAGCAGATAGGTGTCACATAAGCACTGTGTGGATCATGATCTATCCAGGTACAGCCTTAGTTTTAACTCTCACCCTTCCAAGGAATCACTGCCATGGCAAAAGCCTGTACTCCTCCCTCTGCCTTTGTTCATCTGTAATGCTGGAACTGCAACACATGTGGATGAATAAGCATTTGTAAATGACTTGGGTACAGCCATGCTCATGGGCTACAGGCATTTCCTTCGCATGGAGATCTGCATGGCACAGTTTTAGTGGCACAAATATTCGGCCCAACATTAGTCATGGAGAAAGCAGAGATAAATATCGCAGACCAGGCCCTACTTGACTGGCAAGTATGATCCTTAGAGTGAAAGAACTGGCAAAATATCAAGGAACTACACAGATTGGTACAGAGGTTTTCATACACCCAAGTAAACGGGCAGGTGTGCATATGTATAAAAAACAAGGTCATTAGCATGAATTTAAATTCTGAATACTTTGCGTACCAGATCTATTCAACTATAGCATATGCAAACACAGTTTAGCTATTTACTGCACTTATTTTATATTCAACAAAACTGAAAATGTCTTGGTCCAATCAATAAGCCACCTCTGGACATACCCTGGTTAAAAGGAAATTGTTGAATGGTCAAACCATTGTTGAATGGTGAAAAGTCAAATACATGTTTTGTAAGCTAACTGTGCATACCTTGTACAGAACACACATTTCAACCACACTGCTCAGCAACACTTTATGCAATGCTTTCCATTAAACTGCTGAGCACTGTATAAATATTATTAGTGGGTTTTGTCTCCATTTCGCTTTCAAAGCTGTTCCTAGTATCCAGGTTGACCAAACAAATGCAACCATCTTCAGTACAGGAGGGAACATGAATTACTCGGTCCCATTTGAATTTCCTATCTGATGTATATCGATCTTACATTAACTTACATTAAGTGACTTACATTAACAAGCCATTCAAAATCCTGCTCATTTCAATTCTAGTTCCCAATCTGTGAATACAGTCACAGTCCACCTGTGTAGGAGCCGAGCATCCTGCAGCCCATGGAGCTTAAGAGATGTGGAATGGCAGGATCACAGGGAATAGTAGCCTCACACTGGGTTTTTTAACATGAGGGGCTGTCTCCACCCCGTGTCACAGCAAGTGAGCCCTGCTTGGGTACTACGTGTGCCAGGCGGGTCTGCACAGGGGGCTTCTTGCTCCGTGGGGATCCTGGTTTCTCACTGGCCATACTGTGTGGCATTTTTGGGACTCTGAAATGTTATTGGAAATCAGAACAATTCTAATAAGTCTTTTGAAATGAATAAAGCCTGGCTTTTTGGTTTTGGTGGCGTCAGTCCCTTGGGCCTGTTGAATCTGTGGCATAACTACAGCTGTTTCAGCCCAGTGCTGGTGGTAGGTCAGTTCTGGCTGTGGCTCCCTGCTGCCAGCATCTCCCTTCCAGCTCTGCTGCACCTCAGAGGGCTCTCTGAGAGGCTGCCAGGCCGTGGTGTCCAGGGCTGTGTACACAGCAGCTGGGCAGGCATCGCTCCGTGGGCTGCAGGATGTTCGGCAATAACAGAGCTGTGCTGTTTTTTAGATCTGTTACCTACAGAACCTACATTCTGTCCTAGAGACAAACACAAACCTCTGACCACCTGGAGATTACCAGCACCCTGTGTTTCTGTGGAATATAACTTTTAATTGTGGCTAGCTTCAACTTTCATCTCCTGTGAAAGTAGCTCAGGACTTGTTTAAATCATGGTGTGTCAGCCATGGCAGCTCTCCCTCCCAATTCAGCTTTGTGGCCTCACTGCTCTGTGTGCAATGAGCTCACCGTAGCCGTGGAATGACTGAATTTTAAGTGGAAATCACTGACATCCCTGTGCCTGCTAGTGCCTGAGATTTCAAACAGTGCAGCCTTGACTGGAATGAGAAGGATTAGTGTATGAGGAAGATTTTGAAACAGATGAAGAAGACAATGATGAGGAACAAACTAGTGATCAGATGAGTGGAACGTCAAAGTCATTCTCAGATGATGAAAACCTGGACTTAGGGAGAGTGGTAACTTATCAGAGAAGGCACCGCGGGCCTCTGACAATGAAAAAGATGAGAGTGATGCATATTCTGACAGTGCCTCAGAGGACGATAAACAAGGTTAGTTTTTTCATAATGAACCTTAGAGAAGTTGAACTAGTGCATATTTTACATTTTGAGCATGTCCAGTACAGATGTTGAGTCTGTGTAGGAAACTCATGCAATTCCTACTGAACTGGTAAAAGATGGACATTTTATCTGTTCTTGTTAATTCTGCCATCTGTCACTGAAATGCAGCCAAACCCACTGGCGACGTAAGCATGTGCCACTCCGCAGCAGGCATTGCTGAACTATTTAGTTGCAGAAATGGAAAAGGAGCCAGTCAGCAAATGAGCAGCATGGAGCAGAAATCAAGCAAAGATTCACTGTTAGTCATCTTACCATTTAATGAAGAGAGTGTGGAAACTAGTGAGGACAAAATGGAGACCAGCAATGAGTACAGCCAGGAAGAAGAGGAAATATGTGTTTATGAGAGTGAAGATAGTCAGGAAGACACCAGGGAATCTGGTACGGTATTGAAAACCAAAAGAAGAGGGTGAAAAATGGGAGGGGATGATTGTGGAGAAGGGAGCCAGTCAGCAAATGAGCTCTAAATACTTGGGGCAGATCAGCACTTCAGGTCAACGGTCACTGACACCTGAGAAGCTGTGACCACTTACAGTTACTGGGGATTTGCACTTATATCCAACGAGTCACCAGGAAACCCAACATCCTATCTTGTATTTTAGAAGTGCTGTCTTTAATGGCCCTGAATAGTCAGAACCTCAGCTGTGCCCTTGGGTGCGTAAGTGACTCAGTCCTGGCCCTGGGAGGAAATGCTGTCAGCTCAGCTGACTCTTCTACTGCAGCCGTCAGGCAGTTTGGGAGGATCATTCTTCAAGACTGGCTGTTAATGGGCAAGACCTGGAGTCAGTGAGATAGTCTGTGGTTCTTGATCGAAATGTAGGTACAAAAGTGTGCAGTGCAGTGTCCGAGGCAATCACTATTAATTCAGAAAGGCTAAACTGTCGGGGAATAATTTTTCTGTAGAATAAATAGCATTTCCTGCCATTCAGATTTTTTGGGTCAGCGCTTCTGACGTCTAGTGTTTTACATATTGACCTCCATGCAGTCCAAGTCCTACATCTTCATAAATTATCCCACAGAAGACTTGCAGGCAATTTCTCACTTATTAGACAAACAATGAAATTCCATCCACCACACACTGAATAAGTCAGGAGTGTCTTTTCCGTCTAGAACAGGGTTTTATTGCCCTAAAGAAGTCGATCGGAATGTCAGCGCTGGGCTCCCGGGCAGCGGCCGTGCCCACGTGGTGCCTGACGTGAGGGGGCAGTTCCGGAAGCTTCCGCGGGGGAGGGGGCAGTTCTGGACGTTTCCACGGGGTATTTAAATGGGACTTTGGGAGCACAGGCAAAGAGAGGTGGGGCATGTTAAACAAGGAAGTTTGAGCAGGAAGGGCTGGAGCACAGTCAGAAGAGATTGAGGAAAATGGTGGATACCCGAAGAAAGACTAAGGCTGCACCAAATGTGATGGAGGCTGCCACCCAGACGGAGCCCCGGTGGGCACATGCAGCTACCCAGACCCTGGGCTGCAGGCAGTGCCCCCCTCCCACAGTGGCTTACGCCTCTGGCACTGGCTCCTCCTGTGGAAGCTGTGCTCGGGTAGGGGAACTGCTTCATATGGTGGAAGAGCTGAGGAAAGATGTGGAAAGGCTGAGGATCATCAGGGAATGTGAGTGGGAGATAGATGAGTGGAGCAGGACCCTCTCATGGGCTGCTGGAGCTAGTGAAGCTGAGCACCGCCCACTGGTAAGCTGCAAGGCCGGGAGAGACAGAGATGGGGAATGGCAGCAGGTTCCTGTCTGGAGAAGGAAACCTGCTCCCCCCACCCAGGCAATTAACCCCCAGATTTCTCTGGGGAACAAATATGAGGTGCTGAGGGTGCATCCAATCCCTAAAGATGAAGAGGGCTGCACCCACAGCCTGGGTTCCAAAACTCCATCATCCTGCTACAGCCTTAAAAACATCCTCGGTTACAAAGGAGGGTGATTGTCTTGGGGAATTCCCTTCTCAAAGGAATGGAGGGTCCCATCTGTAGGACGGACCCACTCCATAGGGAGGTCTGCTGCTTGCTGGGAGCATCAGTGAGGGCTGTTACTAGAAAGCTCCCTTCCCTGGTCAAGGACACAGACTACTACCCACTCTTAGTTTTTCAAGTTGGTAACGAAGAAATAGAGTGTAGAAGGCCTAAAGCCATTAAAAGGGACTTCAAGGCTCTTGGGAGAATGATAGAGGGCTCTGGGGCACAGGTAATACTTAACTCCATCCCAATATTAAGGAATCAGGAGCAGGAAATGAGGAATAAGAAACTGATTAATGAATGGCTTAGGGACTGATGTGAGAAGAGGGGCTTTGGGTTCTTTAATCATGGGGAGGCCCACGCACCAGCAGGCTTTCTTACTAGGGAACCTAGTTAAGCTCATAAATCGAGCTTTAAACTAGATGTGAGGGGGGAGGGGATGGGGACCAGGCAGGATGGGCATGAGCCTGGAGGTGAGACTTCAGTGGCAAAGGGGTGGTGTGCTGGCGATGTCTGCCAGTATATCACCACTAAGCAAGAGGGGGTGAGTGCAGCAGAGGATGGTAGGCAGCAAACTGGCACTGTGGCCTTAGTTAACTCAAGGACTGCTCAGTTGGGAAGAAACCCTATTACGAAGGATGTAGCTTCACCTGCCCAGCTGAAGTGCATTTACACCAATGCACGCAGCATGGGAAATAAGAAGGAGGAGCTGGAAGCTGTGGTAGGGCAAGGAGACTATGGTGTCGTTGCCATTGCGGAGACATGGTGGGATGACTCGTACAACTGAAGCGTACCCATGGTGGGGTATAAACTCTTTAGGAAGAACAGGAAGGGCAGAAGAGGAGGCGGGGTAGCCCTCTATGTTAGAGAGGGCTTTGATACCCTCGAGCTGGACTACGGTCAGGATGGGACTGAGTGCCTGTGGGTGAAAATCAGAGGAGCCCACGGGCAGGCAGGTATTGTGATGGGAGTCTGCTATAGACCACCCAGCCAAGAAGAAGCAGCTGATGAGCTCTTCTGCAAACAACTGAGTGTAGTCTCAAGATCGCTACCTCTGGTCCTTGTGGGAGACTTCAGTTTCCTGGATCTAGGCTGGGAGTGTAATACAGCAGAAAGGAAGCAGTCCCGGAGGTTCCTGGAGTGTGTGGAAGACAACTTCCTCACACAGCTGGTGAGCGAACCGACAAGGGACGGTGCCCTCCTGGACCTGCTGTTTGTGAACAGAGAAGGACTGGTGGGGGATGTGAGGGTTGGAGGATGGCTGAGGCAAAGCGATCATGGGATGATAGAGTTCTCGGTGCAGGGTGAGATGGAGAAGGTGGAGGTTAGCAGAACAGTCGCCCTCAACTTTCAGAGAGCAGACTTTGGACTGTTCAGAAGGCTGGTTGGAAAAGTCCCGTGGGAGGCGCTCCTTGAGGGCAAAGGTGTCCATGAGGGCTGGGCGCTCTTCAAGAAGGAACTCCTAGCAGCGCAGGAGAAAGCCGTCCCCAAGTTCCGGAAAAGTAGCCGGCAGGGTAAGAAACCAGCATGGTTGAGTAGGGAGGTCCTAAGAGACATCAATAGGAAGAGGAGGGTCTACGACCTCTGGAGGAAGGGGCAGGCATCCTGGGTGGACTATAGGGAGGAGGTGAGAATGTGCAGGGAAAAAGTCAGGAGGGCTAAAGCCCAACTAGAAATGCGATTGGCCAAGACTGTGAAAGACAACAAAAAGTCTTTCTACAAATACATCAACAGCAAAAGGAGGGCTAGGGAGAATCTCCAGGCTCAGTCAACATGGGTTCATGAAAGGCAGGTCTTGCCAGAGTAATCTGATCACCTTCTATGACAGAGTGACTAGATTCTTGGACGAGGGAAAGGCTGTGGATGTAGTCTTCCTGGACTTTAGTAAAGCCTTTGATAGAGTTTCTCATAGCGTTTGGCTTCGGAAACTGTCAGCCTCTGGCCTGGACAGGCGCACACTCTCCTGGGTGGAAAACTGGTTGAACGACTGGGCCCAGAGGGTGGTAGTAAATGGAGTGAAATCCAGCTGGAGGCCAGTGATAAATGGGATTCCCCAGGGCTCAGTCCTGGGTCCAGTCCTGTTTAATGTCTTTATCAACGACCTGGATGAAGGCATTGAGTGCTCCCTTAGCAAGTTTGCAGATGACACCAGGCTGGGTGGAAGTGTGGATCTGCTGGAGGGTCGGGAGGCTCTGCAAAGGGATCTGAACAGGCTTGGACCGCTGGGCTGATCACTGCAGTGATCAAAAAGAATCTTAATTTCTGTTTTCTTGTGATAATCATTTCAATTCAGATCAAGTGCACAGTGAGCCAAGTAAAAGCAGCATTGAGCAGAAATCAAGCAAAGATTCAGTGTTAGTCATCTTACCATGTCATGAAGAGCGTGTGGAAACTAGTGAGGACAAAATGGAGACCAGCGATGAGTACAGCAAGGAAGAAGAGCAAATATGTGGTTATGAGAGTGAAGATAGTCAGGAAGACACCGAGGAATCTGGTACGGTATTCAAAACCAAAAGAAGAGGGTGAAAAATGGGAGAGGATGATTCTGGAGAAGGGATGGGATTGTGGGCCTCCAACTCCACCTGGTACATCTTCTACAACATGAAATTCTATGTGCATAGTGCATTTACTGTGTCTTTAATTCATCTGCTGAGCCTTTGACTTGTACTTCTTCTTTTTAAGAACTCCCTGGCTTTCACTTAAGCTCATGTGCTTGTATTGGTGGAACAAGATTTTAGATAGCACGCTTTTGAGCATAAACACCAATTTTTTGTGTTTTGTTTCAGTAATCGGTGCACTAATCCACTTGTAAGACGTGAGTGCTGCTAAAGTAGAACTGACTTGCCAATAGTAATGGGATGTGGATTCTTATAAGTACATGTTGGGGACTGATTTTATTCCATCTTAGTTCAGTGTATCGTTACACTTTGTCAAGACTATCTGTGTTCATTAGGCCCCTTGGGTCAGTTTAGCACAGTTTTAGAATAATACTGAGGTGCCAAAGATCTTATTTTTGCATACAATGTTATGAATCAGACATAAATCAAGACTGTGTAAGACAGACTTTGGCATTCAGATCCCCGCAGACCATAAGCATGTGAATAAATTGGAAAGAATCACTGACAAAGAAGGTGAGGTTGGCTATTGATCAGGAATGTGGATTAAATCTTATTCCCCTGAAGTCTTTTTGTAGAAGTATTTGTCCTTTCCTTTTCCTTTCTTGGCTATCAAACACTCCTTGTGCTTTTCTCTTTCCTAACTTGTATAAAATTGGGTGATCACTAGCTAGGTTCTGTAGTCATGTATAATTAATACTTTCTTTGGTAGTTATAGTGGTCCTAGGAAAGGAATCCAGGCCATTGAAAAACTGGCTACCACTCAAGACAACAGCTGCAGAAAGCAGGAGTCTAGTGAGTTTCTCTTTGCTTCCAGGTATTGCGAAGACAGGTAGGATGGGACTGTTTGCATAAGATGAGAATGACAGACTAGGAATGAAGCTGCATTGCAGACTTGATCTCCATGCGTTTTGTCCTGTTTTACCTGTGTCAGTATACTGACTGCATTTGCCTGTGTGCCCTTTCCCTTTCTGAGCTGCAGAATCTTCACTGTCTTCAGTGCTGTGTATGGGGCCCTGGTGCACATTAATGCTTTGATTCTGACGAGAGCATCTGGGGTGCTCAGCAGAGATGTGGAATGGCAGGATCACAGGGAATAGTAGCCTCACACTGGGTTTTTTTAACACGAGGGGCTGTCTCCACCCCGTGTCACAGCAAGTGAGCCCTGCTTGGGTACTACGTGTGCCAGGCGGGTCTGCACAGGGGGCTTCTTGCTCCATGGGGATCCTGGTTTCTCACTGGCCATACTGTGTGGCATTTTTGGGACTTTGAAATGTTGTTGGAAATCCGCCTGTACACAGCAGCTGGGCAGGCACCACTCCGGGGGCTGCAGGATGCTCGGCACCTACACAGGTGGACTGCGACTGTATTCACAGATTGGGAACTAGAACTGAAATGAGCAGGATTCTGAATGGTTTGTTAATGGTTTGCAAACCGAAGGAAGTTCTTCAGTCCTGAACGACCTTCTCCTTTCCATCCCATACAGAGGGCACGTGGAGCTGTAGGTGATGATAATGGTGAACATCCTTCTCATCAACACCAAGCCAAGGAGAATGCCTTTTCCAAGATGGTGAGTTAGCTCAGTTAAACAGTTTTTTTTGTGGGGGGGCGGGGGGAGGTTTTTAACATTTCAATGCGGTATTCTGAAGAATATAGAAGGAAAAGATAAAATAAAAAGTCAGAAAAGTGTTCAGCATTAAACAGTCATGCTTTTGTGGTGTACTGTCTCAATGTCCATGTGGTGAAGCCACAGAAACAGCATGCTGCTACAGTTCCTTTCAGTTCATTGCATTTGCTTCGAGGCTGCACTGTGAAGAGGCAGTAGCAAACCCTATATTTATAGTCAAGAATTCTTTTGTATGCTCCAGTTTGTGGATACTCAGTTAGAGATGCCTAAAGTGGTCTGGCTCTTTGTAGGCAGTCCAGAAAATCTCGTTTCCCCGGGATACCTACGAGTCACTCATCAGTTCCAAATATCTTGATCAGTGCTATTTTTTATTTTATGATTCTACTCTGCACTGGAAATGATCCACTGAGATTTTGTATCTGTTTTCTTTTTCATTTTTAGACTTCTTGGCGACCAAATACAGCTCCAGGAAATATGCCACAACCTCTTCGCCTCCAGCCACTTCGTAGCTATGCTGCCATGGGGTCTGCTCCAAAGGCTCCGCACCACACACTTGGACACGATCAGCAGTTTGCTGGTGGGGTAAGGCTGGATTTCATTCTGAAGATAATGCAGATTCATGGAGAGTTTTATAATACTGCTTTAGTACTGCAGTTCCTAGAAGTGCATACTGCAGGCAACACGCCTTCTAAATCTCTATCAGCTTTTATTTAAACACTCCTTTTTAATCTCCATTTAATTTTCAAGACATTGTCTTAGTGGTCTAATGCCTAGTTTTTGATCACAGCCTGGAGAAAATGTGGTGACTTGTCTTTTATAGGATAAAATCTCTCTGTGTGCAAATTTTTCTACCTCTACATAGATTTTCTTTTATGTAGAGAGGGAAGCAGCCATCTGGGTAAGATCAATAACTCAGGAATATTTTCACACAGTCTTACATGATTTAATCTTCATCTACAGCTGAAAAGCAGCAAGACCCATCTTTCTTTTTTTACCATCCCTACTAGTAAATCACACTAGAAGGTTCAGAGAATGAGAGCTTTTTGGTGTAGCCAAACATGGCCTTAATATGTATTCAGTTACTTTCAGATGAGATTTGGACTTGTCTTCTGTTCGAGAAAAAGCATTATGTGATTGACTGTATGATAGGAGTTCCATGGGAATGGAGGATTTTGGATCTGCGACCACTGACAGGCAGAAAATACATGAAAAACTCTGTGCTGCTGTGCATTTGTGCCATATTATGAGGGTCATGATCTTCCCTCCAAGAATTTGCTGACACTCTCTGTGTCTTCTCAAATTATGGGTGATTTGCGTTGTTTCTTTAATGCTCAAAACAGCTAAATCAGTCATAGAACATGAAGATGATGCAGAACTCAGATCCAGAGCCAGCAATGTTTGCAGAATTTATTCTCTAGAGATGTTCTGCTTTTCAGGGCCTTGATCCTCTGTTTGCAATTCATTCAGAAAGAGGATTTTGAGCAACTTCTTGTATAACTGGTGCCAAATAATGTTAGTGTGGGTAGAGCTTGATCCTGTAGTTGTTACAGTAATGGAAATCCTAGAGAAGTCAATGATTCTCCCTATGAAGTCACATGGACACATATGGGAAAAGTTGTTGTCATTTTGGCTGACATGTCCTCAACATCCTATCTCTTCATTCGAGCCTGCATTGAGAAGCATGCACTGGGAAGCTAGCTGCTTCTTTGAGCAGTTAAAGAACAGTTCTGAAACTTTTTAATTTTAATAATGCTTTTGTGAGCAATTTGTCAGGTAACAAAAGGAGGAGATTTTAATGAAAAACACTGCTCACTATCATAATTGCGAAAGCATTATTTACTGATTGAACTCCTGCTGGTAGAAAGTTGCCACTGCGGAAGCAGTGACCAAGGCACCCTATTGAGGGATTCTGGACTTGGATAATTTTGGAACATAAACCAAAACTGCTTCCTTCAGTGAGAAGTGTAAAGGAGACGCCTGCAGATATACGATCTGTGGCTTTGCTGTGGTGCCACACTAGGACACAGGAACCTGTCTGCAAAATTAGTATTGTAATTTAATTCTCACTTCATACATTCAGTGAATTTGATTGAGTAGCTAATCTGAAAGGAAAGGAGAAAACGCAATGACTGGGCAAGGGAGGATAAGAAATGTAGCTATCTATTTCCAGGAGGGTAATCAGCCCAGTGTGGAGCTCTAGAGCTGAAAAGGCAGGGAGGGGCACTGTCAGAGCAAGGAAATGGCAGATGCGCTCAAATTTTAAAAAGAAAAAGACCTTGAACTAAATCAAGAAGTGGGAGATATACAGAAATAGGCAGATGAATTGAACTTGTGGAGATCTGCAGCTGTAGAAGGCTGCAGGGGAATGAATCAGAGATCAGAACAAGTCTTTTCCCTCATCTCTCTCTCATTCTGCAATCAGGTGTTCGGTTGGATCTAGGCAATTTGATTATCATAGCTGTCTGATGAAAGACAGAGGGAAGGCAAGCTCAGACATTGCTGTTAAGGCTATTTAGCACCTCGGAGACATACATTTCTATTTTTTAGGTGGAAAAGTCAAGAAAATCAGTGGAGGTTGCTAGCTCTGTGTACACCCCACATCCACCACTCGGTCCACGAAATCATTATAGGCCTCATCCTTTCGTGGTGAGAGAACCGTCTGGTCAGTCACAACTGGTGAGTTTCACCAAATGCTCTACACGCTATAACATAAGCACGCACAGCCAAAAGTGTGTACATACACCTGTGACATCTATGCCTAGTGTAAAGCAATGATCACCCTGATTGTGCCACATGAGGGCTTCATCTTGCCCCACTCAAGGCTGATTTCCTTTTTGCGGGATTGCGTACTTAAAGAGAAATCTCCAGAAGCTGATGTTGCAAGAGCATCACATCAGAACCTAGAGAAAAATGGCTTTGCTTTGTGATAAATCTGCTTTAATCTTTCCTTTTTGTCTGCCTTGTCACCCAAGCTTCGGCTGGTGTCCTTACCATGAGTATCGTCAATGAATACTGTGACTGCAGACAAGCTTACACATGTTATAAAACCCTGAAAGCAAGAGAGGTTTTTTAGAGAACAGAGTTGAAGGGGCAAAGTGAGACTAAAGTTCATTCCAGAAGGCCATGCTTTGGAGTGCTGGCTCAGAAATTTCTTACTCTGTTGATGGGAAGAGAAGGAATGTTAATATACTGTTGAAAAAGAATGATACTGAAGTCCAAGGTCAACTATGTAGTGCAGTTTTATCTGGTTCTCCATTTCTATAATGATGATGCAAACTGAAGGATATTGTTCAGTCCTGAACGACCTTCTCCTTTCCATCCCATACAGAGGGCACATGGAGCTGTAGGTGATGAGAGTGGTGAACATCCTTCTCATCAACACCAAGCCAAGGAGAATGCCTTTTCCAAGATGGTGAGTTAGCTCAGTTAAACAGTTTTTTTTTGGGGGGGAGGGGGGGCGAGGGGAGGTGTTTAACATTTCAATGTGGTATTCTGAAGAATATAGAAGGAAAAGATAAAATAAAAAAGTCAGAAAAGTGTTCAGCATTGAACAGTCATGCTTTTGTGGTGTACTGTCTCAATGTGCATGTGGTGAAGCCACAGAAACAGCATGCTGCTACAGTTCCTTTCAGTTCATTGCATTTGCTTCGAGGCTGCACTGTGAAGAGACAGTAGCAAAACCTATATTTATAGTCAAGAATTCTTTTGTATGCTCCAGTTTGTGGATACTCAGTTAGAGATGCCTAAAGTGGTCTGGCTCTTTGGAGGCAGTCCAGAAAATCTCGTTTCCCCGGGATACCTACGAGTCACTCATCAGTTCCAAATATCTTGATCAGTGCTATTTTTTATTTTATGATTCTACTCTGCACTGGAAATGATCCACTGAGATTTTGTATCTGTTTTCTTTTTCATTTTTAGACTTCTTGGCGACCAAATACAGCTCCAGGAAATATGCCACAACCTCTTCGCCTCCAGCCACTTCGTAGCTATGCTGCCATGGGGTCTGCTCCAAAGGCTCCGCACCACACACTTGGACACGATCAGCAGTTTGCTGGTGGGGTAAGGCTGGATTTCATTCTGAAGATAATGCAGATTCATGGAGAGTTTTATAATACTGCTTTAGTACTGCAGTTCCTAGAAGTGCATACTGCAGGCAACACGCCTTCTAAATCTCTATCAGCTTTTATTTAAACACTCCTTTTTAATCTCCATTTAATTTTCAAGACATTGTCTTAGTGGTCTAATGCCTAGTTTTTGATCACAGCCTGGAGAAAATGTGGTGACTTGTCTTTTATAGGATAAAATCTCTCTGTGTGCAAATTTTTCTACCTCTACATAGATTTTCTTTTATGTAGAGAGGGAAGCAGCCATCTGGGTAAGATCAATAACTCAGGAATATTTTCACACAGTCTTACATGATTTAATCTTCATCTACAGCTGAAAAGCAGCAAGACCCATCTTTCTTTTTTTACCATCCCTACTAGTAAATCACACTAGAAGGTTCAGAGAATGAGAGCTTTTTGGTGTAGCCAAACATGGCCTTAATATGTATTCAGTTACTTTCAGATGAGATTTGGACTTGTCTTCTGTTCGAGAAAAAGCATTATGTGATTGACTGTATGATAGGAGTTCCATGGGAATGGAGGATTTTGGATCTGCGACCACTGACAGGCAGAAAATACATGAAAAACTCTGTGCTGCTGTGCATTTGTGCCGTATTATGAGGGTCATGATCTTCCCTCCAAGAATTTGCTGACACTCTCTGTGTCTTCTCAAATTATGGGTGATTTGCGTTGTTTCTTTAATGCTCAAAACAGCTAAATCAGTCATAGAACATGAAGATGATGCAGAACTCAGATCCAGAGCCAGCAATGTTTGCAGAATTTATTCTCTAGAGATGTTCTGCTTTTCAGGGCCTTGATCCTCTGTTTGCAATTCATTCAGAAAGAGGATTTTGAGCAACTTCTTGTATAACTGGTGCCAAATAATGATAGTGTTGGAAGATTCTGGCTGACTGCTTTGGAATTTGCTTGCCATCTGAAAGAATGCAGCAGTGCTGTGGGGTTGTGCAGTATTCTGCCTGCCTGGAAGGAGAACTCTGGGTGGTTACAAGTAGTATGTGCTTAACAATGATATTGTCTATATCTCTAAGGGCTACATTTTCAAGCAGCCTGTCCATTGCTTTGCGAATTAAAACAAAGAGGTTTAGCGTATAAATGTTTTCATAAACGTAATGGCAAGCAGCAAGTGAGGAAATTGTTCTAGAGGTATGAGTGTTACTAATTGTAAAGAGCAGTCAAACCAGGAGTAGCTCAATATGCGCGGTAGCTATGTTTTTGTGTTACCTACTTAACCTGGTTAAAATGTTTTTGCAGGGGGACAGGAGTGGGTTAAGACTTATGAATTCAGTGGAACATGTAACTGGTATATCCCGGTATCAACTCCCAGTCATCAACAATTATATGATACCAGTGCCACCTCCCCCTCTGGAAAAGGAAGACAAGAATGTAAATGCAGTGAGAACTAGGATGCTCAGCAGCAGATTATTTCATCCCACCACTGCTGCAAATGACACAGGGCAGCTTTTAACAAAGGTGAGTTATTCCTGTCTGCTTCTCTGTTTATTGTTACGTTACCTTCCCCGTGGGTATATTTGCCTAAAGCTGAAAGATGTGTCTATCTAGTTTGCATAAAGATTCACTGAAGTTTTGAAAGAAAAAAAAATATAACTATTAAAAGACATAGCTAGCACCCTTTTCTCTGTATACTAAAACACTGGGTGTTTTTCATCAGCTAGGGGTAAAAAGGTGCTTGAACAAAAAAGCGCAGGAACTCCTACTTATGGCCTTCTGTCTTAGTCAATCTGATCCTGTCTCTGACTGTATCTGGTGCCAGAACTTCAGCAGGATAGGGGAAATGCTGTGAGTGTGTGAAAACTTCTGTTACACTCTATCTCCAGGCAGTCTTGACTGCTGCAAGGGAATTGTAGGAACCCAGGACTGGGAGAGACATTCAAACTTGGTCCCTGCCATTCTGGGAAATTCAATGCAATGGATTTTCAATGAAAAATATTTTACTGCCCTTCTGCATGTTACAAAACTCTTCCCAATTTAAACACCTCAAGCCTGTCTTAAAGGGCTGGCAGCCTCAAAAGCATTCCACATATAGGTGATCTTTGAGTTCACCTTTTGTTAGAGCTGGAAGCCAAATGCACTTTTTGTGTATTTTCTGCTGCAGAATTCTGGAGGATTCCCTAAGCCCTCGTTACACAGCAACGCATCTGTTACCATGATCTTCCTAGGAAAAGGTTTGCATTTATCTCATGACAGTACTGACTACAGAGATGAAATCAAAATCTATCAGCAGCATTGTGGAGGACAAAACATTTGTGTCTACAATGGCAAGCTGTTGGAAGGAGGTAAGGATAAAGAGTCCAAGAGTTTGTATGGATTCTAGTAACATCTTCTTTATTGGCTAAAATGTTGATGTGATACTAAAATGATTCCAGCTGAGCTCAGTCAAGATGTGTGCCTCCAGACTAAACCTGATCTACTGCTTCATGATTGAAAAGGATGTTACGATTACTTTTTCAAATAACAAAAGAATGAATTCCTTCCTGCTGGAATGGGCTCAGGTCACTTTAGAAAGATGCTCTGACTTGTGGGTGAAGGAAGTACAACCCCTTCTCCCCAGCATGGGTCTGGGTAGCAGCCTCAGTGCCCTTCAGGCCTGGATGCTGAACGGTGCCCCTGCAGAGCAGCTGAAACAGCTCCAGGCACACACGAGGAATCCTAAACTTTCTGTGCTTAATTTAACCTCTTGTAAACCATGTGACAGTTAATTTTTTTGAGACAGGAGGCTCTGGTTTTGGTTCTGCTGAAGCACTGAGTGGCCAAATCGATGATGTATTTGCTTGTCACAGTGGTGTCCTGCTTGGTACTCCTCGATTGGGAAGAGACAAGGCCGCTATGTGGGGAGGCAGTAGAGTCTTAGCAGCTAATTAATACAGCTGAGAACCATGTACCTGACCTCAGAGTGCTGGACACTTTAGTGGTGATGCTGATGAGACACAACAATTGCAACCGGCTGATAGAAAGGCATTGCCTTTTCCTTTGATCCGTTTCCTTTCTGTGATTACAGAGACTTTCCAGTTTGTCTCAAAGAGGCACCGTGGTTTCCCATTCAGCCTCACCTTTTTCCTCAATGGATTGCAAGTGGACAGGTTGAGCTGTTGCTGTGAGTACAAACATCACAAGAATACCAGGCTGGGAGGCAGACATGGATACTTTGGTTTTCTCAATGTGAAAGGAGCTTCTCCTTGCTACAGGTATGGAGATGAATATGCTTTGCTCACAAGGACTTCACAGCCCAGTTTTTAGAGAGTTTATCACTTGTTTCTTCTATTTTAATCTTTCACTCTGCAGCTCTGTAGAACCTGGTCTGTTTTTCAGCTCCCCAAGAAATGTGTAGAATTGAGCTTATTCCTCAGGGTCCCACATCCAAGAATGCCATCCAGGTCAGCTACCTTTGTGCTGCCTCGTCAGTCTCTCTGTTGAGCATGCCCAGCAGTGGATAGTGTTTGCACTGATCTGTCAGCTTGTCAGGAGGCAGTCAGCACTTTCTCTGCAGTCCAATGTGGAGGAGTAGCTGTGGGTGGTATACAGGAGATGCTTGTGTGTTTCTGGTGGAAGTGATAGTGGAATAAATATTGGGAGCATTGCTGAGTTAACTGTAGTCTTCAGGGTTTTCTTTGTGATAGTGTGAACAGGATAATTTCTTTTTAAACAGCTCTGCCTCTGAGGTGGGATTCTGCTGTAACACTCCTGGCTGCTGAATAAGATAGTGTTGAATATTAGCCAGGTTTCAGACAACAAATCTGTGTAGAAGATTCTTTGTTTGGGGCAAAAGTCAATGCTTTGAGCAACAGCTGTGGTATTGCCAAGAAACCTCACATTTAATAAAATCCTGTGTTAAGTCATGCTAGACAAGTAAACTTCTGTACACATGGGTGATTTTTAAACTTTTTCTTTTTTTTCTAAGTAATTTTTAAAAAAGCAACAGTCAGTTGGAAGAAGAGACCATCCACAGAGCTATATTCTATTTTTTGTATAAGGACTAAATTCCAAGAAAAAAAACCCAAATTCCTTTATTGTACCATGCTTTATCCACTCCAGTCTAACACTGAACATGGTTTCTTTACACAAATTCCTTAGTATGTTCAAAGTAGTGACAAGTGTCTGCATTCAGAATGGATATAGCACCAACAGAGTTTAGGAAATGCCCAAATCTCAGCTTCTCTGTGATTTCTAGAGAGACTTGAAGTGAATTTTCTGAATGAGTAAAGTCTTCCAGAAATGAATCCCTTCCTGAGTCATCCTTACTTTCTGTCCCTTTTCCCCTCTTATTCTTAGCGATATCTCAGTTTTCCTGTTTCTCGTCAGTACAGCAAATCTTGTCTGGTGAATAAAAGCATCTCCATTAACCAGATACTCTCCATAAATGGCAATTATTTTCACTCACTAATATTTGACTCCTATTTTGAGTATTGCACCACATCCACATATAAATACCCACTCTGATTCTCAGTAAAGATCCTAGTTGATTTTCCCTGTTGGGTTAAGGCTTTGATTCACAAACAGGTGATGCTGCAGTGATTTCTATGCTGATGCTGTGATCCTTGCACAAAGAGTTTTTTGCTGCCTGGGTCTAGCATTTCTGTACAGTAAAAGTGCTTCAATATCTCAAAAGTCCCTGAAAAAAATACGACGAACAAATAATTGAAAGGTAGGACCTTTATCAGAAATTGTCACGTTGTCACATTTACATTTCATGCCCACAGACTGAAAGGATTTCTAGACTGATTGTTGGGGATTTGACTGTAGTTTGTGAACAGCCGGAATATGAGGGTAATTGCAGTGAAGCCTTACATAAAAAAGCATTTCTGATGGCATCCTGATGCTTGCAGGGGTAGGAGCTGGCGTTTGGTGTAGCTTGAGATTAATGGACAGTTTTGATAATTTCAATTTCAATCTGTTTATGTTTCAATTGTTGCCTTTAAGTGCAGATAATGTTACTCTCCTTAAAGGAGGAGCTGCTTCTATATTTGTGGGGCACTTGAAGACTTGAGGGTGCTTCTCCAAGTAAGCCATTATCAGTAACCATGTTATCTGAGTGGCAATGCAAAGGCAGATAAATATCTAGTTTAACTTCTGATAAAGACCTAAACAGCTGTGTCTGCAACCCGAAAAATGTGATACTTCCCAGTTTTCCGTGGTTATTTTTGATAGGTGCATTATTGGAAGGTATCTAGACAAAGAGCCATCCCCTCCCAAGACAAAGATGGAGAACCATGAGGAAAAGCTTGTAGATTCCTGGAGAGATGAAGTGCACAGTGAGCCAAGTAAAAGCAGCATTGAGCAGAAATCAAGCAAAGATTCAGTGTTAGTCACCTTACCATGTAATGAAGAGAGTGTGGAAACTAGTGAGGACAAAATGGAGACCAGCGATGAGTACAGAAAGGAAGAAGAGGAAATATGTGGTTATGAGATTGAAGATTGTCAGGAAGACACCGGGGAATATGGTACGGTATTCAAAACCTATTTTGTTCAAGCTCTGAACAAAAGCACCACACACTTGGACACGATCAGCAGTTTGCTGGTGGGGTGAGGCTGGATTTCATTCTGAAGATAATGCAGATTCATGGAGAGTTTTATAATACTGCTTTAGTACTGCAGTTCCTAGAAGTGCATACTGCAGGCAACACGCCTTCTAAATCTCTATCAGCTTTTATTTAAACACTCCTTTTTAATCTCCATTTAATTTTCAAGACATTGTCTTAGTGGTCTAATGCCTAGTTTTTGATCACAGCCTGGAAAAAATGTGGTGACTTGTCTTTTATAGGATAAAATCTCTCTGTGTGCAAATTTTTCGACCTCTACACAGATTTTCTTTTATGTAGAGAGGGAAGCAGCCATCTGGGTAAGATCAATAACTCAGGAATATTTTCACAGTCTTACATGATTTAATCTTCATCTACAGCTGAAAAGTAGCAAAACCCATCTTTCTTTTTTTACCATTCCAACTAGTAAATCATACTAGAGGGCTCAGCATTTATCAGCTTTTATTTAAACACTCCTTTTTAATCGCCATTTAATTTTCAAGACATTGTCTTAGTGGTCTAATGCCTAGTTTTTGATCACAGCCTGGAAAAAATGTGGTGACTCGTCTTTTATAGGATAAAATCTCTCTGTGTGCAAATTTTTCTACCTCTACATAGATTTTCTTTTATGTAGAGAGGGAAGCAGCCATCTGGGTAAGATCAATAACTCAGGAATATTTTCACATTCTTACATGATTTAATCTTCATCTACAGCTGAAAAGCAGCAAGACCCATCTTTCTTTTTTTACCATTCCAACTAGTAAATCATACTAGAGGGCTCAGAGAATGAGAGCTTTTGGTGTAGCCAAACATAGTCTTAATATGTATTCAGTTATTTTCAGATGAGATTTGGACTTGTCTTCTGTTCGAGAAAAAGCGTTATGTGATTGACTGTATGATAGGAGTTCCATGGGAATGGAGGATTTTGGATCTGCGACCACTGACAGGCAGAAAATACATGAAAAACTCTGTGCTGCTGTGCATTTGTGCCGTATTATGAGGGTCATGATCTTCCCTCCAAGAATTTGCTGACACTCTCTGTGTCTTCTCAAATTATGGGTGATTTGCGTTGTTTCTTTAATGCTCAAAACAGCTAAATCAGTCATAGAACATGAAGATGATGCAGAACTCAGATCCAGAGCCAGCAATGTTTGCAGAATTTATTCTTTATTGGCTAAAATGTTGATGTGATACTAATATGATTTCAGCTGAGCTCAGTCAAGATGTGTGTCTCCAGACTAAACCTGATCTACTGTTTCATGATTTAAAAGGATGTTATGATTACTTTTTCAAAAAACAAAAGAATGAATTTAGAGAACTGACTTAACATTATGCTGTAGCTTTGACTAGTTTTGTACAGAGATGTATGATTAATAAAGCAGTTGTATCAGTAAACTGTCCTTAATTAGGAGTTCTTTGTTTCTGACTTGCAATAGTACATCAATGTGTGTTGCTTATTATTGCAGAAGGAAAAGTACATAGTGGGAGTCCAGTTCCCATTTATTTTATGCAACTGCTATTCCATCACATCAGTAAAAGGTGAATTGTGTTCTGGGAAACTGGGAAGAGGAAATGGCTTATGAGCTTAACTAGGTTCCCTAGTAAGAAAGCCTGGTGGTGCATGGGCCTCCCCATGATTAAAGAAACCAAAGCCACTTTCTCACATCAGTACCTAAGCCATTCATTAATCAGTTTCTTATTCCTCATTTCCTGCTCCTGATTCCTTATTATTGGGATGGAGTTAAGTATTACCTGTGCCCCAGAGCCCTCTATCATTCTCCCAAGAGCCTTGAAGTCCCTTTTAATGGCTTTCGGCCTTCTAGACTCTATTTCTTCGTTACCAACTTGAAAAACTAAGAGTGGGTAGTAGTCTGTGTCCTTGACCTCTTCATCTTTACGGATTGGATGCACCCTCAGCACCTCATATTTGTTCCCCAGAGAAATCTGGGGGTTAATTTCCTGGGTGGGGGGAGCAGGTTTCCTTCTCCAGACAGGAACCTGCTGCCATTCCCCATCTCTGTCTCTCCTGGCCTTGCAGCTTACCAGTGGGCGGTGCTCAGCTTCACTAGCTCCAGCAGCCCATGAGAGGGCCCTGCTCCACTCATCTATCTCGCTCTCACATTCCCTGATGATCCTCAGCCTTTCCACATCTTTCCTCAGCTCTTCCACCATATGAAGCAGTTCCCCTACCCGAGCACAGCTTCCACAGGAGGAGCCAGTGCCAGAGGCGTAAGCCGCTGTGGGAGGGGGGCACTGCCTGCAGCCCAGGGTCTGGGTAGCTGCATGTGCCCACCGGGGCTCCGTCTGGGTGGCAGCCTCCATCACATTTGGTGCAGCCTTAGTCTTTCTTCGGGTATCCACCATTTTCCTCAATCTCTTCTGACTGTGCTCCAGCTCTTCCTGCTCAAACTTCTTTGTCTAACATGCCCCACCTCTCTTCACCTGTGCTCCCAAAGGCCCATTTAAATACCCCGTGGAAGCTTCCAGAACTTCCCCTCTCCCCCGCGGAAGCTTCTGGAACTGCCCCCTCCCTCCCGGAAGCTTCCGGTACCGCCCCTTCCCCCGCGGGAGCTTCCGGTACCGCCCCCTCCCCAGCAGAAGCTTCCGGAACCGCCCCCTCCCCCGCGGAAGCTTCCGGAACTGCCTCCTCACGTCAGGCACTGCGCGGGCACGGTCGCTGCCCGGGAGCCCAGCGCCGACGTCCCGATCGAGTTCTTTAGGCTTTTCCCCGTTCAGGGAAGCGCCTTTGGCCACCCCTACTACAGAACTCACTGTCCTGTCCCTGAATGCAGCTGAATAAACTTTCCCACATTGCTAAAGCTTGAGAAGCCACTGATTAAAGTCACAAAAAAGTTCATAATGTCATACACTAACTAGCAGAAAAGAATGCTTATGGTTTTGAATACCGTACCATATTCCCCGGTGTCTTCCTGACTCTCTTCACTCTCATAAACACATATTTCCTCTTCTTCCTTTCTGTACTCATCGCTGGTCTCCATTTTGTCCTCACTAGTTTCCACACTCTCTTAATGAAATGGTAAGGTGACTAACACTGAATCTTTACTTGATTTCTGCTCAATGCTGCTTTTACTTGGCTCACTGACCACTTCATCTGAATTGAAATGATTATTACAAGAAAACAGAAATTAAGATTCTTTTTGATCACTGCAGTGATTTTATAAGGAAGGTTTTTTCAAACCTCATTTGAATTTCTGCTGGATTTTATACTCTATAGAAAGACTGCATCTTTCTTGCAGCATCAACCTCCTCACAAACAGCTGTATTACCTTTATTTAATTCACCTAGAAACCAAAACGTGAAAGTAATGTTTCTATTTAACTCGAGAAACAGTTTGCACAATAGGACTGTCACGTGTAAGGAAGATAAAGCAATTAATTTTAAACCAGCAGTAAATGGAAAAATCCTGGTACATTACGACAAGCAAGAGGCATGTAAGTCAGCTCAGGATCTAACAAAGCCATTGAGGAGAAATGTTAGAGGGCAATAAAACCCTGTTCTAGACGGAAAAGACACTCCTGACTTATTCACTGTGTGGTGGATGGAATTTCATTGCTTGTCTAATAAGTGAGATATTGCCTGCAAGTTTTCTGAGGGATAATTTATGAAGATGTAGGACTTGGACTGCATGAAGTTCGATATTTAAAACACTAGACGTCAGAAGCGCTGACCCAAAAAATCTGAATGGCAGGAAATGCTATTTATTCTACAGAAAAATTATTCCAGGACAGTTTAGCCTTTCTGAATTAATAGTGACTGCCTCGGACACTGCACTGCACACTTTTGTACCTACATTTCGATCAAGAACCACAGACTATCTCACTGACTCCAGGTCTTGCCCATTAACAGCCAGTCTTGAAGAACGATCCTCCCAAACTGCCTGATGGCTGCAGTAGAAGAGTCAGCTGAGCTGACAGCATTTCCTCCCAGGGCCAGGACTGAGTCACTTACGCACCCAAGGGCACAGCTGAGGTTCTGACTATTCAGGGCCATTAAAGACAGCACTTCTAAAATACAAGATAGGATGTTGGGTTTCCTGGTGACTCATTGGATGTAAGTGCAAATCCTCAGGAATTGTAAGTGGTCACAGCTTCTCAGGTGTCAGTGACCGTTGACCTGGAGTACTGATCTGCCCCAGGTATTTAGAGCTCATTTGCTGACTGTCTCCCTTCTCCATTTCTGCAAATAAATAGTTCAGCAATGCCTGCTGCGGAGTGGCACATGCTTACGTCGCCAGTGGGTTTGGCTGCATTTCAGTGACAGATGGCAGAATTAACAAGAACAGATAAAATGTCCATCTTTTACCAGTTCAGTAGGAATTGCATGAGTTTCCTACACAGACTCAACATCTGTACTGGACATGCTCAAAATGTAAAATATGCGCTAGTTCAACTTCTCTAAGGTTCATTATGAAAAAACTAACCTTGTTTATCGTCCTCTGAGGCACTGTCAGAATATGCATCACTCTCATCTTTTTCATTGTCAGAGGCCTGCGGTGCCTTCTCTGATAAGTTACCACTGTCCCTAAGTCCAGGATTTCATCATCTGAGAATGACTTTGACGTTCCACTCATCTGATCACTAGTTTGTTCCTCATCATTGTCTTCTTCATCTGTTTCAAAATCTTCCTCATACACTAATCCTTCTCATTCCAGTCAAGGCTGCACTGTTTGAAATCTCAGGCACTAGCAGGCACAGGGATGTCAGTGATTTCCACTTAAAATTCAGTCATTCCACGGCTACGGTGAGCTCATTGCACACAGAGCAGTGAGGCCACAAAGCTGAATTGGGAGGGAGAGCTGCCATGGCTGACACACCATGGTTTAAACAAGTCCTGAGCTACTTTCACAGGAGATGAAAGTTGAAGCTAGCCACAATTAAAAGTTATATTCCACAGAAACACAGGGTGCTGGTAATCTCCAGGTGGTCAGAGGTTTGTGTTTGTCTCTAGGACAGAATGTAGGTTCTGTAGGTAACAGATCTAAAAAACAGCACAGCTCTGTTATTGCCGAACATCCTGCAGCCCACGGAGCGATGCCTGCCCAGCTGCTGTGTACACAGCCCTGGACACCACGGCCTGGCAGCCTCTCAGAGAGCCCTCTGAGGTGCAGCAGAGCTGGAAGGGAGATGCTGGCAGCAGGGAGCCACAGCCAGAACTGACCTACCACCAGCACTGGGCTGAAACAGCTGTAGTTATGCCACAGATTCAACAGGCCCAAGGGACTGACGCCACCAAAACCAAAAAGCCAGGCTTTATTCATTTCAAAAGACTTATTAGAATTGTTCTGATTTCCAATAACATTTCAGAGTCCCAAAAATGCCACACAGTATGGCCAGTGAGAAACCAGGATCCCCACGGAGCAAGAAGCCCCCTGTGCAGACCCGCCTGGCACACGTAGTACCCAAGCAGGGCTCACTTGCTGTGACACGGGGTGGAGACAGCCCCTCATGTTAAAAAACCCAGTGTGAGGCTACTATTCCCTGTGATCCTGCCATTCCACATCTCTTAAGCTCCATGGGCTGCAGGATGCTCGGCTCCTACACAGGTGGACTGTGACTGTATTCACAGATTGGGAACTAGAATTGAAATGAGCAGGATTTTGAATGGCTTGTTAATGTAAGTCACTTAATGTAAGTTAATGTAAGATCGATATACATCAGATAGGAAATTCAAATGGGACCGAGTAATTCATGTTCCCTCCTGTACTGAAGATGGTTGCATTTGTTTGGTCAACCTGGATACTAGGAACAGCTTTGAAAGCGAAATGGAGACAAAACCCACTAATAATATTTATACAGTGCTCAGCAGTTTAATGGAAAGCATTGCATAAAGTGTTGCTGAGCAGTGTGGTTGAAATGTGTGTTCTGTACAAGGTATGCACAGTTAGCTTACAAAACATGTATTTGACTTTTCACCATTCAACAATGGTTTGACCATTCAACAATTTCCTTTTAACCAGGGTATGTCCAGAGGTGGCTTATTGATTGGACCAAGACATTTTCAGTTTTGTTGAATATAAAATAAGTGCAGTAAATAGCTAAACTGTGTTTGCATATGCTATAGTTGAATAGATCTGGTACGCAAAGTATTCAGAATTTAAATTCATGCTAATGACCTTGTTTTTTATACATATGCACACCTGCCCGTTTACTTGGGTGTATGAAAACCTCTGTACCAATCTGTGTAGTTCCTTGATATTTTGCCAGTTCTTTCACTCTAAGGATCATACTTGCCAGTCAAGTAGGGCCTGGTCTGCGATATTTATCTCTGCTTTCTCCATGACTAATGTTGGGCCGAATATTTGTGCCACTAAAACTGTGCCATGCAGATCTCCATGCGAAGGAAATGCCTGTAGCCCATGAGCATGGCTGTACCCAAGCCATTTACAAATGCTTATTCATCCACATGTGTTGCAGTTCCAGCATTACAGATGAACAAAGGCAGAGGGAGGAGTACAGGCTTTTGCCATGGCAGTGATTCCTTGGAAGGGTGAGAGTTAAAACTAAGGCTGTACCTGGATAGATCATGATCCACACAGTGCTTATGTGACACCTGTCTGCTTTACTGAGTAGTGAAAATGTGAAAGGGAAGAGGTTTGATTCATTTGTTGTAGGCAAGTGCCAGCGTGATCTGCCAACCATTGCAAAATACTCATTAATAATACTCAGTCTGCAAAATGAGAGCACTAAGTGTGGGATCCCCACTCTTATGGGAGCTGCAGCCACACAGGAGCCAGAGCAGCCCTATTCTGGCTGAAGGACTTGTCCCCTCTGTGCTATGGCCCTGCTAAGCTCTCCCTTTCTAGGAGTGGTTCTAAAGCATATGTTGAGTGATGACAGGGCAGGCAGCGGTGGCACTGGGGCCACTCCGGGGCAGGTATTCCTCAAGGATGGAAGGTGTCTCTGAGGCAGATTTCTCCTCTCGGTGCAGCCTCTCACCAGCTGCAAACCTAGACTTCCAATACTTACAGCTCTTTTTGTATGGATAGAGGCTTCCTTTAAAGAGATCCAGATTTTTGGAACATGCTGAAGGTGATTAAGTGGCAGCATGAGTTTGCAGCAGCAGTAGGAGAGCAGAGTACATCCACTTCAGCCTTCTAGAAAATAAGGCAACAGATGGTATCAAGAGGCAGCTGAACTTCCAAGACACTCTTGGGCTCCACAAGACCTGGGACATCAGGAACGTCCCAGATGAACAATGCAGTAGTGGTCGTAAGTTATTGGAAAACTAATAATTAATTATTTAAAACACTTAAACTATTTATAAATGGCCCTTGTGCATATGACTGTAACAATTAGGGAACTGGATCCTTTGCTTAGGGACATGCCAACTCATACAAGTTCTCTTATTGCTCTGAAAATCCCTCCCTTCAAATACTCTGGGTTTATATAGTGATAAAAAATTCCCCAAACCACTCCACAGTTTCTGGTCTCCTATCATATCAGTGGGATCATTTCTTTTCTCTCATGCTTTTTCTCTGACAGCTGTATTTACAGGAAAGAAACAGGTGAGCTTTTGCCTGTGGTAAGGAAATGCCCCTTTGCCCATCCCAACAGCTCTCCCCGCAGTGTACTGGGTGGTTTCCCCTGCTCGCACACCCCGCTTTCCCTCCCTTGTTCTGCATGCTGACAGTGCCACACGCAGCTCCCTGGCACAGCTGCGGGATGGCATGAGCCAGCTTTGTACGTGGACATTGCATTACTCTTCATGTCTCTGAGTCCTTTAAGGCAACTGATTCCTAAGGTGGACAGAGGACTAGAGGCACTTCCAGAATTGAGCTGAACTTGGCCATTTCAGCTTCAGGGAACTGCCCTGCTGCTGTATGTGTGGCTATGAAAGATGCACTGTTCCTTCACTTCCAAACACAAGTATATTTGCGACCTGAAGAGGTGGAATTTGGTAAGAAGCAAATCCATTGAAATGGACAATTTTATTAATTCTATAGTTTTGAAAGGCTGCCCATGGTAATTTCTGCTCATCTGCCCATTGCTGGTTAAAAATTAACTTCAAAGTGACGAGATGTAGGCAGCACTTAGGGAAAAATCAAGATGTGCCCTTCCCCCCTTACCCCTCCGGAAAAAATACTATTTATGGAACCAAGCATATGTGAAAAAAGCAAACCATGTAACAGTCTTGCCACCGGCAAAACTCATTTTTGGCTCATCAGAAAGGCTTCTTTTAACTCCCTAAACTGTCAGGTATTCTCAGTAGCTTGTCACTAAGTAGTGATTGTTGTGCCCCAAATGTATCTTTACTGATTTACACAGCTGAAGTAATTCCTTGTGACGCTCGACAGGTTAAAGAGATGCATTTCACCTGTTCAAAAATAACAGTTGGCCTTGTAAAGAGCCCTCTAAACTACAGCATTTTTGCCTTCAAAATCTTTTTGATTGTTTGACACGTTCCAAGGAGGGGCTGAGAGATCATACCACAGAGGTCTGGTCACAGTGAATACACAGAGGCATTACTGCAAATGCAGTCTGCTTTCCTTGCTCTATTTTCTGCTCACTAATCCAGTTTAGTTTCTGGTTTTCAGGTACAGTGGCTGCATGTCTCTCTATGATTGTTTTAAGCAAGGAAAAGGGACTTAATGCAGAGATATTTGTAACAAGAAATTCCTGTTGAAACAGAAATTTAATGCTGGCACTAATTTTTTCAGATAAGACCATTCATCCTTTCTGCCCTGCTGGTGTTTCATACACTGGGCAGGAATGAAATTGAATCTCTGCCTGCCTCATCATTTGTCAGCTTGGTCCCTGCTTGTGCTTTGGGAGCTCTACCATATGAAACATCTGGACAACTAGAGAGTCAAACAGGGAATTTTCATCAGCACCCTAAGTGCATCTTCTCCCGTGTGCTCTACATAGGTTTCTCAAAACATGCCAGTTGTTCCGGTGTTGCTTTGAATTCTAGAAAGAATACAACAGATTTCCCCCAGTTGCAGAGGAATCTGGATGTTGTTTTGTCATGGTTTGCAACCACAGAATCACAGAACAGTTTGGGTTGGAAGGGATCCTTAAAGCCCACCCAGTCCAGTCCCCTGCAGTGGACAGAGACATCTTCAACCAGACCAGATTCCTCAGAGCCCCATGCGAGTCGACCTAGAATGTTACCAGGGATGGGGCATCCACCTTCTCTCTGGGCAACCTGTTCCAATGCCCCACCACCCCTACAGCAAAAAAAGGAATTCTTATTTATACCTCATATGGATCTTCCCTCTTTTAGTTTAAAGACATTGCCCCTTGTCCTATCACAACACGCTTGGCTAACGAGTTTGTCCCCATATTTCTTATAAGCGTCCTTTAAGTACTGAAAGGCAACACACAGTAGGGTCCCCCGGGAGCCTTCTTTTCTCTGGGCTGAACAATGCCAACTCCTCAGCCTCACCTCATGGGGAAAGCTTGGAATTGTCTGTTAGCAATAAAATGGAGTTTGCTCAGGGGACATCTCTTTCTCTCCCCCGTGATTTATCTGAAGGAGGAAGAATGCTGATTTCAGTGTGTTTTACCCTTTTTTTCTGCTGTCAGGAACAAAAATGGGGAATGATCAAGGAGGATGTTTTTAACCAGAACAAATTCTGGCTGTTTGCACTGAGTCATGCAGATGTGCCTGTTCTCAGCTCTGATGCTGCAGGGTGGGGTCCTTTTGGAGGGCTGTTTCCTGTCTCATTGACTAATCCTATTTCAAGACTTAAGGATCACAGATTCTACAGCCGTAATGGGAAATATTCCTGCCAGGTGAGGCATTTGCAACATAACAATGCTAATCATTGTTCTGAAAAGTTGTCATGATGATAGATGATCTCCTTTGATCTATGGGAAAGACTGAAGCTTCTTCTTGCCCCTTTTCATAAAAGCTCTTCAGAGAGCATTGTCCATGTTGTGACACTGACTTACTGCTAAAGCTTTGCAAAGATGGGGTGGAGAGCTCTCTACAGATTTGTCCAGAGGCCTGCTCAGACCAAAATCTTACTGTCTCTGAAAGCTGTGAAAGCATCTGGGGAAGTACCCTTTCAGTGGTGAGCAGTGTTTGATCCTCTGAAACACTGCACTGCAGTCACGAGGTGAAACAAAAAACTTATAGTCAATAATTAATTTAACTCTTAAGGCAGTTATTCTTTATTCAGCACTGGAGAAGCATCAGGATTTGTCCTCAGAGTGTTTCTGCCCAACAGTGATTTCAGAGAACTTTATATCATTATCTTAGTTGTTAATCTTGTTTTAACACATTGTGGTGGACATTCCATCTCACCATTTACAAATCACCATTTCAGAGGCTGCACTAATGTTTTCTTCATTTTGCTGCACTGAATTCCTCAGTTTCACAATGATTAGGTGTTAAACTGAGAGGGTTATCTGGTCATGAAATCCTGGCTCAACCGCAGTGTGACGAGGCTCCCATGGGTGTGATTTTGAGTTTATGGAGACATTTTGTGAGGATGGGAAAGTCAGAGCTTTCTGCTCTGTGCTAAAAAGAAGCAGAAGTGTGAGCTGGAAAGAGAGGGCTGGGCCCCTCATGTGAAGCTCAAGGAACAAATATGTTTCTGTAGGCTGCCTCAACCCACAGCCCACGAGGGCACAGGGGCCAGAGCAGACAACGCTGGTGCTGGCAGGGTCTGGTGCTGAGGCTCTTTGGCTCCTGCGGTCAGGAGCTGGATGGGAGGCTCGCTGAGGACCACTTGCACCAATGGGATGTTTTTCCCAGCTGCACTTCTTTTGGGGGCTGGGGAATTTGACAAAGGGTCTGACATGTCCCCTAGTGAGCTGCATCCCAGGACCCTCTGTCTATTTATTGTACTGTTTACATTAGCCCAGTGACTGCTCATGCAATTGAGACCACAACTGAAACATGGACCAAACACAGGAGAAGGTAACTGCTGGGTGCCACCAGGCGCTGACAGCAACACTTCATTTACAGTGAGATGTAGTTATTTCCCTTTCCTCACACAGAATTTTTCAGCAAGTGAAACAAAACAAAAAACCATCTCTAAGCTTTGCTAAGTGACATCTTCCCCATTTTCATTGCTTTGGGCTTGTGAAATTTGTGGTGTGCATGGGAGATGTTAGTTGGGAAAGTCTACTACACATCAATAGTTCATCAGTGTCGCACTGCAGGATGCCTCATCAAAGGCATCGGTTCAGGGATCATAGTTCTAAGAGACCAACATCCTGAAAAATATCCACAGAGTAACACATGGCAGCACTGGTTCCCACCTGGCCAATACGGCAGTTGTGTCTTTGAATCCAGGTAGGGAATAATATTACAGCAGGATTGCTTGCAGTTAGTTTTTTTTCTAATTTGAGAAAAGATTACAGAAAATATCAGTACAATTAACTCTGTAATTACCTCAAAGAGGAGAGTTTGAGTTCCCCCCAGCCCTTTTTATATTCTTTTTACTTTCTAGAGGTCAGCTTTGCTGGTGCAAAGCCTGGTCATTGCCTCACAGCCCTTGGAGCTCAGCTTGTGCCTAATGGCCTCCTGCTGCAGGTTTGCTTTGAGTCAAAAACACCGCTTTGCACCTATGTTGTGGCTGTCACATCCGTGTCACAATCCTACCTGTCTGCATTGAACATTTATGCACTGGAATTTAGTTTTGCATATTTTCCTTCCGGTTAGAAGTTTGGTTTGCAATACCTGTGCTCCTTTTTTTTTTTTTTTTTTGTGAGGAAATGACTGAATGAAAGCTTACACTCTTCAGGGAAAACAATCACTCAAACCAAAACAAGAAAGTGGATAAGAAAACACAAATATCTGGAAGAATACAGTTAAAACAGCCATCCGAACATCTCTTTATTCTCAGCAAGCAGGAAAGCTTCCACAGATCAGGGCTCTGAAGAGCTGTAGCCATGGGCTGCTGTGCTGGGGAGCTGCCTGAGCCCGTGGTGCAGAAGATGAGACATGGGACACAACTGGGACTGCAGGGAACTCACAAAAGAAAGTAGAGCTGGTTCAGAAGCTGGGAGCAGGAACAGCTTTGCCCCACAGTGGCCCGGATAGTGGTGTGGAGCAACAGGTTGCTCCTCTTCTTGATGTATCTGGGCTGGTGGCTGTCTGGCACCCACCAGTCAGGAGGGGCCAATAGCCACGTGCCTTCGTGCTGTCCAAGATGACAGCAACTTGCCTCAGAGCTCTGAAACCATAACAGATGCATTTTAATTCCATCTCATCGTATTATTAATGCTCCAGATGTAAGTGCAGCATTCTTAGTGGACATCCACTTTGTTAAAGAACATAGGCACACCACCAAAACACCCCACACCCTCAAGCGGGACAGCAGAGAAAGATGCTAGAGCAGAAGTTATAACAGGGACATTTGCCATGAACGAATAAGGCTGTTCAGTTTAGAAACACTCGGTGTTACACGTGGTGCCAAGAAGCCAGGATGATGGAAGAGAACTGTTACTGCCGGTTGGTGGCAAGTCTCTCCGCAGGTGGAGGGCTGAGGCTTTCAGCTGCTTTCTTCAAAGCTGCCACTGCTGCTGCAGGAATGGAATCTCATGGTACTCATGGGATCTGACACGTAGCCTGCAAGATGCAGAGAGAAGTTTGTGTGTGGCTCCATGTAACAGTGATTCCTCCTCACATTTTCCTGCACTGAGAATGTCAATGAAATAATGTGCATATAATTTTGAGAAAAATAGGTACAGATCATGCTGATACCTTCTTACTGTCTGCAAATTTCCATCCTCTGCGGAGAGAAAATTTCAATTGCAAGCAAATAGGCGCTGTCCTTCATGCATGAACTCATAATGATCAAATGCAAAGCAACTTTGATGGCTGACATAAAACCACGGAGCTCAATGTTTTAATAACACAGTGGAAGTTTGCCATTAAAAGAAATACCTTTATGCCTTTTCAACTAGAGCTTCAAAAAGTTCAAAATAAATATTCTGATAAGTGTTCTTAAAATATTTTGAATCTTAACACTACAAAACAGAAAGCAGCTGCTCTTGCCAGCACTGTATTTCCAATGGGCTGCTCCAACAATGCCAAGGAAACCATTTCTCCCTTTACACAGTGTCATCAGTCTCACATTTCTCGTTTTACTGTACAAGCATTAAAAATCCACTGGAGCCAACTCAAATTTTTTGATAACTGGACATTGTACAGAGATACTCAGATGCTTGGGAAACAAGAAAACAGAGAAGCTAAACCAGAAAAACTTTCTGGGGGACCAGGTGGGGCTGGAGAAAGGTTAGAAACCATTGTTAAGGCTCTTGCATGCTGAATTCGTGTTGCCAAACAGAAAAGACACACAGCCACACAAAATTAAGACTGGTAATTACAGCAGAAGTGGCCATGGCATCCCTAAGCTGTGATCAAGCAGTCTTGGTTTATCTCCTAATCATGACACACTATGCTTTGAAATGTGGCAGAAATCTCACTCATGTACTAGATGTCCCATGCCTGAATGTTCTTGCCCATGCTGGATGTGCCCTGAATATTGGGAGGTGAAGGCAGCACGTGTCATCGCTGAAGCCAAAGCTATGGGGCAGCACTGTGTACATGAGGAACAACAGTCTGTGCCATCACAAGAGCAGGGCATATGTTTGAGGACGTCTCCAGCTATGATGACAATACTTTGCACTGCGCCGTGGTACGTGGATCACACTGGGTGGGAGACCATCCATTGCTCTGCTGCCACTTCCATTTGCCTTCCTGCTGCTTCTCTTTAATACATGCTTTCATGTTTCCAGCCCCCTTGCATGGGTTTCCCCCCAACACTTGCAGTGCCTGAGAGTTTCCTATCAGTCAGAATCAAGAGCGTGGGGATGCTTGGCTTGGATGCCAGGGTTCTTGTCTTGCCTGACAAGGATGCATCTCTTCTTGGTTGGATGGTGCCCTTTCCCAGTACCAAGAGGGATGATGCTGTGTTACGCCACAGCCTGGGATTGCCCTGTTGCACAACTACTCAGTGAGTACAGACACTTCCCTGTCTGCAGGACAGCCTCTGTGCCACAAGCCTTGCCAGGGCCTCCTCTGCAGCCAGGAAACTCTGGTCACTGTTGCAGCAGCATGATGAGATCATCTGCCAGCATCTGAGAGGTGCAGTGAGCAAGGCGGAAAGCAAAGTAAAAATTAAGCTCTGTGTTTACATCAATCTTAGATTTTAGAGAATACACAGTTTTCTTTGGGCAGTGTGCATCTGCCCTATGTGATTTCACTGCTGTCCTGGCACTGTTTAACTCACAATTTGTGATACTTCCCAAGAAGAGCAGGTGCTTTGCTTTCTCGGAAGTCACGGCTGTGTTTACTTGTGGAATTTCTATTTTCAGATACACTTAATGAAGAAAATTGGTCACTATCATGAAGGCTCTAGCAGGAACAGAAGCAGAGTGCTTTGGGGTCTTTTACTGAGAAAGAAAAGACATGAATGTATTCTCTTCTGTTTTCAGACTGCAAGTGCAAACGAGGATAATGGAAAACATTACGCAAAAAGCAAATAGAGGAAAAAAGGTAAAAATGGACATAAATGGGGAGAGACAGCTGTGAATCAGTTTATGTGGTATAAATAATGGGTGCAAATATTTGAAATCATTAGATCAGGCACTCTAATAAAAAGGGGCTCAGAGTTTTTTCTTCTAGTGTGCTGCTCTGCATGGCACTAGCTTGATCCCTCTAACATGTTGAAGACTGGAATGTAGTCCGAGCAAGTGGTGGCTGGGCGGCAGAGCACTGTCGTGGGCCTCCAGAGCAGCTAGGGCTGGTCTTGGCAACAAGGTATGGTGGTTCGGCTGCTCCTTGAGCTATTAATACATATCCTAATGACACTGTAGGACCCAAATTTGAGATGCATAAGACTGCTTAAATGAAGTATACGGCAAGGAGTGGCTTTACAGTCCTGCTGTGTTTAGCAGGCAGGATCTCCACTTTCCTCTGTACCAGCCTGCCTTTTTCCATTGTTACCTGAGTTAGCACAAGGCTCAGCATGGTCACCTCTTGGCTCTGATCAAGCTATGCTGCACCACAGGTCTACTAAGATCTACTATCCTGGCCAGGAACGTGGAGGTCTGGCTGGGGCCATGGACATGCTTTGGTTCCCTTTTACGGAAACTATGATTCAAAGAACAGGTACATTTGAAAATACATCTTGAGGTTCCATGATTGGAGTCTGAAATCACTCCTTAAATGCAGCCACGGAGAGTCTCGTCTCCACTTCATTCTCTTGTGTCCCTTTTAAATACAGACCTGAGGAATCCTCTCCAGTTTTGCCTGGATGGTCCTACTTTATGAGTTCACTAAATATTTCTGTTTTGTTCTTGTTTTCTTCCTCCTCAAGTTTTCTAGTTTCTGGGTACTTGATAAAAGTTGTGTCCCAAGGGAATCCACATACAGCAAATAATATCAAAATTTTTGTTCTTTTTTCAGCTTTGAATGTTGTTGCCTCACTGCTTGTTATGACAGCAACACTGATGTTAGTGTTGTACTCACTAAATATTTGCACGCCTGGGTTTTCTTTTTTTCCTCACCCAATGTGCTCAGTTTAGAGGAGGGAAGGGAGTGTAAGAGTCATACTGAGGGCTGTGAAAAGTGGCAAAGATCATGAGCTCCTGAGATATGCCTCAGGCAGGACAGAGTACTGTGATTTCCTGGTGAGAAAACAGGTAGGAAAGTGTCAGATAAGAGAGAAGATGCCAGGAGTGGGGTCAGAAAGCCCCAGGGCAGGGGACAGCAACACTGCAAAGTCAATGGATCTATTCAACACAGTTGCCATTTGAATATGCATAAAAATGTATGTGAGCGTAAAGCATACAGAAAAAAACCCCATGTTTTCCTTGTACGTACTTAGCGAGTGTGCCTCAGAGAAACAGACTTAACGTAGCATGGAACACCTCTGCTCACAGCAGAGAGACCTTCCTGTTGGGCATTGCTGCCCAGCAGTGACCGTGGCGTATGCCTCTCCTTAGAAGAAGTCCATGTTGTCCGTCAGAACCCAGTCTCACTCCTTGTTACAGAAGATGTGGATACGGTGCTCTGTCATGTCAGCCTCATGGCTCCTGCCAGTTTTGTTTGCCTCCTTTTGTCATCACATCTCCAAGTCTGATAAGCGTTTATGAAAACCCCTCTACCTGGCATTCAGAACAGAAATGGCTGGCACAAGCAGTGCCAAACCTTTGATTCCTGCCTGCTCTCTGGTGCTTTTGTAAGAGAGTGTCAGAATTATGGAATCACAGAATCATTTAGATTAGAAAAGGCCTTTAAGATCATTGAGTCCAACTGTAAACCTAACACTGTCATCTCCACCACTAAACCATGTCCCTAAGGGCCACATCAGCACGTCACCTCCAGGGATAGTGAATCTGAGTTTGCGTCTGCTGTGTCCAGGTGTACTGCGGTGCTCTGGGATAGTGATCCCTCTAGCAGTGGTTTCAGAAAACATCTCTTGGACTTTCGCACTTGTACGGGAGGGGGGAAGGAGATCTAGGATGTCTGTGTGGCTCTGGGCAAATGGTGTTGGCCTGGTCTGTGGTGCTGCCATCAGGCAAAGGTGATGATGTATGCTGTGCTGATGTTTGTTCAGCAAACACAGCAGCCTCTGTGACTGGCCCTGGTCACGTGTCAGGGCTGAAATGGGGAGGTGACATTGCCCTGGAGCAGCTGAGGACATTCAGGCAAAGAGATCAGCTGGTCCTGGCAGAAGGAGCAGCACTGTGGGACAGCAGTGGGAGGCTTTCCAGAAATCACATGCTCAGCAGGTGTAGTCCCACTGCAGTAGTGTGGCCTGGAAGGTGAATGAGCTGGGGTCCGCTTCTGCTTCACACCTTCACATAAAACCTGTACCACCCTGACAAGCACATACTGAAAGTGGCTTCATGCCAGCCTCCAGGTCTTTCTAGGATGCATCAGCTGAGTCTGGTACAAGCAAAGAGTGGCATGAAGGTTAGATTGAGAGTCTGCATTAACTCACCATTTTTGTCAATTGGTGGGTACTGGAAGTTTCTTCTCATATCATCCAAAGACAGACCCTGAGAAGGGTGTTGGCCAGTGCTGCAAATGAAGTTGGAAGAATCAGTTTAGATAAGACCGATAAAGTCACATCTCTAGACCATGAGAACTTTTCCCGCAGAATTGGAAGGAAAAGGCAGCAACATGAAATGTATCAGCCTGATGATTCTCAGATTACTGACAGATAGAAATCAAGCAAACACAAACCCAAGAAGCCCAAACAGTTCTCATGTAGTCCTTAGTCCATTTATTTCCAAAGAGCTGTTAAAAGAATAAGGCAAGGGATAATGGTTACAGTGACACTGCCAACAGCACAGGGAAGCTGTGCACCTTAGAGGTGCTTCAGGACAGTTTTGATATGAAGGAGAGCCCAGATCTATCAGACCGTATCTGGTACTTGAGTGGAGGACTGAAAAAGACCTTCTGGATTTAAGTACTTCATGAGGATAACAGTTCAGTGCTGTGCTTTAAAAAGAGGTTCTTTCCTTTGGCCTGTCTTCATGGAGTGTGCTTGAGAAGGCTTTTAATTGAAAATACCATTTGCCACAGTTGTCAGGCTTTGACACTTTTCGTGGTCCAGGTAGGAGGCACAGTACTAAATAGAACTTTATACCAACCTAATTAGATGCTGTGGATATATATAACTCCCCCAAAGGTCTGTCACCACTTGACTATCTGAACTTAATGGGTGTATTCATGGCTTCTGGCTTTTATTGAGGAGAGACTAAGGCAGCCTTTTCCTTGTCTGTCTGTGCAGGTTTGGGAGGATATAGGACTAGGTTTACTGAATTCCAGTAACTGCAAAGTGACGTGCTATCAGCTTCACTTACTCTTTAAGTTTTTTCCTCTGGCAAAACTGATCAATCTAGCTTTTCAACCTGTAAAGTGAAGTCATGAAATGGAAAGGGCAGTTCAGTGAATCTTCCGTGCAGCAGAACATGAAACATTGATACCAGCTGGCAACAGCAGGACACAGGCAGGTGGTTTCAGGCTATCTTGGGACACAACTATTACTCTACCACTGATGCAAGAGCTGGGAGGCTCAGGATAGGTCCTGTGCCACTGAATTTCCCAGCTTCTTTAAGACACATCTTTAAGAAGGATGGATGAATGCATGTTCCCTATGGAGCTGCTGCTTGTCGATGCCTGGACAGACAGCATGACGTATGGGAGGAGGTGGGAGAGCTGCTTGGCAGGCTGGAGATAGTTTAATGCAGATCAGGCATATCCTGAAGGAGCAGGCAAAACTTCCTCCAGCTCAGCTGATGTCTCTGGAATATTGTTTCTACCCACCTTTCACCATCCCATTCACCCCCACAATGCTCCTGACTTCCCTCTCACTGGACCATTCACCTCTTTCCCTTCTTCTTTCTGCTGTTACTCCTCTGCACTGCAGGGCTTCTCCGCCAGCCATCCCCATGCCCACTCCCCTGACCCCTTGCCCACCTTCCAGGAAATGGAAGGCCCTTTGAGGATTGACCTGCAATGGTATGGATCATGTATACATTTACTGTATCACTTGCATTATTGAAGGTCATTCATTATTAAGGACAAGAAGCCCTTCTTCAGGCAGAGGAAAATAATAAGGTCTGTTTTGTGAAAACATTATCTAGTCAGAGGCTGAAGTGATAAAGCAGTGAATGACTGGCTATCCTCTCGGATAGGCAGTCATCAGTCTGCTGTTTCACGTGATAAATCAGTGGTACTGCATATAGAGCTCATATATGGCAAGACTTGACTGTCTGCTATTTTTGTGTTACTCATAGGGAAAAATGTAAATGCTTAGCTGTCGTCTCGGCAGTCGGATGGCTCCCACAGCATTCAGATAATCCAAATTTCCTGTGCTACAGCAGTTACAGGAGAGGACAAGACTGCAGAAGTGCTTTTCTTTGCTGGCTCTGGCAGTGGATCAGCCCCAGGGCACGTTTCTGCTGCTAGCTTCCCATGCAGCCACATCCCCCAGTTGGCCACAGTCCCTGCTGCAGGGACTTTCTGTTGGTGGCACATGGGCTGTGCAGTCTTGGGGAGGATTCTTTCTGTCCCTTTCCGAGTCATGCTCTGCTTAGCCCTACCAAGACTGGTACGTACCTCTGTGACCAGACAGCATAAGCTCGCGCATTCAAGGCATATTCCAACTCAAACCGACTACGCAGTGCTGCAACGTGGCTACGGCCAGGACCTCCTCGTGCAACGAGACAGTCTGAAGATGAGGAGGGAGACAGAGAACCGCTGCTGTTGCTGGAGGCTGGAGACATTAACTGGATTTAAAAAAAAAAAAAAAGGCACTGTTATTATATAGAATTATAGGATGGTTTGAGTTGGAAGAGATTGAAAAGATCATCCAGTTCCAACCCCACTGCCATGTCCAAGGACACCACTCATTAGATCAGGCTGCCCAAGGTCCCACCAGCCTGGCCTTGAACACCTCCAGGGATGGGGCAGCCACGTCTTCCCTGGGCAACCTGTGCCAGTGCTTCACCACTCTTGCTGTGAAGAATTTCTTCTTAAGGTCTATCTTCCCCCCTCCAAATTAAAGCCATTCCCCATTGGCCTATCATTACATGCCCTTGTAAAAAGTCCCTCCCCATCTTTCTTGTATGTCTCCTTTAGGTACTGGAAGGCTACCATAAGGTGTCCTTGGAGCCTTCTCTTCTCCAGGCTGACCAACCTTGACTCTCTTAGCCTGTCCTCATAGCAGAGGTGCTCCAGCCCTCTGATCATCTTTGTAGCCCTCCTCTGGACTTGTTCCAACAGTTCCATATCCTTCTTATACAGGGGACACAGTGCTCGAGGTGGGGTCTCACAAGAGTGGAATAGAGGGGCAGAATCACCTCCTTTGACCTGCTGGCCACACTTCTTTTGATGCGGCCCAGGATATGATTGGCCTTCTGGGCTGCGAGCGTGCATTGATGGCTCACATCAAACTTCTCATTCAGTGTACACCTCTGAGTAGCTCCTGATGCTCCCAGCAGCATCTTGTCCTTGCCTCCCATATAAACCTTATTGACTACCTGCCTTATAAACATAACGCTTGGCTAAGAATAGGAAAAAGCAGCTCAAGCAGCTTGCAGGCTCCAAAGCTACTGCTTTCCTCAGCTGCTGCTGCTCTCCTGAGTTGTAGTCCCAGCCACACAGCACATGCGCAGACACTCTGCAGTGGAAACAGGGTCCTTACCTCAATATTGCACAGGCATTCTTCTAATTTGGTGACTACTTCTGAAAATTCTGGTCTTCCCTGTGAACACAATAGAAAAAGCAGAGCTGTGTCAAAAATAGAAGTGAGGCATATCTGCAGTGATTAAATTGACTCACAGGTAGGTGGTGAGTCACAGCTCCCCTCCATTTCCCTTTCTCTGAATTTCATAGCATTGCTTTCAGTTTGCTTGGGAATCTGATGGGAATTGCAAGTTCAGTACTATGCTACAAAACTAAGACATGTGCATATAACAACTCTAAATGCATTTTTATTCTCTTCTGTAACAATTAGAATTTAGCTAATAATGAGAAGAACATGAGACTACAAAAATACTAACAATAAATTATTGGCTCTACTTATACATCAGATAATCTTCCTCTTTGCCCGTAAAGAAGACTTTGAGCACAGCAAGAGCTGTGAAGAACAGTGGACAAGCTCCTGACCAACACTCACACTTACAGTTGCCCTCTTCCTTCTCTTGTGGGTGTACTGGCATCGCTCCATGGTCACCTCTCTGCGTGCTGCTCCCCCAGCTTACTCAACCCGCTCCTGGACACATCTCCTACTCTGTAAGCTTTATGTGGCACAAGAGTTTGTGGGAGGCCATGCTAGGGACAGGATCAGGCACCTCAGGGGAATAAATAAATCTCCTTCTTACTATTTCTGGTCAACGTTCTGTTGCAGTTTACAACTCAGTCTTCCCAGGGAAATTTGGGCTTAATGAAAGCATTACACACAATGGTATTTGACAGAGAGGGAATGTAAATACCTTAATTAAATAACTGTTAAACAAGCCCCTCATTACTGTTGCCACATTGTCTTTAACAAAATTGCTCGCAAGAGGTAGTCATATGTTAAGAGCTTTAGGACAAATACTTGCAGCCCTCACATCTACAGTGACAGCAAAGAGACAACACACACAAATAAGACTTCAGGTTTTAGCCCTCTGTAAGAAAGTACAGTAACACAATGGGTGTTAAATTCTTTTCTTTATCAAAATGATAAGAAAGAAAGTGATCAGCCCATTTTAAGTTCCATAGACTTGTTCTTGTCTGCAGTTATGCTGGAAAGGGAGAGAGGAAAGGATGTTTACTGGTGTCCTCAGCAATGTCCTGCCTGATACATTCTCCCTGTGGTAGTGGCTGAAGGCAGTGAGCCAGTCCACATTCCTCTGCTGCCTCTGGCCAGCAAACCCCTGACTGAGCTGTGGGGTTGCTTCTTGTGTGTCCCTGCAGGCCAGCTGCAGTGGGCTGGCTGGTGAAGAGGAGCTATGATGAGCTGGGCTGCAGAAAGCTGGGACACAGACCTCAGCCCATTCCTCCTAACTTCTCCTACTGCCCTTTCTGTGAGTGATGAGCTGTGTCAGAGAGATGGAATTTCACCAACATTTGACAGTCCCCTTGGTGCTTCCTTTCTCATCTGGTCTGTAAAGCCTTCTGCTCTTCTGACTACTTGAATTTTTCTGCTGCACAATGCCAACAGCCTCATTGAGATGCTCCACTTGGAAAAACACCTTGGAAAGACACTATTCCCACAAGAATCTCAGGCTCCAGGAAGCACTGCTGCAAGTAACTTATGCCTAGGGAAACACTAGTGAAAATTACCATGGCAAAAACTATCCTCTGAACACAGAGACCTTCACAGGAGCAAGGAGTCCTCAGAGCTGGACCTTCTTGAGCTGAGTGGAGGCCAGTGGAAAGAAGGGAGATCTCACCAAGCGACTGGATAGAAACTTTTTTTGTGAGATGATTTCAGTAGTTCCTTTCATAAAGAACTCTGTTACAGAGCAGTATATGAGCACATTAGAGTATCCCTGAGCTCTAGTCTGTAAAATATTCAAGAAATGCTGCATTTATTGCATGTGATGAGCTCCATCACCTTCAATGGAACTTGATCAGAGCTCATCAGAACTCATGGAAGGACTGACTGTAACTTAAGAATTGTACTTAGTAAGAGTAAAACAATGTTTATTTACTACATGGAACTAAGCCCCAGGTACTCTAATTAAAGCTTACAAATGAAAATAGCTAATGAAAACCACTGTGTAAGAGACACCATCTAATTTTCTTGTTGTTGGTATGCCTTTGGAAGCAACTGCTGCCAAAAGTTTCTGGAAAGCAGATGTTCTAGTACCTGATAAATCATGAGAATGACATGACAGATGGGAACTAGTTTTCAGTTGGGATGATCCTTGAATAAAATTAAAGGCAAAGAAAAGGTACATTTTCAAATTCGGAAGCATTTCACAGACATCCAGCAAAATCCATACAGATATGTTCCATTTTTCTGTCTCTCTTTTTTATTTTTTTTTTTCAGTTTTTACTGATTCTCAGCAAGGATTCACAGGTCAGAAGGTTTGCTCAATTTAAAAAAACAGCATATGGTCCATCCTCTTGAATGGTATGCCCAGGAGCCATCGCTGTGTTGAGGCTTATTATAGACACCAGAGAGCTAAGAGAGACACTGAAAGAACTGCTCATTAATCTCTTTGATGAATTTACATCAGTACTGAAGATTTGTGTTGGTGGTTTAGGTAGGCTGTTAGTTGCACAGCCAACCTTCCAAGTGCTGATGAGAGGGTGATAACACTACTTTATTTTTCTCTATGCAGTGGCCCTCCAGAAACTATTCCAAGGCCCTCAGAAGTAACTCAAAACCTTTGTTACAAGAATGGTAGCAAAACACCATTAATACAGATCATTTTAGAAAGTTTTAGCCCACATTCTGTGTAAAGTTCAAGCCATCCACTGGCTGGTTGAACTATCAATTACCTTATAATTCTGTCACGGAACTCTAAAACATTTGCAAGATTAAATGATGTTGAACTGATACTGATGAGAAAGACTGTGCATTAGGATTTGGAAAAGATTTTTTTTCATTTGGGCTAAATGAGCTGTAGAAATGCTAACAAGAGACGGGGACTGTATTCATTACATAGTGCTCACTTAAGTCAACATTTTAATATGACATCTTATTAATAAATTTAAACAGAATACGAGTTACATGCTGATGATTATTAGCAGCTACTTCATAGCTACATGGAAAACAAATCAAGCATCCCCACCTCCCACATTAGCTCATAAGTGCAAAGATAAGAGCATATTCAAGAATCCAGGAAACACTAATAACAACAAATAAATTAGCTACACCCTGTGCTGCAAATATACTTTATCCATTATGCACAGTTCTCACCTCGATATGTGTACATGATGAGTAAGGAGCACAGTAAGGGGCAAAGCTCACCCAAAGTGGCAAATCAATCACCAAAGTCACACAAACCTCCCCCTTATGCTGTCTTGGTGGAACACCAAGCATGTGCTTTAGTTCACTAAACCAAGTAAGAAAGCTCTTGGTTATCCAGGGCAAGGACAGGTTTAGGCATATAATCCCTCGTCCTAAGCTAGGCCAAACCGAAAAGGGACTCCAGGGCACAAATCCAGGAGACTGTTTCTGGTAGGATATTCAAAGTCAGAGCATCTGGTTCAGTACTACAAAGCTTTAGTATGAACCAAGGCCTCCTCTAACACTATAAAATTACACAGGCTCCAAAATCTGCTCCCATTCATTAGAACAGAAACTTCCACACTGTTCAGTTAAAATCTTGAATGCCAGAATAGTATCAGTAAACCAACTGACCAGCCCAAATTCTCCAAACCTGTAGTCCACCCCAGTAATGCATCTTATAAAGCAGCTAAACCACTTTGTGGAACATTTTCTAAGCAAATTGAATTCCCAGTCTCTGGAGTATACTACTTGACTTTTCAGACAGTTTAGAGCCATGTGCAAAAACAGGCGTGCAACTGCTGCAGTGGCAGATTTAGAGATGACATTAGAGACCACACAGGACCTCTTGCCTGGCTGAGAAGCGTGCCTGCTCAGAAGCATATAAAGGACCTTCCCATCTCTATAGTGGTCTGTGTGAGTAATGCTATATAGAGATGACATTAATCTGTCTGCTTTCTTTTTTCTGTCACCAAGGAACACTTTCAAACTGTGGAAGTTACGAACAAATCCATAATTCTTGTGCTCTTTGACTGCCAGAGCAGTAAGACTGTCAGTCAGACAGCCCCGACTCATCTGAGCAAGCACAAGTGCCCAAATACTCCAGTATCTACTGCTACATTTTCATGTGCAAATAGACAAGTCTGTATCTAATCCACCCGGCCAGGAGATACATCTGGCACATAACATCTAGAAATAGCTGGCTGTCAAACCTACTTTGGAAGCTTTAATCCTCAATATAAGGAAAGAGCTGTACAGACCAGTTAGGGGAAGGTCACTGGCATCCCTTACCATGAATCATGTCAAGCACCATTAAACCTGAAGGCTATCAGTGTGAGGATGATGGTGGTTGTGCGATCTTGCTTTAGTTAGTTCATGTTCTCTTTAAAGCAGGTGTAGCAACAAACCACAAAAGCCCACATCAAACAATCTTTCATTAACCAGCATTTTATAATAGCACAAGAGGACAGTTGTGTACTGTATTCTGTTAAATGCTGTTGCTATTGAGTTAATTGGCATGATCAGACTGACTTTTCTGGTCCTTAAAAACTAGTCACATTTGCAGCACGTTAGAAAGGTGCTGCAGGAACAACTGCACTGCAACAATTCATTCTTAAAGCAGACTCCCATCCTGCAAATGCGAGACAGTAACTGCAGCAGATGCAACACACATTTTTGATATTTGCAGTACAGTTGCTTTCTATCCTAAAGAAGAGTTAATTAATTATAACACATATCTGAGGATTGTCTTTATCAGCACTAATCAGAGCTCCACATGAAAATTCCCAGGATATCAGCTGGGAAAGGAATATTCATTGTTCTTACTATTGAAAGACTCTGAAAATTGGATTCCATATCATGCAGTGGGAAATCAAAATAGTAGGAAGACTCTGTAAGAGTTTAGACAGCTGGAATCAGAGAGGCCCATTTTAAGATCAGCGGTGCCATTGCTGATGGGAATGAACCACTATGAGCAGGCTGTGCATGTGGAATGCATACGTCATTGGCTTGTGCCTTGCTTGCCTTGAAGTTTTACTGCTTTCTTACTTCCCTAAGCAATGAAAAATGCATCCCAAACCAGCAGCAATAATAATAATAAGCAATGTAGTAATTTTGAAATATGAACAGGTGGCTTTCAGTTTTTTGAACAAATATGGCATAGCAAAAAAAATAATAAGTCTGGTAGTTAGATGCACAGGAGAATTACATGATGATTCTGGAAAACCTAGAGAACTGGGCACTCACAGAGAGAATGCCGCTCAGAGTGGAGAGAGGGGGCCACTGGGGATCACCATTAACTCCCGTACTTTCTTTCTGTCCCAAGTGACAGGGGACAGGACAAGAGGGAGTGGCCTCAAGCTACGCCAGGGGAGGTTCAGACTAGATATCAGAAAGAAATTTTTCACAGAAAGGGTCATCAGGCTGCCCGGGGAGGTGGTGGAGTCACCGTCCCTGGGGGTATTTAAAAGACTGGTAGATGAGGTGCTCAGGGTTTAGTGGCAGATAGGAATGGTTGGACTCAATGATCCAGGAGGTCTTTTCCAAACTGGTGATTCTATGATTCTATGAAATTTCAGCACGTTTGCCACCTGAGGCTGGCAAGGAAGAGTGTAGGAACTTTGTCACTGCCAACCTTTCTCATCTTCCCATACTTCCCATAGTATCCTCACCACAGACCTTCCCTTATCATTGTTTGGAGTCTTGCCATGTAGTCATGAAGTCTTATGCTGGGAGTGGGCTACACCATTATCAAGCACTGCTCTTGGCAGGTGTCAAGGGGAAACACAAAAGTTGGTGTAACCTGTGGAGCTGTTAACGCTTTGACAAGTGATTGTCCAAGAGACCCTCCACACGCACATGAGATGATGTCCTCCATTCTCCAGGCCACAGCTGGAATGGCCCTGCTACAGAGAGGTCCTGTAAGTGACCCCTCATCTGTCTCAGCAGACACTTTGAATAAATCAATATTAAAGGAACAGGCACCTTCCTGGAATTTCAGAGAGTAAAAAGCAACAAGTAATTATTTTTTTGCCCTCGATAATACAAGAGAACTGCTTTTTTGTATTGGAACTAGTGAAAAAAAAAAGATTTCCCAGCTCCAAAGTTCACAAATATGATCTTTTTAGGATTAAAGCTACATTAGGAAATGGAGATCAAGAACCAGACTACTTCTACACCTTGTAAATCGTGTTCCTATTCCTCTTTTACAATTGCTTCTGTAAAACCTAACACCTTCAGCATCCGTTAGAGGATGCTCAGGACACTTTAAGATGTTCTGTGTCCCCGTCAAAAGTAGCAGTTCCAGGAAATTGAAAGACCCCACAAGATGAAGAAAAAGGGCTGGACTCCTGGCAGGGGTGGTTTCCTTTCTTGGAGCTCAATGTGGCTGCTTGGTCAGTGCATTAACAACTTGATCCACAGGTGAGCATTCAGCATTAGTTTTGAATGGGAGACCCAAGATAACACACGTAGCTGTCACATCTTTTAGCTTCTTCAGGTAACTGCACGTGTTTTATCTCCTAAAGTCCCACATAACACTTCACACTTGTCACCTACATTTCCCTCTCCCACTATGGTGAGGGAACACTTGTTCCTGTGAGCTAACTCTCATTTCTCTACACCTGACAAAAGCCATCCTTGAACATGCTCTTTCATCTGACAGTTTAAAATTTTGCCTGCAGCCGTATCAGTGCCTGCAGTCAAATCACCCAAGGCTGAGATCCCACGTGAGCAATAAGGCTCAGGAAGGTTAGGCATAACAAAAGCTGCTGGGGTAGCAAAGCAAAAACGTGACAGCCCATCTTGGAGCCCAATGGTTGTTTTCTTAGCTCCCCAATGCTGGGGCTAATCATGGCTTTGTAATCGTTATTGCTACTCATGCAGCTTTTGACCTCTGAGTCTTGCTCCCTCTTTCGCTACAGACTGCAAGATCTGTTCTGAGTTTTCAAAAGGCACAGTATTTTCTCTTTCATCTCCTAAACCATCATCACGTGTTTCCAGTGAGCTGGTTTTTGTGGATGAGACTTCCTCGTCTTTGGCTACACCATTTTTACTAAGCCACGTGCCAGGAAGTGGAACTATCAGTTCTACAAGGCAGTGAAGAAATTTTCTGATGGAGCAATTCTTCAAAAGAGCAGGGAAATTCTGGTCTACTGTTGTGTCATTTACAATGCTAACAGCCCTGCCAGGAGGCTGAGATGCATTAGTGATAAACGGCTGATAAACTCAGCTCTCAGTTTTCAGCCACTGTGTGTTACAAGGAAACCACCAGAGTATTTTCAAGTTTGTATTTTCCTAACAATATGCTTATGTATGCAGTTTTGCCTTTTAAATTTCTCACTTGTCACAGGAGATGTTAGTCTCTCTTGCCTAGTCTTGGCCTTTTTAACCGGAAACTTGAACAAGGTCGAGCAAGTGAACCCACATCAAAAAACTCCAGATACAGCCCAGTGTGAACATTATCTCACTATGGAATCCTCTAACCACTGCTTAGCTCTGGTAGTAAAATTGTAGCCATATCTGTTGTTGGATCTGACAAAGAAATATGCCACTTTCTACAGGAATATAGGCCTCATGCAATGTTAACTGTGAATAAAATGTCCATATGCCTACAGACATCACTAAGGCGTGTTCAGAGGTACACTGATCACAAAAGGAGTGGCTCATTCTCAAGCTTCAAGGGCATATTGATGGAGTTGGAGTGGCTCATTCTCAAGCTTCAAGGGCATATTGATGGAGTTGTGCTCTCAAGAGCTTTACAGAAACGTGCCTGTGAATGATGAAGCAGAGGCCTTGAAAGAGAATTTCTACAGACCTGTTACTAACCCAAGCGATCAGAGGCAGTGAGGAGATTTACAGACTACAGCACTGCACGGCCTTTCAAAGACTGATAACGGTGGATTTCTTTTAGAAGGAGAAGAAAGAACTGTAAGGTAAGAATCAGAATGAAACTCAATACCCAGAAGTAAAAATAGATTTGATTTTCTATCATCGTGCATTTATTGAGGACATCCCTGAGTGAATCAGTGGCCATTAGCAAAATTCAGGGACATGTTATACCTCCTGTACACTGGCACACGTGGCTATAAAAATATCAAAGTAGTCATGACCAAGTCTAAGTAGGTGATTGCCATGGATTCCTAACCTTGCAGTCAGGCTAAAATTAAAACCTAGAGTGGCTCATATTGGACTAATATGAGATAGGGACAGGAAAGTAGTATATTAGGACATTCCTCTGCTCATAAAAAAAGCAGAACGGTATAAACTTCAAGATTTTCCTACTCTATCTTCAGAAAGCTGATGGATATTTTTAATCAGCAAGAAAATTATCTTTAAAATAACCCCTTACATTCCCTCAAATTAATCATACATTCATAGTACTCCTGAGTACAAGAATGCTATTGATAGAGTGGCATTTGAATACCTTTAACAGCGAGAGGTTATTTTTAGAATAATACAGTACCCGCATAGCATTCTGCAATGCTCTCCATGGAAGGAGTCGCAAAGTGGATCCTCTGCCACCTTAAGAATGAAAGCAAGAAACATACCCCGGTTTTCTAAATGTAATGGAGTAGATTTGGAAGCTTCTGCTAGAGATGCAAAAGCTTTTAGAAGTGTTTCTGAACCAATGCTCTGAATGACATTCCTTTGAATTTGAAGACAGTTGAAAAAGCAGTATTTTATGTTAGTTTAAACAATTTCTACCTAATAAAAGAATTTGTTCTGCACCACCATCTCAGAGGCAAGAGTTTCTTCCATTCCACATCCTTCTTCCGATGGTTCTCTTTAGTTCTACTCTTCTGCTCCCAAGACATGGATTGCCTTCTCTGAGCAAACTCCCCTGAAAGTCACCTTAATAAAATTGTACCGATCTTAAACCTTTCTTAAAAGTTTGTATCTTCAAAATACTGCATTTCTATACTCCCTTCATTCCCAGTCCTGGCTCTTGGTGATAGTGATATCTCTATATTGCAGGAAGGGCTTTCAAATGCAATCAGTTAATTTTATTGGGTGTTGTTAAATGTGGCTTTAACATCAGAGTGTCATTGCTGTAGTGGTGGTCTAAGGTGATAATGTCTTATCATTCCTGGGTTAAGATATTACCTAAATGGTTGATGTTATGCTGCAACTAGAAAGGCTATTTTGTGCCACCTAGATAAACATCCCAAACAGCTACTTAATCTATATAATAATAATAATAGTAATAATAGTCCTCATTGTGATGAATTCCATTTTGTCATTTAGAAGACATTGGGAATGACACATTTAGCAGAATGTATGAAATCCTTGCAAAGGAGTTGCTTTAGAAGTGTTTAACAACCAAAGCATGGCAGTCTTCAGCAAAACAGAAGGCAGCTTAAAACTTCATAAGAATAGGCATTTCACTGGAAGCCACCACCAGAATTAGAGGAATGTGGTGTGCAAAAGATGGTACCATTTTACAGATCATAAAGGGGTGATCCATGTGGATTGTCAGAAAAATGCAAAAACCTGAAAACAGCAAGCATTTTTCTACTCAGTCAATAATAACTCAAGTCACAGTCAAAGTTACATAACTACATAAAGCTTGATTACATGGCTACACCTTAATTTACTTTCCTTCACAGCTGACCAACTCTTCTGGATCTTTTGACAAATGATTTCTCTGTCTTAGGGTTTTCTGCACCAGTACTTGGGGATTTTAGTGAAGCCTCATGAAGTCACACTGGCTAGCCAAAGCAGAAATACTCACTTTCCTGCTGTCTTGCCTTTCTGGCTGTGTGAAGCAGGGGCACTCACCTCAGGACAGGCATTCCAGCCCCTCATCAGCAGGGTAGAGATGGGCTTGGGGATGGAGTACCCGATGGGTGGGCGGATGTGGTGATAAGCCATGTCGGCTGCTGCCGCCGCTGCAAATGAACAACCAACAGAAACACATTACTGTTAAGGCTGAGCATAGATAAAGACAATCTAACTCTGTTTAAACCCGAAAAATGAGGCTTGGCAGGTGGTGGATGGGGGAATGGGGAATAAGTAAACCTTCTGCGCACTTTTAAGAAGAAATTAAGAGAATGACGGGTATACTTGAGTTGCCGAGAAGGCGGTGACAGAATCAGATGTCTTAAAATAACTCATGTCTAGTTCTGTTACAGTCTCAGATAATAATTAATTGTAAATGTTTCTTTAGTAAAAAATCTAGTAAGTGCCTTCTGATAAGTGCAAGCCACTACTGACTAAGACAAAATTGCCACCATGGTTTCCTAATTGACTTTACAGGTTTAGTGAACCCATGATTAGTCTCTCATTCTTTCCAAGCAAAATTTTTTCAAGTCAAAACAAATGTATTTTGGAGTCATATCAATAGCTAAGTAAAATCCTTGGTTTGCCCGACACTTTAAAAATGATGTGAGTATGGAATATGCAGGGAACTGTAAGATTGCAACCATGAGATTGTGACAAGAACGGTCTAATTTTTTTAACCGTATCCTGTTTTCTCAGGATTATTTTCAGCCATTGTCTGTCCTCATTGCGGTTTTTGTCTGCATAATGGTGTTTCAGAACGTTAAAATCAGATCCTGTGATACTGTAACTGCATGTGGATAGGAGGGGCAAACACAGTTTGCCTAATTTTGATTCCACTCTAACAAGGTTTTGGAGGCACGAACCAGACACTACTGGATTCATCTTTTGCCTAGCAGACACTGTGAATAGAAGACAAATGCAAATCAGATTAAGATAACACTGAAAAGCACTCTATGTTTTTCTGCCAAAGATAATGCAAGTGATGTACGACCTAGTGGCAAAATCTCATCTTACCAAGGTAAAAGGGATTTATTCCACTAGTTTAATTGGGTCAGGATTATACAAAGAAAGGGAGAAACACAGCATGCCTCTGTATACTTCCATAATACTTTATAAAGTTTGTTTGTGTCACTATTGTTTGGGCTCTCCTTTCACTGTCAATGGGCTTTTTCTTAATCTAAAAATATATACCTGTTAAAAGGTACTTTACAATGGCAGAACTGAACAATGATGATGCATTCTTCTCAAAAATGAGTAAAACAAAAAAGGGTTTGGATTCTCCCCAAAACTCTGAACTTGGTGATGCTGGTTTGACTGGTTGGTCATATTCTGCCTTTCCTCTGGGTCAGAGTAACTATAAGCCATGAGAGGAATCAACGACAATCTACCTACAAGAATATTCTATCCATTTGTTCTTGTTTATAGATCAGGGCAACAGCAGTAAACTGCAGAATACCAGTAAACACCTCCTGTATTTGATACCTGGATGTTCATAATCATAACATGCCATTTCCTTGTGCAAGTGTCATCTTTGCATTGTTTTTCCATGTGGGATGCGTTGGTTCAGTTTCTAAATCTAGTTTCATTCCTGTAATCCCCAGACATCTATACCCCTGTCTTTCCCCACAAGACTCTACCCAAAGCACACATGCCGATGCTTCTACAGACGCAAACTGAATGTTATCTGTGGAAAATAGCTTAAGAGGATCTTCAGATTTCAGAGAGTTTCCTCTTGCTCCCTGGGCCTTGCAAAACATATTTTAAATGGAAGATTGCTCACCAGGTAAGTGTCAATGTCCTCTTTTGCATGCAGACTGTGCCTAAAGCACAGAAAGATGCCTTTGCACTCAAGCCTTGTGCAAGAGTACATGGGATACATAGCACAAAAATAGAGAACCGAGCCACAGTTCTCAGGAAAACAGGATGGGATTGGTCTGGAAACCATTCATGGCTTTCTAACTTGATGACAGACCCAGTCATCTCACCTACAACTCAAGCAACGAACACATCAGCACATCTGCTGAAAAACTTGCATCACATCAGTCCGCAAAACAAAACAGTGACAACAAAGGCAGATCAAACAAATAATCCATTGCACTGATATGCAGAAACACTCTTTCTTTGCTTTTGTAAGCACAATCGTGCCGAGACGACACAGTGTTTATGAATTACAGTTCCTGTGCCTTCTGTGCGCATGTATTTGTGCTCCACATTTATACAGTCTCAGCTTGTTTGTTAATCCCAACTGTTCCTTAAACTGTCTACAAACCTGAACGATACCTGCAGTGTGGCCTGAGCCTTAATAATATAATGATCTGCTAATAAAATTAATTATCAACCCGATGCCTAATTGCTATATTTGAAGTATATGCAAACTTCCTTCAGCAAGGAAGTAAAGTCTATGGTTAATAAATATTAAATTTTACTTTCCCCAGTTACTTCTCAGAACCACCGTTCTTTATGTCTTTTTCACCTGGTCTATTTTACAGGTGATCATTGAGCATATTCAGTAGATTTGCTTGTTAACTAGAAGATATGCTGCAGGGTTTGGCTCTATAGGAGTGCATGATGTGGACCTCAACAAGCATTATGTTTGACTCGAGGATTTGAAGTCATTTACTTGAGACCCCACCTGTTTTAATAGATCTTCTAGTTGATAAATTAAGTAGTGACTTTGATTCGATACCTATAAAATGTTTATTAAAGTTCATCAAATAGAAATTTGATGAATGGATATATTAGTATAGAGCATATCCTTATATAGTTAGGTACTGTACTAGATTCAGTAGAAAACACAAAATTGCTTTTAACGAGGTACCTACTTTTATTTCAATGGTCAACATCTAGTTGTTACTATAATCAAATTCTATACTCGTATATTCTTTTCAACACTTAATTATTTCAATGAACTTCACCAGAATGGCTTCCTAGATGTCTAAGCCAGCACAGGGGTGACTGTAAACTAGAAAAGAAAAGTCAGTGGTTCATAATTACAGTTAGTGTTCTGCAGATAAAATGCAAAATTTTCATAAAGAAAATCCTTCACCTTGAAATACATTCTTTGAGAAAAAATGGGATTTGTATTTAATTGAATAGTCATAATCTCATCATATATCATAAATTCAGGACTTATACATAGACTATAAGACATACAACACCCTCAAAGCTGCTTTTTGCAGAATTATATATAATTCAGATGTGCACATTCAGTATCTTTTTGTGTGTGTGTGTGAATATATCTTTTACAAGCAGTAGTTGGAGGTAGCACAGAAGATGAGGAACTAGTTGTGAATCATGACTGTTACATCTGAAAAGTCACCTGTGTACATAAAAAGTATGTAAAACTACCTTGTACAAAGTCTCAGCTTACCTCTCCATGGAAGGGGGAAAATCACACTTACTTAGGCCACTGAGAGGACCACAAACATTAAGAACAGCCTAGATCAAATGTGAGCATTTGGGAAAACTGCATCCCCATGTTTGTGGGCACCAACCCAATCTTTGGAAATATGTTCTATAATAGGATTCAAATAAATTGTTGGTGCTCTGGAGGTAAGGAAGGACTCATCACTCCAGTGGAGGACAAGGAAAGAGCCCTTCCCTAGGCACAGTGTCTCAGCAGAGAAAGAAGGGACATAAAATGCTTGTCTCTAAAGCTGCACCAAGCCCAAAAAGTCAGGATAAGGGGACCTTGTAATTCAGTCGATGCAATATATTTAAAAGAAACGAGGAGAGAGGCAGGGGGAGAAACGGTACTCCTATAAAAAATTTTAATGCCTTTTGTTTTATTTGTGATGCTCCAAGTGAGCTTTAACTACTCTTGAGTCTTCTTTGTCTACTTAGACCACAATATGAACAGAGTAAACTGGCTAATTCGGAATTAACTGCAGCTGACATCAGAAACAGTAACCTTACAGAAAGTTTTGGTAACGCAGGTGATGCTGTACTGGAACTGCTCCCAGGAATGTACGTTTTGATCTTCAGTTAAGTGGCCATGAAATAAGGACCAGTGAAAAAGGAACACAAACCTGAAAATGTACATCCAATGTAGCTACTTCTCTAGTTCAGAGAAATTTAGGTATTAACTCATTGAGTATCTTACCTGGTTTCAGGTGAGCAAATGGAATTTCACCTGTCAATAGCTCCCAGAGGCACAAAGCGTAGCTGAAAACATCGGCTTTTATAGTGTACCTGGTACACTGGGTGAACACCTCAGGGGCCATCCAGCGTAGGTTCTGCATGTCCGGAAACATCAAGAATACATTAACAGTGTTTTCTTCCTCACTTATGCGCATTTTCCTGCATTAGTTTATTTGTTTTCTCTTCTTTTCCTATTCCCTTGCCTCCGTGGCACCATAAAATAACTGGTAAAGTTGCCAGGAAACTTTTCCCTTAGCTTGCAAATTCTAGGCAGTGTATTATTGGACATTATACATAACAACATTAGTATGGTAGCTGTCTCAGCCCTGCAAAGCCCGCCTGACCAGACTGTAAGCGTGAGAGCAATGCTAGAACAAAATCAGAACACCCAGCTTCAAGGTCAGGAGACCATGCCATCAGGACCAAGCGTGCCTTCTAACACCAATTAATTAACACTCCTGCTAGCAGAGGGAAAAAATTGACAACAACTGCACTGGGCTGGTACCTTTTCTCTTGGATCGCATTGCTTTCTGCAGAAACCCCATTCTGAGGCTGCTTCACAACCAACCAGCCTCTCACTGGAGTGATGAGTTCAAGGTGTTTTTTGCAGATTCCTTTTACCTCATTAACTTAATTTACATCCTTTACAAGACAGCCCTTCCCACTGAGAGGTCATCAAACCCTGCAGGACCCACGCCTGCAGCAGCAGTAGTCACTCCTCACGCAGTGAGTGTGTGTTATAATTTGTTAGGAGATTGACCAACCCTGGTTTAGCATCACCCACCCTATTCCACAGCAAGTTATTAAGAACAGGCAAACTGGCATGACCACGGAGAGAAAACACAGGATCCATTTGGACTAAAACTTATGAAGACACCGGTACTGTCTTGCAAAGCTGACTCTCTGTGAGTGATAGGCTTGTAATGGAGAAAATAACTCTGAAAGAGAATCGGTGTCAAACAACCAATTCCCTACCAGAAATAGGAGCCACATGCCAGCACACTGTGTATGAGGATGAGGGGCAATAGAGCTCCAAAGACAATTTTAAAAATTATTATTTTCTCTTGCATATGTTATATATTCACTCATGTCTTCTATTGAAAAGGCTTAAAGGAAAAGAAAAACTCACAGAGAAACATTACAAGAGATGACATGCTATACTCCTAAACTGACTTGGCTGTATGTTTTATACTAATTATGTAGAACAAAACAAGAAACAAACCCCAGGTTGTTTTGTCATATTGTCTTCATCCAGGGATTGCAAAAATCTAGATTCTGAAACACACAGAACAACAAAAAGATTGCTGTCAAGCCAATACTGATACCCACCTCATTATACATAAATCGTGATAAAAAGTTTGTTGGTTTTTTTTTTTTTTAGTATCTCTGGTGTTTGGAAAGTGCAGATGAACTGTGATAGCTCTTTTTCAACATGAGTGTGTAAAGACAATGGAGATTCTGAAACTTGTCTGCCAAATTCAGCACTGGCATAAATCTACAAGCTCCATTGACTTTAGTAGCTGTTTACAAAAGCTGAGGATCCATCTCAGACTTTGTGATGTTGTGGTTATTTCTACTGGTTAATATAACTGTTTCTGGAGTCACCACAGTCACTGCGCCTTGCTTTAAAATACAGTCACACAGAAGCCTGTCAGTCTTATTTAATGTCAGAAAAGCAGTCCACCTAACAACGAGAAGACTTTGCATGAATATACTGACAGTGTTATACACTATGCTTTGAGATACGTGTAATTTTTTAGTAAACACGTGTTTAGTGTTATGGAATTTGAAGTTCATTGATGAAAATTTCATGAAGAGTCCTTACCTCCAAAATCAGCGACAACTGCATGACCATCCTCGTACAGGAGAATATTGTGACTGAGGGGAAAAAAATAAAGGTAATTGTTATGTAGTTTCTTAAAGATGGTGAAAACTTTACAATTTTCTATTTATAGGTAAACTCTTGAGGAGTTCAGATCACCCGCTTAAGCGGTTAAATATCTATAGATAAAACACGTGTAACTACGTCTCATATATATTGTCAGAAAGTATGCATATCTGAGAAGGCAAACGCAACAGCCTCTTAAATAAGAATGTCATTTTCTAGTCAATACTAGATCACAACAATTTCTGTAATTATTTCTAGATCAAGTATAGCAGCTTTATTCAATAAGCACACTGAATTGCAGTGTTGAGGTGAAAAGGATGATGTTTGAATGTAAACACAGCGGTGACTGTTAAATAAAAATACATGGACTGACTTTTGTCTCTTTTAAGGCTTGCATGAGTGTAAATTCATAGTGGTAATTCCTAATTTATGCTGATAGATAGAAAGGAAGGAAATGATCTGAAGAGTCCATATAGAATGGATCACTGGAAAACATAAGAAATCCATTAAGCTGGGGAAAAAAATAATGATGCAATGTGGAGTCCTATTCAATTGAATGGCCACACTTATTAATGCAAATGTTACTTTCAAGAGGCAAAGGTACCTTATTTCTTAAATATCTCAATTTGTTTATGACAAGAAGACACGTCATCCATACTGTAGCTTACTGTAGCATTTAGGCTGAAAACTTCTCCTTGCTCGCACTAATGGAGATTGGTCTCTTGCTATTGCTGGAGATAGGATTTCAGTCCTGTCCTCCGTTCTTACTCAGCTCCTACAATGTCGGTTTCATCACATCTTTGAGACCTCATAGAGTACAACTGATGATGCGTGCCAAGTCGCTCTGGGCCTGAGCTGATTCTCAGCTAAAGTGCTAGACTTGCATCTGCTTCAAGAGTCAGGAACACTTAGAGAATTTTTAACGTTTCCTCTTATTGTCAGAGAAATGCACATTTTTTTGTCATTACTTGTTGGAAACAACTGCCCTGTGGAGGGCTGAGCCTGCACTGCGCAGGTCTGTGGCTGGAGCTGTGGGTTGTCTAAGCAGAATTTTGCAGACAGGAATAGGAAAAGCTGGAGTTATCATGTCAAGGCTGCAGAGCTGCCCTGTGCCTGTTCCCTGCCCCTGCTCATCCTGACTCCAGCTGCTACAGCTGGAACTGCCTGTGCACCATGGGATATGGCCTGGATGTCAGGTGCCCTGCAGCTGGAGTGAGGCTCATGCTCGTGGCTTCTAACTGAACCGCAGACAGCAAGAAATCACAGGGAAATTGGAAATTCATGCCTGACGCATTTGTTAGGTGTTTATTTCAATATGAAATCTTCATCTTTGCCCCAGATATGGTATCTAGAGTTAGGAAGGAAAACCCCTGTTTGGTCAGTCACATTTGGGGCAGTCTCTTGTCAGGACATCTAGAGATCAGAGAAATTATTTACCAAATATAATTACTTGTATGAACACCTGTAGAAGTGTTTTGGTTTCAGGGAAATCTTTGAAACCATAGCAAGTGCAGGCCTTGGTGAATGTAAAAGACTGAATAACCAGAACTTCACCTCAGATTGTCAGCACAGGTATTTCGAGGTTTAAAGTTAAACCTGATGGATTTATCCTAAAACTACTCGAACCAAAAAGGTGAGTCATGGATTTGTGTGGTGGTTTAAACCTGTTTCTTGAAGGTAATGTGAAGAAAACTCAGCTTTTTTTACATATGATTTGTCCAAGACAGTGAGGGATATGGATAACATCTGAGAGGAAATCTAACCCTACATATGTGTCCATTCTATTAATTGAAGGATTTAAAAAAATAAGCTTCCAAGCATGAACAAAACAACTACAAAAACACTGCCACACAAGACTGTAAATATTTCTTATCCCTTTTATATCATGCTCATCTCTCCTGCACTGCCGCAGAGGGGCTTTCGTCCCCTCCTCTTCACTGCCCAGCCCTGGGGCTGCCACCAGCGTACAGGGGCCCTTTCGCCCTGTCACCCTTCTGGCTGCTGGAGCCCCTGGCTGAGCAGCGCTGGCTGTGCTGGAGGGTTGTCATCAGCGTCCTGGAGAGAGATAGCCAGCTTAACAGCATTTGGCTCACAAGCAAACTACCTTCAAAAGCCCTATAAGGTAAAGCAGAAAGCCAGTCACAAAAATAGGTACATATATAAAGAAAGGTAATCAGGAATTGAGAACTGAGTGCCTAGTAGCTCCGTAGCCCTTTTTTGAGGACTTGGATAGTTTCAGATGCTGCTTTCTTCCTCCACACGCGGTGAGACATTCTGGCAGAGTCATCCTAGTTCATTGTACCCTTGGTTAAAGCAATAGTTCCTTTGAACTCATGAGTTCTCTGGCACCAGTGCCTGTTCCCAGCACTCCAGGTCCAATGGCTGTGGGCAGCAAGCTATGGCACCAGGAGGTGCACATGCACCTGCTGGCTCTGTTGTCCATCCACCCAACCCAGCCCTTGACCACGTTTTCCCATCTATTTGCCTCTCAGAGTGGCACAGACAGTTGGACAAAACAAGGCTGAAGCCAGCATCTGGGGCTGAGAACTGAAATAATCCCCTGCCACTTAATAATGGCTATGCCTTATCCTTATTCACAGAGCCAGCCAGAGCAGCCTGAAGAATGTGGGGGCCACCTCAGATGTAATTTGGCTTCCAGTTCTCCAGAAACACTGGTGTAGCAGTCCTGGCTAGAATCTTGGCATTTGACAGAATTGGTGGCTGTGCAATAAAGCAGTGAAGTACACATAAACACATCACCAACCTGCCTCTTTCTGACAGTCTTTTGCTTGACAGAGCCTCCTACCAGCTGTCTCAGGTTCCTGGGCAGAGGCTGGGTGTGTAGTACAGGGTCCCATGCCAGGGAGACCACTCTGATGAATTCCCTTTTGAATGAGGGACATTTAGAACAAGACTAGATGAGGATTTTAGGAAAAAGACAACAAAGAAAAAATCTGCAGTGGCTGCTAGCAAGTGGATTTACAGATGAAGGTCTACAGCATTGATCTGATATAAATTCCCATGTAACACAGGACACGCAGTTCCTCTAAGTTCTCACTCCATTGTAAGAGTTGTGGCTGAACTGGATCATATGTTTTAGAAAAAGAAGGCTTGTTCCTCATTGTTGAGACAGTTACTCTGCTCTGATGGTCAAGGAGTCAAAAATCGAATGTACTGATGTAACCTTCTGAAGAGTTATAGCATAACCTACACTATTTATACGTAGCCATCTCCGGAAGGCCTTTAGCTGCATTAAATTTGTAACATAATGAATGTACAACTGCCATGTCACCACAGTGATCTACAAAACAAAATTCTGCTAATCAGCCCTTGTCAGAAAGCCTAAAAAGCTCATACAGTCTTCCAGATGATCTTCTACTTAGACATATTTTAAAAATACTCCAGACATTTTGTGTCTTCTCAAACCTCAGTATCTCAACTCTACTTTGGAAGAAGGACACAACAGCAAGAAGTAAAGGACTTTTTTTTCTGAGTTTCTGCTATCCACTCAGATTTATCCATAAGATGCATGTGCACAAGTGTTAGAACTCATAGAATCATAGAATAACCAGGCTGGAAGAGACCCACCGTATCATAGAGTCCAACCATTCCTATCAAACACTAACCCATGCCCCTCGGCACCTCGTCCACCTGTGCCTTAAACACCTCCAGGGAAGGTGAATCAACCACCTCCCTGGGCAGCCTGTTCAGGTGCCCAATTATTAACAAAAGGATGCTGGAATGGAGATATTTGCTGAAAATTGATAATATACAAACAGAAACTAGGTTAATGTCCATGGAAAAAATAAACCTCAAAAGTCTTGGAAATGAACTAGTTTATTAGAGTGGGTTGGGAAATAAACCCAAGTATTTATGGTAATTTTCAAAATTGCAACCTCTGATTTTTTCCTGAATTAAGATGGAAGGCAGGCATTTCATAAAGTGCTGTGCAAGGAAAACAACATTCCCCCCCCCACCACCCCCCCCCCCCGTAAGTAATTATATAACCTGACTGAACTGTCTCATTCTGAATTCATCCTCTAAGCTGGCAGACATTATAAATAATGATAAATCCTAGGAGCCTATATTCTTCATATATCAGTCAAGTGCTTGTAAAAAGGAAATTCTGACAATTCCTGGGGGTAATTTTCATGAACTGTTTGTGTCCCTGAAAACAACCCCAGGGTTCCCGGCAGCGGTACCGAGGTTTATCTGCAGCCTGGTCACTAGAGGGGGATGCAATGCAGCGCTTGAGAGCAGCCACCTTATCTCCGAATTGCCTTCCACTGTCGGGCTCTGTGAACTGGGTCAATTAGACCCTTTAGCAACAATTGTTTTAGCTTAAATGCACGTTAATTCTGGAGAGATAATCCAAATAATATTTACTTTGCCAAATGTGTAGAGAAAAAGAGCAAACAGTTACAAAGCACATGAAGTGTTGGAGTAGATAATACTTTATGCCAACTCTGTTATCTTACGTAGCACTACAAATTAAGACAGTTTTCTAAGTTGCTTATGCTTGTCAATATGTTGTGGAACCAAATCATTTGGGACTAATAGGCTTTATCTGGTACACAGACTTTAAAAAAAAAAAAAAAAATCTTATTTTTCATGTGCTCAATCCTTAATGTACCAAAAAGGGAATAAGAAAGAAAAAGGAGAGATCACTTTTGTCTTTTTATACCCGGTGAATGGCAGCAAGTATTATATCAAATCGTTTTCTTTGACGTTCTTGGTTACATCTCTCAAAGACAGACACATTCCCTGGGCATTAGGAAGACACTACTGATTTTATGAGCACTGTGGCACTGTGAATGCACTTAGAGAATCTTCAAACCCTTAATCTTGAAAATATATCTTTCTCCTAATACCAGTCCCCATTTCGTGGCCTTTCACTGAACTGTGGAACTTGAAATTAAAGCTATTGGCAGCAGTCCTTCTGGTTTTGCCATGCTTCCTTTCTGAGGGTTAGGGAAGTAAAGGATTGAAGTGCTGTCCATCAAAATGACCAAAATTGAATCTCATCCAAAATGCCCTCTCTTCTGTATTTTGTAAGGGGTTTAGTCTAATCTACTGGTAGGTTTTGCCATGCAAATTGAAATATTCTGCCAGAGATAAGGTTTGAAGCTAACTTTGTATACTATTACTTGATTTCATACAGGCATTTAATTTTGAAGTCAGTCCAACTTGGAATAAGGTTTTGAACTGGAGAATACTCGAGTTCCCTCCCAGCTTAACTGTTTTATCTTTTCATTAACCGTAGCTTTCTAGGGATCTCCCTTTAATATCTCAGCATGCAAGCAGCCTTTCAGGCAACAAACTGCTTAGAGATCTGCTAAGGGAATTCATTACTTCCCTGAATATTGAGTAAATACCTATATGCATATTTAGACACATATGGGCTTTTGCTTCTATGGATCCATAAATGCCTTTCAAATGCACTTACTTCCTGTTCCTCTTCTTCTTCATATAACAGAGTGTACAAAATGATGTGTCATTTTATCACAATGCTGACACATTTGACAGCATATAGTTATCGGAACTGAATGCTGTCTCCCCATATACAAATAAATTCTAGCTACTCACACCTAGAACTAGATATAGAAAGACTTATTTTTCTTATATAGTAAATATGAGCACTTTTTGCAGATGACAGCTCATGAACAATGATGAACCAGCATCTCTGTCTTGGTTTTGCAGGCTGGAAAGGCCAGGCCACTGATTTTGGAGATCTGTCTCAGAACCAAGAGGATGCATTCAGTATATCAATCTTGGTGCAGTCTCTGCACTAGTGCTTAAGATGTTCTATAACTGTAGTTTTCTTGCACACTGTAAAGAGAGACAGTTGCATTCTTAGGACTGTGGTATCTTCACATTGCCTTCCATGTGAACTACAGCACTTTCACTTGGGAAAACAGGAGTGACTCATGCTCACAAGGTTTGATAGAGTTGTTTATAATATGGAAAGCTGAACACAATCACCTAACACTTAATATAACAAAAAAGGGGTCACTAAGCAGTTAGGAACATAACCCATACACCATTTGACTTCAAATTGGAATTAGGATATACAGTGGCTAAAAACTAAGTTGAGCATCTACACTGTGGTCACGAGGTGAAAAAATGCAAGGCTTGTCTAAAGAGAGAGAACACAGCTGTTTCGGAAGGCACCTACTTCACATTAAGAGAATAAAAGTCCTATGATAATCCAAGAAAGAAGGTGAAGAGGGCAGGTGGTAGATGTTGGCAGATATTGGTTTCAGTTGCAACATTGGACTCGATGATCCAGTGGGTCTCTTCCAACCTGGTTGTTCTATGATTCTGTGATTTCAAGTGAAGGTAAGCTATGAAAAGATGGATAGATTACCTGTTCCTTAAAGTCTTTAATATATAGTGGTGTTTCAACTGCAATCTATGTGCTAGTGCCAAAGTTATGGCCCATGTTATACATGGCAGACTCTGAACTGGTTGGTTCTAACAGCAGAAGACCATGTTTGTTGACTCATGTAAGGTCTCAGTCCTAAGCTGAACGATGAATAAAATGTTTCCTTTTTTTGGTTTTATTATCTGCAGAATAGAATGAACAAGATACTAAGCACGGTGGTGGAAAAATAGTGCCCATATGAGAAAAACGCTGTGCTTTAATTCCTGTCTGTGTAGGAACAGAATATTTTGAATCTAAGTTTGTTTTCCAGTCTTTAGAATTATTTCAGGTTTGTGCCTTGTTCAACATGACATACTCAATTGAAGGTTTTGTAGAAAAGAAATTGAAGTGTAAGATATGAGGGTTTGGGAAACCATAGTTTGAACTCAGTAAATTGCAAAAAATAAGGATAACAGTTTTGAAGTAAAGGTAGCTACTAGTTAGACTAAAAGATGATCTGATTCACTTCACTCTATTTACAGCTTCTGAGGTCTTTTATTCTTAACCTTGCAATGGATCATTGCAATATCAGTGTGAAATTATTAATGGTTGTATCCTGCAACAGCCATTGACCCCAGGGGGATATTCCTCTATACAAACTTCTGACATGAGCCAGAGGATTTATTGATTTCATCAGTGTCCAAATTACTTTTCTTGTAATATTGACCTTTTTCCTGCAAAAGCATATGGATGTGAGCAGAACAGTCTTTGCATTAAAGTCCGGCTTGCAAAACAGTTAAAAACATTTCTGTACTGCACTTCCAAACCCTGAGCAGCATTTCTGAACCATGTTACCAGATCATATGCAGCAGAGAAAGCAGGCTGAGTAAATCACAAGACAGTACCTGTCCTTTGACTCATGTACAGGAGTGCCAACGAACTCCCTGCAAACTGAGGTTTTTGACACCTCCCTTAACTGTGGTGTTGCTCAGGTGCAGAAACACAAATTTAATGGTTTAATGCAACATATCCTGGCTTAAAACCCTTGGCATGATTCCCTGCTTTCTCTTCTGGTTATGTAAATATAAACCCCAGAAGATTGATGTAAGTGTAAATGTAATTTCTCAAAATGCTGAGATAAGACCTGAGCTGAGTGGTGATTCCTCAGGTGCATTCAGAACTTGAGGTTGAGGATGTGCCTCAGTTAGTGATGCCCTAGCAGAGTGGCTTGAGAGGGCTCATAGAGGGAAGCCCTTGGCAAGCACCTCTGTCAGTCTGCTCCAGAGCAGCATCTCTCCAGGCAGATACAGATGGAGTTATTTTTTCTGTGGAGATGGGCCAGTGCTGGGCCATGTGTGTGTCAGTATGTGTTCAGTGTGTTCTACCCTGTCAGTAAACCATGTAGCTCAAACACAGCACCCCAGGCATTATTCATTTCCAGCAGCTGCACCACAAAGACATGCCTATCTACACCTACAGGGAGACACGTCTGACACGGTTCCAAAGCAGCTCTTCATTTTCCTACCTTCCACAACAGGGTCATATTTTCCTCCTGTCTCTTGACCCTCCCTCTTTTCCTACTGCCTGCTCTCCTGTTTGACCTGAAGAACTTACACTAGCCAGGAACACAGAGGCTGCTTCTCTTTCTTGCAGCTCTAGGGAATGGAATTGCTCCTCTTTATCCCTTTCTACTTTTTTTGTCTCCTTCACTAATTTTTATTCCAGGTGGACATGTTGCTGTGATCAAATCTGGAAGGCAGCATTTTAATGGGTGGTTATATACTCCTTATCTTTGTAAGGAGACACAGAACAGGGAAGAGGATCCTGCAGCTGTCATTAAGATGTGGGTACTTTGTGGCTGTTTTTTTTTTTTTTGAGTTTGGTTTTGTTTAAGAGAAAGCACTTTAAAGAAAACTTCTTATATGAAAGATGCCCCAGCCAGGATTCCCATTCTCAACATCCTAAAGCTGGGGTGCACTCTCTAATCTCAATGCAACACAAGGCAGGGAAGAAAGGAGCGTGGTTACTGTTCAGGCTGTATTGCAGAGTTAATATTTATTTCTGGATACTCTAAAAGGGCTCAGTAAAATCCATTGATTGTGACAGAACTGTAACAATGGATCAAAATTCATTATTATGCTAGAAGGGTGTCTGAAGATGTAAGCTTTTCTTTCAGAGTTTGAGAAAAGCTTTATGGATCACAGTTTCCTGGGTGAGACTTTGTAGTAAGTACATAAAATGGAAAATGGAAGCTAAACTTGTGAAGAGCAGATATGAGGAATTAACAAAACTGAAGCTTTGATTGTTTTTCTTTGCTTATTTCTACATTGATCAAGATGAAGCACAGCCAGCAGCCAAGTGAAAAAGGAACTCAGTATCTGCATTCTAAACAAAACATTACATTTAACCCAATTTGGAAAGATCAACTCAAGTATGTCAAGATTTTGTGAAATCAGTAATACAGAGGTAGTGATGCAGAGTGATGCAGCACAAATTAGGATTATTTAGAAGGTGTCATCTGTGACACTAATCAGCAGGGAAGGATCTGCATGCCTAAGAGGAGTTAAAACAGAACATCTTTAAATATGAGGGGGTTAGGACAGCGAGAGCCATCCATTAGCACATTTTAGAGCACAGGCTACCCTGAGCAGGATCAGCTCTGCACAAGGATGCAATCCCTCATATCCTACATAGTGCAGCTGCAGTAGTTGTTTATCCTAACAGATCTACAAATTAGGAATCAGCCATACTTTTCTGGGCAGCTCAGAAACAGGCTAAAGTGGGGAAAGGATAACTTTTTTTCTAGGAGAAAAAGAAAAGCCTGTGTTTTTACACATAAATTCATTATTTTTCAATCCACTGTGATACTATCATAGAATGCAAATACATATTGCTGCAGGGACAAGACATCTACGATAGACGCTAGCAACCAGAAAAGCTGAAAAGAGCTTCAATAACATCTCCCCACTTCTGCACTTAACTAGGTCTAGCTGGATATCTGTCTGAAACAGCAAGATACTGTTCAATTACTGTCATACTTGCTAGAGAAAAGAGGAGGTTCTGTATCTGGTAGCTTTAAAAATAACTGGAAAAGTGAGCTACTGCCACATTTACAATCTTTTATAGCTCTAGAAAATCAAGCGTAGGGACAAAGACAAAATACTTCCTATTTAAATGGTTGCTAGTGGAAGGCATACTATATTCAAGATACAATACCAGAATATAGATGATATCTATGTTGGTGTAATGTTATTTAGCAGGAAAACTGTCTATATAATGTATTGAAAATTGATTTACTGATTTAAGGAAGCTGTTGCAACTGATTTATTTTTCAGTAAAGGACACACCAGAGGAAACAGAAAAATACCAGTTGCATGGAACAAATAAAGACCAAGGCTTTTAGAAATTTGCATTACAAACACAGATTTTCAAACAAGCTGGGCATGTGGGAAAGAGCCACAAAATGCTTTAGCTAGGTCAAAAGCTTTCAGTAACTCTGAAGATCAAAGTTTACATACAGCAGTCCCTATGCCATCATGGCACTTGGCTTTTGAAGGGCTGAGAAAATTACAGCATAAAAGTGTATGAATGTGGACATAATAATGCTTACATACTGCTTATCTAAGTGCTGGCATATCCAGGTAAATTCAGGACAGTGAAAAATATATAAAAAAAAGAAATGAAAAAGCTGGCAATGGCTTTTGATGAAGCAAAAAATGGAAGTAATGCTAATGGTCTCAACAAAAAAACATTACTTGCCTGTATTAGAGCTGTAGATATGAGGAAGAACAGTCAAGTGAGAAACACAAATTTCACCAGAGACCAGTTTTTAGGACAGAAAAAAATTAAGCTCTTAGAATCAGGCTCCTACAAATCACTGTCTTAAAGATTTCTACCTTCACCTGAACCCAAAACTTGGGATGATAAATTTGATCATAAGGATGCAGTGGATTTATACAATGTATGATTCTAAACTATAAGAGCCATGAGACTATTAGTTTATATTTGATATAATTTTAGCTCTTGTATATACTTTTCATTCAAATATTTAAGTGATTTGAATATGATATTGTTTTGAGACCCCCACCAGATGTCAAATGAAAATTTAAATCAAATGGAAAGCTAAGCTAGAGGGATTCTTGAAGGCTGTATCCAGGGTTGAACATAGGCACGTGAATCATAAATACCTGAAGACTTTTCTGTGGTCTTGATTCAAATTTGGCCCTTTCAAATTGTCACCGTTTCTTAATCTGAATAAAATGTAGTGATCACTAGCTTCAACTTCAATCTGCTCAAGGATTGTATAGAAGTTAAATAAACCTAACTTGACGACACACATAGCCAAGCCCTGGGTTAAGAGGTTTTATGGAGAAGCTGAAAAATCAATAACCAGACCTTTTCTTGGCATTGCATGCCTAAATATTTCTGACAAAACAGTGCCAAAATGCCCATCTTGGTGCTGAGTTCATGGATATATCTGAAAGCAGGAGAAAGTCTCCGGAAGGGTATTGTCAATCTGGTACCATCAATGAACACTAAAGTTACTGATTTTTCTTTTCTAAACTGAAGAATACAACCCTCAGAAATAAAGCTTGGAAGGTATGGCTCAAAAATGCTATTACTGCCTCAATGGCACTTTGAAATTTGAAAACTACAGATGAGAAAGGAACTCTTAAGCCTCTGTTTGGAGAAATACAGCAAGATAAATCTGATCTGAGCTGAACTGACAGCAGGTTAATAATGAGTTCAGCAGAATCAGACATTAATTATCTTCTGCAAGGCCCCACACAGTTTGAAAGAGACTAAGCATCGTTCTCTTCAAGATACCATGGAATGAAAAAAAAAGAGAAAAGAATCAGAAGTGTGTAATCATCCTGGCTTTTACAAAAGCAAGGAGTTCTGCAGGCCTGCCAGTTGCAAGGGCTTCTCCTGCTCAGGGCATGAGACAGGGAAAGCACATTCAGTAAATGTCCCTTACCCAGAGAATAGGGCCATGAAAAGATCCTTCTACCTTTAACACGCTGAGGCTCTAATGAAAGGCAACTGCTATTTTAAAATTTCATAAGGGACTTTATAACAAAGAGAAGTTGCAGACACCATCCCCATTACCACCAGGCTTCCATCCTGCCTTTCATCTTCCTCACTAAGCCACCTCTCAGAAACTTTTACAGATACTTAGAGCGATCAAATGAAGGTTAGCCACTCAAAGGCTCATTCCAGCCATGTTCAGCTGTTATGGCTTAAATTAAATTGATACTAAAATGGTCTCATTTTTATTAAAGTGCTATAATCATTGTGACTACAATCCCTCACCACGATATAAGTAGTAATAAGCTGATAGATGTCACCATGGCTAATAGCTGTTAGAACTTCATTTTCCAGAACTGGAAAGCAAAATAAAACTCCCAATTATCCTCAAAATGGAAGGATAACCCCTTTTCCAGGGTAGAGACATGAAAGATTAATATTCTTCTCTGTTCTGTCAATTCATATTGCAGATTTATTTAATGTATTTTGTACATTGCAATAGATTTCAGAAATCACAAAGAGGGTTACAAGCTATGTGAAAATTTAAGGTAAAAAATTTAAGACTCTTGTGAAGCCACTGGCAAAATTTAACACAAGAGGGTCAGACTTTCACTCTTGGTCTTCCTCTTCAGTTGATGTAAAGATTTTAATCCAGTAATTGTGCCAGTGGGCTGACTGGGATTCATGCTGAAAACACAGCTCCTGCTCTCACTAAAAATTCTCAGAAGTTAAGCTGCTTTCAGCACTGCACATCAATGACACTGATGTGCTTACAGTAAATTATCTTTTGACCCTCACAAATATGATCTTGTAAAAGCTGTGTGAAGCAATGGTATGCTTTTTGGCTCTGTAGTGAGATACTAAGGTACTATTTTGGCTTTTCTTTTGTGGAAAACATTATTTAAATCCTTCAGTGCAGAATTAGATTTTTTTTTTAACAGTTGGTGGTGAAAAGGCACAAAGCTGAACCTAAAAGTCTGTACCTTGTCTTAAAACAATTACACACTGCAGCATTCAGGCATGGGATTTTTGGTTTGAGTCATGACTAAAGCAAGAACTACAGCCTTAATGGAAAGCACCTTCCTCTGAGCTCCACAGTTTGGTGACCTGAAAGGAACCTGTGAAAGGATGCAGGTATATGAAGGAAACTCAGTGAGAAACCATCCCCAGTCTGAATAGTGCACCTCTTGCTTTGAAGGGTTGGCAAAACCAAGAACCATCTTTTGTCTCTAGCCAAAGGAGGAATTTTCATCTCAAATCTCACAATCCCATACAGAGAGGTATTTTAGTACTGAAATATGCACACCCCAAGACTATTTTCATACCTAGAAATGCAAGAACAGATTTCCTTTGCATACACTGAGGACTCAGTGCTTCCCCTCAAGTATCACCAAACAAATGGAATGACTGCACTGTCCTGCACTAGATTTTAGCCCTTAGAGGCAATCCAATCATAGAATCATAGAATCACCAGGTTGGAAAAGACCTACCGGATCATCGAGTACAACCATTCCTATCAATCACTAAACCATGCCCCTTAGCACTTCATCCACCCACCATAAACACCTCCAGGGAAGGTGACTCAACCACCTCCCTGGGCAGCCTATGCCAGTGCCCAATGACTGTTTCCATGAATTTTTTTTTCCTAATGTCCAACCTAAATCAGAAATGCTTTTACTGGGAACAAATGGGCCAAACAAACCAAGAAACTGATTATGGGGAATATTTAAGAAAACCAAACAAATAAAAGGAAAATGAGTCATGAGAGCTGGAAACAAGATGTCATCTGAAAGCACAGCACTGTGCTGAAAATAAACCGAGAATTCTCAAATAGAAAATTAAAAAATCTAAAAAGGTTAAACGAGTATTTGTATGCATCCTTCCAGAACAGTAGAAGAAAGTATTCCCCTGTGTAGGAAATCCAGTCAACAAGGACAGAAACCAATAAATTCAGTGTTCAGCATTTCATAATTTCAGTTATAGAAAAATTAGACAGTCTTCATGACAAGATGTCAGGACTTAGCATGCTCTGCACTGAGGGAGACAGAACCTGGAAAAGCCTTGGCTGACATTATCAAAAGCTGATTTAATTCCCAATGTATCCCTAAAAACTAGAAAACAACAGTGTAAGACAGAAGTCACACACCAGGTAATTGGAGACCAGACGCCATGGAAAAAGCCCTTGGAGCTGGTAAGGGGATAAAAAAGCGCCACATCTGTGTGGCAAAGCATCGCCTGGTTGGGAACGGTGGTGTGCCCACACATTGATCTCTGGGGATCACAGTGGCTGCTGCTGCAGGGCTGGGAAGTGCAGCAGAGTGGAGAGTAGGGAGTTTCTGGAATGCTGGCTGCCTGCTGTGGGTCTGCAGGCTCAGGCCAGAGCTGAGCCATCTTCATCTGCTTGACCTTGCTGCAGAGCACTCTACTGCTCCTCCAGGGGAGGATTCCCACATGACTGGTACTGAGCTGGCAGCTTGTGCTGCAGCAGGTGTCCCTCTCAAAACCAGTCAGGAACAGACACAGTGTGCTTTCCCTGCCAAGATTTCCCTGAATCCCAAATTCTTCTCAAATTGCTCAGAACTGGTTACTGCAGAGCTTTGCATTCAAATTGCTTGATAATGAATTGTAGTTAGTTTGGAATGTATTAAGAGAGAGTTGAACTGTGCTTAAGAGTTTGACTGTCCTAATGTCTCCTGCTAATTGGTGGAACTGTTTGAGTACGTGATTTTAATGGACTGTTTAATTTTGCATCGAGTCTGACTATTCTATAGAGCTTAACATTATTGAATTAAAAGTGGGCAACAGAATTTCTTGTCAATAAAATCTTATTTTCTCATATGAAGACAAAACATTCAATTTTTCTTGTGTTTTGAGATTTATTTGGTAAGTAGAATTATGTTTTAAAACCTTGGAGTCTGAATTAGAATTAAAACCAAAAACTAGGAAGAATGGAAAGAATAATTTAAAATGTCAAAATGAAGCATTTCAAAGGTCTCTGAAACACAGTTTCAGCCTTTCTTAGGTTAAAAGAATTTTGAAAAGTGATGTACTTCTTGAAAGTATTTAGCCAAACCAAAATGCATTTAAAATACTCTTTGAAACAATGTATTTTAGGTAGCTGTGCTACAGTAAAATTGCAGAATGTGGCTTATATTAATATACTTAGATTAACCCTCCATATAGTCAATATACATGGATGCACATGTCATGTCAGCAATATTCTTCTGAACATCATACATTTATCACATCTATGCAGAATTACCATATTTGCACATTGAAATGAAGTAATTGGATGAGTAATTGGCAGCAGTTAGCAGTCATTTTTATGTGTTTGTAGTAGTTTTAATATGAGCAGGTGGATGCACTTGTACTTTGGAGTAGATGAATAAAACAAAGTGATCTGGAATTGGCAGTCTGAGTATAAATCAATATTTGTGCCAATATTGCTAACCCGGGGTACTTAAATCCTAGAAGACTGGCTTGAAGTGATATGGTTTGTAGACTGTAACTTTCAGACTAAAATCAAGAAATATACAGCTTCTTTTGCATCAGTGATTGGAATTTCTTCTTTATTTGAAAGGATAGTTTTTCCTCTGTAACCACAAGTAGAGTTATTTGTTCCCTTAAAACAACTTTAAGAGCAGGTACTCAATTTTGAAAGTACCCTTTTGAACCCTAAATTCTTGGGTAATGAGAGAGAATTTGAGACATTATCATGACATACATGCCTGGCTCTCAGATGTGTCACTATGGCCACCTGGAGAGACAGGACACAGAACTCAGTGGGCATCGGTTTGCATCCCTATGACTGGTCTTACATGTACACAGGCTGTGTCCTTGTCATGCTTCAAATCACAAGAAACCACCTATATTTAAAAGAGAAATTCTACATTTGAAGGTGTCCTTTGTAGAACTGTCAGCGTAGGCACACTTGGAGCAAAAAACCAGAACCATCCACCTGTGCCAGCCATGCTGTTCTCTAGGAGACAGCAACAACAATGTCCAGGAAATTGCTCTTGCCTCCTGGTTTGATTTTTTTTTTCAGAATATCACAGCAGATCTCTGGACTGGGCATAATCTCACAAGCAGTTTACTTCTTTGCCTAGCAAAGGGAAAAACCCAGCTCCTTTTTCCAAATGAATGAGTATCTTTCACAAGGAATCTTTCATTGCAGGTATCAGTGTCACTAGGAAATGAAAACTTACAGCAAGACTCAGGAAAATGTTATTTATTTTATCACCACAACTCTGAATGTCTGGTCACTTGAGATATAAACAAAATGAAATGTCTTTAGACAAGTACAGTTCAGTGCATGTGACTCTCAGCAGTTTGTATAAAACCTGAGTTTTTTTCAATTCTGTTTCATTTCCTGAGGGAAGTCTGGATAACCAGCTCATGTAGACTCTCTCCTACTTCTTTGCCAGTGGCATTTACAGTTGAAATCTCAGCCGGGATTTATGTCCCATACCTCTCTGACTGTCAGCATTAGGCACTTAGTCTAATCTAGATGGCTGCTCCCCTGACTGCAACAAGGACAGGCTCAGCCAAGGTTCCTCCCTTTTCAAGACAGGAACCGGGAATGAACAGGAGGGGTTGCCTTCTGGAAGTCTTTTGCACATCTGCATCAAACTTACGGGGGCTAAGGACTAGTTTAAATCAAGCGCTTAATTCTTAGAGTGGTAAAAGTAGGTGAAATGTATTAATCAATGTTTTGGATTAAAAATATACTGGGGAAATATACTGCATCACATCAGTTGTAAAAAGGCTAGCAGACAGGATTAATGTATGGAAATAGGGTAGAAATATTTTGCATATTTTGGATAACTGTCAATGAAATCATCATAAGCATGAAGCTGACTACCATCTGTCAAGTTATTCAACTAAAATGGATTAAAGGCCCCAATGAATGTGAAAGCATTATGTCCCAGTTCCCCAGTCCAACTAATGCAAGTAGATCTTCCTTCAAGCTTCACCAGTGCTAATGAGATCCTGACAGTTACAAGGGTCTGCAAACACAGATGAAACCACAGACCATAGCTGTTGATTTGAGGGTTCATATTCCCTGAATTTTTAGGGTAGAGGAAGAAACTTACCTGTTCAAATCACGATGTATGATTGGTTGTGTGAGATTGTGGAGGTATTCCATGCCTTTGGCAACATCTACAGCAATGATTAACTTAGACTGCAGATCAAGATTTCTATATTTTGAAAAAAAAATCATATTACACAAAGTTGATGAACACACAAAAATGATCTGCACATTATTTCTATCTGTAAAACACAGAACCTTTAAAATTGTTTTAAGTAAAAAGTAACGTTATATAATCTATGTAATGTAAATGTATATAATGTAAAATAATGCCTAACAATTTTGTGATTATTTGTTAATTGCCCTTATACACCAAATAATTTGAATCAAAGCTAACATTTTCTAGTGTGTTACTTTTTCTGTTGTTTTATACTGAAATGAATGACATCTATCAGCATAAGTTTACTTATTTTCTGAATTCTGTACCATAATCCCAAACAGAGAATGAGTGGACTACCTCTTCTGTTCATGAAGAAGCGAGAAGAGGGATCCTCCAGAAATATACTGAGTGACAATAGCAAACTGACTTGGGTCATCTAAGCAAGCTCCCACAAACTGGATGACACAGGGATGATTCAGTCGGCAGAGAATGGAAACTTCCCGGCAGAACATGTCCACATCAGATTTGGAGCAGTAGGTATTGGCTCGATAGCTTAGAATTTATGTGAAAGAAAAACATAAGGTAAAAAATAGAATAAAATACAGAGTTGTTTTAAAAATTCTTCAAACTAGGTCATTAACCAAAGAAATGTCTGATAAACTTACCGTTTGATTGCGACAATTTTATTTCTGCATCGGCCCTTATATACTTTTCCAAAAGACCCTAGAATTGTTCAAAATAAATAAGGACAAAGATATTTATCATGAACATCAGATATTTGAAATGGATGCATTTTTATTTCTGGTACCTGAGCCGATAATCTCATGGAACTCTATTTCAGAGAGCTGAAGATGGAAATGTGATGGCAAACCAGCACGGAGGAGGAGAATATCTGCCTTTTCTGCAAAAGAAAACACTTAGCCTATTTGTAAAATGCAGGGTCATGGGGAAGAACAGGATAAAGCATTTAACTTCACAAAATCATTGCACAATAAAAGCTGATTTTCCTTCTGTAAATTGATTGACTGATAATCCTATCCCCTCTCCTTTCTGTAACAGCAGTAAATCCCAGTGAAAGAAAAGTACTTGACACAGTTGCCTTGGGCTTTCTTGGCTTTAAAATCTTATCAATGATGAGCACTGTCCCATAATCATACCCTGCCTGTATCATATCATGGTTGAATAAAATTCTTTATATGGAGAATTAGTTCCTTTTTTCTGTATAGCCAGTGCTCACTGCTGATGCTGAGGATGTTATTCCAGATCTGACTGACTCTTTAGAGACAGGTGGAATCTAAAATTTGCAACTTAATTTAGTTGGCAAACTTCTCTACCTTGTTGATCTTTAGAATATTTCAAAATATAGAATAGAATATTTCAATGTTTTTCAATAAAGGATGTAAGGTTTTGATTATATCCAGACTATATATTTGAAGGGGCAAGTTGAAAGCATGTCAAAAATTGAAGTATTTTGAAGTACAAATATTCATCTGAATGTTTTATCTATATGTGTTTCAGTTTAACATAAATTATTTTCAGACAGGACTTTTCTTGTAAAGATAATCCTGACATTTTACAGTGGATTTCAATATGATATGTGTTTGCATTCATGGATATGTGTGTATTCCACTAGTACTAATTCACAATCATATCCTTTTCTCTAGGAAAATTAAAGTAAATATATTTTTAAAAGAAATGTAAATCAGAAAAATACAGGACTTATTATGATGCTGAACAACACAGCTGGTATCCTAAAATTATCCTAGGGAAGTATAGCTGCTGCTTCTGCACATCATTAAATTCCTGCACAATGAAAATTCCAGGGATAAAGAATCTTGTGCAGTATATTGAATCTGGCAAACACATAAAAGAAGTATGAAAGTTCAAGTTTTCCCTTGCCATTGAGAATACCTTTAGTCATGCTTTTAATCTTTCCTAGAGGGGATGGAACTGACACATAGGAACCATCTGAAATAAAAGAACAAAATTAATTGTATAGAATTCAAAGACAGTATAAGGATCTGTACTAACAAATTAATGAGGCAAAGACTGCTTAAAGAATGAAAAACAAAGGCTTGAAAATGTACGTAAGCACATAAACACTATGATTGTGATATTACATTGCTGTGTTCTTGGAAGTGGTGTGTGTTATGTGTATTCTCACAAAACTCTGTCGAAGGACATTGGGTTTCTCTGGCGTTCAAGGCAGCCAATGCAGAATTTTACATCAGCTGGATCCTGCAAAGGAACTCAGGTTCCACATATTCTGACAGGTGAGCTGAAAGCACATCATACAGTTTTGTTTACTAGCTAGATTTTCCAGAAGACCTCAGCTTTCTCCACATGCCAAAATTTCATCTCTCATTTCTCTGCTTAAGTGGGAGCTGAGTTCTTTTAACAATCAGAGAATACAAAAGAGTATTTTTTCTAGCAAAATGGGTAATTAATTCTTCCCAAGGGGGAATAAGATATCTGAAGATATCAAAAATTAGGAAAGGGAGTGAGTATAGCAATACACTGAATGTCAGCAATCAAAGAAACATCAGAGCTGCATAACACAAAGAGAATGACTAAACAAGGTGTTAAGGATATAAAAAGGTATCCGTAATGATTACCAAGGATTGATCTCCAACTCAGAGCTTTTAGCTTTTATTTCTAGTGAGTAATACAAAGTGAAAACCCTATTTTAAGATCAAGGAAAACTTTTGACATAAATAGAGGGAACCTGGAAAATGGGGATTCTCATGACACTAATTTTCTTTCTGCCAGGCAGAATTGATCCAAAGCTCCCTGACATCCATGGAACATTCCCAGAGACTTCAGGCATCTTTAGGTCAGACCCTTGAGTTAGAGAATAAAGTGATTTCTCAGACCATACCTCCTCCAGGCTGTGAGTATTCATTACAGGGTGATTCATCTTGAGGTCTCTTATAATGCTTCAGAAGGGTCACAATGGCATCATGACCTAAAAAAGAAAGAGGAAATAAAAGGATTTGAGGTAAACACAATAGTATTTTTTATTTTAAATTAATTTATACAAAATAACTGTATTTTTTAAAAATGTGCAATCTGCCTATAAAACATGTAAACAAAGATATAGCTGTGCTAATCTGAAATATGCTTGGATTCTTAACTACAGAAATATAGGGCAATACCTGTTAATAAAATCAAGCAAGTTATTTTCACAAGCCCACCTAATACTAAATTGTGATATATGGCAACAGAAAAAAACCTTGCTACACAAATCTTGAAGTTGAATTTGACTATAGTCTTCAATAGGCCTAACTAGGAACTGAAATATTTCAGTTCTGGTGTCCTAAACTCGACAAAATCTGTATGCTGTCCTAATGTAGACAGTTGCTACACTCTTTGTTCTCCTTTGCAAGGAAGCGAAAAAGAGAGGCATATATACAACATGTTTACACTCTCAGATGTTTGATGCACGAGGTTCTGCTTGGCAACATTCAAAGCTCTTTTCTAAACCTTTCAAAGATGAGTTTTCACTCAGTAATTTCAAAAAGTGTTTTGAAAATATCAGGTCTTTGAAAGGCCTTTGAAACTGATACTTTTACTCTGTTTCAGTCACTCTCATAATAATTGGTACTTTAATGCCTCTGGAGGAGACAAGAGTGTCCTAGAGGTCATGGAGTCAAAACAGAAGAGAAAATTGATGCATTGCTGTACATGTAGGACAGTATCACAGGAACCAGGATAAATGCCTAGCTTTGATCCATATTTGCAAGAATTTCAGATTACTAACTCTGATTCATTGCTCCTTATAATGCTTCCCTCAGTACTAAAATTAGAATTCCTCACACATGTACCACAGAAATGCACAGAGTTTTCTGGACAGGTTGTATGTTTTCTATTTTAGCAGCACATAAATACTCCAGTCCTTCAGTTTGTGTCGAATTAAACTGATGTTTAACAGAGTATCAAGAAGATAAATAGAAAGGCTCTCCTCTATAACCCTGTATGCCACGAACTGGAAAGCAGATGGTGAGAGCTCCATTGTAGAGGGACTGAGGGGATTTTTTTGTACTCCTTCCAGTACTGTTCTAATGGATCTTGTAATGGAAATTAGAACATTGAGATACCTTTCTCATAAGCCCACATCAAACAGGTCTGCTCATCCTTTTCACCACTGGACCTGCTGGGATCACAAGCTACGAGATTCATATCAGCTCCATTATCCAGTAAAAACTGTACAAGTCGAATATGGCCATGGTAGCAAGCACAATGTAATCCTAGAACATCAGGAAAGCATTGTAAGCAGAACACTCAGAACATTGTGATAGGACTTGCAGCAACAACTATAAACCACAAATTGATTTCCTCAATAAAAGAATATATTATTGAAAAAAATACCTGAGGCAATAGGTGAAAATAAAATATTAAGGTTATTAATATCAATCTACTGCCTGCTACATGTCAGAATTTACTGAAACACCTGCAAATCGTATTTAACAACTTTGTACACAAAGAAAAGCAAGTAGAAACAAAGATTCTTTTTCATTGTCTGTAGTAGAGACACCAAGGTAAGCAGCCCTCCAAACACTGTATCACATATGCCCAGTCTCTAGCAGAGTAATACTTGGGCCCAGTTCTCAAAATCACTTAGAAACCTAACTATGGGATGATCAGTTTACATTAGGTTTGCTTACTCATACACAAGCTAAGGTGCCTGACACATCCTCATTAAACTCTTATCACTTCTATGCCTGCCTCCAAACCTATTTCAAAAAAGTTAAGAGCTGTGCAAAAAGTAATTGGATGATAAACGTCTAATTGTAATGGGAAGTACCCTGGAAATCCTGATAGTGTATATGGCTTTGAAATTTTTTGGTGCTGATAAGGATGACAATGTTACCTGTATGTCCATCTCTTCCCTGGTGATTAATGCTTACAACGTTCTGGTCAAGAAGAAATTTTACAAGTTCAATGTTCTTTCCGTAAGTGCAAGCACTGAAAAAATAAAGGGAAAAGTGAATGCTGTAGTCCATTAAAGGACAAATAATTTTGGTAACCAAAAGTTTAAAAATAATTACACAGAGATAAAAATGTAGTAATAGAAAAAAAGAGCTTTAGAAATATGTGAACACATGAACAATCCACCAAAATACGTTCATTTCTGTCATTTCAGAAACATTCTAACTATAGAATCATTGAATAGTTTGGATTGGAAGCAACCTTAAAGATCATCCAGCTCCAACCCCCCTGCCATGGGCAGGGACACCTCTCACTAGATCAGGCTGCCCAAGGCCCCATCCAACCTGGCCTACTTATTCTTGTATGAATTAATTTTGCATAGCTATGTAAAATTAATACAATATGTTTTGCAAAGTGCCTCTTAAATAACACTTTACAAAGTTACAGCACCATGAACAAACTGCACTCTGCCACCTGGTTTCTAATTTAGAATATCCAGACTCCAGCAGGTTTCTAGGTGGGACAGGCTCTAAAGTCAGTTCCCAAACTGGACAATAAGACCAATCATTATTCATATAGACGTTGACCAGCCTGATGCCTTTCCTACCTTTCCCTCTCTTGCTTGCTTTTCTCTCCCCATTCACTATCAGATTCTACCTTTTACTTCATGTCTTGTCCTGTGTCTCAAGATAAAAATTGAACATCCATGCTGAGCTCATTGCTTGCTTTGTTCCTCACCCGGCTGTTGGTGAGACATCTGTTATTTTGGGTGTTGTGTTGCATGCATGTGTAAGCAGAATTCTATTGATAATGGCGTTTTAAACCTCTCACCTGTGGAAAGCTGTTTCACTGAATATATTTTCTTTAGTGAGACTTTCTGTTCCTGAGAGCTGAATTATTTCCTTGACAACTTCAAACTTTCCATTGTAACACGCACTGAAGATGGAGTCAATAAAGAATCGTTAACAACATCAGCTTTCCAGTCAGGCCCAAACCCTGTAAAACAGATCTTCTCTAGGGGACTCACAGGTGCAAAGGTGTGTCTCCATAGATATTCACCACGTGGGGCTGGACTTCAAAGTTGCTCTGGAGTAAGAACTTCACAATTTCATGGTGTCCAAATCGACAACAGAAGTGCAGAGGAACATGATCTTCATTGTCCTGGGCATTCACTGCCATTTGACCCAGAAAGAGAAAATAGAAAGAATTTCATACTTAATATAGCTTGCTTTGGGTATTCAGTAATGCTTTATGCTGTGCAGACATGTTATGAAATCTTCTGCTAAAATATTTATGGTCCTGTTTCTTTAAAACTGAAATTCCTGTGGGCTTTCATACATCAAAACTACACTATTCGATGTCATCTATAGTGCACTGTCAAGACAATTTTTGGACTTGGGGTATGATTGCTTTCTCCCAGTAGCAGATGAATTGAATGATTTGATGTAGCTTTCCATGAATGAACCACAAGTTATAGACAACCCTTAGAAGGAACAAATTCTGTCAGTATACAACAATTTGAAGGAAAATAATGTTATGTAGTTACTCTATATAAGGAAGCAATCCACTGAGTTGTTCCAAATGCATGGAACAGTAGTTGTTAATTAGAAATGCTAAGACAAAACATGTTTCACTGTTGATTTTTGGAATGGAAAATCCAGTTGGTTTTAAGGTTTGTGTTACCATGTTGAGTAGCAGTATTAAGGACCAGATCTTCAAGACAGTATAAAATAAATTAATAGACTATTAAGGAATAATCTGTCAATTAGAGGTGCTCAAACTTGTACTCCAAAGGTTTTAAGCAAAACTTTGACAAATATCTCTCAGAAACAATTCTTCACTGTAGCTGGGGACAGAAACCACAGAATCACTGAATCACAGAATAACCAGGCTGGAAGAGACCCACTGGATTGTCGAGTCCAAACATTCCCACCAATCCCTAAATCATGCCCCTAAGTACCTCATCCACCCTCACCTTAAACACCTCCAGGGACGATGACTCAACCACCTCCCTGGGCAGACTGTTCCAATGCCTAAGCACATTTTCCCTGAAGAATTTTTTCCTTATCTCAAGCCTAAATCTCCCCTGGCGGAGCTTGAGGCCATTCCCTCTCATCCTGTCCCCTGTCACTTGGGAGAAGAGGCCAGCACCCTCCTCTCCACAACCTCCCTTCAGGTAGTTGTAGAGAGTAATAAGGTCTCCCCTCAGCCTCCTCTTCTCCAGGCTAAACCACCCCAGCTCTCCCAGTCGCTCCTCATAAGGCCTGTTCTCCAGCCCCTTCACCAGTTTTGTTGCTCTTCTCTGGACTCGCTCCAGAGCCACAACATCCTTCTTGTGGTGAGGGGCCCAGAACTGAACACAGTACTCGAGGTGCAGTCTCACCAGTGCCGAGTACAGAGGGAGAAGAACCTCCCTGGACCTGCTGGTCACGCCGTTTCTGATCCCAGCCAAGATGCCATTGGCCTTCTTGGCCACCTGGGCACACTGCTGGCTCATGTTCAGTCACTGTCAACCAACACCCCCAGGTCCTTCTCCTCCTGGCAGCTTTCCAGCCAGGTTTCTCCTAGTTTGTACCTCTGCTTAGGGTTGTTGTGCCCCAAGTGCAGGACCCGCCATCTGGCCTTGTTAAACCTCATGCCGTTGGTCTCAGCCCAGCAGTCCAGCCTGTTCAGATCCCTTTGCAGAGCCTCCCGACCCTCCAGCAGATCCACACTTCCACCCAGCTTGGTGTCATCTGCAAACTTGCTAAGGGAGGACTCAATGCCTTCATCCAGGTCGTTGATAAAGACATTAAACAGGACTGGACCCAGGACTGAGCCCTGGGGAACCCCACTTATCACTGGCCTCCAGCTGGATTTAACTCCATTTACCACCACCCTCTGGGCCCGGTTGTTCAACCAGTTTTTCACCCAGGAGAGTGTGCACCCGTCCAGGCCAGAGGCTGACAGTTTCCGAAGCAGAATGCTGTGAGAAACTGTGTCAAAGGCTTTACTGAGGTCCAGGAAGATACATCCACAGCCTTTCCCTCATCCAAGAGTTTAGTCACTCGGTCATAGAAGGTGATCAGATTACTCTGGCAGGACCTGCCTTTCATGAACCCGTGTTGACTGGGCCTGATCACCCGGTTCTCTTGCATGTGCTTCTTGATAGCACTCAAGATCACCCGCTCCATGACTTTCCCTGGTACCGAGGTCAGACTGACAGGCCTGTAGTTTCCCGGATCCTCCCTGCACCCCTTCTTATAGATGGGCACGACATCAGCCAGCCTCCAGTCCAGCGGAACCTCCCCAGTCATCCAGGACTGTTGGAAGATGATGGAAAGGAGTTTGGCCAGCACATCCACCAGTTCCCTCAAAACTCTTGGGTGGACTCCATCCGGCCCCATAGACTTGTGGGCATCTAGCTGGGCAAGCAAGTCTCTAACCACCTCCTCTTGGACCTTGGGAATCTCATACTTCTCTTCCAACCCCTGGGGTTGTGCACAGAGGGAACAATTTTCCTTACTGTTAAAGACCGAGGCAAAGTAGGCATTGAGTACTTCAGCCTTGTCTTCCTCCCTTGTTACTCTTGTTCCCTCTGCATCTACTAGGGACTGGAGATTCTCCCTAGCCCTCCTTTTGCTGTTGATGTATTTGTAGAAAGACTTTTTGTTGTCTTTCACAGTCTTGGCCAATCGCATTTCTAGTTGGGCTTTAGCCCTCCTGACTTTTTCCCTGCACATTCTCACCTCCTCCCTATAGTCCACCCAGGATGCCTGCCCCTTCCTCCAGAGGTCGTAGGCCCTCCTCTTCCTATTGATGTCTCTTAGGACCTCCCTACTCAACCATGCTGGTTTCTTACCCTGCCGGCTACTTTTCCGGAACTTGGGGACGGCTTTCTCCTGCGCTGCTAGAAGTTCCTTCTTGAAGAGCGCCCAGCCCTCATGGACACCTTTGCCCTCAAGGAGCATCTCCCATGGGGCTTTTCCAACCAGCCTTCTGAACAGTCCAAAGTCTGCTCTCTGAAAGTTGAGGGCGACTGTTCTGCTAACCTCCACCTTCTCCATCTCACCCTGCACCGAGAACTCTATCATCCCATGATCGCTTTGCCTCAGCCATCCTCCAACCCTCACATCCCCCACCAGTCCTTCTCTGTTCACAAACAGCAGGTCCAGGAGGGCACCGTCCCTTGTCGGTTCGCTCACCAGCTGTGTGAGGAAGTTGTCTTCCACACACTCCAGGAACCTCCGGGACTGCTTCCTTTCTGCTGTATTACACTCCCAGCCTAGATCCAGGAAACTGAAGTCTCCCACAAGGACCAGAGGTAGCGATCTTGAGACTACACTCAGTTGTTTGTAGAAGAGCTCATCAGCTGCTTCTTCCTGGCTGGGTGGTCTATAGCAGACTCCCATCACAATACCTGCCTGCCCGTGGGCTCCTCTGATTTTCACCCACAGGCACTCAGTCCCATCCTGACCGTAGTCCAGCTCGAGGGTATCAAAGCCTCTCTAACATAGAGGGCTACCCCGCCTCCTCTTCTGCCCTTCCTGTTCTTCCTAAAGAGTTTATACCCCACCATGGGTACGCTCCAGTTGTACGAGTCATCCCACCACGTCTCCGCAATGGCAACGACATCGTAGTCTCCCATACACATTCTGAGGTTCTGTCTTCTTTTGATTTTTCTTCAGTATGAGGAACAATGAAAATTAAAATAAATCCCTGTTTTAAAGCCTTATTAAAGTAATGCTGAATGCTGACAGAAATGGCCAGTCCTTTGAAATGAGATGAACCTGTAACGTCATTGATGTTCAGAGGCAGTTCCAAAGATGAAATTTATTTCAGGCCCCCAAGAAAGAATTCCTGTAGCATATATTAAGCTTACAGCTTGCAAATTTAATCAACTTCAATCTTAACCTTCCTAGCAGCCCTATATTAAAAGGAGAAAAGAAAGATAAACTGTTTTATTTCTCTATTTTAAAATCATTTTTCAGTTTATAGATTCATGTGACATATTATCTTTTATTTTTTATTATTACATGGTACCAGAAATTGATTTATTATAAAGTGCAATAACTAAGAGGGAAATAAATGTCAAAGTTTTATAATAATAAATGTCTGCTTTTTAGAATATGTACCCACTGAAGGCTCTGAAGGACACTAGGTGTGTCAGGGCCATGAGCTTCTGCAACAATAAGGTGTAAGGTGGAGCAAGGAAAGAAACATATAACTTCTCCTTTGTTTATGTAGTTGGAAATGTTGTCAAATACTAGCAAATGATTTTCTTTGCTTCTGGAAGGATGTATAACCTCAACACAGGATGATATTTTTAATTTTAATTGATAGCTTTTTGCTTTCTAAATGAGGCATGACATGTAAGCTGGGATATTGTCCTAAAAAGGAGAAGTTCAGAGTGAAAACAAGACAAAATCAGTCAAATACACTTCAGAAGAGAGCTGTCGAAAACAGTACATCATATTGATTCGGGAATTATTAAAGACAAATACAGGAGAGATCTTCAAACAGCAGACTTAAAATATTTTATAGCAAATTGAGTAAATAGTACAACTGTCATGGCAATCAGAGACTACAAATTCAGGTTGTTTTGTCAGTAAACAGTGAGAACAGGTAAATGTTAAGTTCTTGTTTGGAACCAAATGGAGTACTGTAGAAATAACTCTTAGGACTAAGACTTTACTTAGGTAAAAACTAACAGATGAAATCATTTTGGTAAGTAAAAGGATGAAAAAAAGACAGTGTGTTTAAAAAAAAATTCCCAAGTCTCTGTGAATGATAACTATTTAATACTAGAAGAAGCATGACTGAATGTGTTGTGATATTTAATGTCAAACTCTGGTTTTAATTTTAAAATTTATTGGATTTGGCAGCCATTACACTGATTTTCAAAGTTACTTGAAAAAAAAGGTTTCAAAGTTACTTTCAAAGTTATTTGTAACTCTAGGCAGGTCAGTAGTCCTGAAAGCAGACAAATTTTATTAAAAGACCATCAGAATTATGATGACAAAGAATATATCTTGTGGTCCCTGAAAGAAATCTCCAGGATCCCCATTTTGAAGAATAATAAAAAATATCCCTTATGTGATGCCAAGGAAATGCTTGCTTTCGGACCACCAACTAGTTCTACAAGTTTTAGATATTTTGTTTCTTAGTCACCACATCAGGCTATAAAACAATTTTTAAAACATGTTTTTTTTTTCTTTCATTTTGATAGGAACAGTTTTTGAAGTCATGTAAACATCTGCATTAGAATTCTTGTTTCTACATTCAAGCATTTGAGAATCAACTATTTCCAGGCCCTCCCTGATTTCAGAGAAATAGAACATAGGAAAGAGTGGAACATATTGATAATTCTGAAGTACTTTTAATGTTTGGTTTTTTTAAATCCCACTCTTGATTTCCACATTCCTTTTTCTGCTGGAGTGTTGGGACACGAGCAGAAGTGTGGCCATACAGGTCAGCTGATAATACAACAAGAAAAAGCCACAGCTCTTTATTTTTTATAGTAAAGTTTATCTTCCTTCATGTAAGTGGTAGATAAGATAACACTTATGATGGCCAGACGTGGCCACAAGTGTGTGTGCACATCTGTGCTGCAAGTGTCAGAACAACTTAAAAGTAAGACTGGAGTGTGATATGTTCTGGGCCTTCTGCACTGCTGAAACTGCATAAGGAAAGGGAATGAAAGAGCAAACACAAGAATTCAGTAGTACTACTGGCTGCATGTTAATATTAATTAAAGTAGAAAATATGTTAAATTGTAGCATATGTGAAATATGCAGCATTGAACTGTAATATTATAGTCTTACAGTGTCAGATCACCTGTAAAAAGAAAGCACAGATTCTGAATTCTCATAGAACACCAAAAGCACGCAAACAGGCTTTTCTCTCTCCAACCACTTACGTCTCACACATGCACTTTCTCTTACAGAAGATGTCCCTCAGTGAAGCTTGCTTAGCATAATGAAGCATGTGCTAAAAAGGTTCCATTTTCTGTGGAATTGCTTGTGAACCATTTGCAATTTCTCATCTGAATTATTTTAAATTACTTGCTGTATAATTTTGACTTAAAGTCCTTCATCTGTACCTCATTCACTAGGAGTTCACTATGCATTGAAGAAATTTTGATCTGAGATAGATACCACAGGGCTCTGTGTTCCCGGATAGGAGTGTCTCAGTAGAGAGTTACTTGTGTACATTAATCTTTATTTTGTTTTCTGCTGCAGTTTTCCACTCCTAACTTATTAATGGAAATAGAATACAAGTGAGATGACAAATAAGGCATACCAAGGAGAGAAGAAAACTCTCCAACTGTTCTTTTTTGTTTTAGTTGCCCAAAGATGATACACAATCACATAGAGTATGTGTTAGGAAGCTAAATTCAAGATTCAAGGCCTGATTCTGTTTATAAAATACAGTGTTAAAGTTGAATATTTAAAATGTATTTTCTTACCATCAGCTTTGCTCCCCTCTTCCATCAAGAGCTTTGTAATGTTGAGAAAGCCTTTAGCAGAAGCCAAATGGAGAGGCCTGTCTCCCACTTCACCACTTGCATTCACATCAGCTCCGAACTTCAGTAAGAGGTGGGTTACCTGAATATTTAATCAAAAGCAATTATGTTATCACATGAAAATTAAACTTTTAAAAAAACCAGATGAAGTAATGCATTGGGAATAATATATGTGGGCATCTCTTTAAAATTCAAACACGGAGAGGAGGTGCAGTAGAAAAATAATTTTTAAGTTACATATCTATGAAAATATTAAAATTCTCAAAAGCAAGTGCTTGTTCATTCTCTAAACTGTTGTATCTGATCAAGGGGCTAGACACAATACACATGTATTTGTTTAACTGCCCAGTCTGCATAATAAAGTAAATACCTTCAAAACCCGCAAATGCCTGAGACTTAACCTCCTTTCTGAACAGTCCCTTATCACACGGGCACCATACACACTTTCAGCACAGTTTCACGAGACTGTGACTATTTGTTCAGAAGTGGCTTATGGCAAAAAAAGGAAACTAATCTCTCAGCCTAACAGGCAGGGAGTTTCTTAATGTTACTGGATGATGAGGTGCATATTTGAAAGAAAGTATCTCAGGAACACATCTATGGCTCACACCCTTGCTGCCACTCAGGCACAAAAGTAGAGCATTTTCAATCATCTGCGTATCTCGACTCTGCCCTTTCAAAAGCTTTTCCTACCACAACTCCTCAATGAACTTGAAGTAACATGTCACTGAAATGAAAAATACACTCTACCTAGAGTGTATTTCTATCCTTTGAAACTTGAAAATATCCCAAAATACATGCTTTTAGCCAAAGAAAGGGATAGGGAATGATTTGCATGAGCTGAAATAGACTCATTACTACAGCTCACACAAAAGGACTATTTAGAGCAAATGACTGTACTGCTGGATTAATTGTATGTCAATTATACTTCAGTAAAAGAAAGAGAACTTGGAGGTTTGATGCCAGCTTTGGTCAGAATTTCAGATTATGTTTCAATAAGTCCATGACTTGTGTGAATGATGCAAGCACGGTTGGACTAGTCGTGTGCACAGTACCTCATGGAAAAATCCTGCTCTCTGAATGATCATTTTTTCTAGTAACTTAAACATTGCCACAATTTAGTTTGTGGATTCCAAGGAAAACCAGTAGAATTGCCATGCAATTATTAGTGGGAAGTGATGTTCAATTCCTTGGAGAGGTTTATGATAGTGTACTCACATTCTTCATGCAATCTCTGAAACGTGGGATAAATAAATATCAAAGTGAAACAGGTATCTGGGTCCAAGTCTGTCTATTGGCTATCGAATCTAGTGAGACAATCGTTTGTTTCAAGAGGTATAGAGGAGGGCATACTACAATGTAGCACAGACCATTAAAGTGTAGAAATGTTGATATGCAGACTTGCAGAGGAACCAGAGACTGACTTAGAAGTGTAAATTCAGTATGTGAGGCATTTTCAGGGGAAGATCCATTGGACTGTAAAGCAAAGATATCTAACACTAAACTTATAGTTGCCTCAGTGTATCACTTCTCAGCCTTCTGAAATTCCCTGTTCAGTTACCTGTTCATGGCCATAATATGCAGCAATATGTAATGGGGTGAAAAAAACTGCATCCTGAACATTTACATAAGCTCCATGTTGCAAAAGAATCTCAACAGCCTGGAAAGAAGGAAACAAAAAATTCCTGTTTGAAACAATATAATACATGTATTGTCAACGAGTAAAACAAGATTTCAAAACCTGACATCACCGGTTTAAAAAAAAAACCAAAAAAACCCTCAACAAGCAAGTTACAAAGGTGAGGAACTGTGTAAAACATGGCAAAGTGATTAACTTACAGTACTTTAACTGAACACTGAATGTCACTGATGCTTTATAAATAAACTCAAATGTGTTTGCTAGTAAAAAGATTGATTTATGAAGTAAGAGGTGCAGAAATGACTGTCTGGAGTTTCTCAAAATAACCTTTGATTTTCTTTTAGCCATCATGAACAAAGACCAACAAAAATATCAGAGTTTTTAGAAGTAAAAGAATAAAATCCAACCAAAAGGAAATATCTTTTAAAATGTAAATGTATGAAGGTAAATCCTCAAGCCTAATTCCCTCAGGGTGTAAAGATTTCTGTATATTTTAGAAGACAATAGCCTAGCCCCTTGGCTTCAATAAATAAATCTAAGTGTTTTCTTTCAGATTTCTACTTTTTTGGTGTTTTGGGGAGCCAGTGTTTTCCTGGACAGCAGTGAATTATCAAACACTGGCTTTCTGAACAACTGTCAAAATAGAAGTCTGCATCCAACTTCACATCATACATCAAAGCCCAAGTGCTGCTAATTTTTTTTTAAGCATTTTTTTTGACACACTAAGTGGCTTGTACCATGGATTGAGTATTTCTACATACCATTTTTATGAATGTTAATTTTTTGAGTGTAACAATCACCCAGAGTACAGTGAGCAACTGGGAAACACCTCCCTGGCAACTGGAAGAAATGACAAAGAAGGGGGAATACAAGCTTCTACACTGCGTTATTTATACTTGTAGTGAGTTCTGAGCATGTTGCAAGGGAGAAGGTGGGAGCTGGCAGGAGTGAGAGGACTCCTGAATAAAGGTAATCCTGGGTATTGAAAGCATTCCAAGCAGTCATAGCCAGACTCTGTGGATAATACAGATAATACAGAGCTTGAAAGGCAGATCTGGAGATTGTCCAGCCCAATATCCCTACATAAAGCAGTGTCTCCCAGAGCAGATCTCTCACGGTCACATCCAGTCACGTTTTTTAATATTGTTCAGTCTCTAAGGATGAAGGCTCCACAACCTCCTTGGATACCTATTCCAGTGTTTGAGCACTGCCACGGTATAAAAGTCATTTCTTCTGCTTAAATGGAATTTCCTGAATTTGCACCCACTGGCATCCTTCCTGTCACAGGGCACCCCAGCTCCCTCTTCTTTATTTCCCATCCCCCCAGAGGTATTTGTACACATTGATAAGATCCCACTACCATCGTCTCTGCTCCAGGCTGAACCATCCCAGCTCTGTCAGCTTTTCCTCATATGTCAGATGTTTCAATCCATGAACTGTTTTCATAGTGCTTTGGTGGACTCACTCATATGTGTTCATATATCTCTTTTCTGTGAGCCCAGCACTGGGGACTGTTCTCCAGATACCGTCTCACCAGTGCTGAACATGGGGGAATAATCACCTCACCTGCTAGGAATAATCCTGCTGGCAGCACTCTCTCTAATGCAGCCCAGGATGTCTTTTACTGCAAGGACATGTTGCTGTTTCATATTCAACTTGTTGATGACCAGGATTCCTAGGTCCATTTCTGCCTTCCAGCTGGGCAGCCCCCAGGAAAAATAGAGTTCACATTTGAAAGAAATAGAGACAATGAATCATAGAATTATTCACACTGGAAGGGTCCTCTGGAGGTGTCTAGTCCACCTTCCTGATCAAAGGAAGGACTAATTTCAAAGACTGGATTGCTTAGGGCCTTGCCCAATTGAATTTTGATTAGTTCCAAGGATAGATGTCCTGTATCCTCTCTGGAAAGTTTTCACTGCTGTACCACTGTCATTGTGATCCCCTCATACCGTTTATATAAATAGTCAGAATTTCCCTTACTAAATATTGTGTGCATTGACATCCTTTTGTTGCACATCCCTTTGCTATGGAGCAGAAATGTTTGACTCCATCAAAAAAAAAAATCCATAAAAGATCCCCTGAGATCTTGAGAGAAGCTGCCTACCCTTATATCAGCTGCAAAATACTGCAGAAACAGCCTTAACACATGTACCTACTGGATGAGTGTCAACAAGTTCATGTAGTAATACAAAGAACACACTCAGCTACTGGTTGGTTAATGCTACTGGCTCCCTCCATTTAGGAGGACTTCTCATGTCCAGACAGTTTCTAGTATACTAGGTAGCTTGGTTGATGAGAGGTGGGGAACACATACTCAGTCTCTGATTTAATGGTTTGATGGCTTTTGAGTGATTAATCTTAGACATTCTTCAGCGAATTACTATTATAAAACTGAAGCCGTAGGTGTTGACTCTGAAAAGACAAGTTTGAACCTGTAGATTTTACAGGACTATGATCAAAAATTCTTTGTATTAGTTTGGTTTTAATTTAGGCATGCAACTGCGAGGCTATAACACGTTCAGGGACATGACCACAACTCCACTTCCTAATTTCTTTGAAAGCTCAAATTCAAAATTTAGATACATCTACAAGCTTCACTATGGCTCTTCAAGATGAAAAAAATTGTGTTGAGCAATGTGGATCTAGCTTTGATGACAAACATAAAACTAGATGGATTTTGACACATTTTTCCAGGCTGTAGAAATGGCTGCCATGCTGGTTACTTTGTGATTTCCTGATAAAAAGAATTTTGTGAGTCATATTAAGCAAACTCCACTCAACTGTAAATGATGAGAGGGGTACAGAGACAATCTTGATAGTTCCACAGACAAGCTACCTTTCTAAGAAAGAAGAAAGGAATCTTAGAAAACAGTGAAAGTTGTGCTAGGCATTACAAGTAGGTGGATATGCTGGAGTGATGTGTAAGGGTGAAACTACTTCAGAAAGTGGGGGCAAAATTTATGATGCAAAAAGAACTTTGAATTCTTTTAGGAAGAACAGGAAAAGATTTTAATCCTAGGAGAAAGACTATGACTCAAGGTGCAGTTTATAAACTAGGGAAACTTTTCAAGCTGAAGAGAAAGCAGTTCTCAACACCTCAGTGTGAGCAGGTACAGTCAGCATAGATGTATGAAGGGTAAGTCTTCCCTGATGACCCTCATTGTCCTGTACCACAGTATAACTGAATTTTTGGCTGAGAGGAGGACAGTGGATGATATTTACTTTCACTTCTTCACCATTTTCAACAGTGCCCCAAATATTCTTGTAGCAAATCTGAGATCTTGTGGTCTGAATGGGTGAAAAAGTAGGCAGGTGAAGAAGTGGTTTGGTGACAGGGCTTGGAGGGTAGCAGATAAAAAGTTTTATTCTGCCTTGAGGCTAGTATCAAGTTGAGTACTACAGAGGTCTATGCTGGCACCTGCCCTTTTTAATTTCTTTAGCAGTGGTCTTGAGGGCAGCAATGAAGTGTGTTCTCTTCGTATTAGCAAGGGACAACAAATTAAGTCCTCAGTAGACCAAAGGTGGGGCTGCCATACAGAGGGACCCAGACTGGAAGAATGGACCAACATGACCCATGCAAAGTTCAGCAATGACAAACACAAAATACCATATGGTAACAGCACAGGCTGTGGTTGCCTGACTAGGAGCAGTTTTGCTGGAAAGGACCTTGAGATCCTGGTTGACAGCAGGCTGAACATGAGCCTAAACAGCAGTTGGCAGCTTCCTGGGCTGCACTCACAGTGTCACAGCATGGACAATGAGGGGAGCAACTGCTCTCCTCTTCCTCACACAACCAATTTTAAATTAAAAATGCCATTTGGAACATTTTGAACAATACTCTTACTTTGTCGAGGAGTGGCTGAGAGAGCTGGGGTTGTTTAGCCTGGAGAAGAGGAGGCTGAGGGGAGACCTTATTGCTCTCTACGACTACCTGAAAGGAGGTTGTGGAGAGGAGGGAGCAGAGCTGTTCTCCCAAGTGACAGGGGACAGGACGAGAGGGAATGGCCTCAAGCTCCGCCAGGGGAGGTTCAGGCTGAACATTAGGAAAAACCTTTTCATGGAAAGGGTCATTGGGCACTGAAACAAGCTGCCCAGGGAGGTTGTTGAGTCACCTTCCCTGGGCACTGAAACAAGCTGCCCAGGGAGGTTGTTGAGTCACCTTCCCTGGAGGTGTTTACAGGACAGGTGGATGAGGTGCTGAGGGGCATGGTTTAGTGTTTGATAGGAATGGACTTGATGATCCAGTGGGTCTTTTCCAACCTAGTGATTCTATAATTCTGTGATTCTATGTTTCTTAAAATTCTCTTATGAAAAGTTTGTTCAGCAGCTTTTTGAACGTTGAAGTCAATTATTTTCACTTCAAACATACTTAATTGAGCTACTCTGAAGGTTAGAAGTCAACAAAATTAAACATAAGACAGACTACATAAGGATTTTGTCTTTTGGATAAGGGCAAGGGATAAGAAATCCTCTAAGAAAATAAAATCAATTATTATTGTCTTCTTAGCAGTTAAAATTTAAATAAGAAGACAACTTCAACAATTAGTGGTGAGAATTTGCCTAATTCCCTCCACTTCAGGAAATGTAGATATGATCAGTCGTGTACTGCAAAGTGTCTCTGCATTAAACTATTACAACTCCTAACTCTGTAAGAATTTTAGAACAAATTCAATCAGACTGAATTAAGAAACCATTAAAGGAGTTTCTGAATGTTTTAAATACAACTTGCTGATGAAAGTACAATTAATTGTCTTCCTTAGGAAAAAATCTACTGAAATATTTAATATATGCTCTTCTGCAAGACACGAGCACAGACATCAGACCAGCAATAAGCTTTCACATGTTCTTTTATCTTAGCTGTTCCAGTCAGATGAAACACAGGTCACAGATAAATCATTAATGAAAGATACAGGTACCGGTGTCTTGAAATAAAGTGCTCTCCCTAGGATTGCTTTTCCAAAGGGGTAGCCAGAGAATGTGATTTTGAAAATATTCTGCAGGTATTGGTAGATGCTAGACACATATATTTTAAATGTGGGCAAAGAGATCACTGTAAATTCAACAATGCCATAGTTTTAAAAGTTTGCATTTACTTTGACTTCTAGCTGAAAAATGGGTCATGTGTAAATTTGTTGTCTAGGATGTTCTTGGGAAGAAAGCACAGCTAGAGAACAGTGTTGTCAAGACTGCCACAGTTTTCAGACAAGGTAGCATTATCAGGTTAAGGTAAGCTCCTTTACCGAGCCACAACTCAAAGCATTTACAGTCATGTTTGCCAAACACCTTGATCTTCAACTTGTGGGCTGTGAAAGGCTTTTTTCTCTTCATTCAATCTGGACAGTTCATTGCCTGCTAATAAAAACAGCTGTTGAATTCAAAACTCATAAGTTGCAGTCCTCTTTGTCACTGGCCGGATCCTCAGATGGAAACAAATTCTGAGACTCTTTGATTCCCTGTTCCCGCAGCTGGTGTAGCCATTCTACTAGCCATACAGTACTGGCCATACAGTACTAGCCATAGTACTGATGCTGTGTGAATACCAGTTTTGCATTCCTGGTTCTAGGTTGCTTCTGAAAAGTTCTGAAAAATTGGTGTCATATGAAACAAAGAGCTGGGAAGATGCAGCACTGGCATAAAGTTCAGGGATAACAGAAGAAAATCGGAACATTGTGAAACATTTAAATAGGCTCAAATAAATTTAATTTTTCAAGGCTTCTTTAAATGTTTGGATGCACTCCTATTATTAGTAAAATTCCAGCAAATGCAGGAGGTGACAAACATGCTGGTGTAACACAGGACTTGCAAATGAAAAGGGATTTATTACTGTAGAAAATCTATAATATGGGACTAAATCCCTTTTCCCCAAGAGGTCCCTGCTACAGACACATTCATATTTCAGATTCTCAGGTCTACAGATTGCAAAAATTAAGTCTCAGTGGTTCATCTTGCCTGCAGCCCTCAGTCCAGTTAATGAAAATGTAGATCTTTTAATCTCAGAATGACAAATTTGATTTAAAAAATGAAATAGAAAATGATGCTGATTTTCCAACACAGTAGTAGTGGACAACACATAAATGAGTATGAGGCACATGCATTATTTATTCAGCAATGACTTCCTTGGGCTGGAAACATTTAATATTTTCAAAGCAGCAGACTTAATGAATGATGAATTAAACTTATTTGGTGATGTTTCTAACATGGTCATCAGCTTATTTAATATTTTTTCATTAATTTTTCATTCTTCCCATTGAGACCTGTAATTGCTATTAATAGATAAAATAAGCAAACAGCATAGTATTGGGGAAATAAAATACATCACTGAGTCACAAAGCACATGAAATATTTATACACCATACTGACTTAGATGAGATGGAACATCTTATTGACACTGAAGGCCTTCAATATCCTAATTTCATAGAACTGGTTTCAGGTGTGGGGTGGTGCAGAAGCCACGGACTGACTCTTCAGGGAACAGAGAAAAAAGCCATTTTCCCCACCCAGTCCTCTCTATTTTTCTCTTAAATGTAGTCAATCCTCTTCTGTAGTTAAAGACTATATTGCAGAGATTGGTGTATATACCTCTGCTCTTTATTTATTTGATGGCATAAATAATTATTTTTCTTACTGGAATAAATGAAAAAACCATCTATTTTCTCTTTCTTAGATTTATTCTGGTTTTAGGAAAGTTGAGAAAATAATTCCATATTTCCATGTATAGTAATGAATTTGTGGGCAAAATAAGCTGTTTAATCTACCAGAGGATATTGTCAGCTGACTGAAGATTTCAAAGTTATATAAAGAAGGAAAAAAAAAAGCCTGCACTTTGACTATAAATCATTGGTCCCCAGACCAGCAGATGAACCAAAGAAGATTTATAGAGTCCCACTTCATTTATGGAGAACACTTCTGATAAAGGTCTAATAATTCCCAAGGAAGATATAAGGAGCTATTCAAAACCACTCACATTAAGGCATTTCTTAGCAAGTTAATGGTCTTTTCCTTGTCGAATGCTGAGCACCGGTATTTTTCAATAACCTCAGTATCAGCTAATGACATGAGACGAATAGCGGGCCTCCTTTTGACATTTGCAGGATAAGGCCCAGACATTTAAAAAATTACCTGAAGCCCAAATGTAGAGAAGAGTACTTTGTATATCCCACAGAGGAAACATTAAATACATACTCCATAAAAGTGAAAAAGATCATTACATTCTTAAGACTCTGGTTAATATCTCCATCATAATTCTTGCACAGAACAATTAGATCCAGTGGTTCCCTATCTGTTTTTTAGTAATAGGATACACAAGGAAGGATTTCCATTGAGCTAATAATAAGGCTGTATGTGTACTTGAAGTGAATGTCACGATGCCCTGTGAGCTGAGAGATGTGATGCTACAATGCAGTCCCCCATCCCCACTCACACTCAGCCTCACATGTGCACAGACATACTGAGGAGCCTCATTCTTCCACCCAGAGAGATGACCTTCAAATTATAAATGGTTAGCCTGCTCCGCTAGTGTGCTGCCTCGCGCTCTGGCTTATATAGGTGCCACAGACTGATTTGTCCCCTGATTGCTGTTGGAGTTGCTGACTGAAACACTGAAGACTAACGGCTTTTTAATTGATTGCCTTGATGTGACCACCCGTAAATTTTTTAACCTTCTTTAGTTTAACCTTCTTCACACACACAGACTGTCTAAGTATTTCAAGGATGACACCAACTGTATTTTTACGTGTCCTGTCTTCAACGAGAAGTGCACATCTATTGAATTTAAATAATTTTGGAAGGAGTTTGGAGGCTGCAACATAAATCTAAATTCACCAGTATCCTCAGTTACTCCTGATGGCTCTCATGTCTGATAAAGTTCTCAGCAGACAAAGTATGCATAATCCTTCACCCATGAATCTTAATCTCCATATATGTATAGTCTCTCTCTATATATATAATCCGTAAGAGGGTGAAAGAAGATAACATTTATTTCCATTAGAAATGGGACATACCTTTACATTGACACAACTTCCCTTCACGTGACTTATCATGTACTGTGCACTAACTAGCATCAAATCTTCTGCTCCAGTAAATCTCTGCCTCCTTTACTCTCACAATCGGGCAACCTTTTGCAGCCAAGCTATGTGAGAAGATTTACTAAGGAGTACAGTTCTCACTTGTACTTGCAAAAATGTTGGTATGTCAGATGTTCAGAGCTGGATTTGCAAAGCTTGGCTTGTTTCTCCCAGTGACTACTTTACTGCTGGGATTATTTGCATCAGTGTCCAAGGACTCCAAAGAGCTTCAAGCCTTTGAATGAGTGCTGTGATGTTCAGTACTGTCTCTATCTATAGATATGTGCAGTTAACACACAAGGTGAAATACTCAAAGGTATTAAGTGCAAAAATTTGCAATGAGTGCCTATTGCAAATTTCAAAAGCTTCAAAGTAATTCCGATGTGTAATTAACTTAAAGTTTAAAGAGATTATTTCACAAACAATACAGCCTATTTGAAAAAAATAAAAGTCTCTCTTTCGAAATATAATTATCTATGCGCATAAGTATGGTAAATACTTTGTGTGTGTGTGTGCGTGAATAAGCTGGTTGACTGAAATTGTGGCAGAGAAGAAAGCTTTCTTTACATACATAAGCTCAGTGACTGTTTTAACTTGGGAGTTCATAAGGCTCTTGCCACATACATACACAGAAGTTTTCCTTTTCTGTTGAAAACTGCACACAGGCTTTGTTCTACTCATCCAGTCAAACTCTATATTTGAAGTGAATTTATAAGTCTAAAATTCACAATTAAATTCACAGCTTAAAGGCAAGTATTAATATAGTCTATTTTGCCTCTTTTGTACTTTTTTTCCCATTTCTTCCTGATTATCTCACTTTAAAGAATTCTGATGTTTCTGTCTCCATAAATTAGTCCAGCACTCTATACAAGTTAAGACTTTTACTCAAGTAGAGGACAAAATCTTTGCTTGCTTAATGGACCCAAAGGAGATAAGAAGCAAAGCACCTGAATTCATGAGTGCATTTACAGTCATAAACCCTTCATTACCAAGGTAATTTTGCACACCCAGTACTTTAAGAGATTAAAAAAAATAAATAAATTACACTGAGTGAGCTGTTGCCAGGGTGACAGAAATGAGATGAAGTGTAAAATGACTGAACCGAGGTGATAAGTGCTAGGAAAACAGATTCATGACTGACAACAGGTCTAGAAAGGGAAGGGCCTGATTAGGGGCATTTAGGGAACCTCATTCCTCTCTTACTTCCTCTGCTCCCTGTAGTGATAAGCCTCCAACCCTTAGAAGACTTATCAACATGGATGTTTGAGATTTACATTAGACTTACACTGACAAGTTTTCTCTGCACTAATGTGAAGTATAAAAGAGCTCTAAACTGAGAACCTCTGTTCCTTTCGGAAGTGAAAGCCACAGAGCTGTGAAGCAGAGCCTGTGACAGCTAGAAGAGGGAATAAAACTCTCTTACTGTGTGTTCTTACACTCAGAAAAACAGCATTTGGAAGCCTTACTCCATAACCAGGTTCAGAAATCCTGACATACATGAGTGAGCCAGTGACAAGTGGGGTTCCCCAGGGCTCAGTCCTGGGTCCAGTCCTGTTTAATGTCTTTATCAACGACCTGGATGAAGGCATTGAGTCCTCCCTTAGCAAGTTTGCAGATGACACCAGGCTGGGAGGAAGTGTGGATCTGCTGGAGGGTCAGGAGGCTCTGCAAAGGGACCTGAACAGGCTGGACTGCTGGGCTGAGACCAACGGCATGAGGTTTAACAAGGCCAAATGCCGGGTCCTGCACTTGGGGCACAACAACCTAAGCAGCTACAGACTAGGAGAAACCTGGCTGGAAAGCTGCCAGGAGGAGAAGGACCTGGGGGTGTTGGTTGACAACCGACTGAACATGAGCCAGCAGTGTGCCCAGGTGGCCAAAAAGGCCAATGGCATCCTGGCTTGTATCAGGAACAGCATAACCAGCAGGTCCAGGGAGGTTATTCTCCCCCTGTACTCGGCAGTGGTGAGACTGCACCTCGAGTACTGTGTTCAGTTCTGGGCCCCTCACCACAAGAAGGATGCTGTGGCTCTGGAGTGAGTCCAGAGAAGAGCAACAAAGCTGGTGAAGGGGCTGGAGAACAGGCCTTATGAGGAGCGGCTGAGAGAGCTGGGGGTGTTTAGCCTGGAGAAGAGGAGGCTGAGGGGAGACCTTATTACTCTCTACAACTACCTGAAGGGAGGTTGTGGGGAGGAGGGAGCTGGCCTCTTTTGCCAAGTGACAGGGGACAGGATGAGAGGGAATGGCCTCAAGCTCAGCCAGGGGAGATTTAGGCTTGAGATTAGGAAGAAATTCTTCACAGAGAATGTGGTTAGGCATTGGAACGGTCTGCCCAGGGAGGTGGTTGAGTCACCGTCCCTGGAGGTGTTTAAGGTGAGGGTGGATGAGGTACTTAGGGGCATGATTTAGGGATTGGTGGGAATGGTTGGACTCGACGATCCAGTGGGTCTCTTCCAAGCTGGTCATTCTGTGATTCTGTGATTCTGTGATTCTGTGATTCTGAGCCCGTTTCATCACATAACTATCAGCTTCTGATATGTAGAAAACAATGCCATTTTTTTGCCAAGACTTAAAAGACGTTTATATAAAGTTAAGAGAGTGACAAACAGATCTATGTCCTTTGTGCATGTTTCTTCAATGTCAAAACACTTGTTTGTACACAAAACTAAATGAAATTTAGGTGTACTAAACCATTTGTGAGTTTTGTTTTGAAATGCATCAATCTAAAATAAAATGACCTGCTGATATTAGCACTCACTTGTTATAATTTCCCGTACAGAAGAAGAGAAACAGACCTTATGATGACCAGCGATTGTGGCAATGTGAAGGGCTGTCAAAGCTCCGTACCCAACTTGCTGAATGTCAGCTCCACCATGCAGCAGTGCGGTTAGCAGTTCTGTGTTGTCCTGAAAGGCATGCGTTTAAAATATGTTATTTCTGGGACATAGCACTAACACTACAGGAAAGCAGCCAAAGAGATGCCCGTATCTAGGTCCTCTCAGCTACTACACTGCTGCATTTCAAGAAAAATGACTGACCATGACCCCAGGAGAAAAACAGTGCAAAGAAAGGAGTAGGGAGAAGATTTCTCCTGTGTATTGGAAGTCTGTCTTTTGCTATTCAGAAATCCTTAAAACCAGTCTCTATTCTGATTTTATGACATCTGTAAAAATCTGTCTTCAAGCCGTTATTGAGTGCTCACATAAAGTGTTTAAATGTCAAAACATAATAGAACTGAAGAGAGAAGAGCACCTGAGGAGTTCCCAGTATGAATATATAGCATGTATGCTGAATTCTGAACTGTGAGCTTATTTTTCATGTTGTTTCACTTCTTCCCGGTTAAGCACACAATTTTTGCTACAATTTCTTCCAGGTAGAACAACAGTAACAGGCACTTTCAAATGATAATAATAAAAATAAAGTTGAGAAACATGTTAAGAGTCATAATGTCCAGGCAATATAACCATTAATACATTTTTCTTTAGAAACAGTGATATTAAAAACAGAGAAAGGAATTGCTTTGTTTGGGGGCAGTGGTAGAACTCTTGGTAGAAACCAGGCCATCTTTCTCAAACATCACTTGTTCCAGCAGTACCAACTAGAGGTATCATAATTTTCACTTCTTGGGGTTTTGCCTTCCATCATCTATCCCTGCGATGAGCCTTCTCCAATAAATTTTCATTGTTTCCTAAGAAGAAAAGCTCACAACACAGTGGCAAAAGAGATGCTATACGGTCCAAACTTCCTCATTGTTCTCTGTCTCTTCAGAGCAGACATCAAAAGGACAAAAATAAATCGATGCCAGAGAAGTAGCAGTTAAAATATGTCTGTGAAAGCGTAATGTTTGTTCATACTGAAACGATTTTCCTATTTTCACGAAATATTAGGATTTTTTTCTTTGATAATAATGGACAGTAAAAGTTTATATCACTTCTCCTATCAAATAGTTTTTGACCCTGAACTTGGTTGTATAATGAATTGGATACTATGCAGCCTGGGAAGACAGGCTATTTCAATTGTCTTGAAATGTTCTGTTCTAGTTAGCAGCTCAGTCCATTTCACTGTTACAAAATGCCACAGAATATTTAGATTATAGATAAGTAGTAGTCAAGGAGTTTCACAAGAAGTTGTCCTGTTTTGATATACATCATTTTATTGTTTCTGAGGTACCTCTAGGCTCCTTTATAACTTATTTAGAAAAGAACTATAATATAACAAAAGCTCTCATTAGGTAACACATGGGAAATCTTAAAATCTTAAAGTCCCAAAGTATCACTTATGGGAGAAATATTATATTACATTTTAATTTACATCCCAGAAGTCACACCAGTCTGATGAGCTTCATGCAGTCTGGAAAAGATATTGGATGTTGTATCACATGACTTCAGTGATTAAATAAATTGCTGATATAGTGTTTTGCCTAAGTGGATGCTAGAGATTTATAAACTTTACAGTGCAGGGAAAACAGGCAAAGCAAGATTTGATAGCAAAATGAAAACTATTCTCATGTAATGAAAACATTCTAGGAATCTGTTATAAAAGTCCTATTAAGTAAAGTATTTTTTTTCTCAGCTGAATTATTCACTGGAAACCATTCACTGAGATTGACATTTAAAAAAGGCAGAGAAATTCTTCTAGGCAGTTGGCAAAATTATGCAACGTTGCACATGGGGAAGAGTTTATGATTGCTGTATACCATCACTTCAACTCATGATGTAAAGGATTCAATTATTGCCATCTTTTGATAGCTTTGCATATCTAGTTGGTACCAGTAGCTTTAAAATCAAACTAACATAAGAATTAGAAGACATATTACAAGATAACAGAAGTGCTCATATTATAGTAACTAGAAGAGGTAGTTTATGGTGCAATGTAGAGTTAAGTCTAGAGAGTGGAAGGCACGGATCTACAGAGCGGAAGGCATCCATAGCATCATAACTTTTGGTATCTGGCTCTGTGACTGAATCTTCAGCCTAAGTAATAGCTACCTCTTTACACATTTCTGGGGCAAGTTCAGAGTTCCAGTGTCAGGATTCATGAAGTCGAGCATTTGGAGCAGGAAACTCAGTTGGCTCGTGCATAGTAAACATTGGAAATGGGAGTAGGGGAACATCTTCCTTCCCATCTTCAGACAAAGTTACAAAAGCTTGCATCTCTCCTTTCTTTCCACTCCTGCTCCCCTCTACAATAGCTAAAACGTTGCTGCATGAAGGGTTTGGTGTCTTCCTTGCCCAAATAATACTCCTGATTGCATGCCATGTGTCCCAGGCAATACTGTCATTACTTAACCTATGTTAGGCATTCCCTTCCCTCTTCCCATTCTAATGACCCTCTTCTCCCTTCCCAGGGAAAGCTGGTTGCATGCTCACATCAGGACAGCCATAGCCTGCTGACTGGAAATGCCAATTTGACTTCTCTCCAACGCAGACTTTGATCTTCTCTCTGTGCAAATATTCTAATTATCAGATTATTACCTAATAGAAGGCAAGCTGTGTCCTTTTCCACAGGTGAGCTTTTGGAGGAGAATGACTGTGACTGATGATTTCCAATGCATTTGGAATGGGATATTTGCATTAAAGAGCATTTACCATATCTGTGTCCTCTTGCAGCAGACTGAGGAAGTCCACTGATGGATCAAAAGTGACACACAAGTGCCAACCTACTTAACCTTCCATCAGCTTTGAATATACAGCAAATCATAATGCTGTCTGCCATGGGAGCTTTGCAGAAGAGGCTGTTATGGCCTTGTGGCACCCATGGGACATAAAAGGATTAAACATCACAGTCTAGAATATAAAATCCTAAATTTGATCTGAGTTCCTTCTAAAAAGTTAAGTGGTTTTGGAGATATTTTGTATGTGGATGAAATTTGTGAGATGCTCCAACTCAAGATAAGAATGATAATAATTATTTAGGACAATGCTGTCTTTGTCCACTTTATTCCTTTCCACTGTTATTGTTGAGTCATAAAAGATAAATATATCAGTGAAGAAAACTAATACTGAAGCTGAATGTGGAACTCGAGGACGCTCAACAAAAGGGAAGCAAAAAAAGAGACTAACTGTAAAATAAAGTCCTTTGAGATTGTTTCTGTTAATAGCTATAATAATAAAAAGAACACACCTCTACCTTGAGTTTCATTGCATGATTTAATCAATATTTCCATCCTCGTGGATGACATTGCAGAAGCACGTGCTAATTTCCTTAAATCCCCATGCACTGTAAATGTGAAATTTACATTTTCACCAGAAACAGCAACTAAAGAGTTCAACTATATAGCTCAAACAAACAAGGTGTGCAGTTCTGATTTCTTTCCATCAATTATTTTAAAAATAATTTACCTTATAAGCTGCCAAGTGCAAAGCTGTAAATCCATTTCTTGTTAATCTGGATGGGCGCAGTCCTTTCAGCATAAGAGTTCTAATATGTGATTTGTTACCTTTAGGAAATGAAAAAGTTAGAAAACTGTGATATTTACCGAAAAGAACATGCAGATGAAATAAAAAATTTCTGTGAGAATCTGAAAGCAAAGTGAAATAGGTAGCTCATCTGCTGATCCAAGGCAAGTCATAAAATACACCTTCCAAAGCCTCAAAATGGAATTAGGCATCATCTCCTTATCATTATCTGTGACTGGGACAGTCACAGATCTGGCCATGTACTGGCTCACTTTTTGTTCACACTTTAATATGTATTTGTTACAGACAGTTGAACATCTAGAGAACAAAACTCTTCTTTTAAGGCCCAGACCATGCTGTAAAGAACTCCAGAAACTAGCAAACACTTCCAGAATCTTGGCTTTCTCAGACACTTAACTCTTTTGTCCATTCAAAGCAGAAGCATTGCTCTCCATCTTTATTATTACAAGTGCAGTCATTTTGAGGGGTGCTAGTGAATGTCAGCATGGGCAAGCCGCTTTACTCCTACCTTTCTGATACACAGAAATAATCTCAAAAACCATATCTATTTTCCTAATACTTAGATAGTAATCAAGGACATTGTTGGATCTAAGAGCTTCTGTCTCTCCTTCAAGTGTTCACATATCATACCTAATTAATTAACGTTGTATATTTTATTAAACTTCCTCTCTACCATCCCACCAATTGCTTTAATGTTACCAGGTGTCAATGTCATATTTGGATATGATCTTGCCCTCTCTGAAATTAAGAGTAAAGATCTACTCAGTTTTCAGCAGTGCAGGATCAGCTCCTCCTTCATGATAGCATCTAAGATGGAGAAAATAGTTTATGCATGTTATTATTAAGTACTTTGCACAGCTGAAGCCGTAGGGTAAAATTCTTTGCCTCTCTCAGCCAATTTCTGTGGAAAATTGTATAAAAAGTGAATCGTAGAATCGTAGAATCATGGAATCATAGAATCATAGAATTGTTAGGGTTGGAAGTGACCTTAAAAATCGTCTAGTTCCAGCATCCCCAGAGACATCCTACTAGATCAAAGTATGTGCATGAACCAATGACTCATTGTGTCAGTAACAGAGCAGCAATGTGGATCAGAACAGATAATTCCACCATTACTGTGTCTTTATGCTCATCCCAGAACACATCTTGCATTCTTTTCTTGTGTATTCTGATTTGCTATCTGCAAAAATCCTATCAGATGATATTTTTCACTGAAGCATTTAAGTTATTATTTTTTTTAATCACCGTAAAATAAAATACCGGTGTTACCATTATACTGGAAAAATAGATGTTGAACATATGGCAAAGTATTGCTAAAATCACCTCCCTATCCTGAAGTCTATACCTCATACACAACACAGAAATGTAAAGCAGTACCATGTGATGAATATGGATTGATTAACTAGTGCATATAGAAAGTACTTTTGAATCAGTTAAACACCTATAGTACAACATGCTACACTACCAATCAAAAGGTTTTGTGGATGAAGAATAAGCTATAATAGGGTCTGGCATAACTTGACTCAACCTCTCAATACTAGAGTTTAGAGTAATGTTTAGAGATGCTTATCAGCTCTCAATGAGGACAACACAGAAAAAAATTAACTAAAGATACAATCTTCCTGAGAGTTACTAGACAGAACAAATCAGTAGTCTTGTAAATAAATTGATTAAAGAATATTACATTTCAAATACATACCCCCACATATACAACATAAATGAAGAAGAGAGAGCCCATTTTCTGTGCGGTAATTTAAATTGACTTTGCAGAAGGCTTCATCAGAGCTGAAAAAGAGATTTTACAGATGATTACTGGTTTCAACCTTTAGCATAGTTTCTTTCGTTTGGAAAAAACATAAAAGAGAACTCTTAATATATATATTTTTTTCTGAGACACAGAGCCAAACTTATACCAGTTTATACTCACTTAATCTAGAAATACTTTACTGATAGTAAGTGAGTAGTCCAGATTTTTTGTTTTATGAACAATCCTGCTATTCAGTCTCGGAATATACATTCCAAGTTCAGCTAATTTAGTGGAAAAAAGAGGAAAGACTCATTAGAAACATAAATAACCCATACAAAACCTTTTTTTTTTTTTTTGATTCATGCAATAATAACTAAGAAATATTTTATAAACCTATGTATTTATTCTGAAGTGATGAACAGGACGTACAAAGAATTACAGGCAAACAAGCTAAGTGAAAACAATAACTTGACAAAGCCTTTCCTAAACTAAGTTTATGTTCTCCAAATGAGATCATAGAAACACTACACAATCAATATGTGGAAACATTTATATGGAAAGACTATGGAAGTACATCCATGAAAGGGAAGTAACCAAAGCCCAGACAAAAATTTGGTGGTGATTCAAGGGAAAATGTTTCTACAGCATTTTAAGGAATGAAGTAGTCTTTCCAAAAGTGACATTTCTGGGTACAATTTGCAGTTTTAATAGCACACAAAGTCCAAAGAAGGTCTGTGAGCATCTGAGATGTGAGAGGACAAGCAGGGCTGGAGCAGGGTAGCGGCCACGCCAAGATGGGACTTAAACCCACTACCAGCAGTTACTTTGAGGCATCAGGAAGAGCAGGCACCTGCATTGCTCAGCAGGCTGGTGTGATTTGATAGTGCTGTTTTTCTAATTTGATTTGTTGCACTGGAATGAGGTATATTAAAACAGAATTTTAAAACAATTTGTAGAGCCTCAGTTTGACGTCTCATTAACTAGTACTCGAGTATTTCTGGTTTTGATATAAAACATTAAAATATTACTGTTTGTACTTATATCCTACTAGGGAAAAGCATATTTGCACTTAAAATTCTTGGACAACTACATGTCACTTACATATTCTAACACTGACAAAATGAAGCTTCATATAATATAAATATATTATATATATAATATAAATATACAATATACTATATACAATGTACTATGTACTATATAATCTATATATATTTAACATATAATTTTCTTCCACATTTTTGGTATTACATTTTTATGTAGCTTAATGATTTCATAGCGTCTAGGCCACACAAGGATGAAATGAAATGAATAATTACAAGAAAGTAATTATTATTTATACATTTGTAATAAAATAACTCTTAAATGGGATGCTTACCAAGTCTGACTCATTAAAGATGTTCACCATTTGTATTTGATGCTCTGTTCTTTTTTATTTTAAAAAAAGTACATAAAAATGGAGTACTTCATAAAACAATGGTAGAAACACTGGCAGTAAAGGGAACGGATGGTAACCTAAAGATGCTTCTAGTTTCACAAAGACACATGAATGACATCTTTGTGTAATATTGTGGAGAACGTAAGTGGATACCTTCCCTTCACGGAGTGAATGCTCACCACAGTATTAGAGAGCAGTAACCTCTCCATTGCTGGAAATACACCCACCTCCATCTGGAAGTCCTACCTAAATTTGCATTACAGTTTATCTGAAAAGTTCCTGAATGGCTGAAGTGTCACCTCTATTTTTATACAGGGAAGAGATCCTCCAAAAAGGATGAAGGAGAATGATCACTCTTTTGTTACTTTGATTGTTAAGCAACTGGCGTACTTTAATATTTTAGCTTTTGTTGTCAAGACTCACAGTTGTCTTTTAGTGCAGATTGATTTGTTACTGCTCAGTTTTTCACTCTAAGTAATTACATTTGTGGAAAATTAAATACACATAGTGATTAATATTTTTGTGGAGAGTGTCAATTTTGGTCTGTCATTATGTGTTTGGGTTTTAATCTGTTCAGTATCAATCTGCCAACTATCAAGGTTTAGCAGAAGACTAAGATTTTTGTGTCTATAAATCTATCCTGAGTCAGTAGCACTGTTAAACATATTTAATGTAGTTACAATTAAAAATAAGGTTTTAATACTTCTCTCTCCTTTTAAAACATAAACCTATGCAAATCTCCTCTTAGCAGCATGACCCCTGTCAAGCAAAGTGACACTCAGATCTTATCTTTCAATAAATATTGTAATTAAATTGTAATTAAATATTAAATATATATGAAAATTAAATATTTTCCTTGTGAGAAAATTTGACTTTTTTTTGGTCATGAAAACTAGCTTTTGGGAAAATACTTTTTTTTTTTCTGATGAAAACTCCTGACTGCCTGTTATCAGTACTGAATGTTTTATAATGTGCAGGAACAGTGTATGGTTTCAAATGGGTATGGGCCTGATAAAGACAGAGCACAGGATTTATTTATAAATGCAAAAATTGGATTTATTTTGTGAAACCTGTGTGCCTCTGTGACATTAACTCTTACATAAGTCTAGATTTACATATGCGTCCTTAGAAGACGGGTATCATGTGTTAAGGAAGCTCTTTTTTTAATGTCTGAAATATTAACTGCTTCTGCATGGAAAATTTTTGTCACACATGTTCACATTTACCTTTGTCTCATGACAGCCCTTCATCTGCCGTTTGGAAAATGTTTTGCTCAGTTAAAATAAAATCTCATTCTTCAAATATGTTTTCTTTTTGTGCAATTCTTCTCTGACTTACTGTGATTAATGACAGTGATAGTGATTACTATGATTAATGATAGCTCATCTGTTTTTCAGGTTTTGCTTCAGGGTCAGTTGAGGGGAGAATAAATTCCAGGTTCTGGGGAACAAATCCTTTTAGATGTCTTGTCTTTGCTGTAGCACGTTAGGTGTGCAGGGATGCATACATTGATGCACTGCAGTAACTGCAGTTGATTGTTTTGCTTGAAGGATGAATTCAGGAAGTCTCAAAATCACAGCATATTATCATGCTGTAAAGTCATGGCTCCTGCTTCAATTTCTGTCTTCCAGAATATGGTGAAAGTTCATATTCCTAGCACTTAATGTGTGTTTAAGAACCCAGGTATTACCATTTTAGCTGTAAACTTAAATTTTCATCTTCTCCCAGTTTGAAAAATAATAATGAAAATTTTCAGTTTGTTTTCTTAATGATATTCACTTTTAATATTATTTGAATTCTTATAAAATGGCTAAATTCTGATGGTTTTGCAGGAAAATATTGCAAGGGAATTTTTGTGTATCAAAAGCTATGATTAAAAGGCCTACATTGAAAATGAAAACTAGCTCACATGACAATGTTCAGGGCCTAGTTTTATATAGTTGTCTTCTTAATTTCTTTCTGAAGACATAACTGCTTCTTTTAGGGAAATTAAATTCTGACTTTTTATTTTTAGGTTGGTCTTTTTAGGAAATCATTACACTAGTAGTTCTGAGATACAGCAACAGAATGGGGACAACTTTCATCCAAGGAGTGACAGGTACTGCACTATGGATACATTTACTTTTCACTATTGCAGCTACTGGTTTTTTTTGTTTTTATTCCTAGGATTTGGACAATTTACCCCTTGACCTGCACATGGGCTCTCCAACAATGGGGATGTTAGCAATTCTTTCCTCCTCTAGGCTGTGTAACTTTTCTCCTATTTATATTCCAAATCCTTCACAGCAGGGACTTTAACAGCTACTTATGTAATTTCCGTCAGACAAATTACCATACTTGCCTTAGCTTCCAACAACCATTCGGTTCCTCAGTTCTTAGTTTTGATATAAATTGATTTGTTTTAACAGTTGGGAAAAAAATATTAATTCCTCTGCTATTACAGAGATGAGAAGTCTTCTGAAAATAACCACTGCTTCTGTAGAAACATTTTTTGCATAGTCAAGGCTGATTTTTCACACAGGCCATCCTTGGATTTGAAACATGTATAAAAACTGACTGACTTCGTTATCCGTGGGCGAAGGCAGCTTTTGCAAAGAAACTCACTGGCTGATTCCTCAAGCCTGAGTACAAAAGAAAGAGTTTGGATGACATCTTATCAGGCTTGCATGAGGCGGTAAGATAGACTGATAAGCTGAACTGCCAAAGGTCTGATAATCTTGAAGTTGTATTTTTCCTTATTATTGTGCCTAATGCAGGAATAAGGCACTTTTGCTTGTCTAAAATGGACCTCTTCGGCTCTAATTTGTTAGGATAATTAGTTTTAACATTAAATAGGCTTAAAATGAGGCAAGTACTAAAGCACTTTACTGGATCACAAGCAAAGTGATTCAGGATATTGCAGTGAAAGTCCAGTGTTGTCTTTCACTTAGGCACAAACAGTGATAATAATGCTGGCTGAAAGTGAGCATGATGAATTATTTATATGGCCAGTTTGGCTTTTTGAGCTCACGAGTTCTTTCTGATTAGAATCCCCTATTTTTTTTCAAGTGGTTTTGATGTCTGAAATTATCTACCTGATTGTTTTCTTTATGCACAGGTGATGAGCTGGGTGTTTTCTGTATTTGAGCTTTTCAGATAATGAACCTGTAAGTATGTCACTCAGTTGGGTGAACTTGGTTGTTACCATGTGCTGTCCTGAGAGAGTGATTATGATATGAATTTGACATCCACTTTCAGAAGACAAACTGCTTTTGTGTTTCTTTAAAATTTGTTCCTTTGGTAATATTCCTGTTTGAAGAAACACATTAGTAAAACTGAAAAGTACAAAAAAAAAAATTAGACATCCCATTAAAGTTGATTAATCTACAAAAGTATATAAGTGTTTGTTGTAAAATATCGGCATTATTAATTAACAGCCACTAAGTTTGCTACTAGGCTGTGAGACTCTGGCCTAGGACAGTAATGACATATTCCCAAAAATAGACGTGAAAGAACATGCATTCCAGTAATGACAAACTCCTTTCATAAGAGAACACCTGAAACTATTTAATAGCAAATAGTCATTTGAAAGAAATTAACAAACATGTTTCCAGAATATTTTACCTAAAAACATGCTTCAGTTCTGTCAGCTCCTTTTCTTTGATTTGCAGGTCATCTTCTAAACGTTCTATTATTACAGCATATGATTCACTAACTTTCTTCTTCCATTCATCTACCAAGAAAAAAACCCAATTTGTAAAACACTTCAAAACATAGAAAAACCAGGAGCTCAAATCAAAGCGTCTTAGAAACCAAAGCATTTGATTTTTAAAAATGCAGCTGTACTGTTTCATATATCTTTTATTAAAGTATTAAAGTATTAAAGTTTAAAATATTTCAGCTATTAAACCATTTTTGCTGCAACCAAGAAACACATATGTGCTGACTTACAGAAAGCTTGCCCATACAAACCCTTACCAGAAATATTTTTAACTTCAATAAGAAAAAAACTTAAATCTTAGGTTGCATTTGTTAGCTCTTATTTCTTAAATCTGAGCAGAGACACACAACATACAAAGATTGGAAGTTTAAAGTTTTTTCTAATGAAGTACATCAGTATAATAATCTGGGTTAATATGATCTTACATGATTGTACAAAGAAATTTACTTAACTAGCCTTTCATCTTCTTTTATGGAATGTAGATGCGATTTGGGTTAAGCCGTTCTTCTTGTAAACCAAGAACAATACAATACCTTATCCTGAACTCAAATAGCAACGAGTTATTTCCTGAAAGATCATTTGGATCTTGCAGACGGATATATGGTATCTCACATTTAAAAAAGCAACATTAATTACCAGTGCAAGTTTGGGTTGGTCTAGATTTATAATTTCCCATTTGTCCAATGTATCTTCTTTGTTTCAGCAAGTTCTTGCAGTAATATGATTCCTTGTTCAAGAGCAGCAACAGACCTACCGAAAAATACTTGTGATAGTCTCTGGCTAAAAATAAACCCTGTGCCACATGGAATGTCATGCAACAATGACACGGAGCAAAACAGTCTGTGCTGTCAACTATAAAAAAATAATAAAGGTACCTACTCAGCTTGCTTAAATTCTACTGTCTATTTCAATAGAAAGATGTGCTTTCATCTGTGGAATACCTAAAATTGGCAGGAAGCGGGTCATTTGGCAGCTTGCTACCAACTCTGTACAGAAAAGAATTTAAGAAGCTGAATCCCCAGCATACTTTCAGGATCCCCAAGGAGTGCTGGAGGTCCCCATTTCGGAGAGACCAGAGATGATCTCAGCTCATAACATTAAAGTGTGTCCAACCACAGGGGATGGCTTTGGAGCATCTAGGCATTTTACTTCGGAAGTGCAAATTGCATCGCATCAGAGAGTACTGATTTTTTACAGTTCAGTAATAGTTGTACATGTTGTTAGGCCAAGGAAGTCCCACAGAATTAGATGGGGAAATGAGCTGGCTGACAGGAGTTCAGTATGATTACTCGTCATTCTGCTGTGGGCACATACAGAACCATCCCAGAGAATCTCCCTCTGGGCCCCACCAGGCAGCAGCAGCCCAGCTGGCTAATCCAGCCATCAGAGCTACCGAAGGATGCGACCAGGTGGAACCTGGTCTGAGCAGCCCTTACAGACTTACAATGAAGGGAGGAGACTCTTCAGGTCATTTTGCTTCTGCTCTAGCCAGAATTCCTCAAGACATGAATGAGGACGAAATCAAGCTGCTTTGTTCATATTTCAAGCAGACCACATTCAAGACAGCTGAGGACCAGGATCTACATGGATACATGACTAAATCCTGTACTCAATCTAAGTTGTCCTGTTTGTTAGTATTTTATCTTGGACCCAGCATCCAGTAACACAAGCAACACTCCACCTCCCACCTACCCCCCGAACTGGCTAGCGGGAAGGGTGAATCAAGCAAACAGGGCTCTGTGTGTGCACACATACTTGCAAATAAATCATGACAAAATGAATCCAGAATGTGTACAGAGATGCATTCCTGTAAGAATCTGTGCTGAAGAACAGTGACAGATTGGTTGACAGCAACATAACACTGCTTTTCACTTGCACATACTGAACATTCTCAGTAATCCATTTAGTACGTATCTGCCTATCTACTGTCTCTCCTTTTCATATCCATTTCCCAGTGTCTTCTGTCAGATGAAACTATTTTACACATATTGTCCCAGCCAGTGATGGAGTTGATGCTGGTGTCTGTATAGGTCTCTTTTCCTCCTTTTATTGTTTGTGTTTTTTTAATTTTTATTTGGTATATATGTGTGTATAAATACATACAAACACACATACACATATATTTAACATATAGTTAACATATATTTAACATATAGTTAACATATATTTATATACTTAAAGAGTGTCAATTGACCTTGGCAGCTGTTATGTATAAGTTCTTATCTTTCTCAGTTAAGGATTTCAGGCAAGAAGATATGTAAATTTAACACACGTATATAAAATCTTCAACATGCTGCATCCCACTGTAAACAAACTTGCACTCCTCCTGACACAGCATGAGCTCATCCATTTATTTGAACTGATTTACACATAAAACCAAGGATGTATTTCAGGAGACTTTGAACTGTTTTGACAATATGCCCTGTGATACTCAACCAAATATTTGCAAAAAGCCTCCAGCCTCAGAACTCATCCTCCACATCCAGTTGCCAAGCAACTGGAAGAGCTGGAAATGCACCATGGAGATGGGTATCTCATCTCTCACTGCTTTTATTAGCTGAGCACTCTTTGTTTTTCTTCAAATGTGTAAAATGCAGTCTTGGCTGTGCAGCCAAAGACAAGTTTTTTGGCTATATCTCCCACCTGCTGGAGAGCACTGGGGTAAAGAGGGCTGCCAGGACATGCTGGCTTCAGCACACGCCCCCCTCTGCAGACCAGACAACATCAGGATCTCAGCAACAGATGCTATTGGTCTTTTATAGCAATGGAACTAAACTTTCTCATCTATTCATGCAGGAGACTGTTAACCTTGAGGCTTTTTACCTTTGATTGTCAAATAAGAAAGATCAGCATTTGTTTTCATAGCTTGTACTTTAAGGAGCTGCTCTGCTGGCAAGGTCTGTGGCTGGACCAGGTGAAGTTGCTGGCTCTGACACAGGGTGTCTCAGTGACTGCTAGAGTAGGGGAACGCTTGCACAAATGTTTGCACATCTGCTGCAGATGTTGCCAACCCAAATCTATCAGTTTCCAGGCCTCTGGGACTCAGCCTTCTCCTCCTCAGAAGGAAGTCAGCATCATGCCCTCTGCTCCACACCTCCTGTGTCAGCTGCCTGGTGGCAGTCCAGTAGGAAAGCTGCACCAGCACCCATCACCTGGAATGGCATTGCCTTCGGGAATGCTGTGCTTCCCACTCACACCACTTGGCTTCCAGCCACCCACTCAGAACGTGGCAATCCTCCATGCTACTCACACCAGAGACACAGAAGTTCCTGGGAGGCTCCTTTGTGCCACTGCCTGTCCTCAGCAAAGCTCTTCTGCAGCTGCTGCGGTAAAGGCAGTGCAGGTTCGATCACAGGAGCTGCTGGTAGCTTCTTGTTGCAACAGAGACCAGCCCCTCCTGGGACTCAAGTCCCATGTGGGTCAATCATATGACATCTCCAAAGGCAAGAGATGCATGTTTTATTTTTCACTTTTCACTATTGTGTCATGTGATCTGGGTAAAAGCACTTCAGTTTTCACTGGAGTGCTAATAAAGCAAGTAATAACATTGTCCTTTTTTTGTAAAATTCATGAGATTTATGAAATAAACCCTTATGATCAAGGCTGTAAAAATGGAACCCTCTCCCCTCTGAGCCCCTGAACATACTGAGATGGACCTTATAGCTTGATTTCCACATGCTTCTCTGTCCTCACTGGGCTTGTCTCCAAGGAGCAGGTAAGGCTCCTTGCTGCTGTCTCAGCTTGGGCAATGTGGAGGGAGACCTGGGGAACAGTGGAGCAGTCAAGCACCCTGACCAAGGTGGGGGCTTGCCAGGGCGTGACTTAGCTACACCATGCATTTTGCGATTTCAGAAGGACTTGGCTTCAGTCTGCTGTCTCTTAGGGGCTTGGATGCATAGAACAAGCCAGACTGGAAGTTTGTCAGTTGAAGTAAAATCCATGGGATAACCTGAAATAGGCCCATGACAGCTCAGGGAGCCACCTATTTTCTGCCTTGCTTTGGTGCTGCAGCTTCTGCAGCCTCTGGGGTAAATGGCACGGCTGCTGCCAACACTCAGTGAAGGGCTGTGCCAACCCCCAGGCCACAGGCAGCACCACTGCCCCCTCCCTCAGCTGCTGTGGCACTGCCTGCAGGCAGAAAACTGGGGAAAAGGCTTCTAACAGCAGCTAAAGGAAAAGAAAGCGCAGGTGAGGTGAAGCACGGAGCATAAAGGTGAGGTAAAGACTGGCAACGTGAGGCATGCTGAGGTGAGGTGCTATGAGGGGAGGCGAGGAGCGACCCAGAGAAGCGGGAGAGATATGTGCTGGGGTGACATGAAGCAAACAAACCACAAAGCAGTGAGGCAAGGAGTGATGAGACAAGGTGAGGCGAGGTCTGGTGAGACAGAGTGAAGTGGGAAGAGGTACGCTGAGATGGTGTGAGATGAGATGCAGCGCAGTGAGCTATGGTGACAGGAGAGGTGTGACATGGTAAGGTGGGGCACAGTGACAGGAGGGGTGCAGCACGGTGAGATGGGGCACAGTGATGGGAGAGGTGCCATGTGGTCAGATGGAGCACAGTAATGGGAGGGGTGCAGTGCAGTGAGGTGAGGCATAGAGACAGGAGCAGAGGTGTGGGACGATGAGATGGGGCACAGTGATAAGAGAAGGTCAGCATGGTGAGATGAGGCATGGTGACAGGAGAGGTGCAGCCCCCAGAGTATATCTGTATCCGGAGGTGGCTTCCAGCAGCTCTAAGGACAGTGACAAGCTCAGTGCAAAATCCCACTAAGAAGTGGGACACTCCAGCAGAAGTGAGGTGAAGGGTAGTGACTCACAATGGGGACTCAAATGCCAGGTAAAAAACCTGGAATTGACAAAATGGGTTTTGGCACTCCATGTGGCCTGACGAATGAGACTTTTCTTCCATCCAGATCAAGCAAATGGTGACAGAAACAGGACCAGGACAGATTTCAAAGCCCAAGAAGTGTTCTGTTCCCTTATGTTCCATGATGAGATAGAGATATAATGATTCTCTTTAGAAGAGGTAAATACTGTACGTATTATTTATATTCTAGTACCATCTACTTTATGAAAATATATTAAAAAGAAGTTATCAGTTTCTCTGCCATGTTTTTATTCGCTCTTTGGAAATGTATGTTGAGTGAAAATTCATTCACGTGGACTGGAAATTGCAGTGCAAGTGGATAACTGGGTCTGTCAGCAAAGTCAGTGCAGCTTTGTTCACCATAGTAGCAACTTTCCAAGTGAATTCTTGAAAGCATTCACATCATAGATTGTGTGAAGCAGTTGCAGAATAATTGAAACAAAGAGGGAAGAAAGGTAAATATTACTAATAGTAACTGTGGAGCCTGTGTGCAGATCATTGGCAAACAGAGAAGAAAGGAGCAGGGAGTACTATGTTAGGCCAATTCTAACTAACATCTGCACAAGTAGCAATACAATGCCACGAGCAATTTTTTTCTATACGTAAAGTCTTCAGATATAATGTTTACAGAACACCGAGGTATACAAAGGTTTTTAATTAATGTTTTAGAAGTTTTATTGCAGTTTTGGTTTTGGAATGGGAAGCTGATGTGGTTTTAGGGGATCAAGCCTTTTGAAATGATCTTTATTTCAAATAAATTAGAATATAGCAGTATCTATCACTTGCTTCAAGAGGCACTAAATTGCTCTATACATTCCAATGTCATTCTAGTGATGTTCAGATGGGTCAGAAGAAATAACAAGAGTGTTAAAAGAAAATGCATATGTATGAAAATAAGGCAGAAGGAACTCTATAACCCATATCAGGAAAAGGTGTTTGGAAGGGCTTCTCTGTGGCAGTGGATTAAAAGACACATACAGAACGGTGCTGCTATTCTTGTTCTCACAGTACTGCAGTGGCATTTGCACTGGGATTAATTTTCCATGTGTGCAGAGAGGAGAAAATGAAGCTGTTGCATCAGAGATTTAGGAATGTGAATAGGCTGGAACTGCTGAGCTCCAGCACAGACAAACTCCCTGTCCAAGACAAGATCATTTCTGTGCAGATCCAGATGATTGTTGGAGCTTACTTGATACTTTAGTTCCCCAGACCCCTCTGGCAGAGATACCTTTCAGCTGCTCCTTTGTGTTTCAGCTGCCTTCCCTTGTGTTCTTTTTTAAGTGTCCAATTTCTCAGGTTTCAATTTCCTGACTAAAAGGTTATTGAAATAATCCTCCTTTCTTGGATTTCATAGTGTAATATATACAGTATGGCTAAATCTCTGTTCATTATAGCACGCTCTCAAAGCATTCAGGGAAATCATTAAGACAATGTTCATCATGAGCCCTATTACTGCACTACACAGCAAAACTAATTAAATAAAGAAAGCTGACATGAATAAAATTATTAAACACTCATCTTGGCTTTATTTGAGACTGTACCAGCCTGGGTTGCATTTCGGGATAGATGGAGCCAGGCAGTGATTTAGAGGCCCTTATGAAAACCTCATTTGTCTAGTAAACACACTAAGCCTTAATCCAAATCAAACTCCAAATTTCAGCAGATGCCTCTGGTTCCTAGAAGGTCTGATCTGACTGGCATTTTCAGCATGGCATCCTTTACTGCTCAGACTGGAGGAAAATCATGGGCAGGGATAGAGTCATAAAATAGAATCATAGAATCATTAAGGCTGGAAAAGACCTCAAAGATCCAACCATCAGCCTGACACCACCATGCCTACTAAATCACGTCCCAAAGCACCGCCCATGTCTGCATGATTTTTGAACACCTCCATGGATAGTGACTCCACCACTTCCCTAGACAGGCTGTTCTAATGCTTGACCACTCTTTCAGTAAAGATACTTTTCCTAATATCCGATCTAAACCTCCCCTGGAGCAACTTAAGGGCATTTTGTCTTGTCCTGTCACTTGTTACCTGGGAGATGGGAACAATACCCACCTTGCCACAACCCCCTTCATGTAGTTGTAGAGAGTGACAAGGTCTCCCTTCTCCAGGCTAAGCAGCCCCAGCTCCCTCAGCTGCTCCTCAAACAACTTGTTCTCCAGACTCTTCACCAGCTTTGCTGCCATTTGGACATGCTCCATGTACTGAGAGGCCCAAAACTGAACACAGCGTACGAGGTGTGGCCTCACCAGCACCAAGTACAGGGGGGTGATCACCTCCCTGCTCCTGCTAGCCATACCATCATTGATACAAGTCAGGATGCTGTTGCCATTGTTGGCCACCTGGGCACACTGCTGGCTCATGTTCAGCTGCTGTCAACCAACACCTCAAGTCCTTTTCCAGCCACACTTCCCCAGTCTTGTAGCAATGCAAGCCCCAAGTGCAGGACCTGGCACTCAGCCTTGTTGAATCTCATACAACTGGCCTTGGCTCATCAATCCAACATGTCTAGGTCCCTCTGCAAAGCCTCCCTTGAGTAGGTTGACACTCCTGCCCAAATCAGTGTAATCTGCAAACTTGTTGAGGGAGCACTCAATCCCTTTGTCTAGATCATCAACAAATATATTAGACAAGACTGGCTCCAACACTGAGCCCCGGGGGTACACCACCTGGGATTGGCTGCCAACCAGATTTAACTCCATTCATTACAACTCTCTGGGCTTGGTCATCCAGATATTTTTTTTTACACAGTGAAGAGTATACCTGTCTAAGCCATAAACCTGCCAGCTTCTCTAGAATGCTGTGGCATACAGTGTCAAAGGCTTTACTGACATCTAGGAAGATAAGACCCACAGTCTTCCCTTCATCTACCAGATGTTTCAATAATTGTGGAATAAATCCCTTAAGCCTGCTGCTATTACCTATGGCTAATATTGACTAAAATCTACTTCCTGAAATTGGAGACAGACGTATTCAGTGTAAATGGAAAGCGTGGAGTGGCATGACAACTTACAGCAGTTGCATGCTTCTTACCTAGTATATAACATCTACACTTCTTGCATTACAATGGATAGTCCTTTTATTAAGCTTGTGGCTTTTATATAAGCCTTGAGATCTATAAGTTTAATTTCCTACCAGGGCAATGCAGTGCCACGCTGCCAAGGACTGTTACTTGACACTGGGCACCACCTGCTTCACAGGTTTGCAATAAAGTTACTGGAGGCCTTTGTTCAAAGATGAAGAAAATACTTCTAGCTCCTTATTGAAGTGTTTGGCCACAAGCTTTTTTAGCTCAGCCACATATTTTAAGAGCTACAAATAACGCAGTATGTGAGCACACATCTGGTGTGTTCCAGTGCAGACACCATTTGTTTAAGCAACGGCTTTGCAGGGCTGCACTATATGAACTGCACAGTGGAACAGAGGATCTGCAACAGGAGAGCTGTCATGTTCTGAGGCAAGTTGACATCCAGCTCCTCTGTGCACTGCCTACAGTACAGTCACGCTCACTGGGGCTGCAGCCAAAGAATGCTTCCAGCATTTTTTTACCCAGGTTTTCCTGATTAGACCCTTGACGGCAGGAACTGCTATTGCACAGTGGAAGTGTTATTGCCCGTAGGGACAAAATACACAGCCTAACATCCCAGCAGTTACCTGTGGGAACATTTTACAGTGAAGAAGGCCTGGATGCTGAGGGACTGATTGATACCGAGCAATTCTAACAAGGCCTTGAAACAGAAAACTGAAAGATAAACAAAGGCCAGTTCGGTGAGGAGAAAAGACTGTCTTCTAATAAGCAAAGGCCAGCTGAAAGGAATACAAGAGCTAGTTCATTGGGAACAAGTACCAGCTGAAAGAAAAACAATTAAAGAGAACTATCAACATCCTTAATTTTAGTGTAACTTAATTTCTTAGCATGTGCAGTAGTTGAGCCAATAATATGTTAGCAATAGCTTTATGGACAGCTACCTTTAACCAATAATACACTGTAGATACCCTCATGGGCACCCAGTTATGTAACCAAAAAGGTATTATAAAGAAACAGCTAAGCTCAATAAAATGAATGCTCGCTGATCATATTGATCTCTGCGTTTGATTCTGTGATGCTCCTGTCAACAGTTACCAGTGAATTATCTTAACTGGGCTTTTTATTAGCATTCACTGTTGGTGAGTGCTAGGCTGCTGTGTGGAGCCCACTGAGCACCCACAAGGTCCACACCACTTATGGGGTCCACGGTCAGACCCTTGGGCTATGGAGGTTAAGGCACCACCAGTGGGGATTTCTACCCTGTCAAACTGACATGGCCACTCTCCAGCACGGTACATGAGAATGACAGAATTTCTGTGTGCCACTTACTGTTTCCTAGTAGCTTGGATCATTCTGACAGAGGCTGGTTAAGGAATGGCAATAACGACCAGCACATCCCAGAGGATACAACTTTCTGCAGCGAGGTGAGCCGTTACCCTTTAACGATCATGCCTGCAGCTGGGCAGCACATCCGAGCAGTCCAGAGCACAACAGGCAGGGCAGCAGCATCCCAGGGAAGAAAATCTAAGAGAGGAATATGCTCTTGCTTTTCCTCGTGCTGCTGGTGAACTGTCAGAGCCTAACGCAGCCTGCTGAGCCACATGCCAAGCACACAGTCAAAGACTACAACCAGGACATTCTGGTGGTTTGTTTTTTTTTTTTCCTGAAAGGAACAGTGCTTCCAAGACTGTAGCGGCTGCTCTTTGACTGAGACTACCTCAACGCTTTCCAAAACCCATTTATTCAGAATGCTTTTTCTCATTCCTTTTTCCCATCACTTACATGTCAGAAGCAAACACATTTTCTATTTATACCCAGATTGCTTTCTGTAATGAAATAGATATATGGTACTTAGGGAATTCAGCATGAATGCAACTGTAACAGTTAAGGTGAACAATTATGTTAAGAGAAGACAACTTCATTTCCCTGTTACTTTAGAAAGCTGTCTCGCAGTACAGCAATCCTTGGGGAAGTCTTTTCAGGAAAAAGTTTGGTCTCCAACTGAAGATGCAAAGTCTGTGTCAAACATTTGTTTTTCCCAAAGCTAAGATAACATACATGCTAAGATAACAGATGATCCAAACAGGATGATACACAAACCACAATTTCATGCTCCCTGTTCTAAGATATTTTTACTCTGTGTCTTTATGCATTTATCTTGGAACTTCATGTTCTCAAATCTACTGTTGCTTCCATTATTAAACTAGTATTTTATAATGACTTCTAAACCCTCTATTTGCTCAGAAATTCTCCTTCTTCCCTTGAAGTCAATCTCAGCATTTACCAAGCTCCTCTCCAGCTCCTTTGTATTTCTTCTTGCTCAGAAGAGATCCTCAGGAAAAAGAATGCCATCTCTTGAAAAGTTTCTTTATCAATGAGGAATAAAATTAGTGAAGGCTAAACTAGATCACAGAATCACAGAATAACTAGGTTGGAAGAGACCCACTGGATCGTCGAGTCCAACCATTCCCACCAATCCCTAAATCATGCTCCTAAGTACCTCATCCACCCTCACCTTAAACACCTCCAGGGACGGTGACTCAACCACCTCCCTGGGCAGACCGTTCCAATGCCTAACCACCCTCTCCGTAAAGAATTTTTTCCTAATCTCAAGCTTAAATCTCCCCTGGCTGAGCTTGAGGCCATTCCCTCTCATCCTGTCCCCTGTCACTTGGGAGAAGAGGCCAGCTCCCTCCTCTCCACAACCTCCCTTCAGGTAGTTGTAGAGAGTAATAAGGTCTCCCCTCAGCCTCCTCTTCTCCAGGCTAAACAACTCCAGCTCTCCCAGTCGCTCCTCATAAGATTCGTTCTCCAGCCCCTTCACCAGCTTTGTTGCTCTTCTCTGGACTCGCTCCAGAGCCTCAACATCTTTCTTGTGGTGAGGGGCCCAGAACTGAACACAGTACTCGAGGTGCGGTCTCACCAGTGCCGAGTACAGAGGGAGAAGAACCTCCCTGGACCTGCTGGTCACGCCATTTCTGATACAAGCCAAGATGCCATTGGCCTTTTTAGCCACCTGGGCACACTGCTGGCTCATGTTCAGTCGCTGTCAACCAGCACCCCCAGGTCCTTCTCCTCCTGGCAGCTTTCCAGCCAAGTCTCTCCTAGTTTGTACCTCTGCTTAGGGTTGTTGTGCCCCAAGTGCAGGACCCAGCATTTGGCCTTGTTAAACCTCATGCTGTTGGTCTCAGCCCAGCAGTCCAGCCTGTTCAGGTCCCTTTGCAGAGCCTCCCGACCCTCCAGCAGATCCACACTTCCACCCAGCTTGATGTCATCTGCAAACTTGCTAAGGGAGGGCTCAATGCCTTCATCCAGGTCGTTGATAAAGACATTAAACAGGACTGGACCCAGGACTGAGCCCTGGGGAACCCCATTTATCACTGGCCTCCAGCTGGATTTAACTCCATTTACCATCACCGTCTGGGCCCGGTTGTTCAACCAGTTTTTCACCCAGGAGAGTGTGCACCTGTCCAGGCCAGAGGCCGACAGTTTCCAAAGCCGAAAGCTATGAGAAACTGTATCAAAGGCTTTACTAAAGTCCAGGAAGACCACATCCACAGCCTTCCCCTCATCCAAGAGTTTAGTCACTCGGTCATAGAAGGTGATCAGATTACTCTGGCAGGACCTGCCTTTCATGAACCCGTGTTGACTGGGCCTGATCACCTGGTTCTCTTGCATGTGCTTCTTGATAGCACTCAAGATCACCCGCTCCATGACTTTCCCTGGTACCGAGGTCAGACTGACAGGCCTGTAGTTTCCCGGATCCTCCCTGCACCCCTTCTTATAGATGGGCACGACATCAGCCAGCCTCCAGTCCAGCGGAACCTCCCCAGTCATCCAGGACTGTTGGAAGATGATGGAAAGGGGTTTGGCCAGCACATCCACCAGTTCCCTCAAAACTCTTGGGTGGACTCCATCCGGCCCCATAGACTTGTGGGCATCTAGCTGGGCAAGCAAGTCTCTAATCACCTCCTCTTGGACCTTGGGAATCTCATACTTCTCTTCCAACCCCTGGGGTTGTGCACAGAGGGAACAATTATCCTTACTGTTAAAGACTGAGGCAAAGTAGGCATTGAGCACCTCAGCCTTGTCTTCGTCCCCTGTTACTCTTGTTCCCTCTGCATCTACTAGGGACTGGAGATTCTCCCTAGCCCTCCTTTTGCTGTTGATGTATTTGTAGAAAGACTTTTTGTTGTCTTTCACATTCAGACCAGGTAAATATTCAGGAGATACTTCACAACTACCTTCCAGGTGGCATAAGAAAGATGCTATGAGGGAATTCAGTCTGTAAGGAGATAAACACTGTTATAATGAAATATTAAATAAAACATAAAAACCATACACAGATGCAAGTGAAAAAGATGCATTATATTAGGAGTCAAAATATATGGATATTATACACAGCACATTCTTAAAAGCAGCACGAAATCGAAAAATGAAAAATGCAGTCATTATAGAAGCAAAACTAAAAAGAAATTATTTGAAGTATCTGATATAAACTTAGCATGGAAGAGATTTTTTTCCATCTTGTAGCATCAATGCCCATCCTGAAGGTTTATGTAAGGAGCTGTTGAAAACACAGGATCACAGAATTGGACAGGCTGGCACCTTCTCCCTGTGCCACAGCCCAGGACAGAATGCAGGGTCAGACAGAGTACCAGCACAACCTAAGCTGGCACTGCCTTTATTTTTATAAAAGGAGGGCAGGGAAGAGTGAAGAGGACAGTGCATCTAAAACTGTACACATAAAAAGGCTCTACCCCACTGGTTTAAATGTGGATCAAGCATCACCTCAAGGACTCTGACAGTCTGGTTTTGAGAAGTAGGAAATGTCAGGTTTCATGCGGCACCTACCAGTACACTTGGGGACAATGAAAAGTTGGTAGCTGCCCAACAAAATCCCCAGCTTCCAAATGACTAGCAGTCAAAAAAAAATAACTAGTAAGTCTTGATGCCAGGTTCTGACCTCAATACTACCAGTCACTAATGAACTCTTATGCAAATCTTCTTCTGATGGAAAACAGGCAAGAATAAAAAAAATTACAAAATGAAAAGAAAATGTTTAATGCTTAACGCAGGACGTCTTGACTTAATAAGTACTTGTAATAAATTTATCTCTACCTATTTGAAACAGCACAGTAAAAGGGCAGCATTCAAAGAGAGAAACACAAGTTAATGTGGCAACATTCCATGTTGCTGGAGCCAATGTTCTACTTTAAAAAACTCCTACAGCTGTTTTCAGTCAAATTTCTAATTAATTTGCTCTGTATCATATTCTTATTGACTACAAAACATAACATGCACCCCGAGAAAGTCACAAATTAGTGTTTTCAGAGATCTGAAATATTGTATTCTTTCATCAAAAGAATAGTTTATCTGCACTTGCTGCATTATTCATGTTATGCTACAACAACATTGTTAATGTAATTTCATTATTTCTACTTCAATGAAATCAGAGAAAAGATCACTGTACTTTTTTCTTGTGATTTTTACAAGCTGGGAAGTAATCAATCATCTACAAATGAAAAGAGGGAATCCGTCCAAGTACTGTTCCTTCTACATATCAGACTTCTCTTTCAGTCTTTGTTGACGGATTTCATCATAAATTTGCTTCCTAAACTTCAACGTGTCTTCTACATCTTTGTAGGTGAGCATTTCTTCAACAGACAAGAGCTGCCAGCCACTCAGTTTAAATGATGACCTACTCTGCACAGAACGTAACATTTTTAATGACATCGTTGCTGATTCACTTAAAGAGGAACAAACAGGAAAAATCCTAGCAGTCCACAACCCGAAATGTGTGTTCCCAGTGAAGAGTTGGTCTGAAACCTTCACACCCCAGAGGTCCAAGCATTCTAGGAAGCTGACTCCAAAAAACTGGAGTAAGTGTATATCTGACAACAATTTCACACTCTTTTTCAAGTCATCTTCCACACTAAACGCCATACTTACATACTGCACTTGAGAGTTGATTTTCACACTTAATGAACTTAGAAAACAGTGTGAAGGTATGTCTACTTTCAGATTTATGCATGCTCCGCTAATAATGCTGTTCTTCCCTACTGAGACTTCAGGCCCAATTCTGGAGAATTCAACAACAGAGCCAGGTCCTACAAAACACCCAGGCTCAAGGATGCTCTGAATGACACTTACTGACTGATCCAAGCTCTCAGCTTTGCCAGGAAAGATGCTAAAAGCCACAGAATGTAAGTCAAGCTCAGTTCTCAGTTCGTTATCAGTTGTAAAATGAAACAAATACTCTTGGGTAGTTCCAATGTGGTAGAACTTGGAGTTGTTTAAGATTATAACATTAAGTGTTGTTCCTTTCAGAAGGGAGTATAGCTTCTGCCGAACTTGCACTAACCGTGACTCTTCTTTTGTGAAGTTACTTGTATTTTGTGTGTAATCTGGAGTGGCTCCAGGTCCCAAGGCCTGAAGGAAGTCACCATACGCATCTATTTCACAGCAAAGAGTGCCCATCTGCTTATAAAATGTCAGTAATTGTTTCGCAGTGCTATGATCCATGTAAAATATACTGTCTGTATACACACACTGCAAGCCCATTTCTGAGTTACTTTGGTCTCTGGAGGAGCTTGGCTGAAAACAGTTCCCTCTCATGCATACTGCACCACACCGGTGCATCATCTCAACATCAGGCTTGTGCAGGAAACGATGGCAAGATGTGTATTCAACTCCTCCTTCTCCTGAAAAAGTGGATGGATCTAAAACAAACACTCCGTGAGTGGTCCCAACAGTCAAATCCGAAGGGTGAGCTAGGGCGGTAAATCCAGGTTTATCAAACATGACAGTCTCTGTAGGACCAGTGCTGTACAGTTCTATGTCATCTGAACAAGTAACAAGAATTCCTGGCTTCATGTGACTGGGGAAATCAATGTACATGGCGAGCTTCAGCTCCAACATCTGGTAAACAGGATTCCCAAAAGGCAAAGCTGTGAAAATCTTGCCCAGGGCACTTGCATTTGGTAAACGTTGACTGTAACCACCTTGAAGAACAAGACATTTTTAATTACACAGAGACATCGTATATAAGTAAGCAAAACCTAAACCTCTTCAGCTATTTGACTGACACACAAAGGCAGAAAACATCCTCCCAGTCTGCTAACATATTAAGTACCCATCAAAAAGTGACAGATGTAAAAAAAAAATCATCAACCATACTTCTGCAAACATTTCTCAGAGCAGATTTGACCTCACATCCAAAATTTTAGCATGCCTCAAATAGCTTATATTAAAAGCATAGTTGATTTCATCACCTTTAGTTTGCTTCAGAGCTGGAATATGGACCACTTGTCTATGACTGAAGGGAAGCAAACAAATGACACTTGCTTTTCCCTTGAAAAAAAGAGAGGACACTTCCCCCATAGACCTGTTCCTGAGGAATCTGAAGTAAGAGATGAGTGAAACAAGCAGTGGGTTGGGCGTGTTTCCACCTGGTTTCTTTCTCTTCTCAAACCTGATGCACCTTTCAGAAGTGTTCTGACTGACTGAATAAGGCAGCAAGTATTCAGTCTGCCTGCAGCAAGGAGGACCCCCAGGTTCCATATGGAGAGGGTCATGCTCCTCGAATAGGAATTTCTTGATAGGAGCTCAATTCAGATCCTCTGAGTTACAAGTCTTGTTCCACCATTAGATCAAACAACTGAAGTACCAAGAAGAAATGCTTAATTGACGGTGATATCTCCCAAATATCAAATTAAATCCAAATGATCAGATCTGACACATTTAGCATTACTTTTCTGAGACTGTAGTTCACCGGTCTGAATCCCTCTCTGCCATCATGTTATTTTTAGGAAAAAAAAAAGGGGCACAACTTTACAGTGTAAAATATAAACCAGAATTTACCAGAATGAATCAAGAGCACAATAAAAGAAGTCCACTTGTCGCCATACAGTTCTTCTAAGCACCGCAGAACATGAAGTGTTGATCCACCATTTCCTAAAGAAAAAAATATTCCAGTGTCTGCTGAAAAGAGCACCAATAGCACCTGCACTGACCTGGGAGGCACACCTGGTCTGGTGCTGTGGTGGGGGAATCAGAAAGCAGGTATTAAATGCTACCTGCTGCTGTAGAAAATATATTGTCATTTATTTTTAAGAGTCCCTGTGACTTCAGAAATGAGCTTACAGAAAACATGAGCGCCAATGGAAGCGCAAGCCTCTATCAGAACTTTCCCAAACTGAGTGTGACTGAACAGTCCTCATGCTGTGGGACAAAATCACATTGAGATGATGGAGACCACCTTTGGAAGCCTTGTGCACTTGGAGGGGAGGGTATCTGGGGCAGACAGCTCTGGGGAAACAGTGTTTTCCCCTCCCAGTTATCCTCTGAACACCCTGGCACTTGAAGCATTTTGCCACTTCAACCATGAAACCCGCTCCAACAGGAACCATGATACATGAGAGCTCACTGACCATTGGAAGCGAGGGTTCAAGAATACTCCTGACATTTAGAACTTGGGATAGGAATAAATGGTTGAAGATATCCTTATGTACTCATAAAACCTAAAATGGCTAGATTCCTGAAAATCAATCCCTGCCTATTGTTCTACACTGTGGACAGACTACTGAGATCAGTTACTTTCTACAACAAAGCCAGCAGGTGTTAAGAACGACAGGATGAGATTATCGACAGTCAGATTGCTTTATTTTAGGCCTTGGTTGCCCACTGGGTAATACTTTATAGAATCACAGAATGTTTTGAGTTGAAATGGACCTTAAAGATCACCTAGTTTCAATACCCCTGCCATGGATCCACTAAATTTCATTAGATCAGGTGCTCAAAGCCTCATTCCGGCAGGCTTTGAGCACCTGCAGGAATGGCCCATCAATAACATTTACAGGCAACCTATACCAGTGCCACACCACACTCAAAAGAAAAAAATTCTCCATAACATCTAATCTAAATCTCCCCTCTTTCAGTTTAAAACTGTTACCCCTTGTCCTATGACTGCATTCCCTGATAAAGAGCCCCTCCCCAGCTTTCCTCTAAGACCCCCTTAAGTACTGGAGGGCTACTGTAAGATCTCCCTGGAACCTTCTCTTCTCTAGGCTGAACAACCTCAATTCTCTCAGTCTGTCCTCGTACGGGACGTGCTGCAGCCCTCTGATGGACTGTGTGGTCTCCTCTGGACTCACTCTAACAGACCCATGCTCTTCCTGGGCTGAGCACTCCTGAACTGGTTGCAGGGCTCCAGGTCTCAAAAGAGTGGAGTTGAGGAGGAGAATCCCCTCCCTCGACCCGCTGGCCACAATTCATAGAATCATCAGGTTGGAAAAGACCTCTTGGATCATCGAGTCCAACCATTCCTATCTGCCACTAAACCGTGTCCCTGAGCAGCTCGTCTACTTGTCTTTTAAACACCTCCAGGGATGGTGACTCCACCACCTCCCTGGGCAGCCTGTGCCAGTGCCCGGTGACCCTTTCTGTGAGGAATTCCTTCGACGCAGCCCAGGATGCGGTCGGCCCCGGTTGCAGGGGCCGGGATGCCGCGCCCGGACACCCGCTCGGGAGGGGCGGGGTCCGCACCGGACGCCGCCCGGAGAAAGCCGAGAGCGGTGCCCACCGATTTTCGGTCCCGGTGGGTCCACAAACACGAGGTACCGGGCGCCAAGCGGCAGCTCCTTCCCGCGCAGCTTCTCGGCCAGCTGCCGCCGGTAGGCGAGAGCCTGCTCCTCGTCCGCCGCCGTCACCGCCACCACGTCCCAGAACTCGCCGGGTCGGGCGGGCCTCCCTGCGGGCACAGCGGCTCCGCGTCAGCCGCGCCGGGGCCGCCCGGCCCGCGGGGCCCCGCCGCGCCCCCGCCCGCCCCCTCCACCTCGGAGCGCCGCGAACCGCGCTAGCCGCCGCCCGGTGTCCGCCCGCCGCGCCGCGCCGCCCGCCGCCGCCGCCATAGCCGCCCCAGCCCCACGCCGCCGCTATGGCCGCCCCCGACCCGGAAGCGCCGCCCCCGCCCCACGCCGCCGCTACGGCCACCCCCGACCCGGAAGCGCCGCCGCCGCCCCCGCCCCACGCCGCCGCTATGGCCGCCCCCGACCCGGAAGCGCCGCCCCCGCCCCACGCCGCCGCTATGGCCGCCCCCGACTCGGAAGCGCCGCCCCCGCCCCACGCCGCCGCTATGGCCTCCCCCGACCCGGAAGCGCCGCCCCCGCCCCACGCCGCCGCTATGGCCGCCTCCGACCCGGAAGCGCCGCGCGGGCCACGGCGGGTCTCTGCTCGCTGCCCCCAGCCTGGGCGGCGGGTCGTGCCTGCCGGTAGGCTGGGCGGGACCGTGGAGGCCGTGAGGTCGGAAAAGACCTCTAAGGTTATCAAGTCCAGCTGTAAACTCGGCACTACCAACTCCATAAATCACGTCCCTAAGCACTACAGCCACGTGGCTTTTAAATCCCTCAGAGATGGGGACTCCGCGGCTTCCCTGGTCAGCCTCTGCCAGCGCTTGACAACCCTTTCAGTGAAGAAATTTTTCATAATATCCAGTCTAAACCTCGCCGGGCACAACTTGAGGCCATTTCCTCTTGTCCTATCGCCTGTCACTTGGGAGAAGAGCCTGACCCTTGCCTTGCCACAACCCCCATTCAGGGAGCTGTAGAGAGCAATGAGGTCTTGAGTCAGCCTCCTTCAGACTGAGCAGCCTCAACTCCCTCATCTGCTCCCCATAATCCCTCTACTCCGGATCCTTCCCCAGCTCCAGACCCTTCTGTGCTCCAGCCCCTCAATGTCTTTCTTGTAGTAAGGGGCCCAAAACTGAACACAGCATTCAAGGTGCAGCCTCACCAGCACCTCGTACAAGAAAATTACCAACCTAGTTTTGCCGGCCATGCCATTTCTGATACAAGCGAGGATGCTGTTGGACTTCTTGGTCACCTGGGCACACTGCTGGCTCGTGTTCAGCCGCTGTTGAACAACACACTCAGGCAAGCAGCGTTGGTGTTTCCACCAAGCAGCTTTCCAGCCATTCTTCCCCAGTCCTCTAGCATTAGCAGGGGCTGTTGTGGCCCAAGTGCAGGACCCAACACTCAGCCTTGTTGAACCCCATCCTGCTGGCCTCAGCCCATCAATCCAGCCTGTTCATGTCCCTCTGCAGAGCCTTCCTGTCCTCAAGCAGGTCAAGACATTTGCACAACTTGGTGTCATCTGCAAACTGACTGAGGGACCATTCAGTCCTCTCACCTAGATTATGGATGAAGACATTAAATAGAACCAGTCCCAAGACAGTGCCCTGGAGAACATAACTTATGACTGGCTGCCTGCTGAATTTAACTGTGTTCACCAAAGCTCTCTGGGCCTGGCCATCCATCTAGTTTTTTACCCAGTGAAGGGCACACCCATTCAAGCCTTGAACAGCCAGTTTTTCCAGGAAAATGCTGGACATGGTGGCCTGGGCTGGATGAAAGCCTCTTATCTGCTGCTACCACAATCCCTCACATGCTTTGCTTTTCCTTTTAGTAGTACCAATTCATGAAGTTTTGGGGTCTAAAGGTGCTGCCAGTAGTATTCATTTCAGCAGGGAATGCGCAGCTTCTGCTGCTGCATCGCCAGAGCTCCACATCTGCCTGCCCATGCTCTGGCTGCCATGGCCCTTGGGTTATTAATGTATATGGGGATTTTTAAGGAAAGAAATTCCTTCCCCATTAATTTCAATCATGCCATTTATAGAAAATGCATTCATAGATATGGTCTCCAGTTTGTAAATGCTTTGGTAACTAAAAATGCAGGACTTGTGTGAGAAACTTAGATCTGAAGGGCTGGGTCTCCTGGGTTGGCAGTTGGACTCTGTGTGCATAGGAAGAGGCTGTCACTCTGAGGCTTCACTTCTACCTCTGTGACAGTTGCAGGGGGGAGCAGGATGAGCTAGAGTGCTGCTTTGGTACTCCAGTTAGAAACACAATCCTAATATCAAGGAACTAATCCACTTAAGCCTTCCTTGTCCATGCCCAAGATGTTGGCATCTGTTGAGGCACTGCCCAGCCATGGCTGCCCTGCACTCACAGTGCCCTGGGCTGGGCAGGGTTTGCTTTTGGTGAGCTGGTCCTGCAAGGGCTTGCTGCATGCTCTGATGTTGTGGATGATTATCAGATATCCACCATTGATATTCACACAACTGAAGCTTTTCCCACTGCAGTTCTTTGCCCAGGATACTGTAATTTTTGATCTATCTTTCTGAATTTAGAGTCTGCTGGGAGTTTGGATACCAAATAGAAACAGATGAAAATGGAAGGAGGGTTTGTCTTAATAGGATCTCATTATACGTAAATCTTACAATGAAAAGCAGCTGTAGAAGCACTACAGGAGCTATTGAAAAAAATATTTTAGGAAGGTAAAACAAAAATTACAGAAAATCCATAGTTTTTTCATGATTGTAAACCACTGGCAAAGAAGATTAAAGAAAAATATATGAATACTTCACTGCTGCATTACCAGTTTGAGGATTTTCTGTGATACATGTGATAACAGCCTTAATCAGAGTAATGTGCCAAGGTCTGTTTGATCCTTCTGTGTCTTCCCAACTTACTCTAAAAAGAAGCACAGTATAGTCTGCTGAAACTACGTTAACTCTTTACTTTTGCATTGGGTTGTCATTCTTCACAACAACTCTTACTGACCTCCACAAGTAAGGGTTCCTGGGTCCCAAGCCCGGCTTTAGTGATATGTGGTTTATTCACCACAGGTGAAGGCTCACCACCTCTCACAGTGTGTTTTTAATACTGTTTTTCCCTTCCTCACTTGCTCTCTAATGTAGCATTAGTGCTGAATCCTATCCATTGACTGTATCTCATGACCCCAATTAAAACTTGCATCACCCCAATTACATTAAAAAGTTCTGTAGACATTAAGCAAGGATTTTCTATTGTAAATCAGAAGAATGAGTGATTTCTAACAAAGCTGGGAACCCTAATCTGTTAACCAGCAAGTTTTCCTGTGCCCCATTCCTTATGAGCAATCTGTTTGCCAAGGGAGAATGTCTAGATTTCTGAATTGGAAGAAGGTAACTGAAGCTGGGATATCTTTTTTTTGTATTATGGTAGATTTCCTCTTATTAATTATGCTTTCCTTTATCTGTCCTTGACTCATGTGTTAAGATGTTGCATAGAATGAATACAGTTTGAGGGAAGTATCTTTTGTAACTCGATAGTGATAAAATTTCCACAAAGTGATTAAAAATACATGCTAATTTTCAAGGCATTTTAGAAACTACTAGAGGTACAGAGTAATTAGTGGTTTACTGACAGTAATACTGATTCCTTTTAACCTGCAGCAAACCTTACAAGCTCTGATTTGCACCCTAATGCTTCTGATGAAATACTGCTGCAGTTCAATAGAATTTTTGTTTTGAACTTCTCATCACTAATCAGACTTCCTAGTGTGGATTTTTTTCTGTTTGCACTCTCTAAAGTAATCTAAGCCCAGAATAATTATTGAATACAACTAGTCATGATAATAATTTATTTTAAAATTTATTTCAGTGGGAAGGGTGTTCGTAATTTTAATAGTGAGATTTTATAACCACTTAACATGATAGTTCATTCCAAGAAATAACAGATTTTTGTCAATACTGCATGGTTCTATCCCCTAGATTTTCAAGTAATGTTGAGGATTCATTAGACTCAGTGGCAGAACTAGTAAATCATCCCAGAAAATAGGTTTTGTCCAAGTGGTGAAAGCAGAGGTGTTTGCCATTTATGCTTAGTAAAAATTCCTGGAAGAGCTGCTGTGGGAGCAGAACTTTTTACACCAGAATTCAATGGAAGTATAAATTCCCATGTTTAGTTTTTTTAAGGAGACTGTGTTTAAAAACCAGCAGAGAACTGGTCTGTTGGAGTGCGCTGCTGAAAGCTGCCTCACCTCCCATGCGATCATGCCAGTCTTCCTTGTCTGTCAACATTTGGTGCAAGCAGCCGTAGGTCCAGCCCAGGTCCACAGTCCTTATCTCTGATCGGGAGGATAGGTTATTTTGCAGCTTGCTGTACTCGTTTATGCATGCTTGATTGAGTAAATAAAAAGTGAGTGCCATAGAATCGTGGTGGTAGTTAGGGAAGTACCTTCTGAGACCCTTTGGAATGCTGTGTGTCTTATCGATACGTGGTTAGCACTGTAGCATTTCTGACTTAAGTAGTTCATGCCACTGGCGTTTGTTCTGAATGGGGGCTGTATGGTGTTTCCTAAGTAGGATTATAACAAATACCTGGATATTTTTTTGGGTTGTCTGAAATTCTCCTTTTAAAGCTGAACACGCAGCCTTTTATGTGGTCTTCATATTCTGCTTTTCATAGATCTCTCAGGGATGAATCAAAGAAGAGAGCTTATTTTGAAGAAGTTAACAGAACGCTGCACTTCTGGTTTCTAGTGCAAAAATGTGATGCTGGGATGGTGACAAACTGTGATCCAAGTCTGTGTAAAAAATTCAGAAGGCTTGGTTGTAGTTCATATAAATAAGCTGTCTCTGAAGAATGTGATGTATTTGCAATGTTGTTTTTTCACGTCAAATATGCACCCTTTCAAATAATTACATTGTCAGTATGGATTCACCTGGTGTTGTGCTGGAGCTGCATGCATGTCAGGTAAATAATAATACCTTATGAAGATGTAAAAAATAAAACTTATTTGTCTTTAGACTTGTGTAATTGTATTCCCTAGGTGTAACAGGTATTTTAAATAGAGTATGGTGCCTTCATGGAGGAAGCCTTTCTGACTGAGAATATTAATTTTTTTTTTTTTGCTTAGCATAAGTGGTTACATCTTGGGCTCACAGAATTTTTGCCATTTATGATAAAAAGGCAAGACTGCCCTGCTGTTTGGTGAAAGGCTTGATACCAGGAGCTTCAGTATTTGACGTCTCCCGTCCTCTATAAATGGGTAGAAAGGATGATGATGGTAACATAGTTAGTTACTTGGGAATTCCAGATTTTTCAGCATTGAAATGGATTTGGCTTAAGAGTTGTTGTTTGGAAAAAAAATCATCTGTTCTACAAAGAAAATGATAAAACAACTTCTAACAACTATTTTGTGCATATTTTAATGACATAAATAAACAATAAGAGAAGTCTATAATACAGTTTATGTGTGGTAAGCCGGTGAAGATTTGTTCATGCTGTGAATTAGAGTGCTTCATCTGTCTCTCTGTGAATGTTTAAACCAGGAAGGCGTCTACTGCTGCCTCTATCCCCAGACTCATAGGGAAGATTTTTCTGTAGGTATTTGGTATATTTCCAGTTCTTGATTTTGACCTACTGTTGATCTACTGTTTCATCTTTCACTTCATGAAGGAAAAGCTGAGCTTTAATCTGCAGTTTCACATTTGGCCTCCTGAGCTCTGGATGTGCTGGAGACAGAACAAGTCTGAAACAAAAATGCTGCAATGATGCTGTGCTGGTTTGGACTGAAGCAGAACATTTTTCTCTGACTTTTCAGACTGATAGTTTTCACCAAAATAATGGGCCATTGGAGTGCAGAGAGGCTGCTGGTCACACCGATGAAATTTTTGACCACCAACTATCTGAGCCAATCCAGAGGTCATGTCCAGATTGATTAGCTGATTTTTTTTTTTTTTTTTGCTGCTTCCCAGGTAAACTGAGGCTATCCCAGAGTTAATGGCAATGGAAGGTAGTATTTGCTGGGAGGTGGGGCAGGGCAGGTGACCCAGCCTGGCAAACAAAGTATTTTGTGCCATACATGTCATGCTCAGGATAAATCCTTAGGGATCAGGAGGGCCAGGGCTTGCTGATGTTCAGGGAGGACCTTGCCTGTCTGGCCTTTAATCCATCCACATGTTCCTGAGTCTAGCTCCTGCCTGCTGTGGAGTAGGCAACCTGGATGAAGGCATTGAGTCCTCCCTTAGCAAGTTTGCAGATGACACCAAGCTGGGAGGAAGTGTCGATCTGCTGGAGGGTCGGGAGGCTCTGCAAAGGGACCTGAACAGGCTGGACTGCTGGGCTGAGACCAACGGCATGAGGTTTAACAAGGCCAAATGCCGGGTCCTGCACTTGGGGCACAACAACCCTAAGCAGAGGTACAAACTAGGAGAGACCTGGCTGGAAAGCTGCCAGGAGGAGAAGGACCTGGGGGTGCTGGTTGACAACTGACTGAACATGAGCCAGCAGTGTGCCCAGGTGGCCAAAAAGGCCAATGGCATCTTGGCTTGTATCAGGAACGGTGTGACCAGCAGGTCCAGGGAGGTTATTCTCCCCCTGTACTCGGCACTGGTGAGACCGCACCTCGAGTACTGTGTTCAGTTCTGGGCCCCTCACCACAAGAAGGATGTTGTGGCTCTGGAGCGAGTCCAGAGAAGGGCAACAAAGCTGGTGAAGGGGCTGGAGAACAAATCTTATGAGGAGCGGCTGGGAGAGCTGGGGTTGTTCAGCCTGGAGAAGAGGAGGCTGAGGGGAGACCTTATTACTCTCTACAACTACCTGAAGGGAGGTTGTGGAGAGGAGGGAGCTGGCCTCTTTTGCCAAGTGACAGGGGACAGGATGAGAGGGAATGGCCTCAAGCTCCACCAGGGGAGATTTAGGCTTGAGATTAGGAAAAAGTTCTTCACGGAGAGGGTGGTTAGGCATTGGAACAGTCTGCCCAGGGAGGTGGTTGAGTCACCATCCCTGGAGGTGTTTAAGGTTAAGGTAGACGAGGTGCTTAGGAGCATGATTTAGGGAATGGTGGGAATGGTTGGACTTGATGATCCAGTGGGTCTCTTCCAACCTGGTCATTCTGTGTGATTCTGAGTACAGTTTGGGACCTTCCCCATGCCTGCCCTGCAGTGCCAACGGTGATGTATGGACATCAGGGAGTTGGAATTGGCTTAGTATACTTGGATATATTTTACTATTTCCTTAATAATATTGTTACTTTCCTTTTATTATTGTTGTTTCATTAAAGCTGCTTTAGTGTCAAGTTTCCAACCCACAAGTCTCCATCTCTCATTTCCCTTTTTCCTTTCCTGTGGGGGTAAATGGGATCTAAGGCTGCCCAGTTTGGCCACTGACCTGGCCAGAGGGGGCCTGAACTGGGACACTTCCATGGGGAGTTTTTCCTTTCTTTAGATGATGCTGTATTTTCTTTGCATCTGAATAACAGCTTTTGGGGTTACTTTTTCCAGATGAGGATTTGCCTTTTGGGTGATCTTGTGAAAAGTTCCTAGTTCACGGTTGGTGCTGTAATTCAACCTTTTGGGTATTTTTGTATTTCCTCAACTCACATTACTTTCCTGAGGATTGTTGTTTGTATTCTGTCCATCAGAATTTTAACCAATGCAGGCAGAGGATCATGGCATTGTTTTTCTGCCTATTGATTCTTCCTACTTCAGTTTTTTTTCAGTGATATTTTTGGGTATTTTCATTCTGTGGATAAGTAAAAGAGATTAAAAAACATCCCATGCCCCAGTGATAGTTTTCCTAAAGTACCAAGCTTGTGAAGAGTGACAGCATTTGTATTATTCTGAAAGATCATGTTTCTCCTCTGGGAAAGTGACATTTTCACACTCCGGCTCCATAACTGAAATCAATCTCTGAGCCCTGGTGCTGTGGGTATGCAGAACAGTGTGCTGCCTTCAGGGAAAGTCCATGGAGCTGTTTATTAACCCCCATGCTATGGCGAGGATGTCATTATGGGTACCTGGAGAACCTTATGAGGTTCCTTTGTTGTCTCAGGAACTGTGTTTGAAAAAATGGAAAGGAGTTCTACTCATGCTCTTTGATGTACATTATCTAAAGTGCCTTAGCCATCATTATCAGAGGTATGTGTCTACAGTAATTAACTAAGCAACTCTTAAAAATATTTTCTTGGTGTTAGAGGGGAAAATGTATAAAAATGGAGAAATAATATCTCCGGGAATTTTCTGTTTGCTTGTTATTTCATATTCTTTTTGAGTTATGGTAAGTTTGTATCCAAGTGATCCAGAAAAGTGTAGTCTGTGATTTTTACTAACTCATGATTACTTACATGGAGGATAAACTGCCACATGGGTGGAGGATACGTGCTGCAGAAGGTTATAGGTGACCTAGACCCTCACTGGACCCTCAGAGTGGTCCTGTAAGGTGGGGCTGCTGGCAGAGGCCCACCTGGCGATGTGCTGTGGGGAGAGCTCCCCCACAAGTTCTTGCCTGGAATAGCCCTCTGAAGTATGGCCAAGCATTCACTTGGTGCTGCCTGTGGGATGAGTAGCTTGCTTCTCAGCATCCCTTCATCCCATCTAGCAGAATGTGGGGAATGGGTGGGAGGAACTGGGGAGACCCTTAAGGATGTAAGAGTGAGCAGGAAAATGATGGAAAGTGGGAGGAGAGTAGGAGCAGTACTGCATGGGAAATAAGGCTGAATGTGGGAATAAAAGCCAAGTATGGGAATGGGGCTGAACAGGGGAGAAATGGGTCTGGGTTCTTCTGCCTCCCCCCTCCACTTTCTTTTCCCTTTATCCTTGCCATGGGATGAGTAGAAGACCTTCAATAGAAAGTTATGTATCAAGGGCATATCAGCATCTACAATGGGGGATGTGGTGTCTGGGAACAGGCACAGTCAACTCCTGCTACCAGAACAAGGTCCTGCCAAGGACAACGCTCTAATTATTTTCTATGAAGATGGATTGCAGGTGCTGTCCTGACAACTCAGCCAACAGATGACCTGTGCTCATCATTATAATATCATTATAAAACTAAAACACATCTCCACGCCTAAAGGCTACCTGCCTCCTCTCTACCTCTGAGGCAAACCACTCCCATGGTCACACCTACTGGGTTTGCGCAGTGAAGTTTTGGCATGCAAAGTGAGAATTCTTTCTCCACCTATGAGCAATTAATATAGTGACCACATTCACTCAAGCTTCTCTGCCCTTAGGTGTAAGTTAAATATAAATAGGGTAAACAAAGAAAAGATTTGTGGCAGGTGGGCAGGTGTGAAGAAAAGAAAAATGCCACCAGAACTGTAGAGATCAGCCGACAGGCTGAACTCCATCTCCCCTCCCCTGGTGACTTCATCGGAGCAAGAGACTGGAGGGGAAAATGTGATCGAAACTTTTGGGATCAGCCAACAGGCTGGACCCCATACCCCCTCCCCAGATTCAATTGCAGTAAGCACTTTGTGTGTGTGCGGTAAGTATACATCTTAGCATCCAACTAATTGACATCAAGGTAATTGTTAGCGTATCTCTCTGTACTCTAACCCTATCTATGTGTTATCTTTACCTGCATCTGATTGTTATTACTCTGCATATACCTTTTCTTGTTATGTGACTGTCCGCATTTGGGTGTGATATAATAAACAGGGTTGTTCAATGTATTTTCACAAACGTTACCTTCTCTGCAGTTATTAATGAACCTTATTAAGTCCTGAGCTGTTATTCTTAATAAACTTGACTTGTTTGTGCAAGTTTCTGCAGTTTTTTATAACTGTTTAGAGGGATTAGAAGGGGAGTCTCTACTTCAAACAGCTAGGCTATATTTATTGCTTCTGCAATGTGGTTGACGGAATGTGACAGGCTGGGTGATTATCAATAACCCTTACGTGATTATTACATTACTTTTGCATATGTACCAAACTGGATGATTACCCTTGTGTCATTGCCACAGTACTGACAGGCTGGGCATCGTACCCTTGCATCACTGTCAGTTTGGAAGAATCTGGCTATCAGGCTGAGTGATGATATTTTCCAGTCTTACAATACGGCTAGGCAAAAAGGGTCAAACAGATTGATAAACTCTCCTCTTGAAGTCTCTCATGTACAGTTTCAAATTTACCAGCTCATGATATTAATGATGTTGTCCCCCTCGACACGTGACAGTACTGCAGGAGAGGCAGCAGGGAGAAAGTGGAGAGTATAGCATGGCAGCAAAAGTCAAGAAAGCAGGAGCTGGAAACACAGCTCAAGAAGCTGGAGTAGTGGCTCTGTCCCAATTAGCTGGGTGTGAAGCACACTGAGAGGGTGATTTATGATGGGTGGGTTATGAAAGGAGGAAAATGATGCCTTGCTTTTAGGTTTTACTGGGAGATGATGCATATGCTGATGTGGTTTCGGGGGGAGGAGAGGGGCTGAGTTCTCGCCAGCTGTATCTAGTGCGTGATGCCAAATACTCTGGATTGGTGCAAGGAGCATTGCTATACACTAGTAATTAAGGGGTGTTAACCTGGACCACAGGATGAAGTATGGCTATTGCCTCACAGACACTGCTCACACATCTTTCTGCAAATAGGACGCAAAGCACACTATCTGATTTATCCCAGTGCAACAGCCAAACTGTCTTTGTTACAAAGCAAAAAGACCTGCAGTGCTTTCTATCCAAGTCTCCTGTTGCCATTCCAGGAGAGAAGGGAGAGGGTGCTGATGCTCAGATCACTTCCAGACAGAGACAAGTAGCTGTCATTCCTAAACACAGCTGTGCTTTTACCTGAATAGTTGTTCAAAGCAGGAGCCTTTAACATTTGTGTTCTTCATGCTTATGCATTTTACAGGTTTCTATTGCCGTATTTCATATTACCATAAAAACCTTGGAGGCTCCATAATGCCTTGAAAGCTGTTTCATTATTATGCTAATATGAAGTCCTTTGCAGGTAATGTTTTGTCAATCTATTTCAAGTACTGTACATCACATTCTAAAAATTACATACTTATTCTTTATACTTACTGAATATTAACTGTGATGAGCAAGGGTTTCCTTGAAATGGGAAGATCTTTACTTGATTGAAGATCTTTACTTAATTGAACTCTTCCTTTTGTACTAGACTAGAGTCAAAACTTTCAGGACAAAAGAAGTGCTAATTTTTCTCATTTCTGATACAGTAAAATCAGGTTCTACATTTAAGCAGGAATACCTAGGCAAAATTATTTTTGAATGACTGATGGTCTTTCAATAACAAAACCAGATATAAATTAAATCAAAGATGAACTTGGTACCATGTCTTTTTCATGTACGAGTGTCAACTGCATGGGAGTAGGAGTAAGGAAATGAATTAAAATGGTAATTCTAGAATTTAACTTATTTTCATATGCTAAACATACAATCATGAAATACTTGGAAATCCACATTTCACATTTTTTGTGTTAAACACCAATCTTAGGCAGAATGACCTGCACTGGGTTACGTGGAATGAGGTCTTGTAATGGATTTCGGTGAGAGGATCCACTCTGTGCATGTGGTGAGCCCTGAAAAGGGGCTTAAGTTGAGCTTTGGGTTTTCATGACAGTGAGATCGAGTAAATCTGGGAGCAGAGAGCAAGAAGATTTCCTGTCACTGCCTGATGATGGAGCTTCAGTGCGGTGGGAAAAATGGCTCCCATTCCTGGTCCATCATAGATGACCTCTTGTTACTAAAGCCATTGGTTCCTGAGCTGTATCTGTATGACACTGGTGATGTCTAATGATGTTCCAGTGAGAAGAAATACATAGTTCAATATACCTAAGTAGGATTGTTGGTTGTAAATAGGTCAGGAGAGGGAAGACTCAGTCACATTTACCACATTGCCCAAAGGATCTGAGAAAACACTTGTGTTTGTGTTGGCTCTGCATATATAGTGTACTTGAAAAATATATAGTGTACTTATAGAGTGTACTTGAAAAATTCCTTCATTATTCACCCACCTTGCTGAAATCTGTTAAATAAACTTTGAGGAGTTAAATATGGATTTTCTTAAATTTTCTAAAATTTCAGACTGGTATTTCATTAACATTAAATAAAGATTTCAGTATGCTGGCTCACTTGATTTCAGCTGCAACAGAAGAATCAACTCTGATTTATTCCAGTTTTGAGTAGTATTTCCTCTTAATATATTGTGAAATAGTCTCAAAAGTGTTTTTTAAGTGGTAGAATTCCTTTGCCTGAGCTCCCAATGCAGAGACATTATATCAGAGATGAAGATAAACAAATTAACAGTCAAAGCACACCTCCAGTGTGTGATAGGAAAAACTGTATGTACCACATCATTAAACCAGAACAAAACACTAAGAGTGGAAAGCATCCATCTGGGAAACGAGTAAGTCAGATGTTCAAAAACATTTTTTTTCTAAGAAAAATTAACTTGGTAAACAGAAGAAAGAACTGTTCCAAGATTTGTGGGAAAGTCTGATAAAAACAGAGACTACATACAGGAAATATTCACAGATTCATGAAATGGCTGAGGTTGGCCCTGGGAGTCATCTGATCCAACCCCCATGCTCAAGCAGGGCCACCCAGATCTGGGGTCCCAGGACTGTGTCCAGGTGGATTATAACTATCTCTGAGGATGGAGGCTGCACTACCTCCCTGCTGGTACTTGGTCATCCTTACACTGAAAAAGGGTTTCCTGATGCCTAGAGGGACCCTCCTGCATGTCCATGTGTACCTGTGGCCTCTGGTTCCGGCACTGACCACCACTGGAAGAGTCTGGCTCTGTCCTCTCTGCACCTTCCCTGTAGTTGTTTATAGACAGGGATAAGATCCTCTGGACCCTGCTCTGCTCCAGGCTGAGTAGACCCAGCAATCCCATCCTCTTCTCATGGATGAGATGCTTCAGCGTCTTGGTGGCCCTTGCAGGACTCTCCCCAGTATACCCACATCTCTCTTATACATGGAAGCTGGACCCAGCACTGCAGGGGTTGCCCCACCAGTGCTGGAGAGAGGGGATTGACCACCTGCCTCAACCTGTTGGCAATGCCCCTCTTGATGCATCCCAGGGCATGACTGTCTTATAGTTATGTAGACATATTACATATATACCAGCAAGAGATGGATCTCTAAGTTTAAATACTTTTTTTTTTATGAGTGTGAAATCTGAACCACGATAAGATAACTTGCCTTTAAATTTCTTGGTGTGTGATAGTGCATTCCTGAAGTACTGACAGGGAACTGGAGGCGAAGAGGAGCTGGAAGGGAGGGGGTACTGCAGGGAGGTACCCTTGGGGTAATTTTTATTGTACTGTAACTGCAGTATGATCCCATTACTACTGCAACAGCAACAGAGGTATGTATGATGTACTTTATGTAATAACCTGTTGTAGCCCTCCCTAGGTTAAATCTGCACAGGTGTAGAACCATAGAATGGTTTGAGTTGGAAGGGACATTCAAGATCATCTAATTCCAACCCCTCTGCCATGGGCAGGGACACCTCCCACTAGATCAGGCTGCTCAAGGACCCATCCAGCCTAGCCTTAAGCACTTCCAGGGATGGGGCAGCCGCAACTTCCCTGGGCAATCTGCTCCACCTTCATTGTCAAGAATTTCCTACTAATGTCTATTATAAATCTTCTCCCCTCCAATTTATAGCCATTCCCCATCGTCCTATCATTATATGCCTTTATAAAAAGACCCTCCCCAGCTTTCTTGTAGCCCCCTCAGAGCCTTCTCTTCTCCAGGCTGAACAACCCAAACTCTCTGAGCCTGTCTTCATAGCAGAGGTGCTCCAGCCCTCTGATCATCTTAGTAGCCCTTCTCTGGACCCGTTCCAACAGTTCCATATCCTTCTTACTCTGAGGATTTCAGAACTGGACACAGTACTCCAGGTGGGGTCTCGTAAGACCAGAGTCACCTCCCTTGCTGGACATGCTTCTTTTGATGCAGCCCAAGATATGATTGGCCTTCTGGGCTGCAAGCGTGCATTGCTGGCTCATGTTGAGCTTCTCATCAATGAGCACTCTGAAGTCCTTCTCTGCAGGGCAGCTTTCAGTCACAGCATCCCCCATCCTGTACTGAGACTGTGGATTGCCCTGACCCAGGTGATAGACTTTGCACTTGGCCTTGTTGAATCTCATGAGGTTCACACAGGCCCACTTCTCCAGCTTGTCCAGATTCTTCTGGATGGCATCCTGTCTTTCCAGTGTGGCAACTGCACCACTCAGCTTGGTGTCATTTGCAAACTTTCTGAGAGCACACTCGATCTCTCTATCTATATCATTGATGAAGATATTAAACAGTACCGGCCCCAGTACAGACCCCTAAGGGATACCACTTGTTACAGATCTCTATCTGGACATTGAGCCATTGACCACTACTCTCTGAATACAACCACTCAACCAATTCCTTATCTTTATCTCTCCAATTTAGAGGGAAGGGTGTTGTTGGGGACCATGTCAAAGGCTTTACAGAAGTCCAGATAGATCACATCCATTGGTTTTCTGATGTCCACTCATGTGGTTACTCCATCATAGAAAGCCACTAGGTTGGTCAGACAGGAGATGCCCTTGGTGAAGCCATGCTGGCTGTCTTGAATCACCTCCCTATTCTCCACGTTTGTATGCATAGCTTCTAGGAGGATCTGTTCCATGATCTTCCAATGCACAGAAGTAAGGCTGATGGGTCTATAGTTCCCAGGGTCAGCTTTGCTGTATTGGTTGTCCGCAGGGTGTAGCACTTTGCTTTATTGGTTGTTATTCTGTGAGCTCCCTGCCACTGAGCACAAGGTGCATGTTTGGATGCACCATCTTTTATGATGCTTAAATAAGAACTGCTGTGCTATCTCCTAGAGAGCATTAGAAAATCCACTCTTATGAGCAGAAGGAAAAGTTTACTTCCTTTTAAGATACAGCTTTTCTGATTTTCTGCCTTTCCAACACATATTTTCCCTTTACTGTTTCAAGGTAGGATGGTATTTTCCTACTCTTCTCAGTTAAAGATAATTTTCACCTCAGAGAACAGAATTAGGATTTTTTCCTTTTTAAGTTTAAAAATAAAATATTGTATCATGTAGGCAATATGGAAGAAAAAGGAGGTGAGAAAGATAAAGGAAAGTTCAGAGCAAGAGAGTTAGTAGAATGGTTGGATTTGGTCCTTTCTCCTTTCTGTGGGTCCTTTATCTATCACATCACTCTGTTCCTTCTTAAAATGGGCTTCTAATCTACAATTTTAATGTCATAATGGCTTTTATGTAAAAGATTCGTACCATAATGGGGAAAGCAATTATGATTAATTTTGAAGTAGCAGTCCAGATTATTTGAACCTGAAAAGCAAGCTTTTCTAAAGAGTTGCATTGGGCTGTCATTTCTAGGAACTGAGTGTTCCATGATAGACACAATAAAGGAACCACTTATGTGGTCTCTGAAGTTTGTTTTTTTTCCTTGTCATGTCTTTCTAGAGAAAGTATTTTAATTGCTTTCCGCTGCTCCAAGAGGAGTAGAAAAATCCACAGAGTATTTCTTCCAAATCTTTGATAACTTATGAAATATCTGACCTTAATATAAGAAGGATTTTATTCAAACTTGACTCTTTCTTTCCCTAGATTCATTTCACATGTTTTAACAAGTATATTATGAAGTATGAGAGGAGTCTCTTGTGTTTGGCTTTGGAAACAGGAGCTGAAAACCTTGGTAGGGATGGGCTGTGGTAGGGATTATTTTGTTCTGTTCTCGTAAAGGTCTGGATGAGTTGGGAGTGGGTGTGGTGGTTGCCTGGAAGTGTACTGGGCTGAGGTTGGGTGCTGCTGCTGCTGCTGTCCTGGGGGCCAGGGACTGGCACAAGGGCTCTGAGGTCTGCTTGTTCTCTCCTGTGCTTTCAACCTCCCCCTCTCCTGGCATGGGGAAATTGCTGTTTGACTTGGAAAAAAGCATGAGGCCTCAAGGGAATGGCAGAAATGTAGTGAGAAGAAGGATTTGTTGATGGGGGTGATGGAGGAAAGGGCTACAGCACAGCTGAGCATCAGGGAGAGGGTCCCTTAGCTCCTTGTCTTGTCCATGACTTGGCATGAAAACTACTGTCTACCTTCCTAGTGACATTCCAGGGAATGCAGCAAGGGCTGGGACCCTTGGTCTCCACGTGCAGTTAGGTGAGTGGCTGCAAAATGTTCTGATTTTGCTGAAACAGACCTTGCATTTGTCATGCTGTCTGGGCTGAGAATCATTATCCCCAGAAATGTCCCTGTGTCTGGCATGTCCTGCCCTGTGCTATACAGCCTACACCTTCCCCGCGGTTCACTCGTGTCCCTGCACACCGCTGTCACAGTGGCTGTGTCCCGGTGAGGTGGCTGGAGGGGTGGACACTACTTGGTGCTGCTACATCCCCAGCCTGCCTGCAGGGTAGGGTGGCACAGTGTCTGGCTCCTCCAGCTGTGACATAGCCTTACACTCCTGAGGTAGACTAGGATGTGTCCTGTGGAGCTTTTCTAATGTGGGATAGAAAGAAATTTTGCTTGGGAGCTGATTGTACTTATTGTTTCTGAGTATTATGGCTTTCAGTATTCTTTTATGTTCTGTTAATGGAAAGGAAAACATTTGGATACAAATATGACAATTATTTTGATGCTTAGAAAACATATAGCCATAGTTACACAAATTTTGAGATGATGATGATGATTACTCTTTCAGTTGAAAAAAAAAAGACTTTCTAATTGCGTTTATTTCTTCTTAATACCCATCCTCATATTCATGCTTGATGTGTGTCATATCATCCATCATTTTCCAGGGTAATAGAACACTGTCATTAGATATTAGGGTGGTGCCTGGATATATCCTGCAAATTCCAGTTAGTAAAACTGTGCTAATGAGAATGTGTAAAGCAGTTAGGGAGTTTACTACAACGGTTCTGAAGTATTAATATTAGCTAGTCCTTCACTGGGTGGTCATCTTGAGCTTGATCCTTTTGCAGCCCAATTTCTGACAGCTGCCTTCTCCCAAGTCTGAGGGGCTCATCATCTCTGCTGGTGGCTCCAAAGGATGAGAGGTTTGGGTCAGGGTTTCCCCATCTGCAATATTGCATCTCTGTTCCATGAAGCACATTGGTTTTGCCTGGTGTCCCTCAATAAGTGACAGCGCACAAAGCCCATTCCTCGCTGGGACTGCTCCTTGACCAGCTGTGTACAGGCAGGCGCGCAGCTTCCAGCAAAGGCTTCTGAAACTGTAGCAGCTTGGCCACTCCAGAAAATAGCATCCCACCACTGGACAAAATTTGAACTTGCCCTAACAATTCCACCTCTCCAATCTGCATAGCATAGAAGAAGTAGATGAAATTTAGACTAAAGATGTGGAAGATGGGATTTTCTCATGTATTGTCAATTTGCTCTTGGTGTGAGCTTGGTACGATCGGTAAGAAATCTGGTTTCCTTCTCTGACCACAACAACCTCCTAGCAGGGATTCTTGTGCTGGGAGTGGAAAGACTGACCCTTTTTAATCTAGCATTGATTAATTTTTCACAGTCCCTCCAAACTGTATCAGTGGAAAGCACAAAAAATCAGGTAGAAGAAGGATGTTTTGTAACTTTTGGAGCACTGCGTTTTCTTTGTATTACTTTTGTTACAGCACACAAGGAGAACCTGGGTTTTATAGGAGTCTGAGATGCAGAATGCTTGTTTTATAAACAAAACCCCCATCAAAAATAAAATAGTGAAAATTTTCATCATAAATAAAGTAAAATAGACGCTATTTTAGTCTGGTTTATATTGGGATTATGAAAACAGGAAGATTGGATTTAAAGTATGAATATAGTAGATGGAATATATGTTTTCACATAAATCTGCTGCATAATTTCAAGGGAAATACTGGAAAAGCTATTGTACCAGGAGAGAAGGAATATATTTCAAATGGAGACATGGTGAAACATCATTTGTTTTATTATCTTCGATTCATATGCAATTTTATGCAGTGTATTTTGCATTGTCAGAAGATGTCTTAAAAAAATCTATTTAAAAAAAGCAGCTAGTAGGAAGTTGAGAAACTTTCGGGAAATTATTCATTTTTACTTATATTTTTATAGAGTTTGGGGTCTAGAAATTGTTTCTTGAAAGGCCTGGTTTGTCTTCAATGGCTATAGCTCTGGACTTACACTTGGCATGCACAATGAGCACTTGGGCTGTCTCGAGGGAAGGACCTAGCCAGCTTTTTACTTTGAGCCATGATGTAGCCTCATCTGCATGTTTGAATGGGTAGAATATGAGAGATGGTGTTATAATATATAAAGCCTGTCTGAGTAATTATTCAAAGGACTATGATATTTAATTCAACACAGCAAGACTGTAACTTTAAACAATAAATTTGTTGTCAGGAGAGAGTACATTCTAATATAACCTGAGATTTTTTGTAACTGTACACATTTACATTCCAAAGACTGGAATATTTTTTTTATAATATCTTGCTTAGGTTAGACACAAGCACTTTATTCTATTTATTTGTTGCACGGTGCATTGTTAAATTGAATGCTGAATTGAAGTTAGTGATACAAAACTTTTAGTGATTCCTACTGTAAGCCATTTTGGGTGAAGTTTCCAAATGAATCATGAATCATGAATCATGCATCAAGTGTGTCACTGTGTATTTTGGAATATATCTCACTTCAGTTAGAGTAAGATCTTGAACAAGAAAGGTTAATTTTTTTAAATGAATTGTGAAAGTAGTTTGTCCAATGATCTCTCTAAAACTAGTCTTTCAGGGTAGAATTAATAATATTTTAGCAATATATAATTTGATTAGAATAGACTATCGAAAAGAGAGATCATATATTTTGTAACAGTAAGATGTTAGGCAAATGTTAGATATTTTACAGGAGTGTCACGTGTCTGAAACTTCTTTGCTGTGCTTTGGTAGCAGTTGAAGGTAATATCTATAATTTGTTGGAGAAAAAGCAATTGAAATACTCAGCACAAGATAAATGATCTTTTTAGCTGGAATACGGAGTCCATAATTACAGTATGAACAGATTAAGAAAAATAAGATTCAATCGTATCTCCTGTTCAGTGTTTACAGAATTTCTTGGTATTTATTTAATATTTAAGTAGCCCATCTCCAAGAGTGTTTTCATTGTTTGATGTGGTTGAGCAGTTCTCTGGCGCCCTTCATCATTCATCTGGATTAGTTTTATAGGCTTACAATAGTTTAATATTCTGCCTTTTTTTCTGCTGAGTATTTTCACGCAGCCATTTTGTTAGACTACTAATGAGTCCCACGAGGCAATGTGTTTAAATTAAACACACATTAATACCTGTTATAAATGAAAAAAACCCCACAAAATAAAAAAAAGTCTCCCTGTATCTAAATATGAAGCTGAGCTATGCTGTTAGTTAATAGATTAAGAATAGGGCTGTTTCCCCTGTTTCTTTGCTGTTAGGAACTTGCCAGGAGGTGATGTGGTTGATCTGATGAGACACGGGAAGTCGAACTTGAGCCAGGGGTCATGCAGGTCCAGTAGCTTCAGGTGCTCACAGAGGTGTTTGTACATCCAGCTGCAAGCTGGCCATGCAGTCGGGCCCCAGAACAGCACGGTTGCTGCAGCTTCACCAGTGCCTGTCCAGCCCTGGCATGGCTCTGCCAGCAGCGGGGGGCTGTAAGGCTGTAACAGGTGCATCGACACCAGCCCATCTGGCATGTCCCTGAGTCAAGACGGTAGTGACATGAAGATGCTGCAAGGGCCCCTGTCACTGTGTATCTGACTGCAGCTGATGTTTTGCTCTGGATGTGCTGTTTTCATCCTGCGAGCCCTCTCTCTGCCTCAGAGGGGGGTCAGGATCTGAGTGAGCTGGCAGTGAGAGTGTGAGTGCCTGTCAGCTTACACATCTCCTCAGACAGGAGTATCCTTTGGTGGCTGGCTGTGGGAAAAGTTTTGACCTATGAGACTTCACCCAAGTGCTGCTTGGCCAATGGGGACCTTGGAGCAGTGCAGGTCAGTCAGGTGGTGAGAAGAACAGAGGGTTATACAAGGACTGCCCATAATGTGTTTTCAGTTCTGCTTCTTGTCTTCCTCAGTGATAACTTCCCCTTGCTGTGCTGCTCATGCCACGCTGGTGCCCGCTCCACTGCAGACACCACCTTCACAGCTCATCAACAGAAACTAAACAGCTGGGTTCACCTGAAATGCCCTATTTTACCTGCCCACCAGGCACTGTGGGAGGGCCAGGAGTTCTTACTTAAGTTTCAGCCATCTCTGGAACAGTGATGGTGCAATTCCTGCAGCGCACAGCCACCTCCCAGGAGAATTTGGAGGGGCAGAGATGCAGCTGGGTGATCACTTCTCTTCCCTCCTTATTTATGACTTCACAAGATGACTTGCTACCCATGCGAGCTTGGAAATAAAACAAAATCTCTCTGAATAGCTTTGTTGGGGAATATGAAGTTGCTTACAACTTCATGAAGGACAGGCTAAGTTAATATTGAGTAAAAATTGATAGTTGTAACCTTAAGTCAGTTTTTTAATCCTATGGTTTGTTAGTGTAAGCCTGTGCATCCTGCATCTGGCTACCTTGGCACTTCAGGTCTTGTCTTTAGTTCTGATCTCCTGGTGGGGATGAAGCATTGGATGCTGATGCCTCACTGAGTGAGAGATGGTGATGGCAGCAGTGCCCATCAGCCACGAGCAGCTTCTTGGCTGCTGCCTGTACCATGGGAGCATTTGCTCCCCTGGGGAGAGGAGGTTTGGACAGCAATGCAGGCACCCACAGACACGTCCACAGGACTCAGGGTCCGATTTATTGCTGTTCTGCTGGCACCGAAGTGTTGCCCCAAGAAAGGACAGGCTGTCACTTCAATGTATTTGGCTAAGAACCACTGTTAAGTGGCACCAGTGCTGCCTGTACTTTTTAGGAGGAACAGGGCCCTGAGTGCTGAGTTCTGGTGGGGAGGGGAGGAGGTGACTATGTTGCCTTCTTCTCTGCATCAGATCCACTGGCTCCTTTAGGGCAGGAGGCTCATGCAAGATTTATGCAAGATGTGCATTGTCATCCACAGGCCTAGCAAAGGGACTGGGAAGTATAACTTGCTAAGGACAGACCTCTAGAGAACCCTCCATATTTGGGGGAAATTAAACACTGTACCTTCCTAGTTGATAGCTACTTGCTTGTGGCAGTTTGCTTGGTCTTATTTTTCCTTGATCTGTTCAGACAACACTTTGTTTTCATTATCTCAGTAAATCAAGTTACCTGGTAATGATATTTTAAAGCTAACTCATGCCTAGTTTGTCCTAGCTGTCCAATGATCCAAAGATAATTTCCTTTTTAAAGAGTGTTAGGCCTAGTGTTTGCCAAGACTCTGCTTTCATTAGCTTTCATTCCTGCTCTGCCTGTTGCTCTTAGGATTTATTCCTAAATGCTTGCTTCGAAATTCCCTTGTGACTAGTCTAATCTCTCTGTATGTTGAGCTAAACTTGACAGTGTTTTCCCTCTGCTTGCCCCACAGCTGAAGCTCTCTTGGCATTTTTCCCGCCAGGCATTGCGATTACTTTGCAATTAATCACGATTTTTACTAGTCTCTGGGATGCCCTTTCTACTGTCATTTTGGGATTTATACTTAATGTTCCTGCTTGCTGTCAAAATGTGTTTTTCACTGATAGTTTTACCTAAACTACTTCTATAATGATATAGCTGTGTACTCCAGTGAGTGACTTCTACTTCCCTTTGTTCTTTTCCATATTTGTACCTCATCTTTATTGTTTCCTTCCCAGATTTATTTCAAAGAGGTTATTCTATTTCTTCCCCAGTGCTGTCCTTTAACAGACGTATTGCTTTTGCATGGGAATCTGTTGACAGATCTTATGTCTGTAAGCACATTTTACTAACATAATACCTTGTGCTTTTAGAAATTATGTTCACTTCAAGACCTTTGTCTTTCCTGTCTTCTGTATGTTCTCTGCTTCTAGTTAAAGATTTCGCCTCTCCTTTATCCAGCATCAAAAAAAGCAGCATTATTTTAACAGGAATGATGAGGTGGGTGCTCCAAGTGAGGGCATCATTCAGCACGGCAGGGCAGCTGAGGTGAAGCAGGCTGTCCCCGGGGTGTACCTGAAGTACCGCACCAGCTATCTCAAAGGTCATGGGAGTTCTCGTAGCTGACAGTGTGGCTGTGTGAGGACTGTCATGTACATCAGCTCTCACTGCTCCTCTTTGGTGTCCTGTCCTATTGGCAGCGACATTGTATTCTAACTGGGGCAAAAAAATAAGGCCAACAAAAAAATGGTTTGAACAACTGTTCTTCATTGGTTCATTAATATAGTAATAACTGGAATTGTGGAGTAATAGCATAAGTCCCTTGAGACACCAGTAAGGGCTTGAGAAACCGTAATTTGGGAATGCAGTTTAGGGTGTTGGAGGTTTCACTTTGAAAAGACAAGGGGTGATTGGGACATGCCCTACCTAAACCTGCGGAAACAGTCATTGTTTGTTTTCCCCTGAACTGTAAGCAGCAGACTTGGCAGAGTCTGCCTGAATGTGTTGTGTGCTCTGCAGCTGAATTTGCCCTGTTGTGAAGTCCTTCTGGATGGAGCTGGAGCTGTGTCTGAGGGCTGACTCCGGCTCCCTGGGTGAAGGGGGCTTGCTGCCCTTGGTGTGGGCACACTGCTGGCTCCCGGGGCACACCGGCACCCACCAAAGAGGAAGAAGAACTGGATGTGGGAGGGCATGATTGCATCCTTGAAGAGCTGGTGAGAATCACAGACTAGTGTGGGTTGGAAGGGACTTTAAAGATCATCTAGTTCCAACACCCCTTCCATGGGCAGGGTCATTCCACTAGATCAGGCTGCCCATGGTCCATCCAACCTGACCTCGAACACCTCTAGGTTGAGAAGCATCAGCCTGCACAGAGAAGAGATTCCATTGTCATTAATACTTGTTGCCTAGCAGGGCTTTGAAACTGTTCTCCCTTTTTCTTCTCAGGCTTTAAGGAGTGTGGCCAGGCTGTAATGTAGAATCCCATCTAACCCTGTACTTAGTAAAAGCTCAGAGAGAAAAATCTGATTTGCCTATTTTTCCTCAATACCAACAAGTGAAAACTTTCAGGAGGCACAGTGAGAAAGAGACCCTGCAGGGAGCTTTACTCTTGATATGATGCCAACAAGCCACTGAGATGTTTTAGCTAAGTTTTTTGTCTACTGTTTTAGCTTACTTTTCATTGTTTAAATCTGGTCTTTCTATATATGCTTTATGTTAAGCCACAGAGTTGTTCAGAGCAACTGTAAGGAAGTAAAGTTGATCCCCTCTCAACGTTTTTTGGGAAAAAAATTAATTTTTGCTTGATTAAGTTACACTTCCCAGTAGATGGCAGCATGTATTCAGTCTTTATTTTTTAAAAAAGGTAAAATCTTTAGAAAATGTGAAAGAAAGGCTCACAGAAGTCCAAAAAATGCTGTTTACAAGTATCTATTTTTTATATAACCACCGAATATTTGATTACTATTGGATCTAATGTTAATAAATCCTTTTAGAAATTGCTGTTGAGAATTGCACTGTGGGTACTCCAAAGGGGAAATTCAGTGAAGTAGGCAGTTGGTGCAAGAGTCTCTTTTTCTCACCATAGGGTCTGACCCTGTTTTTTGTGCCTGAAACACAACTGAGCCAGACAGGGGTATGGGGCTGTTTGTTCACCTATGAAAATGAAGGCTGAGGACCATGCTTTACAAGTTGGGGTGCAGTGAGGGTTTGGTTCAAGTTCCCTAAAATCAAACCCACCCTGAGAAATGGTGTTTGGCTTTGTTTAGTATGGCTCGTGTTGGAGTGCTATTTAAATCCACCTGGGGATCCACTTTGGGGGCTGCTGTCCCAAGGCCAGCCTGCTCTCAGGAGCTGCTGTGGCTCAGCTGAGGGCTCACCTTCGCCCTGACCTGCAGGGGCTCTGGGCAAGGCTGGATTTCAGCATTGCTGCAGACTCGTAACACACAGAGCCCTAGCCTTTATCTTCATACTAGTATGAAAATGAAGGGTTTTTAACAACATCTTGTGCGGTTTTCATTCTCTTGATATAGTTCCTGAAAAGTGATGCTGATGCTGGAAAATGTGAATGATTATTTTGTACTGTTGTTGGCAATTGTTTCAATATTCTTATTTTCTGTTTATTGCCATCACTTTCCTTTTCCCTTTTCAATATTCTATTTCTTTAATACATGGCTTTTGTTGCTGTTACACTTATTTATTATAAATACTGCTACTGGTTACACTAATGTCTCTTGGATACTTTTTCCTTCAAAGATAGGGAAGGAAAGATGGAAAGAAAAGAGTTTTTCTGCTGCTTTTGGGGTCGGTCAACACTGCCTGCAGAATAGGTGGAATGGAAGCTTCTTTTATGAGAGGCTCCTTTAAAGAAACACACTTCATACTTCTACCTGTCTGTGACTCTGACTTTTGAGGATGCAGAAAAGTTACCTAGATACCAAGATGTGTGCTTGATTTTATATAAGCCTGTGCTGACATAGGAGGCCACTTGTATGGGACCAGGCAGGAGTGTGCAAACTGATGCTACACCTGCTGGCTGTCCAGCGTGTTGTTGTGGTGGACTCTGCCGCTGGCCTTACTGACAAAGGCATGGCTCTTGGACCAAGGTTACTTACTTTATCTGTCAAAATCCCATGTGTTTAAGTTCATCCCTGCCTTCCCAACTGTCCCAACACAAGTACAGCCTGAGGTTGTCTTGCCAGGGCAATGGAAGGTAAATGGGTGCAGCACCCATCTTGTCAAGCAGTGCTTTTATGTAAAGCCATATGGGATGCAACCGCTAGAGAAACCACTGCGTTCTCATGCCTGTACCTGTTGCTCCAAAGCACTTTGCCTTCTGGGACCCTGGAGATGTGCTTGCAGGACATGTGAGATTCCTCAGATTTTGAGGGGATGGACAAACAAAGCAGGGATGAAAGTTTGTGTTGTCAGGCTGTGGTGATTGGGGTTGATATACTGTTACTGGTTAATACCTGGCCTGCAGAGTCAGAGGCAGCTCGTGTCTCTATTGTTTGTTTTTATCTTATAGTTTTTGGCAGATACCCAGAGAACTAGATGAGTGCCTTTTTTTGTTTCCTCCTGTTAAAACCCCCTCCCTCTCAACAACCCTATGCTATGTACTGCTGAGTATATAAACATAAAACCAGACTCTGACACAGAGCGGTGCTCAGTTTCTGCAGGAATGTTCCATACTTCTGGTGTGAACCAGGGAAACACTGTCACCCCCTGCTGAGGAGTGGGGAGTGGAACCTTAGCACCTCCTGGCTTTTCTACAAGCAATAAAGGGGTTTTCCTTTCAAGGTGACTGGGCTGTGCCTGCAGTGCAGGGGTCAGAGTAACTTCCCAAATCTCCCGCAGAACCAGGGAGTTGATGTTTGAGTCCAGTTTATTATCCACAGCCATTTCCTCTGTGTGTTTATTATTGAATTGGAGAACAACTGGCAGACACAAATGATGAACTCTAGACACAAGTGAGGGGTTTTAGGTGATCTAACTAGCATTTCTGTGTTCAGTTTCCAAGAACTCACTAAAATATTGGAATTCTGTGAGCAACACAGCCTGGATTAATCTCAGCATTTCTATGACAGTCCTCAAAGATCTGCAAGTTTTCACTAGCACTTAGACTAGTAAATATCTACATTGTTGGGGTTTTTATGAAAGAGCTGAGGTGTTTACCCTAGCTGTGGTTCTATAGACTTTTGGCTCTTGTAAATTAAGCAGAGGGAGAATTCTGGTTGCCTTTCTTTTTTTTCTTTTTTTTTTTTATTTTTTTTTTTTTTAAGTCTACTTGTTAAATTCAAGACTACTAAAGCTGGACCTTCAAACCAAGAGGACTGATGGGAGTGGCAGTGACCTGTGCCATTTAGTCACCCATTCCTTCAAGCATATGTGGAATGTGGGTACCAGAGGTGCTACCAAAGACCAGCCAATGAAAGTAACTTTTCTCATCTTCATCCATCCTTGGCTACAGCTTGGGGCAGGAGGGTTGCCTGCTGGCTAGGGGGCTTTCAGAAGTCTCATGTGCATATGAAGCATGCCAATGCACGCCTAAACAAATATGTACTATAGGATATGTACATACATGTCTATAGTTATGTATACCTACACATGCACACACACTCACTGCCTTCCTCCCTTGTTTGAGGCTTTCCTGATGGGATCCTGTTGTCGTTCTAGTTGGAAGGAGCACCAATCATCACAGTGTGTTCTTCCCACTTGCCTCTGTATGATCACAACAAAATGAGTCATCCATTAGAGTGCTAAAAACCCTGCGTTGGATGATTCAATGTGCCCACAGACAGTGCAAGTATGCAGGATGCATAATCTGGCTCCTAGTAAGCCATGCCATCTTTCATTGCTGTTGACAACAGGGAGTGGCATGGAGCAATCCTCTTGAGGCAGGTGGAGTGCTAGGTGATGTTCTTGCTCTTCTCCATCTCTATTTTCCCCCAAGAGTCTCTTTGTAAAACTGTATTTTACATACGTGTCTGGAAGGAACATCGCCCTCATACTCTCAGGACTCCCACTGGCTGCTGGAATCGGTTTGTAGCCTTTGGGCTTCTTCAGACCATGGAGCCAGCATGCAGTGTACTGTACGTGACAGATAAGCCAGGTTCTTGCTGAACTCTTCTTGAGCAATTTCTCTAATGTATTAAGCATAAACAATCTTTCTTTCAGAGCCAGGCATGCATGTCTCATTCTAATTATTTTTTCCCCTCTAACCCAGTTTTGTTCAAGTTGTTGCCACAAGCAGTGGTGATAATGGTCTCTTTCCATGGTTACTGTAGAGAGGATATCTGCTCTAATTATTAGTTAAATTGAGTTTTTCCTCATTGAAAATGTTAAAATATCTGTGGATGCATGATAATAATTCATACATCTACCAGAAATGCCATTTTCAGGCCAGACAGAGATGCTCCTTCTTTCTCTTGGTCATCTTGGTCTTCTTTCTCTTGGGTGTGTAGGACAGGATCTGACCATGCTGGGGCTGCAGGCAGGAGAGGAGCAGTGGGACACAGCACAGGCACCAGCCACAGCAGCATGTCATGTGCTGCCTCCTCTCTGTGCACACAAAGAGCTGCAGTGCTCATTGTTCTCTTGAGAGACAGTCTGATTTCACAGGCAGCATCATTAGCCAGTTGCAGGTAGCTTACCTGTTCTTCCATGTCTTTCCAGAAGCACGGCATTTACACTGCGAAAAAAAGATCTGAGAAAATGCTGTTCCAATAGTGCTGTCTGCTCAGTGGTTGAATCACCACCCAGATAAAGCTGTCCCTGTGCTTGGCATAATGGGGTTTAAAATTGTGCTGGTTGCTTACAGTAGACTGCGTCACTGGGCAGTTGCGTTTCAAGGTTTTCAAGGGCTGCAGCTGAACTCTGGTGTATATGTGGTATGTTCGTCTTGGACCCACCCTGTCACGATGCTATTGGGAGTGCTATCAGCTTTCAAATGTGGTTTAGTATTGTGTTTTAAGTACAACTGTCCTTAAAACTGGGTTAGCTCACTGCCAGCCTGGACAGGGCTTAAATCAGCTTCTGAGCCAGCTTGTAATGCCTTAAGTGGTTATGGGTGTGGGCAGGGGAAGACAGTTGAAAATGAGAGAAGCTGCTGCTGGTAAGTCAGTCAAATTGCTGCTTTGAGGAAGCTGCAGAGAGAAGAGTTGAGCAAAAACCCGTGCAAAACCCATGGGACAAACTGTCATATAATGGCATTCATTTATCCTGGGGTTCTTGCTAGGACCTTGAAAATCCTTTTTTCTCCCCTCTGAGTCCCTTTGTTTCTGATTACAGAAAACGCTATGAGACCTCTCCTTACAAACTGGAGCAGTGCCCATTAATTGCCCCCAGAATTGCTGTGGAGCAGTGCTGCTCTTACCTTTGCTGCCTCAGCACAGGCAGCAGTAGCTTGTGAGCAGGTGGGAGTGTAAGTTTTCTGTGTGTCTTCACAGAATGCTGTTGCAGGGCTTCAGCTTTAGTGCATTGCCTGCACATTGCCACGAGCTCAGCATGTTGGCTGCTCTGTCCCTACAGCACAAGCCATGGCACAATCCTTCCTCCTAGTTATTCGCTACATTGAGTGTTATGTGGTCACCCAACCAACTAATGGGATAGCAAGGTTTTTTATCTTTTCCTCTTGAAACTGGCTTCCAGTGTGCCTGACTGACACTTGAAGACCACACCAGAAGATCCTATGCTTTTCCCACAAATCTGGACAGATGTTGAACCTGTTGATGTGACACTTGCTGAGATGCAGCTTGAGAGCTTGAGATGAGCTTGAGAACTCAGCAGCCTTCATGTCATGTGACATCACTTCTTTAAGCCCCTGGGATTTGGGAGAGTGACTCTATGCATTCATTCCTGTAAAGTGGGTTACTGAGAAAATGAGATTTAAACAGTGATATGCTCTGTTCACCTACTTTTTTTCCAAAGGATCTTTGGAAGCTCTTGGGTAAGCCAGAAGAACCTGGAAAGAAGGATGGAAATCTTTAAGATAATAAAACACCTGCCTTCAAAAACATGCAGGAAACTGGATGGCTGGTAAATGACCTCAGCTCAGCCAAATGCTAATGTGTTTACCTTCTGATGACATTAGACCCTGAATGTGACCCAAATCCATGTACAGGCTCTGTCAAGCCTATTTCAGACTTTTTGGTGAATCTCTTGTTTACCTGAAAAATAATTAATCCTACTCTTGTGTGACTATCAGAGGAGATCTGACTGGTCTGTACCTGTGGCCATTGGGAAAACGTATGGAAACACTTTTACAGAAGCTACTTTTCACTTTAAGAAAAGAAAAAAGAATTACAAATAATTCTCTCTTTTCCTAGCCCTGTCTTTAATAAAAGTCTAATGAAACTATGTCAAGATGGGTGAGTAACTGTTAAATGTATAATTAAACCTTCCTGTGTAATATGGAGCACTGCAAGATAAAATGAATTATGAAATTTCCCTTCTGGATATATTACCTTACTGAAAGCTGTCAATAATTTTTAACAAAAAAGACTGAAAGGATGTGGGTTTTTCAAGGAATGGGAAAGTTATAAACTTCTTGGCTGTCTAATATTAGTTCTAAATGAAAGTGAAATCTGTAAAGAAATTGGTTACATTGACACCTGAGAACAGGTGGTGTCTTTAGGGGACTGGATGCTGTATTTCTTAAGTGTTTTGTTGTTGTTCTAAGCTCTTTGTTTACAAGTTCTTTGCCAAGATTTAGTCTGGTGGTGGCTTCAGATTAACAAAAAGATGAAGAATGTGATCTATGGCATTTTAGATGTGGGCAGTGGATGCTTGATTTTGCCCTCTTGATCACATCCTCAAGGAAAGAAGGAAGAAGCATGAGGAGCCCTTCACAGCTGAGGAAGGAAGTGAGGCTAAGGAAGACTTTTGAACATAGCTAAACGGATTCTAGACACTGCAAAAGAGCAAAGCAGCTTCTGAAGTACAGGGAAAAATAAATATTTTTAAAGGATTTCAGCATATTTAACATAAACCATGTTGATTTATAAAAGTCTAATTACTATAATCATTAAAAGACCATGATTATCATTAAAAGGCTATTATCAGAAATGAAATGCTAAAAACAAATGGTATATATTAAATAGGATCATACATATTTCATAAAACATAGTATACCGCAAAATAAGTTGTCACGTAGCCATGGCAATGACTTTTAAGTTACCCTTTTTGATGCCTTAATGTGCTGCTTGGCATGTTTAGTGTCAGGCCTCTCAACGTGCCGAACACCCAAGACCTCCAACTGAGAAGGGATATAAAGGGGCAATTATACACCTAACTGGTTGCTAGCATATACCAGTACTGTTTGTGGCACAGGACACATCCCTCAGAGCTGTGGCTGTTTGAAGAGAAGGTGGTGGATGTGGGTGATCTTGCCATTCTTTATGCCCCTGGATCTCAGCAGTACTGGCTGGTGGCAGGTGACCTCAGCTGGCCCCTCCGTGGTCCTGGGTGCTCATCCTCGCCAGAGGTTTCTGCACCTCCTGGGGCTGGCTGGCTGCCCCCCATGCCTCCCTGCCTGGCTGAGGGATGCTGCCCTGCCCTGGGCACCGTGCACCATGCTCCCTGGCCGGGCTCCCTAGAGCCTAGCCACCACGTGGCTGCAAAACTTGCATCAATCTTCATGTTAGTTACTATTAAATGATTTGGTGCCTCCTAAACTTAACTCTCAGTATTAGGTTTTCCACAGAGTTCCTAGTACAAAGCATTTAAGCTTCAGATGTATGTAACTGGATCTTAAAACCACAGGCAGATGTATTTATTATGAAATGGATTGTCTGCACTTCTAAGTGCCCCCTAACTAGCAAAATTTTCAGGATATAATCAAAATGCAAAGGCCACTACTGACTTCTCAATTAAACTCAATGCCAGGATAGGTAAGAATGGTTTTATTGAAGGCAATGGGCTGCTTTTGACTGTCTTTGTTCTGAACTGGACATCTGGCTGCAACAACTTTTTTAAAAAATATTGGAGGTTCTGAAATATATTTCTGCATTTAAAGTTCATAGTATTTTTACAGATATATTCTTCCTTTTTAATTGTATGTCCGTATCTTTTTATTTTGAGTGTTTTCTTTGATTTTTGTGTCAAAGAGATGATAGGTACAGCACGTCTGATAAGAACCAACTGAGATTAAAATAGATTCTGTTTCGTGGTACAGAAGAGAACAGTTTTACATATCAGATCTCATAAAAGCAGAAAAGATGTCTGCTTGGTGGGTGCTGAACTCTCATTTACCCTCTCATTATATTGCCCAGAACAGAAGCCAGTACTTGGTCCTGATGCTTCAGAGGCTATTGGAAGGCTTTTTTTACCATGTTTAAACACGAAGCCGTTTCTTTTGTCACAAGCACTTCACCTGATGCTGAGGAGTCAGAGATATAATTATCCACCTGAATTTCTTCCTGACAGTGCAGAATTCCTTGTGAACATCCTCTCCTCTGTCACATCAAGTTCATTTTGCTCTTGGGGCTTTCCTTCCCTCCTGGCATATATTTATGCTCTTGTGATGTGGCTGCAGCCCCTGGAGAGAAGGGGTGTGAGTGAACAGTACTCCCCAAGAGGAGGCCTCCAGGAACTGTCACTGAAATACACCCTGCGAAACATCGTGGTGCCTGGCCTAGGAGACAGCTCCAAAAACAAGCCTTGGAGACAGAGTTGCATAGACCTGGCTACATGGAGTAGAGCAGTTTTTTCTTTCTTAACATTTTAACATCATGATCTTATGTTTTTGGGGAGGGGTTTGTTTGTTTGGGTTTTTTTTTTTTGTGGGTATGGCACACTGTTTCTGTGCTCTTTGGCTTTTAAATTGTCATTTTACGTAAATATCCCAGACTGTGTCCTCATTCTTCAGTTAGAACTTAGTTAATATGTTCAAGGCCAGGCTTTATGTTTTTGCCTGTCTGGGAATTAAAATATGTTCATGCAAGGATGTTCCTGCAGGTCTCTCTTCTCCATGGATGGGGCTGGACAAGAGTGGAGGAAGTATGCAGCAGGAGGAGAGCCATGTGTGTGATTAGCAAAAGAAAAGCAAATGGAAGTGAATCACCAGAAAGCTCACATACTTTAGGTATGCGAGTAAATTTTTTGCAGTTTAGTTCCAGAATATATTCTTTTGTGGATCAGTGTAAATATGGTAGCTTCCCTATGAGGAGAATTGGGAATCCTGTATACTTTAAAGGGGCAGAATTTCTTGTCTTATGTATAACATTATAATCAATACCTGATTAGATTTTGATTATCGAGGGCTGCATTCACGTGTCCTGACTGGTATAGGGCAGTTGCTCCTCCAGGCTGAGAAGAGAGAAAAGACAAAAAAGCCACCAAAATCTGCTAACTTTTCATCCAGCTTCTATGTATTGCACAGACTGGGGTCATTTACTCAGGATTATGAGACGTAAGCCTCAGACAGTGGAGAAAATAGAGTGTTTTCAAGTGTATGTGCGTACATGAGGCAGAAGCCAGGTGGGAGTGAGACTGAGAGTGAAGAATGTTATTTTGGTTCGTTTTTATTGTTAGCTTTGCTTTGGTTGTAGGATTTTTGATTACTGCAGGTGAAACTGTGTTACGCCACTGCAGTGATCATGGTGTCTGCCTACACTCAAATGGCACGCCTTACACATGGGGCAATACTGCAATTATGTCATTATTGCCACCATTGGAGTACCTTAAACAAGCTTAAAGGTGACATTGTAGTCACTCAGAAATTACATAGATGTGTTAGATAGTGACATTCATGTCATCCTGACACAATGGTGACATTAGCATCTAATTATCTTGTAGTCAATTTAACATCAGTCACATCCTGTATATCATGTATCGTACCACCCTGACTAGCTGAATCTCCTGGGGACATTGAACAAGTTCAGATCACCAAGAATTCAGGTATTCTGGGAAGCATTCAATAAATTCAGCTGTGAATTCAGCTGTGTTGCTGAACTTTTGTTTTGAATGACAAAGTATTTGCTGTGGTGAGACCTGGATAAACAGAGATTCACATGGTGGTGAAAAGGAATGGAAAGGAAAATGAGAAGCTTGGACTCAGAAGACCAGGCAAGAACACTGTTACAGCTGTCTTGGCTTCCAGAGCTACCCAGCATGCTGGGACCTGGTGTCACCTTGGAGGTGTTTAAAGGTAGAGTGGATGAGGTCCTGAGGGGCATGGTTTAGTAGTTGATAGGAATGGTTGGGCTCGATGATCCGGTGGGTCTTTTCCAACCTAGTGATTCTGTGATTCTAATGGATGTAGTAGTAGACCTACCAGTGCAACAGAAACCCAGCTTTGCTCAGAGGGGGATCCTGGTGATTAGTCCAGTGCTCTGGGTGATTAGCCCAATGCAATTAGAGCTGACCTGACTTAAAGCTCTTCAGCTTCTTCCTGTTGTGTGGGCATCACTAATTTCTCATTAGTACCAACTGCAGCCAGGGTTGTAATGGCCTTGTGTGAAATAGTGAAAATTAGTTTGGATGAGCAGAGGACAGAGCCATTGTAATTGTCATTACTGAAGACTGATTGTTTCGTCCAGACATCTGAGACATCTCTGAACTTGGTCAAGTAATAGGAGAAAACAGTGTATGATGTATTCCACAAAAATTCCAATGTGAGATAAACGACCTGCATGAAATGATTTGGCCAGTTATATAATCCTGAAGCCTTCAGATTCTGCTCTCCTGTGGGATGCTCATTGTCTCTGATAGGGTGAATTTTATTGAATAATATAAAATTCTTCTGTAAGAGCATGCATGCTACTCTAAAACAATACTGCTGTTCTTACTAATAAACAGTCTTGAAGAACAACTGTGCTGTTAGAGTTTGGGAGTTCAGCCACCAGATTGTTTTCCTCTTTCTAATTAGGTAACAGTCAACATATTTCAGAAATAATGTCTCTCCCTCAAGAACCATTTGTATGTGTCAAGTTTTCTGTTTCTCAATTACCTGTTTTTCAGAAAGCATTTCTGATTTTGATTGATCTTCAGTTGTTATTAATGCCTTCCTGGCTGTTTTAACCAGAAATGAGAACTATAAATTCCTGTCTCTGAATGTAATCATACCTGTATTACAGGCCCATTACAGAAAACAAAACCAAAACAAATAAATCCCTCTTTACCTCTCAGATTGTTCAAATGAGTTCTTGTTTTTCTTTTTTTTTTTTTAATGTGTGGCCTGGTTTGGGGATAGATTTTGGCATGTTTATTGTGTAGGTAATCACGCCTAAATGTTATCTCCTTGCTCAGCACTTAAGGTCACTTAAGGTAATTGCAAAAATTAGTTTTAATGACCTGGTTAGCGATAAATTGCAATGGCTACCCAGAGCAATTGTCCTAATGTTATCTGTCAGCTACTTAGGTACTGACATTGGAAATATTATTATTCACAAAGTCAGAGAAACAAGCATTAAATTAAATTGTGCTACCAAGCACCAGAGTCATAATCTTGGTATGAGAGTTAATGCTTTCATTACTTATCAATTCACTTATTGTTACTCTTTTTAGAAGCCAAGCATCTAACAAACAGAAGTTTATCTTTCTCCTCTGCATGTGTAAAGATATATAAATGGCAAAGTATGTGATTGAATAAGTACATTGAATAATTTTATTTTATATATACAAATAGTTTCACTAACTCCTGATGGCATTTTTTATATATATCTTATTAAATATACTACTCTTTCAAATTTAGAAAAAAAAGTTGTCATCCATTTTACCCAGGCCTTATTTCAACAAAGCCTGCAGGGCCTCATTAGACATAGGCAGCTCCTAAAGCACGTCCTGTTTCAGAAGCGTTCTTAAGCACAGACCTAATTCGTACAGCTGGGATTCACAGTGTGTCAGCTCTGATCCAGCAGGATTCCTACACACATGATTAACATCATGTACATGAGCCTGCGTATGCTGACAATATTTCTAAATGTCAAAAATTAGGTGTGCCCTTCAGTACTGTCCCTCCTTGAATGCGCTTTGTTAAATGACTCTTTAAATTTTTCTTAGAATCGGGCCTGTAAGAAAGTCAAAGAACAACAAGAAAGTCATGAAGTCATACTGAAATTTTGATGCTACTTTAATGAGATTCATGAAGTTCTTGCATGCCTTTTTTTTATGTAGTATTGAGCTGTAGTGGCCATTCAAACTAGTGTTATCAGCTATGCTCCTGTCTGATTTGTTGAAGTATCAAACTATACCTGATGATGAAAACATAGCCCCTAACTGGTCAGTCTGTGTGGACACGTAGAAGCTAGTGGAGCAAACACAATGAAGGCTGTTACATGGTGGTGTTTTTATATCACACATTATCTTTGCCGTTTAGTTGCAGCAGTTGCCTCCAATGCACGCTGGCCGCTTACTGAGGAAATAATGCAAAGAGTGCTTGCAAATTTCTGTTTGATATCTAGAAAGAAATTAGCTTTGTCCATATTTTCTGCTACCTGTTCAGATGTGCATGACTGACAGAGGCAAATATAAACCAAAAAAATACCATATCTTATCCTTTTGCCTGCCCAGTGCTATGGGACATAGGTAACCACAGAGCCTTTCTGTTTCATGCTGCCATCAGAAGAGCTATATCCATAATTTCAACTTTAATTAAAACTGGGGGGTTGTTTAATTTGTTTGCTGCAGTGGTATTGGAGATGTATCCAACAGCAGGCAAAATACATGCCAACTTTCTTCCAATTCAGTAGTTCTTGCTATGCATCTCTGCTTAAGCTCTAAAACCAAATCTCTTCAGCAGTCTAAGGGTTTAGCTTATTTTTAAATGATTATAGTGCTGGTAATGAAGCTTTCACATGGAGTAAGAAGGAGATGAACATTAAAATAGTCAGGTTAAGTGGCACAATAATTGAACTTGCTAAGAAATGGGGGGAAGCCCTTTTTTGTAATAATTTCTTTGCTTTGCATAATATTTGAATCTAAAGCCAACAGGTTATTTTCAGTGAGCTGTTGATGTGTGTATACTTGATGTGCCATGTTAATAAAGCACATGAAAATTGAATAATCGGCAGGTTGTCCTCTTAGCGCACAGGCTTGCCATTACCCAGAGTGCGCACAGAAAATGAAGAGTTCAATAATTCATAAACAGTGCTTTGTACTTGGCAGAATTGAGGAGGTGAGGGTAATCCTGCCTTATAATGTAAGATCACCCCGAAGTAAAACCCTTTAGGAAGAACAAACCTTGATAAACAAAAAGTGCCTGGAGCCACTGATCTTTTTGTTTCAGAAAGACAGCTCCTCTATTATTACTTTCCAGATTCATTTCATCGTTACAGCTTCCATTGCTCTCTTCAGGCCCATCATCCTCCCAGCATGCCAAGTTTTTGATCCTACATTCACTTCGCTGTGCTCCTGCTGCCACTTTGCTGGTGCCAGACTCTCCTCCCTGGCCCCAATGAGCCTGCGCAGATTATGGCTCTTTAAAGCCTGCCTATTTACCTGCTCCTTGTGCCCCTCGGTCCAAGCTACCACAGCACATTCAGAGAGGTGGCATATTGTTTTATGGATGGCTCAGAGCTGTTCCCCCCAGGAGCAGCAGTGGAGCTTGGGATGGATCTCCACTGGGATGCAGATGGCTGATGGCTGCCCGGGGACTCAATGCCACCCTGCCTTGTCCTGCTATGCCACCACTCCTCCAAAACTCACCATCACCATATAATCATTTCCACATCTATTTCATGTTTCTGTGCATTATCTGGCAGTGCAGCTACCTCTCAACATCTCTGCCTTGCCAGTTCCATCCTCCCCATTACTGTCTGCAGATGCTGAAATGCACAAACAACTTAGTGAAATCACTCTCTTAGTACAGGATCCAATGTGTTTCTGTCATTTTTAATACAGCACCCAATTTACAGTCTTCAGCACACTTACGAAGCAGTAAAACGATAACAAATTACCAACCTCATTTATTTTGTGCATAACTTGTTTTATAATTATCGAATGGTTGTTGTTGCGGAATGGCAGGACTGGCTCTTGGGCTCCGTTGCATAGGTGTTTGTCTCAGGAGAGGTGAATGCTTTCAACATGACATTGGGTGTTCAGCAACCCACAGGGTAAGGCTGGCAAAGCCATTTGGATATCTCTGTGTAGGAGGAGGGCTGGTAATGCTCTTTCATGTCATGTTACCATGGGTGAATCACCCTTTGATCGTGAAACCACCACAAAAAGACCTGCAAGCCCCGGATGGCTCTGTCTGGAGCTGTGGCTCTGCAGGGCCAGGTAGCTCCGGTGGCTCCGGGAGCTGGGCCCCTGCGGCTGACAGCCTCCAGTGGCGATCGGCACCCCCAGCTCAGTGCTCTGGCATCGTGTCAGTGCTGTGGAGGAACCAATGTCCTCCCTCCATCCTTCCCCTGGGCAGGTGGAGCAGGCTGGCACCTGGTAGGGCTCTGTCTGGCACCCTTGGCTTTCCCTCAGCTGCAGCAGCTCTGCAGCCAGAGCCTCTTCAGGCAGATGGGGCTGCTGAAAGGAGAAGGCGGCATCGATAATGCTACCAGCTGTGCTGCAGGGCACAGGGCACAGCTCTGGTCCCTGCCTACTGAAACAGCTTTTCCAGAGCAACGGGTGTCTTCACGGCAGATGATTCATGTTCCTTCCTTGGGCCCAGTGGAACACCGTGCTTTCAGCAGCTCCTAGGGTCTCACCAGTGCCTGCCCTCTCTGCTGTCGCCCACAGCCCACTATGAGCCTAACGCACTCAGCTTCACAGATATAAACTGGATTTTAAGTTGTTACTATAATTGAGACAGTAACAGCAGCATAAATGGTGTATGTTTTTCCCTACCAAAATGGCACTCGGTACTATCGAGGCTGCATGACTTATCGGTGCTATGCTTTGTGCTTTGACTTTTAATCCATGGAATTTAAATGCGCCTCTTAATTTTGTGGAAGACTTATGAATGCAGTGTTAAATTGAACGTCTGGGAGGTTTTTTAAAAATAACAAAATGTAAATTGCAAAACTTTTCTCAAGTTTACAAAATACTTTTCTATGTGTCTGCCAGTTTCCTACCAAAAGCCAGTCAACCCTGTGGTACTGATCATCTGTCTTGGTGGAGTACTGAGGGAAAATCAAAATTAATAGTTAACGAAGAATACTAAATGTATTAACTTTTATTCTACTTAGCCATTTTTCAGTCTCTGTTTCAGGGAGCCCTGGGTTTTGCTTGGAAAGTGAATCCCAGAGAAGCCTGTTGCCCACAGTGGGGCACTGCTCTGTGGTGGCCTGCAGCATCTCCCCCAAGACATTTCTGGGTGCCTGCAAATCGAAAGGAGGTCAAATGCTGTCAGTGCACTGTAATATAATTTGCAAGACAATTGACTTTAAGGCAATGAGGGGAATTTTGCTTCTGAATGAATGTCCACAAGAAGATACAACGTATTTTATGTAATGTGCTCTAGATTCACAACTGTTGTTAATTTGAATTAGGTTTCGTTGAGTGCCTTCCTGAGAATGAACACATGGGTTTGGAGAGGTGTTGAGTTTGCTTGGTTTTGATTGGGTATTTAGTACCAGAAAGAAGTTTCTACCATTTCATATGGCTATCAGAAATATTTCTGCATGTGTAATTATGGTGCTTGTGTTCCCTCTCTTTGAGGTATTGCTGACCTGGCCAGCAGGCACCTGCTAAACAAACATCCAGCACAGCTGAACTGGTTGGACCCTGCTGCCTCCAACCCCACGACACCCGCTTCTGTCCATTGACATGCCAGGTTTGTAACACCGTGCTTGCAGACTGAGAGGAGTACTGCCCTGCCCTGGGTTGTGATGCCAAAAGTAGGGCTGCAGACTCCATGCCCGTGGTGGAGGATGGGTGACTGGACAGATGAAACAGGATCTTAGTGCATACTGAGCTGCCTTGAGGAGGTTCAGCCTCTCCAGTGGCTGTGAAGAGAGCCAGAGTGCGTGGTGTGAGAGCTGAAGGGAGCCTATGTCAGTGCCTGCTGGGAGCAGTGGGTACCAGGGCAGAAGGGGAAACCCAGCCTGCCAGTTAAATGGGAAATGCATGAGGAAAAAAAGTCATGTGTCTTATTTTTAACTGTCATATTTTTTTAATGAGTGTTACTATTGAGTTCTTCAGCAAAATGCCTTCCAGGTTTAATGAAATTTGCAGCCTGGCTATGATTTAAACCTAGTTTGTAAGTGACGCTAGAGGTTATGTGGTTAAACAATTGCTGCATCCTCTATATTGCCAATGATAACTGAGACTCTAAAAGAAAATACAAGCAATACCCGCATTAAGCAGCGAATGAATTTGCTCTGCTTGTGCTAATATTGATTTTTTTCAATCACATTTTGCAAATCCTGGCTAATGAATTTCCTGGCAAGATTGCTTGCCAAAAAAGAATATTTTGGTCAAATGTTGTAGAATTTTGATGGCATATAAAATGAGATTTAAAACCCAGTGTATATTTGCTAGAACCCAGTTCTGAAGTTCATCTTGCCAAGAAAAATATGAAATATTATCTGACTCACTTGCAAACAGGCAGCAAATATAATGACTCCCAGGATGTATTCAGTGAATGGCTTAAAACTCCACAAAAGAGAACTGCAGTTTCCGTGAAGAAGAATGTTGAATAGTTAGAACAGTTGCTTGCTGTATTTTATTTACCCAACTCCCAGTGCATGGTGTGACCTCTTAGAATTTCACAACTGAACAACAATGAGGAGCTTCTGCTGTAATACTCCATGCTTAAAATCAAGCTAAAAGAAAATCTTGTTTAATTATAGCAGCATTAAGGCTCAACTTGAGTGACTAGAAGGCAATGTGATCAACGTATGTCTGACAGGGATCTATCACCTGCCTGGTACATGTACACTTCCTTCCTCCCTAAAAGATCCTAGCAATAGTCATCACAACTCTTGTTTCTCCACTGGCAAAGGTCAGCAGGAACGGGTGGCTTTGGTACAGATGTCTGGCACTTTTCAACAGCGCCTCTCAAGCACCATATAGAGAAAGCTAGAGGTGTTCATGGAATGATAGATTGGTTTGGGTTGGAAGAGACCATAAAGATCATCCAGTTCCAACCCCAATGCCATGGGCAGGGACACCTTCCACTGTATCAGGCTGCTCAAAGTCTCATCCAACCTGGCCATCACACGGCATCCACAGCTTCTCTGGCAACCTGTTCCAGTGCCTCACTACCCTTACAGTGAAAAATATCTTCCTAATATCTTACCTAAACCTCCTCTTTTTCACTTTAAACCTCTTACCTCTCATCCTATCATTGCACTCCCTGATAAAGTGTCCTTCACCAGCTTTTCTGTAGGATTCCTTTTGGTACTGGGAAGCTGCTATAAGGTCTCCTTGGTGCCTTCTTTTCTCTAGGCTAAACAAGCCCAACTCTCTAAGTCTGTCCTTGTATAGGTGATGTTCCAGCCCTCTGATCATCTTTGTGGCCTCCTCTGGACTCTTTCCAACAGATCCATGTCCTTCCTGTGTTGAGGGCTCTAGAAATGAATGCAGAGCTCCAGGTGTTGTCTCATGAGGGTGGAGCAGAGGGACGGAATCACCTGCCTTGACCTGCTGGTCACTCTGCTTTTGATGCAGCCCGGAATACGGTTTGCTTTCTGGGCTGCAAGTGTATACTACTGGCTAGTGTTGAAATTCTACTCCAAGAACACCCTCAAGTCCTTCTGTTCAAGTTTACTATCAATCCATTTTCTGCCCATCCTGTATTTTGCTTGGAATTGCCTTGACCCAGGTATTAGTCCCATCATTTCCAGATGGGAAAAACAAAGCAACAGAGCTTGTGGCTAAAGACAGACCTGTTCAGGGTCTGAATGAGCTTCTGTTGCATTTGTTGTCATCAGAGTTATTTTAATTTGAAGCTAATTTTTTATATTGTCAGACTCAATATCATCAGTGTCACTGCCACGCCTATCTGCAGCAAGGCCATCACTGCTGGTGACGCTGTGGTCATGGTGCCACTGCTGATAATTTAAGTCTGACATTAGAAAGATTAATTTACTATGAAAATGACCCTCAGGAGACTAATACAGACACAGGATGAATCATATTTGAAAAATTGGATGTCTCATTGTTTCAGAAGTTCTAATTAACTTTTTTTAACCATCAAAGGTAGTAGATACAGATACACCATGGCTGCCATTTAATTCTATTGGGAAGGCCACAAGGAATGAAAAACCCCTTTTACCATTCTGTGCTAGGTGGGACTTCTCTGTTGTATTGAAGCTGAACCTGACTTGCATTTTCACTGCAAAGGCTGAAAAAAATATGCCTTGTATAAGTTTTTCACTTTTTCATCTGCTTCTGGAAAACTTAACAATCAAATATCTGTGCAAACCTTTTCTTGCTTTTTGTGAGCTCATGTCAGATGCTCGATCTGATCAAGTGCTCTTAGCTTGTCTATGGTACAAACTGGAACAGATTTAGAAGAAATAATAAGTTTTTTTTGCATAGGCCTTCCTAGAACAGGAAGGTTTATCACATTTAAAGATGTTGCAACTCACTATAGAGTGTCTCCAGCCAGAAGTCTATGAAGTGGTTTCCTTCTGAAAAATACTTACACAGTGTCCCTATTATAGAGGGGTTGGGGAGAGGCTGATGTGGACAGTTAAGCGTACAAAACTTTTGAAATATTGCTTTAGAAGTTCACTACTATGTGAATTGCACAGCCCTCCAAAGGAGTACAATCACAAGCTGATTGCCAGAGACTCTGTTTGATACCCGTGAGTCTGGAGAACAGGGGAAATTAAACCAAACTTTTAAATCTGTAACTTGCTAAGTTTTCAGCTAACTTATCCACTTTTTTTTCTTCTGACATTGTTATTATTCTCCTCACTTCTCATGATGACACCTTTCATCCACTGTTCTATGAAACATGATGATACAAAACTCAAGATATGGTCGTTATAGTAAACCAACAGTGACTAACTAAGGAATTTCTGCCACAAAAGTATTTTTGTCGTACTATTTTGATGTGGTTTATATGCCCTAGCAGTTTCTTTCTTTAGTGAATTTTGTTTCTCAGCTGTGCAAAAGCTGGGGTTCTGAGATATGTTTGAGGTGAGCTAATATACCTGCTTGCACATGAAGGGTGTAGGAAGAAGAGAAAGAAGATCTAACCCAACCTGCAGTACAAATTCGGTCTAGTAGTCTGCTAGCAGTAGATCAAAGAAAATAAATATGTATTTCCCTCTTTATTTCTTGAATCCCATTTGAGAAGTGGGGTCATGCAATGCCTCCAAAACAACACTCCTTACATGTTTTAAGTCTAAGACTTCGGGCTCTCAGAGCAATTCTGCAGCAGACCTCCAGGGTCTGGTCTGCTCTTTTCTCTGCAGAAAGCCATGTGCCTGAATCCTTGGTTTGGGGCTGTTAACTGGACAAACCATCATCTCAACATTAATAATGGATTCTGAGCAAGCTCTCCAGAGCAGTGATATAACTGTAAAACCCCATATTTCCCATGCACTTTCCTCTCTCTGCTCTCCCAGGACCAAAATACATCAGCTTAGCTCAGTGCAATTTGAGCGTCGGCCTGAAGGCGCCTTTATGTGAGGTTGTCTGAGTTCAGTTTGTAAGAGCTGAGGTTGTTTTTGCAAATCCTCTCATCCTGTATGAATTGCTGTAGTTGAGGTAGGACAATAATTGTAAACAGTAATTTCTGGGTTCTGATGCAAAGCTGCTAGAAGTGGGCTCCCTTCATAAGGAGGTCTCTAATGTGAAATCCATAGTTTGAGAAGGACCAGCAGGACAGGTCTGTGTCTACTCAGTGTAATTAGCATTTCCACTGCTGAGTTACTCAAGGATATACAATTAAAGGAAGCTCTGTGTGCACTCTCACCAGGACTGCTCTCCCCTGCCTTGCCTTGGTCCTGTTGCACAGCTGCAGTCCCTACTTCAGGCTCCTGTGCTTTCTTACATCCTTGCTAATCAGCAAGGTGCTACTGATGCCAGCTCTGTCAGCCATGCCTGTGAACAATACTCTCCCTGCTGGTTCTGGGGCATTGGTTGGATTTTTGTTAAATTTTGTATATAAAAGCTCTGTCTTGAATGTATATGGTTGAAAGATTCCTCATGGCTCTTACTTAGAAACTTGAAACTGATGAAGTTGGAGGACAGTCAACTCATGCATTAGATTTCATAGAACAGCTTTCTTGTTTGAAAAGAATAAAACTCAAACCCTCCAAACCCTATATTCATAAAAAAAGCATTTGGTAGTGTGTCAAATCCATCTGCACATGTAAAACATGAAAGGGAGGGGAAAACTGTTATCAAATTGTAAATGCCAAAATCCTGTAATAGATGAGAGGTTCAAATAACCTTGTTTCAGCAATAACCAACCATATGATTCCCAATTTATTGGTCTCTCTGTACAATAAATCCACAAGCCCATCTCATTCAGCAGAGGGGAGCTCTGGCTGATATTTGTGGGCCACCCTGTGCACAGTGTATAAGCTACTTGGGTCTGCTGCTCCAAACCCAGACTGTGGGCTGGCAGCCAAGAGATGTCAGTGACCTTCCAAGTTCATTTGCTTCTTTGCACTAAAGCAACTCAATTTTGAATGCAGCTTTTCCCTGGTCATCTTCTGTGGAATTTTATCTAAGCTTTTGTGTGGTTGTCTTAAACAAAAGCAGACATTTCTTGTCTGTGAGAGACATTGTTTAAAAGATGATAGGCTTCTAAAGATGCATCCAGGATTTCCTCAGAGCTTATTTGTTCTGAAAATATGCTTAATTCTTACTAATATCAGTATTTTCATCAGCTTCAGTTTAGGCTGGGCATATAGCTAGTTTTAAAATTTTTCTGAGTGGTTATGAATCATAGAATCATAGAATAACCGGGTTGGAAGAGACCCAGTGGATCATCGAGTCCAACCATTCCTATCAAACACTAAATCATTCCCCTTAGCACCTCGTCCACCTGTCCCTTAAACACCTCCAGGGAAGGTGACTCAACCACCTCTCTGAGCAGCCTGTTCCAGTGCCCAATGACCCTTTCTGTGAAAAATTTTTTCCTAATGTCCAGCCTAAATCTCCCCTGGCGGAGCTTGAGGCCATTCCCTCTCGTCCTGTCCCCTGTCACTTGGGAGAAGAGGCCAGCTCCCTCCTCTCCACAACCTCCTTTCAGGTAGTTGTAGAGAGCAATGAGGTCTCCTCTCAGCCTCCTCTTCTCCAGGTTGAACACCCCCAGCTCTCTCAGCCGCTCCTCATAAGGCCTGTTCTCCAGCCCCTTCACCAGCTTTGTTGCTCTTCTCTGGACTCGCTCCAGAGCCTCAACATCCTTCTTGTGGTGAGGGGCCCAGAACTGAACACAGGATTCAAGGAGTGGTCTCACCAGTGCCGAGTACAGAGGGAGAAGAACCTCCCTGGACCTGCTGGTCACGCCATTTCTGATACAGGCCAGGATGCCACTGGCCTTTTTGGCCACCTGGGCACACTGCTGGCTCATGTTCAGTCGCTGTCAACCAGCATCCCCAGGTCCCTCTCCTCCAGGCAGCTTTCCAGCCAGGCTTCTCCTAGTCTGTACCTCTGCTTAGGGTTGTTTTGCCCCAAGTGCATGTGTTTATAACACAAACCTCTCAGAAGTCAGGCTTTTAAATATAGCCATGATGAATAGGAACAGCAAGTCCCCCAAAGGACTTTTTCTCTCCTGGTGGCTGCTCAGCCTAGGCCAGCAGCCTGGGTCAGCTCTACTCACTGTGTTCAGAGCTGGGAAAGAAGGCAGTGTCACAGCAGAAGGGGAATGAGGGCTGTCAAATGCCTAGAGTTTTGTGAGTTCTGGAGAAGTTCCTCCTGGGCTGGAGAACGTCCTTTGAGATGCTATCTGCATGACTGAGAAGCTGTTGTAGAAGGTCTTGATCTTGGCATCCTTTTCAATTTCTTACTATTGAAATAGCTGCTGCCTGTGGGGAGTGTGGGAACCAGTCACCGTACAGCAATAGCAATGCGAATACTTGGAGCAAAGATGTGGACAATGTAATAAGTGAGCGAGCAAATGAATACCTTTGGCCATTTATCATGAGCCAGATGCACAGGCAGAGCTCTCTGCAGCTCTGTTAAAGAGAAAAATAGCTCCATGACAACTTGTCTATCAGTGTCAAGGAGACTCTCTAATTTACTGATGTCTGGAGATAGCTGCCTCTGGGGGAAGGAAGATCCTGGTTATCTGCTTGGGCACTAGGCAATAAGCAGAGCATGCTGTGCACTATATTGAATGATGCTGGTAATGCTGAGACAGAGGGAGAGCCTTGCCCGGTACATGCAGTGCTGAACATACCTTTCTCAAAAATGACTCTGGAGATCTGCCCAGATGCTGTACTACATCTATTCCTCCAATGTATCAATTAACATTTGAGCAAGCAATGCGGGTGGCTGCTAGCACTTTCTCAGTGGGTCTGGTATTGGGATTCTACTACTTTCTTTTAAGAAAAAAATTATTGACTGCTGCCAGCTAGTTGGCAAGTGCAAAACCCAGCACCTGGGTTGCTAGATCCTGCCTTAGGAGTGAGCAGCATGGCTGGCTGCTGGGCCCTCTGCATCACATTAGATGTCATTTGCGCTGCTGGGCTGGAGGAGGAAGGAACACCTGGAGAAAAGGAGCACAACCACCATGTCAATAAGATGTAGTTTCCTACTCACTATGTTTTTAAGGCTCCACACCCTGATGGCTCTGAGCGGAGTGGATGGGTACCAGTGTGCTGCTCTGCAGACTGTAGGCAGGCTGACAGCTAATGCTGGCACAGCTCGGCACACTGAGCTGCCAGGCATGGGAAGTCATAGAATCATAGAATCACCGGGTTGGAAGGGACCCACCAGATCATCAAGTCCAACCATTCCTATCAATCACTAAACCATGCCCCTGAGCACCTCGTCCACCAGTGCTTTAAACACTTCCAGGGAAGGTGATTCAACCACCTCCCTGGGCAGCCTGTTCCAGTGCTCAATGACCCTTTCTGTGAAAAATTTTTTCCTAATGTTCAGCCTAAACCTCCCCTGGCTGAGCTTGAGGCCATTCCCTCTTGTCCTGTCCCCTGTCACCTGGGAGAAGAGGCCATTTCCCTCCTCTCCACAACTTCCATATCTTGTACTGTCTGTGAGTGGACAAGTGAACACATTCAAGTAGGGAAAAGAGTGTTTTGATTCATGTTCCCCTTTGATTAAAAGGCTGTTGGGAAGACATTGTGAGAGAATGGGAGTGTATTTCAAAGTTGGTTTGGACTAACAAGTAGTGAAAGCATATTTGAAGGTACAGATGGGAGAAAGATCAACCACAAAGGAACTCAACTTTATCGTTAATTTTGACTTACTTCAGCAGATGCTGGCTGGGAAATGTTTTAACCTGCTTAATTTGTCTCTGTGTAAAGCGAAGCAGATAGCCTCAATTAGCAGACTGATTAGTATAAGTTTGTTAATGACTTTCAATAGTTTTAATAATTATTGCTGATACAGGATGCTGAATCCTGGGAGTTTGCATTTAAATATAATGTAAAATCCAAAACACATTGTGGCTCTTTGGGTACAGTGAAAGTGCTATTTGTCTGTTTCTCTCCTTGGCTATGTGAAAAGTTACTGGATATTTGCTGTACATTATTTTAAATTCTTAAGTTCATAAAAAGATTTTGAAATATGTGATGCCACCTGCGTACCTAGCAGGTAGGGCAGAGTGTTCCCTTGGCCCTTCTTCAGTAATTCACTCAGGGAACTAGTTTTGATGAACCTCAGGGGATCAATGGCAGCAGATCCCTGAACAGGAGTTCTGGTAATGTGTGAATACTGGGACTTGTCTATTTGTTTGTTTTTCCTGAAGCATAGCTAGTGAAGCTTGCAAGAGCAAAGACAATGCAGTAAAGCCTCAAGTTAACAAGTGTGAATCAGAGGTTTTATTGTACACAGCCTTTCTGATATCTGGTATGTATACGCTTTCTTTTTTTAATAACTATAACCTACATATACAATACATGCTACCTAGATTGACATCCTGTGGCTCTTGCATGTATTCTGAATCCCCTATCATTTTTGCTTGCATAACCCTTTATTAATCCATCCTGTCTGAGACTGCCCTTAATGTTTGCAGACACTTTAGGAGTTTCCATGATTGCTGGGCAGCAATTTTCCATGACAGACACCCGAGCAACCAGCCCAAAGGATGGCTTCTCCTCTTCCACTGTGGAGAAGTTGATAAGATGGACCAAGTCCTCACCAAGAGTGGGTCACAGTTTTGGGTTTGTGGTACTGATGAAAGGGAAGTTCATTGGAGAATGTTACTGGCAATATTTGCCTGAAAAGTCGGGGATCTGGCAGATCACCAACAAGCTGGAGAGCTTTGTGGTGCCAGCAGTGTGCACACAGGTGCAGCTGTGCTGGCTGGAGACCAGCAAAGGTATTGTGGCAGCTAGCACTGCTAGAGAACAGCAAGGGGAATAGTGCTCCTTTAGGAAAAAAGACATTTTCATCTCTATTTAAGCTGGTGAAGGGGCTGGAGAACAAGTTGTATAATGAGCGGTTGAGGGAACTGGGGTTGTTTAGCCTGGAGAAGAGGAGTCTAAGGGGAGACCTTATTGCTCTCTACAGCTGCCTTGAAAGGAGGTTGTAGAGAGGAGGATACTGGCCTCTTCTCCCAAGTGACAGGAGACAGGATGAGAGGGAATGGCCTCAAGCTGCACCAGGGGAGGTTCAGGCTGGATATCCAGGAAAGATTTTTCACAGAAAGGGTCATCGAGCACTGGAACAGGCTGCCCAGGGAGGTTGTTGAGTCACCATCCCTGGAGGTATTTAAAAGATGGGTAGACAAGGTGCTGAGGGGCATGGTTTAGTGGCAGATAGGAATTGTTGGACTCAGTGATCCAAGAGGTCTTTTCCAAACTGGTGATTCTGTGATTTCCTGCTCTGCAAGGAATTTTGAGGTGCAAATCTTTTTCTTTATCTCCCTCTCTCTTTTTTTTTTTCTCTGAAAGACTGAGCATGAGGTAGTTGATATAGACATGAAATGATGTTAAAAATAATGTTGAAATAAAAGATTAATGTGCTCTCCTCAATGTGTGTGTCCGAAACAGGATACTTCAATACTACTAAATTGTTTTGTTTAATTTTTATTTTTCTGCAGCCTGATTTCTTCAAACTTTATATATATCCCATTCTTCACATAAATGACAGGAGCAGAAAAGTTTCAACAGAAATTTTCAAACCGCGCATAATGTGGGGACAAAACACTTGTGTTTGGGTATCTTGTAGTGCTACTGTCTTGTTTTTTCAGAAGCTGACCATATGCACAACAATTCACAGTCTGATGGGTAGAATAGAAGTGGAGAAATCTGTACTTTAACAGTGTAAATACTTTTGTCAAAATGATTCCTTGGATGAAGCAGATCACTGACTGGTTGTCCTTCCTTACTGCGCCCCAGCTTGGTTTCAGTTTCTCTGTTTGCAGTACAAATGGGTTACTGTTGTTTTCTTGCTCCTCATAGGTGCGATTCATGACTCTTGCTCGGGCTGGGATAAATTTGCTCGTAAAACCTGCAAATCATTATTAGGAGGGAGGATGACCCAGTCTGTGTCCTAGAAATTTTGCAATCAAACACTGTGATATGAGAACACCCTTGTGCTGGTAAGCCTCAATTAGCAGGCTGCTTTCTGGGGAATTTTACTACCTCGTCCTTCTTGATTTGTTTCTGTGTGTTTATTTTTGTTTTTCTCTGAACAGGTCCTGGCAAGTTCCATGAAAGCTTTTGCCCCTTGTAGTGAAATAATGGAAGTTTTTTTCCCATTGCACTGTTTTATGAGAGCATAAAATTTCATGACATTTATAGAAGCTTGTGTCATGAAGCAGGTGGCTTGTTAGCCTTTACTTTATTTTACTAGACTCATTTGTACACATATTATATTAAATCTTTGTCATAAGCTTGTGAATTATGCTAAGATATTGTCTGATATTGCTGTCTGAGGAATCTGTTTTGATGGTGGCTATGCAAGCTGGTCTATTTATCTAGCCTAGATTTTGGTGTAGTGTTTAAATGCTCCATAGTGGATCGGAGTGATAAGACAGTAATGGGCAGAAACTGTGAGGCCAGAGAGAGGCAATCTCCAACTGACGGCTTGCATATAAACTTAGCTAGCTTGTTTAGCTTCTCTCTTCTAACTACAGACATGCTGCAAGCCTGAATTAAGTGGGAATAGTATATCCTTGGTATCTGTAAAATGCCATGGTAGCTAGCTTAACAGCTATTTTGGTAGACAAACAGAGAAATAAGGAAGAGAAAGTCAAATGAGACTAACAGTCAAGACTCTGGATTGCATTCTAATCCAGGTGTTCCCTCCTGATACTGCTTGGATGCTGGTTTAGCAGCAATAAAACCTAACTGCGCACTTCTCTCTCTGTGGGATGTATCGGCATGTGCCAGCAAATACCTTTTTAATGCTGCTCCACTTCCACCAGCCAGAGGGATTTTTAAAGTTCTGGTGTTAAAGGAGGGCTTCTAGCTCTCTGTGCAGAAAGCAGTTGTCAAATTATTGTTTACCATGATGAGTTGGTTACTATAGGCATCCTGCATTCCAACAAAACCTGTATTTATTCCCCCCCTTTCTTCTTATGGCCACCTGCTTTAGGTAGTCACTGGTGTTAATAGATGATGAAATCTCATTCCCTGGGAAGTGTCCTATCTTCTGCATAATCCTTCACTCTCTAACAGGAGCCACCTGCCTGCCATGCTCTGGCCACCCATGGACTTGCCCAGCTGTGCAAATTGCATTGCAATCAGCATGGCAGGGCAGCTCTAGAGAGGCACCACTGCGCCAGCAGATTACTGTGCAACATGTTTTCAAGCCATTGACTTTTACATTGCAAACAATGTCTTTTTATTTGACCTTTTAAATGCTCTGTTGCAAAATGCAGAGGAAGTGCAGTGACAGCTGTATGTAGAAATTGCTCTCATGCTGGTTTTTGCTGTACTGTGGCCCATTACAGGGGCTAGAGGGGTAGGTGTCTTTTATTAGTTTTTGTTTCTTTCTTTTTTTGGTGTCCATTATTGACATGTTTCACTCTAATCTGTTAATGGCATCCCTGGCTCTATTCCCAGCAGATACATCTCTAAGGCTGGAAGGAGTGACAGGCTTGTCGTCTCAAACATGCATATTCCAGCTCTCCTGCAAGAGTTCTTTGCTTCACTGCAAGTCCAGCACATGTGCCAGGGTCAGCTTTTCTCCTGGCACCTTCTCTAGCACAACTGATTAACTTTTCACTTTGTGCCATCCAGCTTTCCTTATGCTACACAAAGGATTGATACTGTTTTCTGTTGCTGTTCCTGACCGTACGCCTGAAGCCACAGAGAGATCAAGCTGGAAAGAGCTGGTTCAGAAAACACCTAACTGCACACTTAATGTAAGTACTCTAGTACTTAGAAAGCAGTGGGGTCAGACACCGGATTGGTGCTTTGTTTTGCCTAGGTGACAATCTGCTGAAGAAGGATTTTGATTTAATCAGATGCAAGAGCTGATATTGTCCTTGCTTCTGCCTGTAGCCTTTGGTCACAGCTTTTCCCCTGGATCTTCAGTGTGGGTTTTCAAACAGCCACCCTGCTCCTGCTGTCTTTGAGACACAAGCATTGTGAATGTGGTGCCTGCAGACTCAAATACAGTAATCCATTCCACCTGTGAAATGGCAGGCCGGCAAATTAGAGACAGAGCTTAAAAGGAAAAACTGAGAAGGGAGGTAGAACTTTCTGTGAGGCTGGTTGTGAAAGCAGAATCCTCTTCCACATCACTTGGGACTGTGAGATTCATCTGTTCAGTTCTGGAGTAGTGAGACCTTGGGCACCTTGCAGAAGCAAAGGAGGAAGGAAGAAAGCTGGACAAAGCATTCTGCTCAAACATCTCTGGGTATGAATAAAACCCAAGCTCAGTTCTGTATTTTGAAACAAATTTGTATCCTGATTCTGAACTACATTCCAGACCAAGACTCTACACATTCACAGAGTTACAAAACTCCCATTGTTTATGAAAAAATGAATTATTAACTGGGAGTGAGAGAAACTGGCTCTGTAGCCTTGTTGTTCAATGACTCAATTTGGCTACAGAGATCCAGCTTGAAGCAGACAGCACAGGGCCCTCAGCTGGATTTCTCCTGGTCTGAGTGATACCTGCACCATTGGGGTCCCTTCTCTTCCACAGGAGGCAACGCAGCATCTCTTTTTCACTTTTTATCTGAGTGGTCACTCTTGTGAAAAGCTTCAGTTTTCATATGTCAGCTTATTTGACCAAAATGTAAGCTCATTCTGTAGTTAGAGATGTGCTGGGCAGGTCTAACACTTGGCCATGTCTCCCTCCTCCACAGCCCTGTGCCGTTTGGAGTGCGGTCTGGCCGCAGCTGCAGAGCCCTGGCCAGCAGGACCTGCTGAAGCCATCGCAGCAGCTCAGTGCCAGCGTGGACGCAGTATGGATGTTGCTGCCTCTTACTCATCCAAGGCTTATTAATGAGTTATTAGCCAGGCACGGGCTGGGGGAGGCTCTCTGTGCCACAGCAGAGTGACAATTGCTGCCAGGAATCTTGCTTTTGGGGGATTTTCAAAGACATAGAAACTAAGTTTGAAAAAGAAGATGCTACTTAACACACTATGACAGATGTATTTACATTAGCAAAATTATGTGGTATTTTGTGCTTATTTCCACCAGATTTGAAAGGATATTTGAGATCTTGGCCAAGAGATTAGAAGCATGGCCACATTGTCAGAAGAGTTATTTTTCCCTCACCATGCTCACACAAGTTCTCCAGCCAGACTGTAATCTTAATTAGTTGGGTGCATATAATCCAGGAACAAATCCTCAGCATGAAGTTAAACTGGTATTGATAAACTCAAGCTTGGATGGTATCATGTAGTGTGGTAGATATGAGACTGCTGAGCTATAGCCCCCCATCTAGGATCTGTTCCTGTTACAACCCTGGGGATAAGGACAGCAAAGTGCTCTTTTATTTTTTTTTTTTTTTGCCTTGGGCTTTCCACTAGATTAAGCCTTGATATTTCAGTTCACTGGTAAAACTTCAGGCAGCAAAATACCTGGTATCTGGATATGAATTAGGCATTGGATGTTTGAACTGAGTGATAGTAAAACACTGAAACAGCACTGAATTAATACAAGGTGTCATTTTGCGTATAGATATTAATGGCAGATTGATTCTGACTTCATGTCTTGATAAGAACTTCCATGTTTTTCATAGATGATGACAATGAGTAACATTTACAGCTTCTGTTTCAGTTCTCAGCTGGGAGTTGTGTGTATTTTTTCCAGCTATACCAGAAGTCAACTATGCATTGACGTATTACAATTACATTATTCCTACCTGCAAATCTTGCCTCCTGTGACACCCTTTTGCCAGCATGATTGCTAAAACAGCACTAGTGAGGCTGTTTGCAAGGAATGTGCATGTGCACTGGATACTTCTGTTGTGTCCTGGAGGTTGAAGTCCCTGTTGGTTTTTATAGCTTCATAGTATCTGGGGTTGTAATTTATTTTATGGTGAGGCTGGTGGTAATGCTTGCTCATGTTTCATGTTTAGTGGGAACACTGCTTGCACAATGAGTTCAGCCAAGTCTTTCTGAAAGGAATAGTTATTTTGAGACACTCCATGTCTTCAAAAATAAGAAATAAGACACTGAGAAATTACATGCGGAAAAAGTTCCAAGTTGACCGCACAAAGTGATATGACTCAAACAGGGAAATGTGGGGGTCACAGCAAACAGTCCTCTTTGGAAATCCTGACCAGCAATATGTTGGCTTGTGAGACACATCTTAGTTTAAACATATTGGTTTCAGAAGCCAATATGTGCTTTGATCACTGAGAATTAAGTCAATACACAAATGTGAAATACAGAAAACTCAGCGAAGGGGGAAAAAATCAGCCCTTACACCAGCTGTAAAGAGATGTCGATTTATCTATTTGTATCATCACTCAAAGAACCTTGCCACAATCACATTTAAAGTATTACATAGGTTGTGGCTGAAAATTGCATTTTAGGCACCTAAGGCAGGTTTTTGTGTTGAAAAAGGAAAATAAAGCAAACACACAAAAGAAGCTCTGAGAGAAGGAGCCACAGAAAAGCAGTAAATCTGCAAAATAGAAGGGTAAAACACACTGTCCAGAATATTCAGGATTTATGGTGAACAATACTTAAATACTAATAAAACAAGGTACTCAATCTTTAGCTGACTTCACTTGTATTTAATGATTCTCATCAGACTACAGGATGAGACCTTAATGGTCTTACTCTGTAGATAAAAATTCACATCAATAATCTACTCTTGAGCCTCTTTCTGCCTGAAAAGATTGAGATGATAGTTATGCTGGGTTGAGGGGAGTATCTGGTGGCCAAAGCTCACGATGGACCCACTCTTGGATGGTTTGAGCTGCAGCACTGAGTACCAAACGCAGTTTCTGCAATGGTAGTGCTGGCAGAACTGCAAACAAGGAATTACAGTAATTCTATTTAGGTGTTATTAAACAGTGCAACTGCTTTCAGGACAGAAAGAGACCAGGAAATGTTTATAAAATAGCAAGAGGTTGTTTCAGTAACATTTTACGGCCTGTCTTTTGACAAGCATAACTCCTTCACTCTTTGCAGATGTGTGACGTGGATATAATAATCTCTGGAAATGCATTTTGAGTAAATTAATGTTTTCAAGCATAAAAGAAAGAAACCAACCCTTCAGTTATGGTTAGGATTTTGGTTTTTCCAGTCAAAGCTTCTCTTCTCCTGAAGGATCATAAACAGTCTTTCCAGCTGTAGAAGGGCCTGTCAAGAGACATATACACAGATGTGAAGTAATGAGTGGAATGGCACACACTGACTGTCCCTCAGGCTGATCTTTTTAAAAGGTACAACTGACAAATATAAATTACAAGTTTTCATGTAAAGGGTTTTTTTTTTTGTAAGTGTCACATCAACACCTACGATCACTATAGTGGAAAAGAGACCCAGAAGGATTGATTTCTTCTGCAGGTTTTGAGTTTCCCTATTCTGAACACTCAATGTTGTGAATTTTCTGTCTCTCTGTTTCTCTTGCTGTGTCTTATGTGTGATGAATCCCTCCTTGAGTCCAGCATCCATGACAAGAGCTAAGTGTATGGGCAAGAGCTTTGCTGATCTATTGCCAGAGATAGTATTCCCTCATTTTTTTTAAGATAATGTTACAGGAAAGATGAAAGGGTGGGTTTGTTTGGTTTTTTTTCAGTAGGGAAATGGGATGGTAAGGCAATAAGAGTGATGAAGAGGCCTGTTGTGAATCGTGGCATAAAGCATACATGGAACTAGACTTAACTAGACATTCCAGTGTTGGTTGTTCTGAGTGCAAGCTGAAGGTCAGGAGTTTACTTCAAATCATTTAGTCCTTAGAGTAGAGAGCTGAGTCCTGGACAGCACTTCAGACCACAGTGAAAGTACTTGCCTGTGGCGATGCTGGTGTGGACTTGGATGAAAGCCAACCAAGTGACAGCTGGGCTGAGGTAAGTGCCATGTGCCAGGCAGGGACAGTCAGAGAATTCAACGCCAGAGTAAAACAAGGCAGGTAATGTCATAAAGCAAAAGAGGACAAAGGCATAGCTGGTCATTAAGTCCAAGCTTTATAATTGTTCTAAAAACCTTTTTTTTTTTTTTTATTTATGCAAAATCACAAGGATTATTTGTAACAACTGAATGACAGCCTGATAATTCAATTTTGATTTGCTCTGGCAAGAGCATTTATAAGGACACATTATATTAACAATGGGAAGCTCTCAAAACACGTGTATATATGTGTGGCTATAGAATAGTGCCAAAGAGACCAGGCACATGTTCATGCTTACGTCTGATGCAGCAAATTCCTGCCACAAGTCACGAGAGTCAACAGCACTTTGTCTCCCATCACATGGTGTCTTCAGCCTTGGGTTCAGGCGGAATGACTGTCAGAAGTCTTTGTGGCAGTGCCTCAGACCCTAGAAAAGAGCCCTGGGTCTGGAAAAGGATGCTGTGAACAGTCTGCTGTTCCTTGTTATTTCTGCTTGTTTATCTGGTCAGAGCCAGCCTATTTTGTGGGCAGCTTGTGCTTGTCTCAAGGTATTTGGATTTGATAATCTGATCAGTGCCAGTCCATTCTTGGCTTCTCTGTCCACCTGCTGACTCCCTTGTGTTACCCTTCTGGTGCTCCATCCATCTGTTAAGAATTTACTTACAAAATGCATTAAAATAAATCACTATGATTTTATGTGCATAGGGATTCTGTTTCTGGAATTTCAAAAATCCTAATAAGTGACTGTGTCTGCTAGTAACAGTATCAAAGTCCTGTATTTTACCATCAGTGATTTACAGGGAATGCCATGTTGCTTAGAAAAAAGCCTTTTAACATTCAAATTTGGTGCTTTTCAGAATTCATTTTATACTTTGTTGTCAGGTAATACAGGTTTTCAGACCAGGTGTATGTGCTGAACACTATTATCAAATATTCAGTTAAAGAGCAGAACAACAGCTCCCATCAAATTTTTGCTTGACTGCAAAGGAGATCACAGCTGAGACTGGGGGCAAAGAAACACTAGGGATCCAGATTTTTTTAGTTTCTGGGCTATTGATTTTCCCATGGAGGGTGATGAGATGACTCTGCAAGGAGAGGAGGCCATTTTCCATCCTCTGCAGAAGCTGGTCTGAGTCTTATTTGTACCAACTTGAGTCTTGGAATAGCTGGAGGAATCTGACCAGGCTGAGCTATCAGCCAACACTAGTCAAGCAAGGCCATGGGACCGGCACTGGCTGAGCCCCTGCCAGCAATGGGTTTAGTAGTCATGGGGGAAGCAGGTGCTGTTCAGATGTCCTTGCTAAGTGATGCTCCTCGGAACTTCAGGAGCAGCACCTGATGGAATGGCCACTGAAGATGTAGCTCCACAACAATCAAACTATGAAAAATGCAGGAGAGAATAAAGACTTGCTGTAGGCAAGGTGGAGACAGGTCACAGACATCCTGGCACGTGGAAGTTGCTGAAAGGCTGCAAGGAGACTTCACAGCCAAATGGCTCTGGTCCCACTGTGCCCCTTTGTATATGTTCTTGCTGCTCATCACCACTGAGCTTCCAGCTGTTTCCAGGGGACTGATTCTGAAGGAGACTGCTGAATGCAGCATAGTCGATACCACTTTATCTTCTCGTTGAATGCTTGTGAGCTGTAGTTTATTTAAATTAAGCTTCTATCATCTGTAGCACATCAGTTAAAACCGTAATGTTATAGGAAAAGAACGGTGGCTTGACTGATACAGGGATTAATTTTTTTAGTTATTTTCCAGACAGTGAGTAATTTGATACAAAAAGATTTTAATGCATTCAACAAAGCCAAATACAGCAAGATCTGAACAAACCCCAGAGGACACGAAGACAACCAAGCTAAAATACAGGTCAATGTTTTCAAATATGGTCTAAGTACTTTTTGTCCAATTAGTCTATATCTACCAATATGTTAATAAGAGGGAGTCACAGAAATCTGACCGCTACTGAAAGATCCTCAAGGCTGAAATACCAGCTCGTGGCTAATGATTTTTTTTTTAAAAAAAAATATAGCCTGAAAGATAAGCAAACATGGTGTTTATTTGACCTGTGCACCTGTACCAGACTCTTTTTTGCAAATACTATTCTTTAAAACAGCAATTAAAATGAAAGAAGAAGAGAAGAAAATGCTGTTGAAAACAGAACAGCACTACAATGAAGGAAGGAAGGAGATGAACATGAGTTGAAATTACAGCAGTTGCTGCATCAACATGTTCATCACCCTTGGCTGTGTCCATGCAAGACGTAGGCTGAGTTTCCACCCCTGCTAATCATCCTCATGGGTCTCATGACATCTGCTGTTTTCTTTCTGAGAACACAAGTCTGGAAGTGTGTTGATAAAGGATTGTCTCAGCTTTCCTTGGCAAGGTGCCTTTGATGCATTTCTCGTGGGAGTAAGGCATGGCCACAGAAACCCAGGATGGTCTATAGGTATCTCTCTGCTATCCTTGTCCAGTCACTAGCTCCTCATGCCCGCATGCATGGAGCAGCATTGCCTGTGGTGCAGGGCTGTGTCATGCATGTGGTGCCTGGAAGTTCACAACATAAGTCTGGCACATTGACCCTTGCACATGGTGATATAGGCAGCTGCTGTCAAGGGCTGCAGTTACCCATGCATCACTTAGAGCCCTATATCCCTCACCAAGGTGAGCTGCAGTCTTCAGGGAGCTATCAGGATATCTGATTTATGCAAGAGTCTGTAATGAACTTACAACAGTTATTTCTGTAGCTAATGGGAATGTAAAAATTCAGATAACGTTTTAATACTGATAAGCAAAATCTTTGATAAGAACACCTCCCCATGCTAAATTGGAAGACTCTGCTCTGGCTGCCATGGTGCATCTGCCCCTTACTGTCAGAAATGTTCCTGCAAGATGAATTTGTGGAATAGAAGTAGACTACCAGTCTGTTGCCTGACCTAGACCTTGTTCTTCCCAAGCACTTAAGTTGGTTGTGCCTTCGTACAGTGACTCCATTTAAGCTAAGATGAGGTAGAGAAGGGGACTTTTCTGGTTTACACTGTGTTGAATTTTTGGGAAACAAATTTAAAAAATGTGTGCCCAGTCAAAACTTCTGGCAATGATAGCATTAGGAATGCACACAGCTGCTCCCATCGGTGAGTGACTGGAGCCCAAAGGCTCGACACGGGGGTTTTCATCATTTGTTGATGCTTTTGAAATGCACAGCTTTTCGCTTTTGTCCTAATGGCTTCATAACTGATTCATAATCTCACTCTTCTGAATGAGGTTAAGATATGGCTGAATATGTTACAGAGTAAATGGCTTGCTTTGTGGTATTTCTATTAGGCTTGAAAGAATACATCACTGACTTGCCTAAGAAGAGGTTTATATTTCATATAATAGAGGATATACATCCTGATATGCATGCTGTTTATAATGCATTGGTAAAATTTATCATAGGAACATCCAGACCTCTTAAACACACACTAAATTTAACTTTAAAGCAATGCTAATTCAGGAGGAAAAACCAGTATGCATCATCTGTTGTCAATTTGATAGTCTGTGATATGTGTAACCAATTGTTCTTATTTACATTAATTTGCATTGTGAAAAGCAATTTTACAGTTTCAGTCAGACTTAATAGGCAATTTGCAGCTCACTGCCTAATGGCGTAGTTACTTAAGCCTGCCCCCAGGGTGCTTTCTAGACCTGATATGAGACTAAACCTTTTAAATGTTCAATTGAACATCTTAAAAAGTCAAAAAGTCTTCAGCTATTAGACCCAGTTTGTACTTGCCTTGTCGTATTTGATATTATTGCTATTGATGCCCTTTGATTCAGAAATATTTTGCCTTAGACTGCAGAAATAGTGATTCTACAAAACATCATGGTGTGAATGGGTTCCCCCACCCCCAGAGGCACTTTACTGAAGGAAGAAGGTGGAGGTAAGAATGTCCTGGCAAGCCTTGCAACATGGCATTTGTGGTTCAGTAGATATACTACTGGCATTTAATTACTGACTTTTCGCGGAGTCATCTCTTCTTAATGACACATTTCCACATTTACAAATGCATGAACCATCTCTGGTAGGTGTGACAAAGGTGGGTTTTATAAGAAGAGTGAAAGTCCTTGATTCACGACAATTTTAATTTGTGTTGAATGTATTTGGAGCAAACTGAATAACAAAACCTATATTTGCTTGATGCTGCAGAGGTTATTGTGACTTTTGACACATTCAGAGCACTACCTAAGACAGGGTCTTTGCCCTGTCAAGTTACATTAGGAGGTTGCCATTCTTTTAGTAGCATGTTTGGTCATTGAAGAGGTGCTTTGAGAAAGCATATAAGCAGTCTTGTAGGGAAGGTGGCTGGTTCTGAGCACTGCAGATGTGGAAGGAAGTGGCAAAGACCTTTTCAAAAGATGGAGCTTCCCTTCTTAATTCCTTACTCTGGTTACAAGCAGCAAGTGAAGGTCACGTGTTTTAAATTATGTCTTATATGAAGAATACAATGTACATGAAACTGAAGCTGTTCACTTATGGTGGATGGGTTGAGCAATGTCCATAGCTGTGTCTTTGGTTTTTTTTTCTAGTGGGTCATGTGGAAGTGCTGAGTGGGAGTGAGTTTTGTAAGAGATACACTAAAGATGATGTGTTGTTTTGTCATCCTTGTACTAAAGATTAATAACAACAGAGAGTTGAGATACTCACTAATATACATGAAGACGTCGACAAGTTTGAGGTCATGATGAACCAAGACCTGTGTCATTATTGTAGCTATGCAGCAATCCTCTTTTGCGTTCAGCAGTGTTGATTTCGAATGCACTTCCAGATGTTGAGATATTTGTTTCTAACCCATGCTGATACCACATAGATATATGCACTTATCAACAGATTATGAAAATGTGTAAACGTTATTGGATTTCTGTCTTCTCTAATATGATAAAGCAAATACAAGGTTTGCTAAATGCCATTTTCTAGGAAAGAATATTGTGCCATGCTGAACTAATGTAATACCATCATCCTTCTTCCTTAGGAGTCTGCTTTATTTCTGCAAGAGGGTATTACTTCAAAAGATGTCACAATTCACTTCACAGTAGTATACAAGTTTCAAAAAAAATTGCTATATATGTGTGCTACTTGGCATATCTTGTATTTGCAGCATTGTGCAGCGTGTGGAAAGATAGTCAAGGAAAGTTATGTATCAAATCACCTCATGTCATGATGCAAAAAAGTCCCTTATCTACGATAAACTCAAAGTATTTAAGGCTGTGAATATCCCATCCAGTTTAACAAAAAATAACTAAAGTAAAATTGTGCTTTGATAATGTTTTTCAACTAGATCTGGCTAGTTTGTAGCCATCTGAGTTTTGTGAAGCATGGAGGTGGTGTAGGTAGCCTAGGCCATCTGGTACCATGTATATTTGTACTTCACAATATCAGCAATCTAACCTATTATCAGTTTTAAGCCTTTTTTTTTTTTTATGATGACCCTTACTGTTTTCTCACTGCTACATAATTAAAAAGCACAAGACTTCAGAAATCACAGTGTGAGAAGTTGAAGACAGCCTTTTAAAGGAGAAGTATACAATGTTTTTAGTGCAGTAACATAAATCTTTACTACTTTTCTGAGATTCTCTTGTAACACAGTTAATATTTTTAGCTATTTATGGAAAAGAGAGGCAATTGCAGCCGCACACACTATGAACTTCGTGGCTGAAAGCAGCGTTAGACCTGAGACAGGAAGGAGGCTGGAGCTCCTCTCCCTCCACCCACGCCATGGACAACATTGCTTAGGGTCTGACTTATTCTCCCCAAGGCCTGCACTGCAGCCTGGGGCTGTCACAGGTGACTTTACTCTTGTGCTGTCACATCAGCTACTTTTGTGATCCTGCTGCAGAGTTTGCCACAAACCCCACCTGCGGATAATGTTTTAATTTTTTTTTTCAACCTGCTTTTGATTCTTCTGCATTTACCGAGAAGTCACACCTAGTGAGACAATAAGCCACAAGTAAGGTTTGTTTTCCTCCCCTGTACTCCAGGTTGTTCACTTAAAATCCTAAGGGCAGTGAGAGCAGTTCCTGCTGCTGACCACACATTTCAGAAGAATGATCCTGTGGAAATGCCACCCTGTCTTTGTTCCATTTCCTGGACATCCACCCCTTTGGAATTCTCTGAAGTCAGCTGGGTTTTGTGTTTTGTGTTTCAAAATCTATGTTCTCTGAAATGCAGAAGCAATGTTTATACAAAAGAATCATAATAACAGAGGATTTTGGATTAGGTGAGCTCTTTTACTTTTAAATCAATGACTGATAAGGACAATTTCTATTTTACTGCAGCTCAGTCCAGACACAAAGTTGTTTTTTGTTTTTTATTAATGCTTAATAAACAGGAACCAGCAAATATAAGCAGTACTTTACAACTAGTACTGTTATGTTATTGTGAAGATGATGAACTGCATCTGACCCTTCTGGTAATGGACACTGATCTTTTCATCTTTCATTGATTTTTGCGAGATGGGTTTTACCAGCTGAACTGCAAACCCTCTCGGTTCATGCTGAACACCGAGTATATTCATTAAAGCGTAAAGAAGAACTTGGGAAAGACATTAGTCCATTAATCACTTGCACATATAATGACCTTCATGCCTGTGTCTCAAAGTGGCTGATCGTGTCAGCCTGAGTGGCAACATGAAAGCACATTAGTTCTCAGCCCAGGCAAGACACAGGACAGCGTGCTCTCTGAAGAAGAATGGAGTCCTGTGAAGGACAGCTGAGTGTGCAAAGAGATCATCCCAGAATGAAAAGAGTATGTCCAGAAGCAAAGAGTCATGGAAGGGCAGTTGGTCTCAGCTGGGGCAGTTGGTCTCAGCTGGTGTGGGTGCTGAGGAAGAGGGCAGCCCAGCCCTTTACGCCCCTGCCAGTGCTGGGGTGCCCACAGGGATATTGTAGCACTGAGAGGTCTTCATCAGCAGAATCCCAGAATGGCTGGAGTTGGAAGAACCCTCTGGAGCTCATCCAGTCCAATCCACTGCTAAAGCAGAGTCACCTCCAGCATTTTGCACAGGAGCCCATCCAGGAGGGCTTTGAATATCTCCAGACAAGGAGACTCCATAACCTCCCTGGGTGGCCATTTCCAGCGCTCCATCACCCTTACAGGAAAGACACTTTTCCTCATGCTCAGAAGGTGGTGAGAATGCTGAGATCCACAGGGAGAGAGGTCTAGCATCTTCACGTACTGAAATTAATTCTCCTACAGATTGCTCACAGTTAATTTGCATTGGCTGTTTCACATCCAGAGTCCTTTTCAGAGGCTAAGAATAATGATTAAGGCAAATTGGAAATAAAATGAATGGACATGTTGTGCTTTAAATGATTTTGCCAGCATTTTAAAACTGTTATTGCAGCATAGAACAAGGCAGAACATATTTTTTAAAAAAGAATTATGTAAAAAAGCGTGAAACCTTTTCTGCAACTATTCTGATAACATGGTGAAAAGTCTGGCTGCAAATCTTAGACAAGCAGCCATCAGAAGATGTTCAGCTTGAGTAAACTTCGTGTTTGTGTTGGTGCCTTTTCCTCCATTGCTGTGGCAGTGAGCTGCTTCAAAAGTGGTGGGACCTTGTGAAGAAGAGACTACAGTCCTTGTAGCTGCCAAACCCAGCATCTGCGCAACTTCAGTGATTCACCACTTGATGTTAAAGAGGGACTTGATCCCCTACATCAGAGCCTTTTATGCAGTAATATTTGACTTCTGTTTCTGTAGGACTAATGCAGGAGGCAACCCTGCAGCTGCAGGCAGGACTGGGGGAAGGTGTGAGCCACACACTGCCCTCATGATGCCCAGCCTGGAGCAGCCTGGAAGCCAGTGAACCCCATCACAGCCCTGTGTCCTCCTGAAGGAGGGTCTGGGCTTCCCTCATGTGCTGTCTCCTCAGCTATGATGTGAGGAAGAGAACTCTGTTAGAAGGTAGATGGTAAGCTGAGGGTGAACTTCACTGCCTGCCCCTCAGGGAGTACATGCATCAGGCAGGGATAGGCAGGACTGACACTCAGAGCCAAAGCATGTGCCATGTAGAAGGGTGATTTTGAGGTTGCTTGGTGAAGTTACAAAACCAGTACTTAGGCTAACTGGTGGTGTAGGTCTGACCCACCTTCCTGAATGGGTTCTTACACACATAATGTGTGGGTATTCCAGCCAAATCTCCTACCTCAGATATCAACTGGATCTTTATCTTTGTCTCTTGGAGTAAGATCAGCACAACCTGCTGCCTTTTCTCCTCTTTTTCAGGAATTTTGCTACTCCTTTCCCCTCCTTGTGCAGTTTTGGCATGGGTGGGAGATGCATTACAAATGCAAATGCCTGAGTGAATACAAGATATCAAGGTCTGATGTCCTCAGTGGAGCCCTCCCGAGGCGGGCTACGCACAGCAGGGAGAAATGAGAGGAAACTTAACACAAGTGCTGGACTTCCACTGTGCCCAAAAGGCACTGACATGGCGGTGTCCCCAGTGAAGTGAGAGGTTTCTTTGGTACAGCTGCCACTGAGGGCATTGCGAGAGCCCCGTACGCTGGGCACGCATGGGGCTCTGGGCAGAGGCAGGCAGGAGGGCTCAGACAATAGCTATCTACTGAAGTAAGCACAGCCTCAAACATGGTAGCATTGTCAAACAAGGCTGTCGGTGGCTGAGGTCACTTGTATCACGCTTGAGTAGGAAAGCATCAGACTGCTGCTATGATGCAGCCTATGAGATATGTAAGTGATACAAAAGGACCTGAAATGGGTCTCTTACATGGAAACTCCTGATAGCACTTACTGCTTTTGATTTGCCTTTCTTTCTCATCCATAATGCTGTACACTTTCCAGATAACTCCAGTGTCTAGTTTGCCAATTCTTTATTTTCCTCTGCCAAATCTCTGCTAGACTTTGAAAAAAAGAGGTGACTCTATCAGCTTTATTGGCGCAGTTTCGTTGACTGTCCTCAGAACACGCTTATTCAAGCAGCTTGTCTATGGATTTTTAGTTAACTGCTGGGGAAGCTGCTTATGACAGAAGTATGATTAATGATTGCTTTTGCATGTTTCTTATAAATGAGATGCTCTGTCACTAAATAAATACACAAATAAATGGGCTGGGTGTAAAAGAACATGTTTTTCACCAAAAATGACATCCTTAGTTGTAAATTTTAACAGATGTCATGAAACCAAAGATCTTATAATCTATTTAAAAAAGCCTTTGAAGTTCTATTTTAATTAACTTGCAAAGCCATCAGGACTCTTGGAGAGAAAATATGTCTAGTGTACCTCAAGAACTGTTTGAATGTAATCACTGGGATACGATGGGCATGGATGTAGGACAAAAGAAAATAAGTGAAGAGCAGTCACTCCTGTAACAACACAGCATTGATATTTAGCAAAGCAACCCTGTCATGGAAAGCAATTGTGAAAAAAATGCTGCCACTCCCTTAAACAACCTTTCTTATTCCAGGAGCAAAAGGGGAAAGACTAAAGCTGAAGACAGCTTTCAAAGTACCTAAACCTTAAGAGAAGAAAAGAATGATATATCCCAGGGTAAGAGTGTACTCACAGGCAGGGGGTGAATTTCTTTTAGATCGTTTTCCCTAGATGCTATTGCTCTCCACCAAAGTTGGTGGCTTGCAGCCCACTTACAAGCCTCTATCCCCTCTCTGGCAGCTACTTTGGGTGGTGAGGACAATGTGGGGCATGGCATCCCAAGCTTGGCCAGCTGGACCTGTCCCGCACTGGGTAACACGGATAGGGCCCATCAGGACTGCAGTGGAAATAATCAGTGTGAAGCTGCTCCAGGAGCAGCATCCTCCCAGGCCAAAACAGGAGGCCTGATGCCAAAAGATGGCTCAGCATACTTTGTATGAAAAGTATGTAAATTGTGTGGGGATGTGAACCTGAAAAATGTATCTCAGGTGGAGCAAGCACTCAAACCAGCCAGAACTAGGTGTGAGGCAGTTTCAGACTTGCTCTGCTCCTGTGCTGCCCAAGGCAGATGTCAGCACTGTAAGGATAATTGCCCCTTCACAGACTTTGGACAAACTCTGGGCTGTTCTTCAGCAAATGCAGCCCGGCTTGTTCATTGTGTGAGTCAGTGGGTGCTCCATTGCATGCTACAGACATCTTGCAACTTTTCTCTTCCTGAGACCTCTGACTGTATGAAAGAGGACTGGGGCCATACTGGATTTGTCTCTGAATATATTATATTGGCTACGGATGGAGCTCCTGTTCATTTATAGCACTGCTGCTTTGACTGAAGGTAAGCATATGTTGTATTTTCATAGCATGTGTTTCAATGAGATTTCCATACCAGAGCAGATGGGCATGCTCCAGTGTGGCAGAACTGTTTCTCTGTGGCACCACTATGAAACCCAGTGTGTAACCATGAGTTAGACGACAGTTCACGTTTGTGTATGATAAGCATGTTGTAAATAGGTTTGTGATTCCCCTAACTAATATAAATTCCAATTAGTTGCTTTCCTGAACTCCCAGTTGTGTTCCCACTGCTCATTGGCTTTCCTCTTTCCTATTGTCACTCTTTTTCCTCCCACTGATGCCATCATGAACTGTAACAGATCCTGGCATCGACAGACATTCTTACAAAACTGTCAACTGTGTTCCTGGTCATCAGCTAAACAAAGCAGCAGCACAGCAATCACAAGTGAGTCACTCATCAGCCTACTTTTTATCCTGACTGTGTTCAACCTCTTGCTCTGCTATGGACTGCCTGCCTCATATTTGGCAAGTTGTTTGGAAGTACATTGATAGCTAATTTCTCATTACAATAAATAGGAGTTAATCCCTGTAGCCTGTGAGCTGGTCCCTGGTGCCCAAGGTCCTACTCCCTTGATGAAGGTTTGGCCAGGCTGCTCTGCATTTCATGGGCATGGGGCAGTGTGCTGAAAGGTCATTGTAAATGAAAATAATTGTACTCAAGCATTAAAATAGGGTGATTAAAATTATTTTTAAAGACTCACATGACTTCTCATGAACATATGGGGAAGAAATAATGGAATGATTAAATGGATGAGTGGTGGATCTGAGTTTTAAGTATAAAAAAAAATAAGCAAGCTCCCCTGTCATAAATGTAGGATTTAGAAAGTCTTATTCAAAGGTTTATCTAAAGGATATTTATTCGGTTATGTCTACAGTTTACAGATTGATCCTTAGTGTGAAATTTTGCAGAGAAAAATCTATTATTTCAGGGTCCTGGAATAGTAACCAGGGCTAGATCCACCAGAACTAGGTGGATTTTTAGCATGAAGGAAGGCAGGCAGCACTTGCCCTTTATCAGTATTTGAATGTGGGCTCTCAACTAGAAAAGAAACCCTGGAGGGTTGTCAGAGGATTATCTCTGCTGGTCTGCAGAAGTTCAGGTTGTTGCCACCAGGGCAGGATGTGCCTCTGATTTTTATACCAACTTAGCCAAGATAAAAATCAGACTCTGTGCTTCCAGCCTCTGAAGGCAGCCTGATAAAATTAGGAGAGTATTTTTTTTTATAAAAACATCTTTGATAGCTTAGCAAAGGCCAGAAGATTAAATACAAGGAGGAGGACTTCAAGTCACGTTTTCTCCATTGGTGTAAACACTAAAGAATACAACAGGTATGGTTACACTAAAGAAATATGAACAGCTCTTGATTTACCCAACCTGAAGGCCTGACAATTTCTGATTTGTATGATGCCATAATGAACAGACATTGTTATGAGATGAGTTCAGATACAAACCTTAGTTTATAATTTCCTGCCTGCCTCACTCTGACCTGTATAGCAACTGGTACTATTTCACTGCAATTGTTTTAAAAATTACCTTGTAATACAATTCAGTCTATCCTCCCCACCCAATGATAACATTTTTGTTTAAACTAAATTTTTGGTTATTAGATTGATGCCCTTATTGTAATGCATCTTCATTCTGCTTTCCACTAATTGTTCAGCATTGTGACTTGTGTGGAAATTTTAATAGGCAGCCTCTAACACAAATTTTGCAACCACCAATAATTAGACTTGCCTGCATGTATTGTGGGGAGTGGGAACCTCTGTAGTTGTCAAATGTGCAGAGTCAGGAAATGAAGGGAAGGATTGTTTTCCCAGTGAAGCAGAGGGAGCTGCTATGCTTTATTGTAGCAAATGAAGTAGCAAAGTTCCATTATTTCTGACCTTTCTGTCCACATCATAGCACAACTGCTGCCATTTGGGACAATTTAAGGTGCTTCAGACTGTTCCCTAATAGTCAGCAAACTGTTCTAGCATCATCATTAGCTGCCTCCATGGCTGATGTGCAGTAAAGTCAAACACTTTGAGGCAATTCTGAGCAAGAGTTCCTTCAGCATTTTCTTTTCTGCTAGTTTAATGCCAAATATGAATTTCCATTTATTATTGTACTGAGCAGGATAATACATTTCTCATTTTTTGTTACTGTCTTCCAAGAACCTACAAAAGAGTACATTTATCTGAATCTATAATTTATTGGCATGATGACTAGGAATTAAAGACTGAATATAACTAGAAACACCAAGCCTTTTTGATCTTAAAAATATCTCCCATTTTTTAAGGTTACTTGCTATATGCTTTGCAGTATCCAGTAGGCATAGTTTGGGTCTCAGTTCACCTGCAGTTTAGGTCAAAAGGAACAACAAGAAAATTAAGAGTTCAACCAGAAAGAATTAATTGCGAGTTTCTTACAACATGGACGAAAGAGAGCAAGAACTGCAACTAAACAGTCAGACTATGGAGGCATTCAGGGACTTTGGAAACAGTGAACCTGATACATTCAAATGCTGTTGGGTCATCAGTGAAAATACCACATCTTTTCTGTGGCTTTCATGGGCTTGCCACACATGGGAAGCTGTGGTGTCCATTCCACCTATTTTTAGGAGAGTTGGAGCTCTCCACACTGCTCAAACCTCTCCCAGAGTATCCATTCCTGTTTCAATCTCTCTTGTATGTGTTTGCATAGTGCAATGCTCCTTTATTGCAGAGCAGCAGTAAGATGCAATTGAATGACACTGGGGAGGACAGAGACCTCATTTCACCCCCAGGTTCCCATGAACTCCCCAGTTCTGAGTCAGCAGGAAGCGGTGAAACTGAGACAGTGCAGAAACGTCGTGGAAACACTACAAAAAACCTTGCTGCTGGGCGATGCTGGCAGCAAGCACCACCAGCTTCTGCTGCCGAGGTGTCAAGGAGAGGAGATGCAGGGGAGGGCACATGCCCCATCATCACATTTATTCTCTGCTGACCAGCCTGGGCTTGCTCAATGCTCTGCATTTCAAAGTGCATCTTACCTGTGAAGTGGAAATAACATTTTCTGTCCCTGTCTAAGTTGAAATGTTATAAATTATATCTTCAATAAATTTTACTGTTAACATTTTCTCCAGTGTGTTAGGAAATACACTGTTTACAGATGATTACATTTTCAAAATGACTGCTTTTTCTTCATCGCCTTTGAGTGAAATGCCTGAACAAATGTGTTGCTGTAGCATTCAAGGGAAATAATTGGAAGCCCCTCCCTCCCAGTTCAACACTGCTCTCTAAAAAACCCCCAGGTTTTAGCACAGGATTTATCTCAATAATGCAGTCATTTTCAAGCTTCCTGAGCCGTTTGTACTTACAAGGAACATTTCTAATGCAACTTTGAAGCGCACAAAGTAAATATGTCTAGCTTGGCAGACAGCTGGAAGAAAACCTACTTAGTTCAATCATTAGGTCAAGCTAACTAAATTTCTACCTTCTTCAAAGGAAATTACCAGTGAATATTGAGGCTGAAGTGATTTTGACTTCCTTGACATGATGATTTAGTTACATCAAACAATAATGGACTGTTGAAAGACGTCATTTTTGTTATAAGAAGACTGAAGCAACTACACATTCAAAGGCAAAATAATTCTTACTATCCACTACACCATAATATTTAAATACTTACAACATTAATATCAGAAAGATTTATTTTTAGAGGTAGTTGATGGCTCTAAGACTTAGTCCCCACTCAGTCTGTCAGATCCTTCAGTTTCAGAGGAAAAACTGTGCAGGAAATCTTATTCTTCCTTTGTGCATTTCATTGGTTACAGATCAGTAAATGGAGCTCTGGCAATGGGAAAGTCGCTGCAGGGCGTTTGGAAACAAAAGGACTATTTTGTGTCTCATTTAGAGACTTCTCTTTATTTATTGGTGTGTTTCATTCAGCGACCGGGGTAATGGGCCTCAGAAGAAAGTGTTGTTTAAGTAAAGTAGCTGTGTATTGGAGGGGAATAGCTAAACCAGAAGTTCTGAGAAGCAGTGGTGTGTTCTCAGTCATCTGAAATGTATCTGCTGCTAAAGCAAAGCAATTTTTCCTAATTCTGAAATCCCAGTTTGCAAGGATGCTAAATCATCCTCAGGCTTTATACAATAGTCTCTTGGCAACTGCAGATGCTTATCTTGAAAGATTCATTTTTACAACAGATTGAATTCTTGGAAAAGAGGCCAAACATAAAGATGTTAGAAATCAAATAAAAAATCCAAAAGGGGTTTGAGGCTTGATTTGGTTAAGTATTCATATGTTTGGATATTTATTTAAAACTTCTTCAAGCTGCTTAAATCTAGAACATTGGTAATAGGCTCTATCCTCCCTTCTCCATGATGGAAGGCCTTGGCTCATACAATTCCTTATTGCATTGACATTTTTTGCTGCTAAAGTCTATTGCATTTTCATTTCTAATTTACCGTCCAATCCAGCCACAAGGTCTCTAGCTTTTACTACATTTCTAGGCTTCCATTTCCATTGCTTTTCCCTCTTGCTTAATAGTTTTCATTTTTCCCCAGTTAAGTCTCATCTGATTACTCAAAAATTAAGGGACTGGTATATGAGATCAGACCAACAATCTAGCCATTTTTTTCCCCCTTTCATCTCTAATTTACCAGGTTCAGATGCTCCAGAAAACATAGAAGAAACAGAGAAATGGATCATTTTGGAAACTTTTGTCCATAGGAGAAATCCACTGTACTCACTTTTGTGCTAACACAGAAGGGCTTTTATAGCCTTCCATAATACCCAACTGAAATACATATTTTATCTAAGCAGCCATATATGTATTTATTTTCCTGAATTCTATTAAATGTTCACTCTCAGTAATATCCATTGGCAGTGAGTTCCATAGGTTTATTCTGGAGATTTAATGGTTGCTTCTGCCTGCATTTGTGTTTCCTGTAATGATACTGGTATTTATTTTTTACTGGTTTGCTAGGTTTCCAAAGTAGTGCCACTTGTGATTGTCAGTAATATGCCAAATGTCACTTGCTTCAAGAGGTCAGGAAGATACTGTATAAAATGTATTACAATACACATTCTCCTTCTAATTTTTTAAAGTGTATTTATGTAAAGTATATGCTAAGGTATGTTGTGAAGGCTTTTCTCTGAAGTGTGTGGCTGGAATTACTGACCTCTCTCTTTCTGGCAGCACTTTTGCATTGCCATTGTTTGGTAAGTAACTGGCTTCCAAATGGAAAGCAGCTGAATAAAGAACCTCTCTGCATGTTTCTCTTACTTTTTCCATTACCTCTGAATATTCCTACTAACAGTTCTTTAATTCACTCTTCCTGAACATTGCACCATTCTTCTGAAAATGACAAACAGAAAATGCTGTAAGGCAGGTAAAGGAGGAGGAGGCAGAGCTCAGACAGCTCCTTACGAGGGTGAGCATGTTGGGGTGGGGTCCCCTGTACCACTGACCCGTTTGCCCTGCATGGATGCCAAGGAGATCCTCACAACTGTGCAGCAGGAGAGACCTAGCCCGGGTGCATGAGCTGCATGAGCCCCTCTCTGGGGGCTGTTTGTGCTGGTGGTTCAGTGCCAGCCTTGCAGCTGAGTCCAACCCCATGTCCCAGTTACCTGGCACTTCCTATTCCCTTCTATTTATTTGTTTATTTTAGCATTCAATACTTTCCAGCCACTCTGGACTGGTGGGACATTTGCAAATCTTTTTGACAGCACTTCCCATTTTTCACTCAACTTTCTTTCTCCATATTGGATGCTTTTTGATCTGTGCTTGGGATTTGTTGGTTTAATTAAACTAATCTCTGCAGTATCATCTATGCTATCTGAAATAATTCCTGACAATATTTTGTTGATCCCTCTGACTGCTGAATGAGAGTGAAGCTATGCAGCAGCTTATGGCAGTGTTTCTTATCTGGGATGAATACATTTAGCATTGTTGTGGTTTTTCTAGTATTTTCACTTTTAATCAGTTGTCTATTTGCTTAGCAATCAAGCCATTTTTATGCTTTTCCTCATCAATAAAACCATGCTTCTTAACATTCTGTAAAAATCTTTTGTGTTTCCCCAATCTTTTGAAGGAACAAGCTTCATACACAAAATTACAGGGCTTGGATACAGTGAAATGCACAGGAATGGTGTGGTACATGGGCTTTTAAAAAAGTATTAAAATTTGTTGTTTATTTTTAAATGTTTGCAGAAAGAGCAATGCTTTTTCAATACATTGGTAGGTGAATCCAAGACTGTACCCAGTAGCGGCAATGGTATGGTTTCAGGCCCTCAGTGGTTATACCAACACTAAATTAATATTGATACTACTTCTTTACTTATAAACTGCCAGTGGGTTGAGAGTGTGATGGTAATCCTGTATTAGAAAGATGCTTTGAAGCATTTTGGATCCCAATGCTTGGTATTTAGGAAAAGTTTTTATAACACAGACTTAGCAGTTTGCACAGTTTGATGAATCTGTTTTGAGTAATTAGTGTAACACCAGACTGGATTTTAAAGTCTGTTTAAACCATTCAACTTCAAGCATATCAAAACTGAAATTACCCATGATACAAACATTGTCTTTGTTTGGGTTATTTTATGTTTTCTTCCAGCTCTATTGAAACAATTGAGTAACTCAACAGCTGGTTGACACAGGTCCTAGTCATTCCTTAGATGTGTGGACCAAGGGATTGGCCACATCCTGCGTGGAGTCTGGGATGGATGCCTTTGCCTCCGAGTTCATGACTTTCCTGGCCCTGCTGGTAGAAAGGGATGACAGATATTCTCTACTGAGCCCCAGCAGCCAGAAGTGCAATATCCTGCACTTCTCATACTGTAACGGGAATCTGTGCTGTCACTGTTGCAATATGTCATGCTATAGCAGCAGACCAGTGGCTTTGCCTTCCCGTTATCCTGATTCTGAGGCAGTTGTTTACGTTACTAACAAAAGAACCCATCAATAATTTACTCCTATTTGATTTATTTTTCTCTTCCAAAATAGAGAATTGGTCAGCATATTTTTAATACATCTTTTTTTTTCCACTAGGGATGGACCAATTTTATTCTACATCTCTTCTCTGGGATGTGCAGAAAGCCCTACAATGCTATCTGGAGACATTTTGTGGCAGAAATTGCCTCAAGAGAATATTCTTTCATGCTTTATCCCAAAATGCTTATAGGGCTGTTCAGGACTCTTACACCAAATATTAAAAGAAACTTGTGCTTGTGTGGTGTCCTGTGAATGTGACTTGATGAATAGACTTACTAACAAATTTGCTAGGGTAAAGCAGATTGCTGCCCTGGAGAAGATCCAGACAGCGTGGAAGTGGCATTTTGTTTTCCACAGAAAAATTACAGTTGCCTTGATATAAATTAACCCTATGATACTGACCTCCTTTTTTTGCAGTTTGCTCATCTGAAATCATAGTCAAATAGCAGGAAGAGATTTTTTTTTTTTTTTGCAAATTCTGGTCTCCAGAAATAATTTTTGTTTCTCCAGAAATAATTTTTACCCTTTTCAACCTAAAATAGTGATAAGAGGATCGATGAAACATTCCTGCACACTCAGAGTATTTTTAAAGCAGAAGTAGGGTGGCTTGACTGGTAGCTGCTCCCATTGAGCCAGTGTTGGTACCTTGTACTGGCCAGGTGATTTGTACTACTGAATTGCCATATTTTTCTGCGTGTCACCAAATTGTGCTATTTCTGCTCATTAGTTACCTTATTCTTTTCCAGGTAAGATAGTTTGGGGAAGCTGGGCCACCTCTTTCTTCTTGAGCCTAGTCCACCCAAGTAGTCGTATTTTCTCCTCTACCAGAAGTGACTGGCACTAATGCAGCAGGTTTTCTTGGTTTTAGTGGTATTTAAACCATACCCTAAGTAACTGGGTCATGTTTTGCTTCAGATCATTGAACCGTGACCACTTTTTCCCTGGATGGTGCCATAAAATCATACTGGTACTAAGTCTGTATACTAGTTTTGGAGCATACATATTCAAAATACTTTAAAAACTGACATCATCTTGTTGTTTTCTCCTCACCAGTAGAACTGGCCAGAAAAAAGTGGAAAAGTGATGGTTCAGACTGCAGCCCATTCTCCTGCCAGGCCAACTTGCTGGTGCCGACTCTGATTACTGGCAGTCCAGGCAGCGCAGATGAGGCTCTGCCCTGCTGCTCAGGCATGTGAGGTACAGGCAGGAGGTGGGGGAACACAAATTTGTGCCAGTACTCAGGGACTGATCAATGCGACATGGGTAAGTCCAGGCCTGTTGTCACATCACTGATCCCAGGCACAATAACAGAAGCTGATATAAGATTTGATTAATGAATAATTAATTAGAATGTATTCTAATTAGTGTCAATCAACTTGCTGGTATGGAAACCAGGACCAGTAGATAAGGCTGACTTTTTTTTATGATGAGACAACAAATGAGGTAGGTGAGGAGAGTATTGATCTACCAGCTGTCTGTACGGTGTTTGGTTTGGCACTCGTGTGACATCTGTCCCACATGCTGGACCACCAGGCGGCAGCTGGGGATGGGAGGTGAGCACATGGCTGGCACCTTCTGTGCCCACAGGGATCCTGATTTGGAGAAGATCTGGGCAGCCCTACTCAGTAAGGGTTTGGCTGCTGCGGAAACCTGCTAAGCTGTGCTCTATTTGCATAGGGAGAGGGAGCACATGGGTGAGAGGGACCACACAGAGGGATCGTGCAAGGCCGTGGGGAGCCAAGGGGAGGGGTAAGGGCCAGGAGAAGGAGCCAGGCACTGAGAGGCTCAAAAGAGTCAATCTACTGAAGAACAAGATGAACAAGGCATGATTTGATCTCAGCCTGTGAGTGTGAATACAGGAAGCGGATTTTTGATGATGGAAAGCTTTTCAGTTTAGTGAACAGGGATATAAGGAGACCTAAAGCTGGAGGCAGAGATAAAGGCTTATTTTGTGTATAGAGGTGGTAGTCTGGTAACTGGAGCATTCTACCAGGGCTGGTGGCTGACTCCTCATTGCCAAAATGTCTTAATGGAGATTGGTTTGTGGTTTTCGGAAAGGAAACTGTACTTGGAAAGAAATCAATCCTGGAAAGTTCTATGTCCAAGCCACAGTGGATGCTCACAACGGAAAGTTCTATGTCCAGTCCACAGAGGGTGCTCACAACAGTCCTTCTTGGCTACAGATCCACAATTGGTTTCTCCAGTTAATTTCTCTGGAAACAGGATCAGACCCTCACCCCATGGAGGAATGCAGAGTGCTGCCCAGCCAACAGCCATTGGGGTGCTGTGGCACATGGACAAGCAGCACTGGTGTCTGTGGCTCTGCAGCTAATCAACACATCAGCTAGAGTGGATTTGATTTTGAAAGTCTTATAGACCCCAATACGGATCAGTAATCATTAAAATTAACCACACGCTGATTTAATCAATGTATAGCTTTGTTAATTACCAGCTCTTTCTTCGTGTCCATCTGTTTTAAAGATTTTAGTGAACCTGCAGCAGATGTTCATGTAAATATAATAAGCTGGTTGCCATGTAAATATAAAATTTTCAGGAGTGTTTGTGTAACAGACTTCCAATTTATTTGTGCTGTTGTCAGTATCACATCTTTAGTGGCTTAAACACAAAACTGATAACTTTGTTAAAATCCCCATTAGAGCCCATCTCTGCTGCCAGGCCGTCCTTTCTGTCTCGCCTCCCAGTCTCATCCTGCTCCTATGATCTGTGCTCAATGGCCCAGGCTCTGGAGATGTGTCACAGCATTCTGGCACTGCCCTGAGAGCTGCCACCTAAAAATGAAATAGGACCTGTCTATTCATGCTCCATTCAAGGGTATAAAAAATAATTTCTGCACTGAGGGTGAATATGATTCATTCATCATGCATGGTGTAAATGGAAGCGGTTTGTGGACCTGAACAGGTTTGCAGCCAGGATTCCCATCTGAACGTTGTGCCCGTGGGAAGGCTGGTTCAGCAAAGGGTAGGAAGGCAGAGGAGCAGAGGGGGATGCTCATGCAGGGTCCCACTTGGGCGCAGGATGGCCAGGGGAGAGGGCGGCAAAACTGGGCTGGCATGGGAGCACAGAAAGCAAACTGTCAAGTGTTTTAAAACCTGAAATTGCTTTTTAAGAACGAATACCCCATGGCCTAAGCTGAACTCCTCCTGGATTTTACATTGCCACTAATGACTAAATTGGGCGCATGTTGCTTGAATAGTTTTTTTTTAGTGAAACAGAATCCCAAGTGCAACAGGGAAAAAAAAATAATGAAAAATTCTTATGTTTGCAGAAGAGCTCAATTTTGCTGAAAATACTTTAAAAGTTTTAGAGTTAGTTTTTGAGTCCACAAGCTTAATGGCAGATTTTATTTATTTATTTATTTATAATTTGGCAGCCTATGTGGCTGTTTCTCTCTGTGTGAGGGCTGTGGGCCTGGGTCCATGGCAATCTTTGTCTACAGAAGCATTGCTCTGAGTGAGCTTCTTCACTGACGGCGCGTAGCTAAGAGCTAACAAAGGCAGAGTACAGGCTTATGAAGGACACCTCTCCCACCACAAGCTGAGGAGAGATGGAAATATCTGCCCTGGAGGTGGGATGGTGTGCTTCCAGTCCAGTCTCAGCACTGGCACCTGATGCCTTCCCAGCAGGAGGCACCTTGTGGCAGTGGCCTCTTCCCTGCAGAGGGAAGAGACACTATTCGACAGCTGCAGAGCTGAGCGAGTTGTGTCTTGCCACGAGAATGCAGGCAAACAGAAAGTCTGAGCCCAGCAGCCCCAAACTCTCATGAAGCACATCATTGCTGTCATGGGGAGCCCAGCTGAAGTACTGGTGCTTTTTCTAACCCATTCCCACCATTCAAAACCTGGAAATTAGTCATGCAGCCCCATTTGCTAATGGCTAATACACCTTTGAGATAAATAAGGATTATTTATTAAGCTTTTAAATGTGCATGAGTCCTGCTGTGTTATTTGCTCCAGATGTATGCCTGCAGCTGCAATCTGTGATCCATCATCTCCCATGCTTCTCTTTTTCTCCTTTCTTCTCTATCTGCTGTGTTTCTACCACTTTAGATCACGAACACTGGATAATGGAAATGAAACTCAGATTTCAGAAAAACATTTGGAACATGATTCCCAGTGATTTCAGCATCAGCAAGGTACGTGTCTGTCTCTGGGACTGTGCTGTATCTGCAAGGGAGGTGTTGGGAGCTGTGCTGGGGTCTGGCCTCCAGCGCATGTGGCTGGGATTCTGTTCTCGGCTGTGGCTCCAGTAGACTCCTGCCCTTACAGAGAATCCTGAGGTTCCTACAAATGAGACTGCAGCATTTTTTCCCCTGTGCAATGCCATCTTTGCTAAGGAAAATGACATAGATCCAGGCCAAATAAGACACCGGCTGCAAGTAGCTGCACTTCTGGACCCAGTGAGCCTCTATGGTTCCTAGGAAAGCTGTCCCCAGTAAGCCCTGAGAGTTTCCTTCATGGCCAGTTATTTTGGCTTTGAGGCTACTTACTTGTATAATGTAGTCATGTAAGTATAATCATTGTCCTCTCCATGTGAAAACTTATTTGAGAGTTGTTAATATAGTGTAGGAGTCAAAATACAGTGGTTAATGTAGTGCAGGGTTCAAAATTACTTCAGTAGGAATATGGAATGTAGATAGTTGGAAAACTTGGTCTGCATTTGCCTACATTTATTTGTTGGTTTAAAACTATGTTTTTGACATAACAGCCCTGTGTGAAGGAAATCTAATAGATGGTCTTGCGCTGTGGGACAGGACTGACAGTGAGGATGTGCAGCAGAGCAGCCAAGGGACAGATCCCATTCCATCACCGGGAAACAGGCAGTTCTCCAAATCTGGGACCACTGTGGGGGCACTGGTTGCAGTGAGTGGTTCGTGCCCTTTGTGCTGTGAGGATGAGCCAGGATAGGTTTTTTGAGGTGGTGCTACAGATGCAGTACAGCCATTATGCTTGTAGGGGTACAGTCATGAGCACTGATGCACAGCCTATCCTTCCCTGGGGAGCCAGCTGTGACCCCTGAAATAGGCAGTGCCACCTGCACCAAGGTGGCAATCTGTACTCTGCTGCAAATTAACCACATAAAAAGGACCACTAAAACTCCCTGAACCTTCCCAGGAATTAATACAAAAGGTTTGGATTGTGAATTCAGGGAGGAATCTCCTTTTTTGTTAAGTTTGTGCAAAGAAGATCCTGATCAATAGAAAAGATTCCTAACTGTAACTGCCTTGCAGTTAAGTGATAATAATCCCACAGGCAATCAAACAACAAAAGAAGAAATTCACTGTTCATCTGCTGAAAGTAAAAAAAAACACCAGTTCTCAAATTCACTTGGCAACATCATAGATACATAGCCCTTCACCTCTGTAAGCCGTGTAACCTCCATGTCCCGGCTGAAGACCTCTGTCTCCATCTGGCCACACTTGGAGCCATATCTAGGAAGCATGCAAGCCCCAGCAGAGCCCGACGACATGCACTGTTGCTCTGTTGTCTCACCAGCTATGATGTTCCCCTGGGCTGATGCAGAGGGGCTCCTCCTTCTGCATCAGCATGTCTGTGAGCAGGCAGGTGTCTTTGTGAAGGGAAGGTGAGGGGGCTGCCTGGTGGCACCAGCACCTGCAGCACCCATGGCCGTGCTCTTAGCTCCTCTGCAAACCTCCATTAATGTGTATTTTAAAGTTGATTAGAGATGATCTTGTGGCATAATGGAAAATCTGACAAAATGCAGAGTTGCCTTTGATATTGGTTGTTTATATTTTACATCTGCCTTCTGAAAATAATTAATCTAATAAATAATAGAATTTCAGCTTCAGATTATGTGTTTATCTAATCTGCTGTGTGTATATTCATCCCACCCAGTGTTCATAAGTAGACTCCCTGGGCAAGGATGGTGGGCAGGGTGCAGATCCTTGGCTGCTGGGTGCCACAGGGACGCCCCAACATTTCTGCTCCCAGTGTTTCCTTGCACCATCCCTGTCCCTGAGCAACGTCAGGGAGACTCCCTATCCTAGGGGTGTGATTCCCGCTCTGCTAGGGCCCTGATGCCAGACAGCGAGGGGCTGGGAACTGCTGGCTGCAGCAAGCCCTGTGGATTCATCACCACTGGCCCCATGGCAGTTGCCCCCGTTCAATTTGTGCCCCTCCAGGACCAGGCAGCTCAGATGTCCCATAGAAATATAATACCATGAAGCATTATTGCTGTCTGCTGGCTTCTTCAGTGCAGATCATCATGTACCACACACAGACGGCCTGCTGCAACAACGAGCAAGGCGGCTTTCCAACAAAGCTACTGATGGACAAGCAATGGAGGATGAAAGCCCAGCTTGGTGCACAGATTTGCCCATGGTTTGATGCTTTCATCCCAATAAAATTGCAGCCCTGTGCTTGTCTCTCTCCTGCGTAAATTTATCTTTGTAAACCATTATCCAGCAGCTGATTCTGTAGCTTGCTGGAGCTGGCATGAAAAATTAAATGTATATTTTGGTGCTGGTTGGGGGAGTAGAAGGAAAGATAGATTTTAACTCAAATTTTCATGGAGAGAGTCGAGTTTGGAGTTACCACTCGTTTATATCTGCGCTTGAAAAAGAGATCTGCTTTCTGATTTCTTCTCTTTTCTTTTACCTTCTGAGGATTTTGGTTTTTTTTAGCTCTGCATTGGCAATGAATTCAGGAACCTAGAGAAGAAGATGAGAACAAGTGAAGGAAGATCATTAAGCAGCCATCTTTGGGCACCTTTTTACATGTGCGTTCTGTGCTCTCAGAGTGGCCACATAGGCCACTGCTGGCATGAAATTCCCATGCATGGCAGATTTACAGGTTTTCAGAGAAGGGACACAAAGAAACAGGTGCCTGGAAAGTCCTGAGATTAGAGGTGGCAGCCCGTCTGTGCCCTTCCCAAAACAGGCATGAGGGAGTGGAATGAGCAGCAAGGAGGAGCTGGGCAGAAGCTGGGTGTCTCAGCAGGGGCAAATCAACGTCAGCAATAAAACAATGAATCTCAAGATGATAGAAAATAAAGAGCAATGGTGAGCAGAGAAGTTAATTTAAATTAAAATCATCAAAATATCTATATAAAGAAGTAATTGTGTGATTTATAGTAATCTTTGCCTAATGTTTGCTAATTTTTCTATTGTTTTAATTCTAAAAATGTGCCCTGCTTAACTGAACACAGCAAATGGTAATGAAGCTTCTCTTTCCCACCACAACTGAGTCTTACTTTGTCAAATCCCTAGATTTCAGATGACAGTGAAAATTAATAGCAAGAATAAAATCTTATAATTGAAACAGAAATGAAACTAAATCTTATAGATGGGATACTAGCTTGAACTTCAGTCTGAATGTCTAAGGAATCACTGTGCATTTTTTAATTCTTTGACTTTTCTCCATAAATGTTTTGACATGCTCAGAAATTTATCTTCATTATTAAGGCTGCTGTTTCATCACATACTGATGAGTCCAAAGTAAAAAGTTTTACTTACCATTTACTCAGAAATAAATTCCAACTGTAAATCTACATCATAGGCTTATTTCTGCTGTTACTCAGAGGAGACAACACTTTGTTTTATGCTATAGGGCAGCATGTGCCCGTGCCCTGCAGCGGTGACTGATGCTGCTCAGAGCTGCTGGGGCCAGGAGCATCCTGAATCCAGCTGGTACTCAGGATCCTAGTCCCTACCAGGGTCAGTGCCTTTCATTTTTATTATTGACATGAGCAAGTTATTTAGGAAGAATATGACACTCCTATCACGTATATTCTCTGAGTATTACTCTTGCTTATAAGCCCTGGTAACTGTTCTTTTTAAAATGAGATATTTGTAGACTTAGACCATATTGGTATTTTAGTTAAGAGGTTCAAGACTTTCCCTTTTGCATCTGTTTCTCTTCAGCCCTATCCTTTCAGATGTCACATTGGTCTTCTGTACATAATTAAAAGATGGTCTTAAAAGCTTAGGAAATGGGAAGCTGTTAAATGGAGGAGGAATGTCCTTAATTTTTTGTCTTTGTGCCATGACAGTGTTCTGCAGCTTGAGAAGGGAGCTTCTTATTGCTGTGGGCATGGATTTGGGGTGATGGAGTTGCAGGTGTGCAGATGCCGAGCTGGTGCCTGTGGGTGGTCCCTCTGACAGCACAACATCCCATCCAAGGGCAGCAGGAGACAACAGAGATTCAATTTGGCTTCTGACGCCTCGAACCAGGCCCCTCTTTGGTGTTCCCTACAAACACTGCTTGGTGATTTACTGGGATCATGCTAAGCCTCTTGGCTTTAGAGAGGAATTAAAGTAATTGTGGGACATAATGCAGGAAAAATCCTTTAGTATTTCCTTCTTTATAATTCATGCTTCTATAATATTCTTTAATTTCCTCTAAGCTCCTTAAGTTCCTGTCAAAGTCAAGAGTTCAGATCCTTTCCGCACTGTTTTGTTATTGAGGTGTGAAATACATGGCTTTCCCAGTAATAATCTGTATGAGCCCATGTGGTCCCTTTTCAAGCAGCTGTACTGGTAGTAGGACTGGACTGTTTGGTGGGGTAAGGATTATTTCTGAAATGAACTGCATGTCACTGCTGGTTGTCAGAAAGGACATGGGATACTTTTATTTACCAGTTTCCCTTTTGCATCTGAGCTTAGGGTAAGTATTACAGTAGCATATTTATAGAAAAAAATAGATAAATTTTATCGTATGTCCATTAACGTACAATAAATGTTTGCTGAACCTTTGCATCATATATGCATTTGTCAATCTGTACTTGCAAAAAACAGGCGAGGAAAGCACAGCTTTGAGGATTGGGCAATTCTGCAGAGCAGAACTCTGAACCCGGTGGTTTCTGCCATCCTCTGACTTTCTCCATGGAGCTGTACTGGTGATTGATGAAGGCTCTGTGGTGGCAATGCTGCCTCAGGGAGTGGATGGCATCGCACTGTTTCCTGCCCAGCAGCTGTCTGGGAGGGCACTGGTCTTGTGTCCCACACTCAGAGTGGGATGACGTAGCTTTCAGATCACTGAAGCTGTCAGAGATATGTTAATTTGCACAAAGCAGGTGGAGTTCAGGGGATTTACTCAATGTAATTCAGATAGCAGTCTTTTCTGTTTGATTCCTGGAAGATTTTTCTGTTTCAGTGCATACTGGCCACAGTGCAGATGTGTGAAGATCAGTTCTGGATGGCTACTGAAGCATTACTTGGGGTGGATCTCCTTTGTTAGTAACAGCAGAAGTGGCTGATTCCTCAGCAATATGCAGTAACAGCTATGAAATGTTCTCCTTCTTGAGGCTGAATGACTTATTGCAGTACTTCTCGGTGTTTATTGCCAGTTTTGAATTTAATAACACTTTAAATTTTGTCCAGTTAGAACACCGATTTTAATAATACATAATGCTTTTAAATCTGAATGGTGGGAAACAGTTTAAATATCTCTGTTGGCAGATCTGTGGATTATATGGCAGAAGTTTCTTGCATGGTCACCTAGTCTGACCTTTTGCATAACAGACACTTTAAAATTCAACCTGTAAAATCCTTCCCAGAGCCCTTTTTTTTCCCCTTCTGTAGAAGGAAAAAAATTCATTTAGATTTTTTCACAATTGACTCATTTCTTCATAATGTGAATTCACTTTTCGTGTGTTAAGATGGAGTCCTCTACTATCAGGTTAAGTCACCTTCTGAAAATTTCAGACTAAACCGAATTGTTGATCATCTCAAATTTCTTACTGCAAAGAGGTTTGCAGATGCAATTGTTCTTGGAGGTCTCTCTGCTGCTTCTCATGTTTCAGCACAATTTCAAAGTGCTGATGACAGCACAAAATTTAGTATTTCTCTGCAAATCTCACTCTGGAGATGAGTGAAGTTTTTCAACCTGTATTTTTTCTGCTTTAAAAGAATAAAAAGTTAAAATGGAGTTAATGTGTACTTTGTCAAACTGTCTATCAAGTGTGCTGTGCATAAATCATGACAATCTCAGAACTCTCTTTCAGATGCTTCTTTGCTGTATCAAATATATTGTCTTTAGATTTCCCATGTTTAGATTATAGAAAGTGTTTCCCCTGTTTTTACTTTGGTGGCAATAGTGAATACTTTGTTCCAAGTCACAAAATCATAGAATCATAGAATGGTTTGGGTTGGAAGGGACCTTAAAGACCACCCTGTTCCAAGCCCCAAGTCAACCTTAAACGTTTGTAGCTATTTTTTTTTAATCAGTTAACTTGATCTTCTGAAAATCATTTATTAAGAACTTTAAATTTTGTCTTCCATTCTCTTGATCTGAGAGATGATGACAACCCCTTGTATCTAGACCATATATGTTTTTACAAAATGGATATCAGGCAGGAATCAGTTAAAAGATGAGATCACAAACATATTGGGTTTTTAATGTCTGTCAAACCAATGAGCAATAAAAAATTGCATGAAGGAGTTTTAGATTGCACTTGGGTAGCTACTAGGTGTTTGTATTTATTAGTGCTGCAAATCAGCACAAATTTTCTGAAGAAGCAAGTTTACCAGCTTTCTTTCTTAATTTGAATAATCATTGACAATAAATATCTCAATAAGCTACTACTTAGAAAGTAATTTGCATAAAAAATGATGGCCAGATCCTCTGTACTTATAAACCTCCGTGCACAGTGCGTTCACAGCTGCTGACAGCCAGGCCCCTTCACTGTAGGCTTTGCCACTTTCATGAACATCCCTCTCCCTGTATTTTTCAGTGTTATGAATTGAAATGCTCTATGATAGCTGTTGGTTAACTCCACATGAATTTATTTCTCAGCAGTGTCGCAGGTCAGCATCAGAAAGCGTACTTTCCTTGCTATGAAACCTGCTGCCAGAAAGGTCCAAAGAATGATATTTTTGGAAAAGCACCTCCTGAAGAAAGCATGGCTTGCTGCTGTGCCTCGGTGTGTGGAAGAAAGCTTGGCTGCAGCGCACTTGGAGACCACTGGCATCTGTTCATTGCCTTCATGAGGACAGGCTAAGCAATTGGGGTTTTGCAGCCTAGAGAAGAGAAGGCTCTGATGAGACCTTAGAGCAGCTTTCTAGTACTTAAAGGGGGCCTACAGGAAAGATGGGGAGGGGCTCTTTATCAGGAGTGCAGTGACAGAACAAGGGGTAATGGGTTTTAAGCTGAAGGAGGAGAGATTTAGAGAGATATGGGGAAGAAATTTTTTCCTGTGAGTGTGGTGAGGCACTGGAACAGGTTTCCCACAGACGCCATGGATTCCCCATCCTTGGAAGTGTTCAGGGCCAGGCTGGATGGGTCCTTGAGCAGCCTGATCTAGTGGGAGGTGTCCCTGCCTATGACAAGGGGGTTGGAACTGGATGATCTTTAAGGTCTCTTCCAACCTAAACCATTCTATGAATATGATTCATTGCAAACACAACTGCCCTGACTGAGAGAGTCAGAAAACCCCAAAAAAATGGTCTGAGAAAGAAAACAAAATGAAAATAAACAAATCTTGTTTTTGAAGACGACTCTCTTCTATAGAAAAAAGTAATTTTGGTGATCTTTGCTTTTATCTGCCATGTCTGCTAAAATATTTGGATATTTTTCTTTTGTAAATGCTTGGTCTACAGAAAACATGCACCAGATTTACCTTTGTAAACATAAGTACAGAACACTTTCTCTCTTTCTGACTATTTGTACACCCAATCACTGCACAATTGCACAAGAGAGAGCCCATTCTGTTTTTTGGGGTTTTTTTCTGATTGAAAGATCTTTATCTCCAGATGCTTCCCAGGAAGAAATTTTCATAACAAGTGTATATTAAGAGATGCTTACAGACTTCCAGGCCATCTGAGAGGTTAGAGGGAAAAAAAAGAAGGCAGAAAATGGTGCGACATCATACACATTCCAGCTAAAGTGTCCGTTGCTATAGCAAATGAAGGAGAATAACTAACCGCTCACACAGCCTGCTTTGAAAATCTGTGTGGTTTGCGAAGGTTCTTTTCTTCTGAGACGTTCATTTTCTCCCTTTCTACTTCAGTCTCTGAAGTGCTCCCAAATTATTGGAATTTACCCTATAGAAATGGTGATACACGTTAGGCATGATCTATAAAATCCTTAAAGCAATGATGAATAAATCTTCAGTGTAATCCTTGCTGGCACATTAGCACATTAATGCTATACTTGCGGAGTGATTTCAATGTTCTATCTTATTTTTTATATTAAAGATGGATCAAAGCAAGAGGAGAAGCAGCATGGGTTATTCAAGCTGGAAGTTGTTATGTTTCTGGTTTAGGGTAATGTCTCTGGAGATCTCTGCTTTTTCTAAGCTTTTATTGTTTTGTGTACTCCTTCACACTCTCTCTTTCCTTCAGGCTATGAGCACCTTTCTGCATGCTTTTTCTGTTTGTTTTCATGCAGTCTTGTAGGCCATCCTGCCCTAAGCCCACAGAAGAGGCACAGGGTTCCTGGGCTGCCTGGAAATTGTAGCTCAGCCTTTCCAAGAGCACTGCTCCTTCAGGAGAGTTGTGGCTGGTACAAAGAAAACAGCTCTGGGTTTCAAAGACAAATATACAAATACAAGCAAACATGTGGTTTTGAAAAGTAACAGCTATTTACTTTAGCTAGCACAGGAAATAATTCTTTAACATCAAAATGTTAAAGAATGCATTCTGTTATTTTCTCTGGAAAGCAGCAGCTTTCACGAACGAGGGATCAGTTAGGGTTAATGGTCACTGGCTGCATTAAAAAAGCAAAAAACAGTAGGCACAGATAAATACAGAGCTTGCACTCTGACAGGTCCAGAGAATTCCCACTATGAAACACAGTAAATTACTGTAACCCAAACTGCTGTAATTTTGTAGAAAGAAATAAGCTTGTGAATGTATATAGAAATACCTGTTCAGATTCAATTGAAATAAAAACCTCTAAAACTGATGTTAAATTAAAACGAAGGGAGCTTCCAACACTGTACATTAGGAACTAGGCTGATGCTGACTTGCTGGACCAACATGCTCCATGTACAGCACTGAGAGTTGCAGGCAAGAGGCCATGGAATTCTGCTGTTTAAAGTGCAGAAACCCAATAGAAAATGTGTTTCCTTCTGGATAACTTTAAGCAGCAGGAATATTTGCCCTGTCCAGAGGTAGATGCAAACCTGCCCTGGCCACAGCCCCGTGCATCATCAGCAGAGACAGTCCGTCCCTTTCACATACATAATATATCCTTCCATGCAAAGCTATGATATTGCAGATATTGCTGTTCTGATATCATCAGGTGTTCTGTAACAGTGAGTATTTACTTCCCTGATCTTCTGCAGGGTGGGAATGGCCATAACAGCAATGCCACCAAGACTGCAGTAAAGTCAGAGTAAATTCTGAGTCTCCCTTGAGGAAGGGAAATCTAGGTCCCAGCTGGTCCATGCTCAGCTTCTGTCCCTGCTCATGTGAGCTAAACCAGGCATTCAGAGTGGTGGACTGCGCTCCTGCTCACATGGTCAGCTGTTGCAATTGCGTGCTGCCTAACCAGCCCTGTGGGGAAAAACTGCACCTGCAATGCCAGCTGTAGCTTTCAAAAATACGGACAGTGTACAGTTAAATTTACTTTATTTACTTTGTTCTTTTATCTCTAGGAAAGATCGTGTCTTCTTCTAAGACTGAATTGTAAAGAGCAGAGAAGAAATGCAGCTGAGCCTCTTGAAAGTCACTATTCCACCATCCTTGGAAAATAGTGTTTTTCAGCTTAGTTGAGATGCTAAAGGGACAAATAACTTCACTGAACACCCATACTGGTCCTGGGGGAATTATTCCCATCTGGGAAAGGACCTTGTTTCTCTGGTGTTGGGTTTATGCTGGAGCTGTCAGAAAGTCTGGCATCAGCAAAGAGCTTTTTACTCAAGCAGCTGAGCTAAGGTTGAAGCCTTATTAAGTCTTGACATTTTAAGAGAGTGAAATAAATAAAAAATTACTCACAGTTTCACTATAGCCCCAGCAGAACCTTCACTGCTCCTGAAGCCTAAGAGTAGAAGTCACTGCATGTGAGAAAAGCTCTTAGAAGTTAGTCAATTGGGAAATAAATCTAAAAGACAAGCTAACCAGAAAAATATTGAATTTGTTTGAAATTGAGCACTCTGTAGCAGTCTTTTTCTCCAAGAGGAAGTTGATTATAACTGACATCAGAGGGCCTTATAGCCACAAAAGCTCCAGCTTTCAAGGAGTTTGCAGTCCTCATAGCACTGGACCAGGGCATCCCTTGCGTCCCCATCTTGGGAGCACTGGGTGAAAGCATTCCTCTTCCCTGCAGCAGCCACGACGTGCTTAGCAAGGTGCATCTCTGGTGGTTTTCTCCTCTCATCTTGTTCTGTCATACTTTACTACAATATTTCCTTTTCAGCGGTTCTGAAAGAGTGACTCTCTTATTTGATTGTGTTTTGCTCCATTAAAGGAATAAAGAACTGCATGATAAAAGGATTACATGCTATGGAATCCCAACGGAATTAATGTTAAAGTCTGTGTTTATATTAGATTTTTCTTTCTTTCTCGCTTCTTTAGATTGTGACAGATGCATATTACAAAGAAAATGGAGAAACATGTATGCATCTCTCTGTGCGCATACATTTTAATAAGACTGTGAATGCTATTAAATCCTTCCTCCCCCCTTCCCAAAATTTCAAGCTTCAGTGAAGACTACGATCAGCTGCTTTTGAAATTATAAATCTAAAAAGTACAGCTGGAGAACAAGCATTTTAAGTCTGAAAATATTGTGCCTGTAGGACTAATTATGCTTTTGCAAACTTCATCAAAACATTGCTGTTTATTTAAAGTTAGCAGCACAAGAACGCCATTGTAATGAATGGAGACTATTATGACTCAGGCATCCAAACATCTGTTTTCTGGAGAAAGTGACAATTAAGGGCCTGTAAAAGATTTTGGTTGTTTTCATCTCTTTGCCAGGACAATGCAGAATTAGACACACTGTAGGCACAAAGGATGTTGAAAACCTGTACCCTAGTTTCCCAGAACAACTCTGTTTCCTACAAGGTGCACACCAAGGGCTGACACACCATGTGGAGTTTACTGTTAACTCTGGAAAGGGGATAGTCATAATGCGAACCTATCAAAGTGAGGGAAATAAAGAGCACAGATCTCAAAAATTCCCTCTTCTTCAACCCCTGAAGGGAAAACCCCTCAAATTCATATTATATGTGTAAGGTATTTCTCAGGTGTGGTTGAGAGATGCTGGTACTTCTCCCAGCAGATACAGACACAATGGTAAAATACTCAAATTATTCAAAATGATGAATCAAGGTGTATCAAAATGGTGAATCAAGGTGTACCAAAATGAGAAGAAATTTGTGGTTCAGCACAGAAGTCTATTGTAAGGATACCTAAATTTGAAGTTAATTTTCTGGCCTAATAAAATGTAAAAAGCCTTTTCTGTCTACTTGCCTGTGTATCTAATCACAGCAAATGAAATCAGTCTGAAGCTAGGTGTCTAGCTCCTATTTGAATAATCTGGTATTTCTTGTCTCTCTGTAATTTACTTTATTTTTGTGTGTTTGTGTGAGAGATTTCTCTTCTTCCTTTCTCGTTCTCTTTTCTTATAAGATAGAAAGTTTTTCCATGCATCTATGCAATCCTAGGATATATCATCCTGTGATATATTATGCCTAGGTTGTTCCTCGGCATCAGGGTTATTGCAAAATCTTGTGCAGAACTCCCTGTTGCCTGCATGCCTCATGCCTCTGTGGCAGCCCCTGCACAGGGAATGTGTCTGCCAGTGCTTGATGGCCAGGACAGGCTCTTCCTTTTGGTAGGACAGATACTTCCAAACTGCTGATTCACCCCAGATGGAAATCAGGTAGGAAATGCTGGCTTCACTGCACCCGCAGAGTGCAGATCTCCCAGAAGTCATGTTCCCATGCCAAGGCTGCATTTGCAAATGATATCCAGAAAACTGAGAAAGAGAAACCAGACTTTTATTTGTACACTTATGAGTGTTATCACAGTATGATTTGACATTACTCAGATGGAGATCACAAACTGTGCCCAGCTGAAGTGAGAAAACTATGCTGGCAAATACTTTAAAAAGCCAAAACCTATTAAATAAGATGCAGAAAATCCTTGAGAGACGATGTTAATACCTTTATCATTTCCTCACACAAATTTTTGTCACCTCTTATGCACTCATTGTTACAAATTAAACCTACCACATTTGTGAAGTGCTTTATTATTCAACTGCTGTGTTAGGGGAAAGATAAAGTAGCGTGCTCTTTTGGAAGATTTCAAAGCACCACAAATGTTGTCTTGGAAAATAGGTCACAAACTAGGCATGTGGTGGGTCGAGGGGGGTGGGTTGTGCTCCTATCATTCTTTGGGGCACAGAATTAGCAACACTGGATGTTTTCAGTTACGACTTTTTCACTGCCCAGTGCTTGGAGTTGTCTTCTGAGGAGATGCTGCAGAACAAAAGGATTCATGAGGCATAAAATAGAGGAGTTAATAACAGACTAAATGCACTAGAAACACTCTGCTGCAGCCAATTTGTTTGCATTCTTCCCCGCTCCCTCTCTGAAGGGCAGCAGACAGGGCTGAAGCAGTTGTGACATGAACCAAAGGGAATTGCAGTAACTGTCCCACAATTAAATATCACAGCTATAGCTGAAGGATAAAAAGAGGTAAGACTGTAGTGTTTTATGTATGAGGATAGTACAGAAGGGAAGAGCTGTTTGCTGTCAGCTGACAGTAATGGGGTTTACTAAGGGGACTATAGACGGGCATGCGACACAAGGATGCTGAGCAACTACCACGTTGTGCTGCGGATTACATCACATAGCTCCTAACTTCAAAGCTAGGAAATTACTTATAGGGCATTCCCTTCTGTTTTGTGAATAAGAATACTTACAGGAATGGATAACACAGCAGAAAAACTTCCTCAAGTGGTCTCTGAGGGAAGAGGTTGTGATAAATAAAAGACAACAGGAACTGAAGCCCAAATGACAAACCAGCCAGCTGTGTGGAGCTAGCAGAGGAGGTGTTTTTTTCCTGCTGCTGCTAAAACATCTCATGTTGAACGCCTGGTTATATCAGATCATTTAGGACACTTTGGGAAGCACAAACTGGAACAAATTTTGGGGAGGGGGTGAGGGGTAAATGCAAGTATTGGGGATTGTTCTCAGTGTAAGTTGCAAAGGCTTGATTGAAATACCGATTTCCCTGGAGATGAAGTGGGTGTTCAGGTCTTGAAGAGTAATTCTGGCCTTTGCAGTTGTGCTGTGGGTTTCAGTGATTCTCCGTAGCATTCATTAGTCTTTGATTTTTCTCTTCTCCATGGTGTTTCTCCCAGCTATGCATCAGAGTATTTCTTGCCAGAGTAATCTGATCACCTTCTATGACCGATTGACTAGACTCTTGGATGAGGGAAAGGCTGTGGATATGGTCTTCCTGGACTTTAGTAAAGCCTTTGATACAGTTTCTCACAGCATTCTGCTTCGGAAACTGTCGGCCTCTGGCCTGGACGGGTGCACACTCTCCTGGGTGGAAAACTGGTTGGATGACCGGGCCCAGAGGGTGGTGGGAAATGGAGTTAAATCCAGCTGGAGGCCAGTGACAAGTGGGGTTCCCCAGGGCTCAGTCCTGGGTCCAGTCCTGTTTAATGTCTTTATCAACGACCTGGATGAAGGCATCGAGTGCTCCCTTAGCAAGTTTGCAGATGACATCAAGCTGGGTGGAAGTGTCGATCTGCTGGAGGGTCGGGAGGCTCTGCAAAGGGACCTGAACAGGCTGGACTGCTGGGCTGAGACCAACGGCATGAGGTTTAACAAGGCCAGATGCCGGGTCCTGCACTTGGGGCACAACAACCCTAAGCAGAGGTACAGACTAGGAGAAACCTGGCTGGATAGCTGCCAGGAGGAGAAGGACCTGGGGGTGCTGGTTGACAACCGACTGAACATGAGCCAGCAGTGGCCCAGGTGGCCAAAAAGGCCAATGGCATCTTGGCCTGTATCAGAAATGGCGTGACCAGCAGGTCCAGGGAGGTTCTTCTCCCTCTGTACTCGGCACTGGTGAGACCGCACCTCGAGTACTGTGTTCAGTTCTGGGCCCCTCACCACAAGAAGGATGTTGAGGCTCTGGAGCGAGTCCAGAGAAGGGCAACAAAGCTGGAGAAGGGGCTGGAGAACAAATCTTATGAGGAGCGACTGGGAGAGCTGGGGGTGTTTAGCCTGGAGAAGAGGAGGCTGAGGGGAGACCTTATTACTCTCTACAACTACCTGAAGGGAGGTTGTGGAGAGGAGGGAGCTGGCCTCTTTTGCCAAGTGACAGGGGACAGGATGAGAGGGAATGGCCTCAAGCTCTGCCAGGGGAGATTTAGGCTTGACATAAGGAAAAAATTCTTCATGGAGAGGGTGGTTAGGCATTGGAACAGTCTGCCCAGGGAGGTGGTTGAGTCACCGTCCCTGGAGGTGTTTAAGGTGAGGGTGGATGAGGTACTTAAGGGCATGATTTAGGGATTGGTGGGAATGGTTGGTGGGTCTCTTCCAACCTAGTTATTCTGTGATTCTGTGACTCTGTGAGCTGTTTTCTTCACAGATGGAAGAAAAAATCCCCAAACCTGGAAATTGGTAAATTTGGGGGTTTCCTTCCAGGGAACCAATTTTCTGACAAATACGCCTTTGTGTTCTCTGCACCAGCACTTTCTCCTTTGGAAGCAGCTGAAGTGCTGCTTGAGGCAACTGCAGTCTTATACTTAGTGATGTGGACAAAGAAAATTATTAAAGCCAATTCATCTGGGATCAATAGATTTGATTTTGTATAGGCATAACTCCAGGATTCAAACAGATGCTTGTTACTGCCAACAACTGCTGTGCAAACCTTTCTTGTAGGAGAGAACAAGAGGAAGAAGAGGAGGTCTGTTTTGCAGTCTAGCAACCTGATTACATGATACAAGTCTGGCAATATATCCCATGAACAGATAGGATTCCTGTTATCTTTTTATCTGCACAATCAATTTTGACTACTGAATAACCTTAATATAAGCAGGAAAAAGAGTAACCTGTTTGTTTGTGTTTGATGTAGTTCTTTAAACTGCTCAAGCCTGGCATTGGAATTACTACTCTTACGCTATGCAGTTGCAGTAATTTACAGTGGAAGTCAGAGACATCTCCAAGTTAAAAGCATGTGTCCTGTGAGGAGGATGTAAGAAAGTTTAAGTAGAAAGCTGATCTTCTCTGCAGGAATTCAGAGACGCATCTTAGTAGCTGTAAGGGCTTGTAGGATGCAGGTTCTGGCCTTGAGCTTTCAAATTGATATTCTGATGCTGAATCTAGGCCAGCTTCACTTAAAGTTCTTTTTTTTTATGCTGTCTCACTTGTTTAATTATTGAGTTCCACTCTGCAATGGTTTGACTCTTTTTGATGTACAGCAGCTGGTCACGGACTCTGCGAGCAGGATTGTATTTGAAAATCAGTCTAAGGAAAATGCTAGTGTAAAATGGATAAAACATAGAATCATAGAATCCCCAGCTTGGAAAAGACCTTTGAGTCCAACTGTACATGCCTGCTATTAAATCATATCCCTAAGCACTTCCTCTACCCATCTTTTTGACTCAATCACCTCCCTGGGCAGCCTGTCCCAGTGCTTGATAACCCTTTCTGTGAAGAAATATTTCCTAATGTCCTACGTGAACCTGCCCTGGTGCAACTTAAGGCCATTCCCCCTTCTCCTATCACCTATCATTTTGGTGAAGAGACCAACAACCACCTCTCTACAACCTCCTTTCAGGTAGTTGTAGACAGTGATAAGGTCTCCCCTCAGCCTCCTATTGTCTAGGCTAAACAACCTCAGTTCCCTCAGCTGCTCCTCATAAGACTTGAACTCTAGCATCTTCACCAGCTTTGTTGCCCTTCTCTGCACATGCTCCAGGACCTCAAAGTCTTTCTTGTAGTAAAGGACCCAGAACTGAACATCAGATTCGAGGTATGGCATCACCAGTGCTGAGTACAGGGGCAGAACCACTTCCTTGGATGTGCTGGCCACTCCGTTTTTGATGCAAGCCAAGATGGCCAAGAAGGCCAATGGCATCTTGGCATGTAGCAGAAATGGTGTGACCAGCAGGTCCAGGGAGGTTGTTTTCCTTCTGTGCTTGGCACGGGTGAGACTGCACTTCGAATACTGTGTTCAGTTTTGGGCCCCTCACCACAAGAAGGATGCTGAGGCTCTGGAGCGAGTCCAGAGAAGAGCAACAAAGCTGGTGAAGGGGCTGGAGAGGAGCGGCTGAGAGAGCTGGGGTTGTTTAGCCTGAAGAAGAGGAGGCTGAGGGGAGACCTTATTGCTCTCTACAACTACCTGAAAGGAGGTTGTGGAGAGGAGGGTGCTGGCCTCTTCTCCCAAGTGACAGGGGACAGGATGAGAGGGAATGGCCTCAAGCTCCACCAGGGGAGGTTCAGGGTGGGCATCAGAAAAAAAAATTCATGGAAGGGGTCATAGAGCACTGGAACAGTCTGCCCAGGGAGATGGTTGAGTCACCTTCCCTGGAGGTGTTTAAAAGACGGGTGGATGAGGTGCTGAGGGGCATGGGTTAGTGGTTGATAGGAATATTTGGGTTCGATGATCCTATGGATCTTTTCCAACCTAGTGATTCTGTGATTCATGATCACTATGCCCCAGGTGTCATCCAACTGTCACATTTTCCACAAGGCCACCTCTGTTAACAAACAGCAGGTCTGCTGGGGTGCCTTCCCTGTCGGTTCACTCACCAGTTGTGTCAGGAAGTTGTCTTCCATGCACTCCAAGAACCTCCTCGACTGTTTCCTCTCTGCTGTATTATACTTCCAGCAGACATCTGGTAAGTTGAAGTCCTCCACTGGGATAAGGGCTATCAATTCTAAGACTTCTCCTAGTTGCTTGTAGAATAACTTGTCAGCCTCTTCTTCCTGCCTGGTGGCAGCAAATTCCTACCACAATATCTGCTTTGTTAGGTGCTCCGCTGATTTTTATCCATAAGCTCTCAACACTATTATTACTGTCATTAAGCTCTAGGGTATCATAAGTCTTTGGTTATTTCCTATAGAGAATAAAAGAACTGCTGCATACTGAGTGTCATGCGTAATCCAGTGTGCTGCTGCAGTGTGCTGTGTGTGAGCTTCTGTTGCACAATCAGCTGGAGCAATTCAGGAGAGCAGAGTGCTCTGGAGTGATGGGAACATCATTCACTGCTTCAGAAGTCCTGGGTACCAAGCACACATATAGGAACCTCAATATACATTCTTCCAAATCTATACCATAGCCTGTGTGGACAGTGTACTGTAAATGTTACCCAGGCAGCTGGAGGAATGATAAATCAGAGTAAGTCCAGGAAACTGACACTGGTATGAGCCTGTGCTACAGTGCAGTGTAAGTGATGGATATCTGACCTTTCAGATGCTGGGGAAGGAGAATATATTTCTCTGTTCATAGATACTAGGGTTTATGATTAAAACTGTATAAAAACAATCTCTTTTGTGCATTACACTTTGAGAACTCAGCCTGAGAATATTACTGAACCAGTTAAAAAAACACAACCCAATTCCTATACGGTGATGGCTTTCAGCAACCATCCCTGCAAGAGGCAGGGTTCCATCCAAAGTCTGCTGCAGCTAATGGAAAAATTCCTATTTATTTCAGTAGGCTTTGGATCGAGTCTTTAGAAAGCAATTTGGGTAGTGAGGGGAGAAATTTGGGATGACCAGCGTATCGTAACAGGAACATCAAGCTACAGTTTTTTCATTTCAGTTCACAGAATAAATTCCATTGCAAATACTAACTAGCTGATCTTCCACATGTTGCCAAGACACATGCAGATGCTAAAAGGTACATTTGTAAATGGATTTTTTAAATGCGTATCTCTAGTGTGTTATTTTTGTACATTTATTCTTAATTTGGTTGCAGATTCTGGTTTTACTTACTGGCCTAGGATGAAGTTCTGACTGTAAGAACACCTGTTCGACTCAAATTTTAATGGGGTATAGATGAGAGGAAGGTGGACACTTTCTACTCCACTGACCTAGTCTCATGTGGGCTGGGAGAAGCCTGTGAAGCAATGCAGATTTATCCTAGTAACTTTATGAAAGGCCCTTGTTTCAATAGGATCCAAGTTTCTTTTTTCCTTTCAATATTTATTTCACAAGCTCAATTTCCATAGACAAAACACTGGAGTTGGGTGACTTTTTACAGCAGCAGTCCCACTTCCTGATGCAAACCAGCAATGAGCTTCCATTCCCTGGCATTGCAAAGCTGTGTCTCGTGGCTATGCTGCAACGTGGTGGGTTGGGAGGGTGTGGGCAAGGGCATTGGCTGAAGCTAAGCACAATAATTTTGAGCCCATCCACAGAAACTCCAGCATGCTTTGAGTGGTAGCACTTATTCAAGGAGGAGGCATATGTTCTCTGGGGATCTCATTACCTTCATGCTTCCTGTACTGTTGGCATGGTTTTCCTATGAAATATTGGTTAGGTAAAATGGGATTTGGGGCAAAACTACCAAACTGGCATTAAGTTTTGCACAAAAGAGCAAAGAGAGAGGGGGTACTTCTCTCTGTTGCAGTGTTCGGTACACTGTGAATGTTCACCACCACCTCGTTACAGTGCCTCGGTCCTAAGAAAGAAAGATATTTCAAAAGGGTAGTTCAAATTAGTATCTGAAGGCTTATTTTCCTATTTATTTCTATCCAATACAAGGATTGAGACGTTGGACAACCCCAGTTTCTCTGCTCTTCTGAAAGCTGGGGTGAGGTACGTGGTCCCACAAACCTGGGAGCTCGAGCCTGTGTCTCTCGGAAGGAACAGCCTTTCTCTGCTGGCTGCAGTGTCCCAAGATTCTCTCATTGATTTGGGGAACAGAAAAGGGTGAGGCTGCACTGGATGCAGCTCTGCAGATGTCTGCTTGGACCCAGCAGTCCCATCATACTGATGTTTTACAGGTCTTTCTCTTCATGGAGAGGGTTCAGGAGTCTGACATATCCTTGGACCTGTGCAGTAGTTCAAAACTCATGATGCTGAAGGCCTTTGCCTTTCAAGTCCTGTGCTTCTGCATGTGTAGAGTGATTCCTGCCTTTGCAGCATGTTCTCAGATGTTTGATAATGCCAGTTCCTCGATTTCATGCTTGCCTGATATACTGCATAGTAGTTCCTATTGATGCATATCTAGGCAAACTAAACCCTCTTGTTTCCTGCCAAGTGACGTGGGAAATAGGGTCACTGGGGAGCTCACAGACAAACTGCTTCATTTCTTTGCCCAGGGAAGGTGAGCATTAGCTCAAGCTGTCCATCTCACATTTCTGTGTTACTGGCTTGATATTTTTAATGTTTTTTTCAGAGCTTGTAACAAATTTGGTCTTGCAGAAAAGTCCTGTTCTTGTCATTGCCTTGTAACTTATTAAAAGAAGTACAGGACAACTCCCCTGGTCTTGTGTTTGCTGATGCTGGAGCACACGGTGAGGCCATGGGAGCAATGAGAATATAAACATCAGTTATAGAAAGAGCTCTTACTGGACTCCCACTGCAATTTCCTGTGATAATAAGCATCCAAGGCTTTGTGAAAAATGTCATTTGTGCTTTAAAAGTAATAATAATTGAAATAGGTTCTGGCATCATTCATAATAACAGAACCAGTAATTATTACTGGGAATATTTTAAAAGCAAACAAACACATAAAATAATTAGTTAATTGGGTTGCCAATATGGTGATGCTGCTGAAATTAATCTGAAATATATGAGATTAGCAGTGTGGCTTTACATAATTATAGCTGATTGAGATAAAAATAAGAGGAGTACATTCAGCTGGTAAGTAGGCGTGGTCTGCACCAAGTCTGTGGTGTGGGGTTCAGCAGAACTCTGGTGCACAGGGACCTTGCCAGCAGCCTTGGGCATGGAATGCCTGTCCCTCAAGGCAGTGTGGAAAAATGACCGAGGCAGTCATCAGGGGGCTGTGAGGGCTCCCTGTACTTGCTTGGTGTCAACTTATGTGAGCAACGTCCTTCTTAACCAAGACCGTAAAGTTTCCACCCCACAAGCAAGCTAAGTTATAGATCTCTTATCATGCTGGTTTCTACAACTATAGAGGTACAAATTTAATGAAAAGAAAATAGCTCCTTGGATGGCAGCTGGCCAAAGTCCAGTCAGAAGCCTCTGATCTGAGCCTGGAGATAAATATTTCCCCAGCAGGTTATTATGATAGTTGGAGATACACTTTATAATGGGACTGAGGCTTTTACTGGGGCTGATAACTCAGAAGAAAGTCCTCTTCTTCCCCCAAACAGGCAGAAAAGTCGTCTGATGGCTGTGCAGGATTTTGTGCAGTGCCTGCAGAATCCTGGCCGTATGTAGGGTGAGCCCAGCACCAAACAAACTCTGATGCCAGCGTGGGCTGTTCATACCCTGCCTGACCTCTGAGCTGTGGGTGTCACAGGTGGCAACAAATACAATATTTTATACATCCCTCCCTTCCCCCCTAAGTCAGATTTTTTTTAAGCTTTGAGAGTTGTAAACATTACCCACATGAAGGGGAGAATATATTTAAATATTTATAGCACCCTCCTGAACATTCTATCATGTCTGGCACAGATATATGCAGTCTATAAAATGTGTTGGTGTTTCTCTGAGCCTATTTTATTTAACCATTAGAAGTGTGTGCTGTGAGCATTCTCCTTGGAGATCCTCTTCTCCAGCCCTGTATACAGCTGCAGACATAGTCCTCTCTTTGTGCGAGGTCTAGACTTCCAAATGCACTCCTCCTCCACTTGGGCACCAAATCAGAGTAACAGGTTTTTAAAAGGAGTCAGCACATCAAGTGATCCCTGTGAAATTTAGCTGTCCAGTGATCGTGTGGAAGGTAAGCTGGCTGAAAAAAACAGTTCTCTTCAGCCCCCTGCGCTCCTAGAAGGGGCAGGATCTCTCTCAAACCAGCTGTTTGGTGGGTGCCTACATCATCAGGTACCAGAGAAGGGTCCCAAGCTTCACAGCCCAAAAACTGGCCTTGTCCTCATGTGGCAGGAACCTCCAGGTGCCACAGGAGTTCTCTCTGTGTCATCCATTGCTTGCATCCTTGTGACTGCAGGAGACTGACAGCTTAGAACTCAGTGTGAGACGGCTGCTTAAACAACTTGCTCATTCTATGCTAAAAATGGCCCTTGGCAATGTAAAATGCTGCCTTCCCTCTTAGCACAAGCAAGAATTATTATTTCCTTCAAATGCTGGCATGCAGGCTCCCTCTGCTTCACTTGAAGTACAACACAGGAGCTACAAAAGCAGCTTTCAGCTTCAAACGCCTTCAAGTTAGTTCTTTCTGCTATAGCTGGGATGCACATGCCACAATTCAGGCACACCTATCATTTCCCTGCTGCATTTCCATATCCTTCTGTAACTTTATCATGCAAGTGATGCAAAGTTGCACGTATATATGTATAGATATATATATAGATATATACAAGCAGGCAAAGATTTACATGTATATTCAGCAGTGTGACAGCCCTGGTTTGCGGGAAGAGCTTGAAATAATATGGTCAGCATATGCCATTTTAAAAATACAATATTTTATGATACAACAAGATTTCTGGTAGACTTTTAATCAGGCTACAGCTCTCACAAGCAGTAGAACAGTATGAGTGGTATTGTTATTGTGAGGAGAAAGTGTGGATTGCGGTGCCTTGATACCAGGGATAGGGCAAGGTCTGTGGGGGGATCCCTACTCCAGGACTCTGTCCCTGCTTTCTCCCATGGGGGAATATGGGCATCTACTGCTGTGCTTTTTAGATATCTCCACAGTTTGAATGGATTTTTGTTGTAATAATACGCTTAAAGGATATTTTCTTTCATTAAAGAAAACAAAAGCATTGTTTATTTCAAACCTGACAAAGATTTGTGTGCTGTTTACTTCCATCCTGTAGACACTAGGAAGCATAACATCTGCTGAAAACTTATTTTGCCGCTCTTGCTTATCTCTGAATTCATCAGTAGGAGCACAGAGATTCAAGAAAATTGTTCATCATAAAGTACCAAGTAATATACATTGTGTGGTGTCCTAATTTTAAAAGAAATAAAAATATCTTAAAATTGATATTTCTTCTCATGGCATTGATGGCTGTTGTGCTAGCATTATTTCTGCACTTCTCCCTTTTAATGAAACAGATAAAAGTGTTCTGCATGTTAGAAGTCAAACTTTGTCTTTGTTTGTTGTGCTGGGTGGAAAGGCACTTGCCTGGGAAAGCACAAGGACTGCAGAACAGCAGCATCCTCACAAGCAGCATCTCTTTTAGGAACCTGTGGAAGGAAGTTCCCAAAACACTGCTTGCTGAGCAGTCAGGGATTAAATGTGGAAACCACAGGACTCTCAGCAGATGCAGCTGGTGGAAGGGCAGAGCTCTGGTTTAACAGTTGTTTAACCACCTGTGCGTTAGCAGATGCAACCAGCTTTCATAACGTGACACCTGGATTTGCCGTCAGAGCTCTGTGCTTTGCTTCTCCCTTGGGGTGTGGAGTTGGAGTGTGCCAGTGCTCCGGCACCATGACTGCCTACCCCAGCACCCAGCCTTTTCTGGGATTTACCCATCTACATCTGGTTATTTGTTAACTGCTCTTCCTACAGTTAGCAAAACTCTGTAAGGCAAATTTCCTCATCTTACGATGCAGTTGAGGAAGGGTGTCACTATATTTCAGTGGAACAGTCCAGGTGGAAGCAGTCAAAGGGAACGTGACTTTGTTGTGTTGCCATTCCACACCCTGCTTGCTTTTTTCCCCTTTATTAAATAAAACATCAGCATGCTTTGAGTCCAAGAGCAGAGAGCTTTCTCATGTAGCATTGTGGTCCCTCTTGTATTTTTCACTTTTATTCAGCGTCAGCAGCTCTACCTCCCCAGAGTTTTACCTTTTACCCTTTTTTTCCAAGTATGTTTTTATTTTTGCCCATTCTCAGGAAACATGAACTGAAACATCCAGGCCTAATCTAAATAGTTTAATTCAGCTTTCAATCTCCAAGCCTCTGGCCTCACTGTGCTCTATCACCCTCTCTCTTTTTCTTTAAGTAAATTATAAAGTATATTAAAACTATTTTCTTGTTCTAAGTCTGAAGACATAACCATTATTTCTGACTGGTGTTCAGACCAAACAAAATTTTTTATTACAACTTATCAAGACACACTGCTTGTCAATTTGATGAGTTTTTAAAGTAACATCTAATGTTAACTTCACAATTAATCTATCATAAGATGCACTACCCACTCATATTTTATTTCCTCTATTAAACGAAATGGTGTATTAACATTATGGGAAAACATGGATCAAACTTTTAGTACCACATCTAATACAAAGAAATCCAAACATGAGTAACTAAAGGGAAGGGGAGCCCTGTGCCCATGTTCCTCTGACTACAGAAACCAATCATTATTTTACCTTGATCCAACTGCACAATAAATGGGAACAAGTACCCCATTGTGGAAACTTCATTTTTGGTTTCACTGTATTTATGGACAATGGGTATTGCTTGCTATAAAAAGCATGTTTAGGTCAGACAGTTATGCCATAACATTTATTTTCTTTTTGAAGATTTGTGATTGCACTGTTATACTATGATGACCTGAGTGATGACATGACTGACCTTCATGCATGAACCCAACTTGACTCATAAATGCAGTCCTATTGATTTGAATTTTTACATTGATTATAATGGGGTGAGGTGGAAGTCAATGTGAATAAAAGTAATATACAATGTGCCACCATCATCCTCAGCAGTGCAACCATGGAATTACAATCTCCTCTTGCTAGCAAAAAAGTAGTGGACTCCCTTTTTCTGATGAGATATGGATTTTAATCACTTTAAAATACACTGAAGTTCAATGAATTCGATTTTGCCCTTGCTTATAAATCCAGGCAAAAATAATTTGTTTTTGCATTTCTAGAACTGAGAATGTCAGTAGTTCAATTTAACTTGCTCCTTTTAAAACAGATTTCTGGAGTGGGTGTAACACCCACTTCAGACAATTTTACTCTCTGTAGCCGCGCATATTGCCATTCAGAAAAAAAGAAGTGTTTAACCTCTCACTTCATAAGAGATTCTTTTCTAACACAAAATCTGATTAGTTGTGATACAAACTATGTTATCTGTATAATTAAGTTCCCTTTTGGGTTAGTTTATATTGGGAAGATGCTATGACCCTCAGTGATGAGTACAAACAAGTGGAGGAGCCCAGCCCAAGGGGAGATGAAGTCTCCTCTGACTGCCTGGTTTTGTCCAGTGGAAGGTACTAACAATATAGAGGAATTTACCTTCCCTCAAGGGCTCTGCAAAGAGTAGGTACTCCTACAGTCCTCAGTGAGCTCTGAGCTGAGAGTTGTGTAGAGTTTCTGCCCTGGCTAGCTGCAGCACGGAGGACTGACTGCTATGTGGGGTTCCAGTGGTGCCTGCTGTGCCATGAGCAAACCATGAATGCCGGCCTCACACAGCTCTGCTTCTCCTCACTCTGGGGAGGTATGTGTGGCAAAGTGCTCCTCTTAGCTAGTTACTGAAAAAACTCGGAACAGGAGGCTGGAGTGCAAATGGCCACTCTGAGCCACCTCATCATCTATCTTGCTTTTACAACTGTTGTGTCAATGGGTAACAGCATTGTATCCCATTCTCTTCCTCCCTAGAAGGAGTGATCAGTCCTCTGAGGTTTGAATAATATGTCTTTTTGTGACTGGAGGGGTCATCGTTGCTGTGGCAGTGCTATGCATGAAACTGGGGAGGAAATTCTTAACTTTGAATACTGCTTCAGTCTTGGATAGAATTTACGAGGCTTTAATGCATGAATGTTTGGAGAGAGTGAATACAAAAGCAAGGTAAACACTGCCGAAGCAAATTCATTAAACATTAAAGCAAATATTTGCAGAGATTTTGGGCTGCAGCCTTTATACATTTCCAGAATTACACGAGCACTGAAGAGACAGAGGAGGTTGGCAGGAGGCAGCTCCTCAGGCCACTACAGGCAGGTTGTTTTGCTCCTGCCCAGGGAACAGACCAAAAGCAAAGTGTTACCACTCCTTAGCCCTTGGCTTCTTGCTCACTGCAAATGGGAGACCAGGAGCAATATACAACATAGAAATTCATATATTCAGGCCTGGAAGAAGAAGCTGTCTAATGAAAGGATAAACAAAGCAGCTCTGATGGGCAGAGTGAGGGATGTTGAGGTTCTGGTGGGGCAGGTATTCCTGGCTCTTCCCTCCTTTCCAGGGCATAGAGACAGCGAGGAGAAGCAAGAGAGATCAAAGGGCGTGGTAAAGGGAAAGGAGTGAAGAACAAACATGGACATGAACTAAACTCTGCTGAAAGTACACAGATAAATATAAATTTAGTTGACTAATATTTACACATCAGATCAGCTGATAATCAGCTGCTACCCATTATTTCAGCAAGCAGTGTTTCAGATGATATTATTTCTTCTATGAGGGAAGGACTGAAACTCCTGAAACAGAAGAATGATGTCCAGCATTATCCCGAATATTTTGTTGTGTTTTTCCTCAGCTCCTGATTGCTGCATTTTAAAATATTTGCAGTAATATTCTGATTGTCTCAAAATCTTTGAACAGATAACACATAGGGAAAAAAACCCATTATATTGTGATTCACCAAAATATCAACAATGCAAAGGCTGGAATCATAGAATCATAGAATCACCAGGTTGGAAGAGATCCACCAGATCCTCGAGTTCAACCATTCCTATCAAACACTAAACCATTGCCTTGGCTCCTCATCCACCTGTGCCTTAAACACCTCCAGGGAAGGTGAATCAACCACCTCCCTGAGCAGCCTCTGCCAGTGCCCAGTGACCCTTTCTTTGAAAAATTTTTTTCCTATTGTCCAGCCTAAACCTTCCCTGGTGGAGCTTGTGGCCATTCCCTCTTGTCCTGTCCCCTGTCACTTGGGAGAAGAGGCCAGCTCCCTCCTCTCTGCAACCTCCTTTCAGGTAGTTGTAGAGACCAATGAGGTCTCCCCTCAGCCTCCTCTTCTCCAGGCTGAACAACCCCAGCTCTCTCAGCTGCTCCTTATAAGGCCTGTTCTCCAGCCCCTCACTAGCTTTGTTGCTCTTCTCTGGACTCTCTCCAGAGCCTCAACATCCTTCTTGTGTGAGGGGCCCAGAACTGAACACAGGATTCGAGGTGCGGTCTCACCAGTGCTGAGTACAGAGGGAGAATAACCTCCCTGGACCTGCTGGTCACACCGTTTCTGATACAGGCCAAGATGCCATTGGCCTTCTTGGCCACCTGGACACATAGGTCTTTCTGAATGAAGACCTGGTTTAATTATTATAGAAGTTTCCTTGTGGAGAAATAAAGATACTTGGCTTCTGCATTCAGCTGCGCTGCTCATCATGTTCAGTTAGACTCTTGTCAGACCCTCATTAGGACACTCAGAAGCTTTCTCCTCTCACCACCCAAAAACTGCCACAGGATTCAGGAGGCTCAAAAAGTGTTTTTTTAACTTACACTGCAGAAATGGCAAAGGCATTTGTGAGTACTGCAGGGGCTACAGCTGATCTGACATCTCCTTTGGTTAGTGCCTTTCCAGAGGAGAGAGAGGAATGTCTCGTTTTCATGTTACGGTGGTGCTACCTCTTGAATGGATGGGGGCACACACACAACATTTTGTCTACAAGAAAAGCACTGCCTACCTTTATCAGTAGTGGGTCAGTGTTTATTTTCTGCTGGCCTTCCTTATATATATAATTATAATTCCTTGACAACCAGGAATTTTACATTTTTTGAGCCTTAAACTGTTGTCACAACAAAGTACTGATCCTTTTCCAGCTTAGTCAATCTTCTAGGAACAAAGAAACATGAAATTATAGAGTAACGGTAATCTTATTTTGGTTAATGATCCCATATACTAGCTTGTTTTTGACAAAACACATTGCTTTCTCCTGAACACTGTTCAGCCACTAAACTGTGGAATCAGGATCAATTTCTGGAATAGGAAAGAACATGTTCTTGTTTGTTTCATTTGAATGTCTCTTTTAATGTGTTGGTAATATCTGCAATGCCCACTGCTGATGTAATACAGATCTAATTCTCAGTTCATTTAGTCACTATTTCAATAGAAAACCAGTACCTAGTGGGAGTGCTGATTAGAAAGCAACAGTAGAGATATAAAGCATAGATAAACGAGAAGTTACTGATGGCATGATCTCTGGCCACATCAGTCAGTTGGAACTCTGATGCCCTAAATTGCTGCCTTTTTTTTTTTTACGATAGTTACATTATAAAGCAGTGAAGAGGAGGAAAGAAAGGAGAGAATGCATAATATAGCCTCTTCTCCTGACCCCAATGTCATGGGAGCGTCAAGTGTGGAGAAAACGGAGTCATAAAAATGAATTACATGGAGCATGCCTCTCAAGCTGTTATCTGTTATTTATAAAGAATTAAAATGAGCTAGTCATTTCACATGTGCCAGAAAAAATGGGTTCATCAGTATTGTGCTGAAATGCATTATGACTTAGTGATTCCTGATTTCATAGCTGTTGTATCTATTTGAAAACATATCTATATGCTTCGTATCAACTGCTAACCATTGAATTTTTATTGTACATTACAAAGAAAAATCTTATGTTTCAATTTACATCTCACTTGATTCATTGACATACAATACATAATTCTGATCTCGTGTGATTTACTTGAGAAATATCTGATCATAGGCTTTGAGAATATCCCTTCCTGATGCAGACAGGCAATTGCCATTAATGCCACCCACGCTGCAGGTAGAGCACTAGCCTCTACTCAGACCCATAAAAAATGAGATAAGTACGGCTTTGCTTACATACAGCCTGTTGAACAAAAAGTGACTGAAAACACGCAGACTTCTTCAAAGGTGTTGAGGAGACAAAAGGAATGACATGCATGAAGAGCTTGGGGTCTCGTGCCCCGCTCCAGTCTCAGGGGTGGCCGCTTGATAGCAGGTGAGGGCAGAAAGCACAGGTGGGAGATAGAATGATCTTTTATCTTAATGTATGTAACACCCAAACTTTTCTAGGTAAGACTGGTCTGTGGATGCACAGTCCTTGGTGAATTCTATATCTGTGCCAAGTTATGCTTAACAGAGCCAGGGGATCTAGCTCACTCATTAACTTTTCATTTGACTGAAAGCTGGAAAAGTTCTTATCCCACCACTAGTTAACCAGCATTTTATTGTTTTTTTAAAAAAAACCAAACAACAAAACACTTATTCATTTCTAAGAAACTCTGCAGACAGGCAGCATTTTAGCTGTCAGTAGGAGCTATTGATGCTTGGTGCACCTGAAATTCAGACTGATGTTACTGAGGAGAATAAGCGTGGTTTCCAAAGCCCACTACAAGCTGCTTTGTGGCTGAAACACCAGTTTCTGCTGTGCAGAGCGAAGCTGTTTTGTTCCTTGCAAGGAGTGTGCCATTTCCCAGGGGAGAGTGGCACATGGCCCCAGGGAAGGGGCTGACCATCCCGAGTGGGGCAGTGATGCCCACCATATGGGTACCTGCATCATCACAAAATGTGTGATAGGTAGGTGAATGTGGTTGGACTATGTGGGTCCCTCAGCAACATGGCATTAATGGTAGAGGTTTTCAGCAAGATTCTGTTCAGTCCTAAAAGAATGAGCTGAGCAATACCAAGGGCTAAGTCCTCAGCCTGCTAAATGAAACTTCAAGATTTCTGCTGCCTTTGAAGTTTTTCAGTTGTGATATTTTTCCCTCTTAAATTGTTATTAGAACATTTCTATTAATTTTACCACTAGCCTCTATGCACAAACAATTCCCAGAGACTTGCAAATCTGGACAGACAAAGAAAACTGATTTACAAATTTAGCTGCTTTTCTTATATTTAGTAGTTAGACTCCAATTTATATAATCAAGATATATAAGGCCAAAATGGTCTTGTTGGCAAGATCATCAGGATTGAAGGGTATTGGTAGTTCCTGTGGTAATAATAGTGAAAGCATATTACTGAGAATTGCTGAAATAATGATTTATATTTAACCTGCCCACTTTGTAACTTAATTTATTTTTATTTATAAATAATGAGATCCCCCTGAGCCTGCTCTGTTCCAAGCTGAGCAGTCCCAGGTCTCCCAGTCTCTCCTTATGGAAGAGGTGCTTCAGCAACTTGGTGGCCCCTGGATGGATTCTTCCCAGTATGCCCATGTCTCTCCTACACTGATGAGCCTAGCACAGGACCCAGCACTCCAGATGCAACCTCACCAGTGCTGGGTAGAGGGGTAGGATGTGCTGTCACCACTCATTGTGATGTAGCTCAAGCTTCCTTTCCCAAAGGCTACGTTGATGGGTCATGGTCCACGTTTGAGACACACCACATCTCTCTGTCAGGCTGCTGTGCAGTCTGAATTTTCTGACATTGCCACTAATGTCCTATCCTATCCTGGGGCCTGTGTGTCAGTCTACAGACACCAACAGCTTATCTGATGTTCCTTAAGGGTTACAGAATAAGAAAATCTGTGTTAAACCTTCTGAGTTCCCAACAGCCTGAGAAGGTCATCAGAGCAACAGTGGGGAAAGGTGTCATACCTCCAGTCCATCACTGTGGAGGCTCATGCAAACTTTACTCAATACCATTTTTAACAATTCTGAAAGAAAAATCTGAATTTGGACGTATTGTATTTCTTCTGATGGGTGACGTTAGAACTACTCTGTGCTAAATGTCCTGTAATTCAATTCTTGTCCATAAGAAAAGCAGCACCTACCTCTGTCAGTAGTGGGTTACTTCTTCTCACTGCTTGAAAACCCAATAAACTCTGGAGATGAGGTACATTGCAGAAGCAGTCAAGACATTTTACTTTAAAGGTCAAGCGTGCAAGGCATTGGTCAGGCTTTTCTGCAGCTCTGATGGTGAGAAGTTCATTGTGAAGTTTGGGATTTCATATCACTGTATCTCTTTCAGAAAGACTCGGTGACCCTTTGGACTCATCTGGGAATGATCAAATTAGAATTAATATGAAGGACGAAATCCTTACTTCATTGTTGTGCAGGAAATCAGCTTCATTGGACACAGCTGAGTGTGCAGGACAAGTTCTAATACGTTCCAAAGTGTGGCTGGCTACACTAGTTATAATCAGTATAACTCCCTCAAATCAATACTGTTCCAACCAGGAATGCAGGAGGCAACTTTAGCTGTGGATCTCACCTGGCACAGGGAAATAAGGTGCAGAAAATCCTAGTGTATACCACAACTGCAGAAACTTGAATGAGCATGGCTCGGTGCAGTGTTTTCATCAATCGTATGATGCTGCTTTTCTCTGTTGGGAATATGCAATGTACTCCATCAAGAATTTCCAGAAAAAAAAATATGAAATGCTTTTATATTAACCATTTCCGTAATGGAAGAAAAATTAGACTCGAAGGAAAGTTAACATTCAAAGTCTGCTTTTCTTGCTTTTCATTTGTGCAAGTATTCACTTTCTTCAGTGTCCTATCTTTTTAATCCTTTACTTTCTACTGAAACCCCTGTACCCTCACATCAGTGTATGGAAAGTGATATTAATTTCACGTAGACTAATTCTTCACCTTGTTACCTTGGTTTTATACCAGAGAAATGCCTCTGAAATCAAAGGCATATAATTGCCTGAAAAATCAAACATGATATCTACTTCCCCTAGATACATAAAGAATCTAACAGACCAGAGCCGTCCACTGATTTATGCTGCAGTCCACTTTGGTGTCAGAGGTTTAACAACTTCTACTCGTGACTAGAATGACCTCTGAAATGAAAAGGAAGAAAAGTATTCACCTTTTCTTTTAGTACAGTAAGAAATTCAAAGATCCAGGGATGGTCAGACACAAGTTTGTGTCTCATAAAAGAGGTGGCAACCAACTTAAAACTGCTCTTACTTTACATCAACAATGAATAACTATTGAATTCCCTGCTGAAAGCTTTCATCTGAATCATTATCATCATCTGATATTCATAATAAATTCTAAGAGTTTCCACATACTGTCACTGTATAAAATACAGATAATATTTTAAAATATTTGATTTTATTAGTTACAAGCTTCATAGCATAGATTATCATTGCATTATAGCAGCTTTGTTGTGCATCTTGCATTTGTTAGCTAACAGCTATGGAGTTTTGTTGCCTTCCCTGTTAAACCTCTGATGCTGAACACCAGAGGAAAGGGGAGCTGGAGCAGATGCTTTGGATTTGCCTATAAAGCATGAAAAATCTGTGGGTCCTATAGACATAAACTCATAAAAACCAGAGTGACTAGGTTACACTGAAAATAAAGAATCCCTGCTTGCTTTTGCAGTCTGACATAAATGCCTCCAAAATTCGTTTCAGGGCAAGTTAAGAATGGGAAAATGCACTTTGGAGATTCACATTATTTAAATGTAATTCTCTAACTTCATATATACAATACTAGAGGTACAATATCTCACATTCAGCAATGTGAAGAGAAATCAACATAAAAATGTCTCAAGTCAAGCTCTCTCCTTTCCCCTGTGTCTGTAGGTCCATCTGGGTGCAATGGAAGCTGCTTCTTCTCTTCTCCTCTACTTCCACTGTAGTCAGATAGGGCCAAAGCTGCCCAATTTGGCATGATCCTCAGCAGATGGTATGATCTGAGTGTTATTCCAAGGGTCAGTTCTGGTGGAGATTACAATTTAACATTGCCCTCATTCTGCATTGTGATCACTGTAACACTGAGTAAAAATTCTAGAAGAAATAATTTCATTTAGATCCCTTTAACAGACTGAATTAATGTAGTAGTAAAAACACAGTTGTGACACAAGGAACTTTCCAAGACTGTAGCTTCCAAGCTTTGTTTGAAGCACCCATGCCTGCAGACGTTAAGCAAGGGCAGTGTGCCTTGTCATGATTTATCATCCGTACCAAAATGTCCTGCAGGCTGAATGCTGTATAGGTAGATCTGGTCCAGTGAAAATCAGAAACATGTCCAGCAGGAAAACCTCTTCAACAGCAGCTCATCTTAGTAAGCAACGTGCGCCCGAGCCAGCACAGTTGTGGTGCCTCAGGCCTGAGTTGCTGTTGGCATTTACATAGTCAGCTCTGACATGACTGGGACCGAGCGAAGCCCTGGCCCCGGTTCACCTCGCAGGACCCGCTCTTCTGAACTGCTCTCACTGAAGTCACGTGAGGCATCGCTGCTTTGGGGTGACAGACTTTTGGGAATTGTGAGTCCAGCCCACACAGCAGAGTTTTGTGCCCAGTCAGCCTGGTGCGAGGCCAGATGGGTGCTTTACTGCCAGTGGAGTGACTCTGGATTTTCCTCATCACAGTCACCATGATGTGCTTGGATTTCAAATCTGGCAGTGAGAAGTAATTTTGTGGGTTGTGGCAGTAACGCGGGCTGTTGGCAGAAGTGCATTTAGTAGATGTATGGCACCTCTTTCCCCATGCAGTGGCTGATCTATCCAGCCTGACACTGAATGGAGGGTTTCCATCAGCAGTATTGCTGCTTGTGTGCCGAGTTAAGATCGTGCACTGCACGGCACTAACATTGCAGAACTACCAGTAAAGAACGTGAGACAGATATTTATACAAAGCATTAAAACAACACTAATAGTATACCAGCAATTGATTAGTATTGTGAAAAGGCACTGTGCTTCTTGTTACAGCTACAGCAGACAGGAGTGAGATGTGCCTGTGTCATTTGAAATTCCAGTGCTGTGGGAAGGGTTTTCCAAGGTACCGGAAATGCTTAGGGTTTTAACTGGCTTTCCTTCTGCTTTTGACATCCATTACTTCCAGTAGAACAAATACATAAAGTTCTATCTCGGCCCTGAGCCTCAACTTTTGAACAACAACAAACCCCCCATTTTGTTTATTTTTACTGACTTTAGTAACTAGGAAATCCAGAGTGAAGTAGTATATTGTGATGAGCTTAAATAACATCCTGCATAGAGAGTATATGTTTACAAATTCATTTTTGGTGTGATTTCAGTAATGGTATACAATAAATTTGACCTGAATGTGACAGAAAGTAAGAGAAATCTGTATTAATGCTTTATAATGGGTTTATAGTTAAATAAATTTTATGAAAGCATAGGGGTCTCATTGTTACCAAGCCAGCTTTCCCCACAGCAATATTTTCAAATGATTAAGTTAGAGATCAGATAACCACCTTATGCAGTATATACCCAACAGCAATTTAAAAAATTCAATATCGACTGTATTATTCTAAAGACTCATTCCATTTTCAATGCAAAATGAGTACAAAATAAAGAGATAAACTACATATAAAATGTAAAACATGGAAAAATTTATCACTTGCAAACATAAAAGCAAAAAGGATAAAAAAAGAGAACAAAAGCAAATGGAGGCTATAAAAGAATTCAGAAAAAAAGATAAATCCGCAGTGTTGCCTTTTCTATATGTAGTTTAGCTGGGCTTTTATTAAGGTGCACACGCTTTAGTACAGGAATATAATCATCTCTGTAATGCACTTTACTACTGCAGGCTAAATTAATTTATGCCAAGCTGAAAATGTTCAGCCCTGCTAGATACAAAAGGGCAGGGTGTGTTATCCAGGCAGTGAAGCAGGCTGCGAAGCAGCTGATTTCTCTTCTCATTGAGCAGAGTAAGCATGCAGCAGAAATGCAGGCTGATGTGCTGGGGAGAAGGGCGATGCTGGGGGTGGAGTGGAGTCAGGGCAGGGGTTCATGTTGGCACGGCTGTGAGCCACCCAAATCACAACACCGAGCAGACTGGTGGGTCTGGCCAGGGCCATGCCAGAGCTCATGTTTGTGTTAGTGGGTTGGAGCCAAGAGGAAAATCCTAGAGGCAATTAATTCAGTCAAAAAGGTTGTTGTGCGTATTCAGTAAGGCTTCACTGATCCCCTGGCAGAGAGGACTGCACAGGTAATTGGCGCCTCCCCATCAGCCTACAGTTCCCATATGTGTTTTTTTCTTGTGGCAGCAAGTAAGGTGATGTTCGCACACAAATGTTACGCTGTGATCCAAGGTGCTGTCACTGAACACTGAGGTGTGGTACTCACAGCCACTGTAAAATGGCCCCATACCAATCTCGCAGTGTGAAGACAGGAAAATGTTGGTGAGGAGGAGGAAGAGGAGGAGAATTCAACTATCAGCTCTCTGCCGATGGCCCAAGTAAACAGCTGTGTCTCTGGTTCCCGTCCTTCTGTGGGACCACTAGCTCTGCCAGGAGTGTGGCATGGAGCTGCTACCCTCTCTGGCTTTGGGGTCCCAGCCCAGTCCTGCCCATGGAGAGCTCGGTCCCCACACTCCGAGAGCTGGCTCTTCCACACCTCCAGCTATTGATGGGCAACTGGCATTAATGCCCTCATCTCTTGGACACTGGAGAGCTGGCAGATTTGCACAGAACCTTGTGTTCCTTAATTCACTGTAGCAAACACCTAACATCATTTTGTTCCTATCACCGTACTTAAGGTTGTGCCAATGATTCCATTATGAACTTGCTCTCAGGAGTTATAATTACTATATTCTATCTGTAAGAAGTTGCCCTGAGCTGACATTTTGCGTAGATGATTTTCACCCAGGCACAAATTATTTTGGTTTTGTTCCTTTGCTAAATTGCTGCTCATGTCACAAAATCTGACCAGTTGTATAGTTCATAAACATAACAACAGATTTTTCAACTGGCACTCTGGGTTCACACAGCTTTTTTCTCAGGAAATATAAAAAGGTATTTGTGGATACCACCCCCACCCCAAAACCAAAAAACCTTTCATAGAGAAACTGTACTGTGTGTTATCCAGTGGACCTTATTTCAAATGAAATAATTTCTGTCCCAAAGTTACCCGTTTTCTACTCACTTTTGCTCTTGAGAATTTGCTATGTCAGAAATAAAGAATTATGAAACTGAGGCAGTACAATGAGCTGTTTACCCTTAAAAATATATTCAGTAGTATCTGAAGTTTCTTGCTTGAGTAACAGATTATACAAATTCTGCCTTTCAGTCTTTCTCATGCTGATGCAGAGCATATTAAAACTTTTGATGAAGGCTGACATATCCTCTAGAGAAAACATTGAAAATAGCAGTTTATGGGACTTCACATTCTAGACCATGTCCGAAAAAACCATGCACAGTGGGCAGGTGACCAGGAGGACTCCAGAGCTGTGCCGCCACCACCACTCCTGTCCCACCTTGATCCCGCGTGCCACTGTGGGATGCAGGGGATGCAGACCCGCGCTGGCATCATCCCCACAGCTCGCTCTGGACTGCCTACTGCTCTCCTAGGCTGGCTGATAAGGTATTTGGGCTGCTCTTTCTGCAGTGAGACCAGGTGCTCGTACCTCCTGACAACCCCCCAAAACTGTGGCCCCAAAAGATCAAGATGTCTGAGGGGGGATAGGTAATAAATTTAACATGTATGCATGAAAAACCCTGCCCTTCATAGTATCGTTTTTTTTTCTTAAATTTACATAATGCTAAACAGTATCTTGCTCACATTCCCATGGATCTTAGTGGCTTTGTTGTCATGGATACCAGTACATACCTTGTTTTCTTTGAGAGATCTATCAAATATGTGCATTTGGATGTTTGCTATATTTGCCTGAATGTTATAAGCGCATTTTTTACACTAGTAAACAATATTAAGCAACTGTGTAATTTATGCTGGAAGAATAAACACGCTTTAGCTCAGAATTTTAAGACCCTTTTTTCACCCTTGAAATTTCAAATCCAAACACTCTGCCCAAATGCTATTCTTGTCAAGACAGAGCATGACTTGCAAGAAACTGTGTTCTTTCTGTAGGATTTTACTATGAAGGACCTTGTCATGTGCGAATCACTCTCCAGCCCACGGATAAGGGAAGAAATCAAAAGCCTTGTTTTCAAGTATGAGCTGGTTCCTTCCAAGGTAATGTTTAAAAGAATACACCTAAAAAAAAAAAAATCTTTCTGTGTGTCATAACCATTTACCTGTTTAGTGGAGACAATAAAAGCATTACAGGCGACAGATACTGTGGGGAAATTTTGGAAATGGGTCCCCACTCTCTTCCCTTCTTGAAAATCTGATCTCCCACATGAAGGTGCTGTTTAATGGAAATGGAAGTTATAAGTTCCAGCAATTGCAGAAAATCCAGACTTACCCCTTTTGCTTCATAACTGTTCATTAGTCCACAATAACCTTCATGGCACTTCTGTGCTTGACAACATGAGGCAAAATATCTCATGAACATTGAGTACCAAAAATTTTTGTCTTTCAGTGACAAGGCTTCATTATTTCCACAAATAATGTACCAATGATGAAGACTCCCTATCTTGGGATTGAAGCTGGTAAAAAACTGAGGAGGAGATCTTAGTCTCCAATTGCTGAGTCAGCACCTTATTGTTTGGTTAGTTAATTGATAATAACAAGTACAATTCAAGTAGCTCAGAGTAATGGGCTTGCTCCTACGGTTTACAATATTAAATTCAATTAACTTTCATTTATCAGCAGTAGAGAAACAAATTGAAATAACAACAAGGGGATGATAATATTATTAGTATAAAAGCAAAATTTGTCATGATTAAAGTACAAAATTACAATAGAATCAACTCCCTTATCTGCAATTTGAGAAGTAAGGCATTTATCAAATAGGTGTGGGATAAATATTTGAGATATGCATGCACAAACACATGCCTCTGAGAGAAACCCACATTTCCTTAATGTGATGACTTTTTATATGGTTTAGAATTGCTTTTAAGTCACACCTGAGGCCAACGCTGAATGTGTTTTTCTTCCTGTTGCAAATAGCTGAAGTGAAGTTATGGCACTTCAAATGAAACTGAGAAAGTCTTGAACAGAACCTCATAAGAAAACCAGAGAGATGTACTAATTGAGGGTTAACTCAAGAGGAAGATCATATGAAAAAAGGGAGCATTGCACAGTTCTCTGAGTATGATGAGTTCTTATAGTTTCATCCTTCTATGCAAGGTGGCAGAAATACCAGCCCTGCAGAAATCTGTCTGGAAGATTTAGGTCCCAGCCCACAGCTGCTCACCATCTCTCAGAACTGAACCATGGACCATCCCATGCCCACGCTCCCCACCTGCCCAGCAGATACTTGCAGCAGAGCACTGGACCCTGAATGTGACAGGGCACAATGTGAAAGCCAGCAGGCTCCCTTGCTTGCAAAGCTTCACTGCTGTAGCCAAACAGTGCTAGAATTAAGGGGTATGAGTGGATCGTTCTCAATATATTTTGTTGGCTTTCTGAGAAATTGATTGGCTTGACTTTGCACAGTGACTTTGAAGCTGGATAAAAGCCATTCCTAACAATTCTTGGCAGAGGCAAGGTACACACAGTGCAGAAGTATGTAAGTCCAGGGTAGCCACATGAAGCAAGGGAAGAGCAAAGAAAGCCAATATCAGTCGTTCTTTGCTGATGCCCTGGAGTACTCTGAGCCTTATCCCAAGGGTCTGCTGCTGCGTGCGAAAACATCAAATCAACACAGATAGCACAGGCACTAACAGGACATACAAAGCCTCTGGTTATTCTTAGAAAACAGCATGTGTCAACTCTGCTCATTGACAAGAGGCTGATCAGGTATGGTGCGGGCAATTGTCGTAACAGCTCATTGTTCCAAGCCAATGACCTCTCCTCCAGCATCTGATCACTGAGCAGAAAACAGCCTCTGCAAGACTACTGCACGCCCCTCTGCTCTGCACTGTATGTGTTTAGGTGTGACTGCGAAGGCATATTGGCAGGCTGCGTTACTGCAGTCAGGACAGAAAAGCGGAGTTGCTCTGAACCTGTGGTTAAAATTAACATCTTGACTAAAGCTCCACAATATTTGAACATGAAGTCTACTTCCTTAATGAGGTCCTTGATTAACAAATTTCAAAGAGGGATCAAAATCTTAGTAAAACCCTAGTATTTAAGGAGGCTGGTGCCTCTTGTCTTCTTTTTACAAAAAAGAAAAAAAAAGAAAAAGGAAATGTCATTCTCTTTCATTTACGTTTGCACGAACAAATTAGTTTCAGAAGCAATTTTACAGTAATTATGACCATCTCCAATGGATTAGATTTTCAGAAATATTCACTCTAATGTCATGATGACAACTATCACATCCTGATATTTTTATTTGATGTTCTAGCAAGTTAATGATTCCACTAATTTGTGTGCATGACTAGACTAGAACAAAAACACGTTTAAAACTTATAAGCTTTGTGACACTAAAAATTTTATGGTGAAGTGATTTTGACCTTTGGAGGATATGAAAAATTCAGTAGTAACATGATCTTTATCTTCTCAGCATGGCATGTTGATACAGTGTATCATTTCTGCTCATATTCACCAATAATGTTTGGTCTTTTATTTCTCATAATACTTTAAGTGTCTCATAATTATAAATTTATTTGGTAATCACTGTGATAGTACTGATACAAGAATCCATTTAGCATTTCTGTAACTGCCATACTTCCTTTCACAGATGATACGTTGTGATTTTGTCCAGAATTAAAGTGTAAATCTTTCTTGTTTTCTTACATATGGGATTTAATGTAAATAAACTTTAGGGAAGTTTGGTGAGTTTGGAGGAATTCTGCCTGAAAAACATCTTGTGCTCTTTTTAATGGTTACTTGGTTACTCAGTATTTGTCCATTTCAGGTGGCTTTTGTGATCAGTGAATTCTCTGCCTGATACTCTGTAGTAATATGCCATTAATCTGTGGATATTTCTGTACCATTCTTTGAGAAGATGGTATCTACTTTTAAGAGTTGTTCGAGGTCTTATTTTCCTCCAGAGTAGCCTAATTCTTGTTTAATTTTAGTGTCCATTGAAAACATATAGAAATTTTTAGCTAAGAACATACAGAAACTCAAGCAGGCTACTTTTGATAAAGGACAGATCCCAGTTCCATTACACTTACATTTTAGTAAGCCAAGAATGCCTTTCTTATGCCATAATTTGGGAATTGATGTCTGATTTTAGGTAGGCTTTCTTTCCTTCCTATGCTGCACATGTAAGTTGTGACAAACCACCTTCTGGGAACTCTTTACGCATGACCAATGTCTCTGACTTTATTTCCTTTCCAAGGGCCTGAACCGGTTGTGTTATTTGTTGTTATGATGACATGTTGCAGATCATATGGCAATGTTTGCTGGTGGGGAACAGTCAATATTGCTGAGGCTGATGTTAACAATATGATTAATTCTTCAAGTTATTTAAACACCACTGGAGCTTCTCAGAGGACTGACAGTCAGAAGTGTTATTGTCCTTTCCTTTTATTCAGTGTTTAGCCTGAGAAACCCATGACAGATAACTGCTGTGAACTTCAGGACCTTCTCAATATGTCCTTGACTGCTCTCACATCCCAGTGAGATCATTGGGAAGGAAGAATATCCACCAGTCATGGATGATAGGCATTGTCCCTGTGCTCCAGCAATTTGGGACAGCTCTGCAGGGCTGGTAATGGAAGGACAGCAGAAGGAAAGAAAGACCAAGAAATAAACCACGACTGAGGCCGCTAAAACTGAATCCTTTGGCTGGTGTTTTTAACTCAGTAAAGGAGAGTCTCTGGCTCCCCCTTTGGTGAGCAGTGCCCAGAGTGGACATAGCAGTGGGCATGTGGAGAAGCAGGTCCTGCTTTACCTTGCCTTCAGCGGCTCACGCAGCCACTGCACAGAGGAAGCTCAGCATAGCTGGTAAAAACTGGTAAACATGCAATTCTCTATAGTTCTCTGTTCTTGCTACATGAGCTGACAGCACATGAAAACTGTACCAGCCAGTTGGTGCTGCTGCTTCCTGGGATAGTTCTTCATACAGTTTGCGCGGAGAGCAGTTGAGTAAACAATTACAAATGTTCCATTTCTTGTTTTGTGCAATATCATCCATTACCAGACACTACTAAGTGGGTCCAATAACATTAAAACATTTTTTAATAAAGCAAACATTTTAATATCACTTATGATAGGATAAGCAGTTGACTAATGCAATTAATCATTCATTTACTGAAAGTGAGGAATTGGAGAGCAAGAAAAAAACAAAAGAGGAAGAGCATTCATACAAAATAAAAAGCAGTTATTACACGATTAACAACAATTTACCTCTGATTTCTCCTCCTCAAATACCTCCTAAAGTTTTTAGGATTATCTTACATGATAAAGCAAGTAGATTAAGATACACTCTGGAGGGGGGTCACAAAGATATTTTCCCAAGAGAAACAAATACAGTAACTTACTGTCATCAAAATAGGGTAACTCATCTGTTGTGTCTCCAAAAACACAGAGGAAAAAAATGGTAAGGAAGACAAAGAGAGATGAGTGTTTTGCTCTAACGCTGGAGAGTCTTCCAGAGCTTTGCTGAACCGAAGAATGTGCATCATGTGCTTGCAAGCATGTATGTGCACATGTGTAAATTTGTGTGCAAATATGTGTGTGTGACTGCCTGTCAGGGGGACTCAGTGGCTTCTGTAGGATTTCTCTGAGCCCTTCCATATTTCTGTGCCATAAACACAACCAATCCCTGTTTTGGACTGAATAAACAATGCTGAATAATAAAGTTTCTGGCCTTTTCTGCAACTTTGCCAGCAAAAGCCTGAGTGGCCAGCTGCCCTCTCTGCAAAAGCCCCAGGTTGGCACTGGAGGTTAAGGCTCCCAGGCCAAAACCGCAGCAGTATTACTTTAACTTCAGTGGAGTAAACAAAATCCTTTCTCCTTGCTGTGACTAAGTCTACACACCTGCAAGGTAACGAGAGCAACACTTGCTGCCAAAGAACCATCCAGAAGTTAAACTCGGAACTATATCAAAGACTGCTGAGACATTTGGACTGCAGTTACTGTTGGAATAAAAGGGTTTTTTTAATTCATGGGCTGCTTAATTTAGAGCACACAGACAATATATGTTCAAAGTTTTGCTCTAAAAGGTGCTCTATTTAGCATGTATTGAAGAGCAGCTACAGCAGCCAGGCTCATTCACAAACGGCAGTGTGCTTTTACTATAGATGAGTGTTTCTGCCTATCCCAGGAATACTTTCATTTATATGCATCTGATAACTCAGTAAAGGGAAAGTGGGAATGAGTTGGCAGGTGGCCTTTCAAATGAAAGGGCACATGGTAAACTATCTGTTTGCTGCTTTCTCACCCTGGAATACTAACGATGTCACAAAGTATGCATATTCCTTTTCATTTCTCCCCTCACCTGTCCTTTATATAGTTCATATTCCAAAAATTAAACATAATTAAAAATATATATAGATAGGTAAGGTACATTTGGGGCTGTTTATTGCATTCACAGCATGCAAGTTCTGCTGTTTATCCTAATGGCCCATGTTAAAATACAATGAGGATTACAGCATCAGACTTTACGACTTAAAAATACACAAATAAGTCTTTATTCTGTAAGCAGGATGTGAAAACAAAATTAGTGCTGCTTCTTCAAGCAGTTACCTCCAGGTACAGTCTCTTTCTAACCAGCAAAAAGCTGACGCCAAACTTAGCATTTCCTTTAAATTTAAACATTCCTGCTGATCTTACAAGCAGCAATACCTACACATGAAAAACCATCAGATATCAACATTAATATTTTAAATTATTAATTATTTAGTTATTTACATTCACTGAAAGTGAAACTATTGCACTGATACTTCATTTGTTTGCATTCCACAAGCTTACAGCTGCATGTATAGATGATGTCTTCTGAGGAGAAAAAAAAAGAACATGAGTTGCTTGCTGGATTTGCCCTGCACTAGCTCCACAGCAATTAGTCCTCACGATGAAATTGTTAACACCCTCTTCTTGGAGTTTCTGAAGATATTTTTGAACAGAGGAAGGTCAAAATATAGCAAAATAATAACTTTCTTTTGCATACAGCTCTCCTGTAACAAGCAAATAAGTCTAACGCCTCTATTTGAATTTGTCATAGTTCTGATTAATTTTAACTGCTCAGTTTGAAATGTTCTTAGTGTCTACCTTCTACTAAATATTTTAAGGATGTCAGGAGGGACAGATAAATATCTGAATCTCACACAGTGGGCATGCAATTAGTGTATATTAATTACCAGCTGACATCTGATCATCCCTGCACTGAAAGTAAACTAGGGTAACTGCTGAAATTAGTGAAATTGCTTAGTGTTTTAGTAGCATAAAAGAGATGTGAATTAGACTACATCATTTTTCCTGTATGAAATATTTGTGAACTTCAGGTAATTACTGATCATGAGTCAGTGGGAGTCTGGTCACAGCAAGAAATGAGGGATCTGACACAGTAAGAAATCCATGAAAAATGGAAGAAATTAAATCCTTAATTGAGAGTTAGGGCTCCTTTTGCACAAACAGTTGATATTCATTTGCTAATCAGGTTTCTGATAGTGGGAGTAGCTCGTTGTGGGGGAGAAGGAGAATCATGAGTGTAGGATTAATGAGGAGGATCTGAACGTTGGTCCTGATTATTCCAAAGGTGGTGATTGCAGTAGTGGTTCTGTAGTTAACAAAAGAAAATATGAAAATATGAAAAGTTTAGTGGCTGTTTGCTGCAGCAGATATGCAGTCAGGTGGATTACTTGGTTTGAGTTTGGTGCGGTTATAGCTAGCTAGTAATTCTGGGAAAAAGCCTCATTTATGAAACAAGTCATTTGTTTTTTGCTTTTGCCAGAGTATAGGAAGTTTAGTTAAAGCTTGGGGTGAACCAAGATCCATGTCTATGTTGCTCCTGCACTGCAGGGTCAGCAATACCCAGTGCCTCAAGAACTGGTGGATGCCGGGGCAGAATTGGTGAGTGCTGTGCTGCTCTGGCCACATTATTCTGGACATCCTGCCCTGCCAGCTGCCAGTTAGGGAGGCAGAAACTGTACCTTCTGGGTAACACTGAAAGGATTTCTTCCCCACATGCTTCCCCATGTAGACTTGTGACATCCAGGTTATCCTGACACTGAAGAAGCACAGGGCAGGAGCATGGTCTGGTATGGGGTGTGGGTGACCTGTATAGAGTCAGCGCTCTGGGCAGGGGAAAATATTCTTGCCGAGGAGGAAAGACAGGAGGCTAAAGATGGGTCAAGGATGGACTCTGAGCTAGAAGGTTCAAAGTACTAGTTATTGTACCAGAAAATACATGTAATAACAGGCCACTGGCCTGCCTTGCTCCTCCAGGAGCCGAGCCTGGATGATTTAAATGAAATGGTGTCTCTGGTAAAGGTTGTGTGTCTATCCAAAACAAGGAAGAGAAACTGTTCAGAAGAGGCACTGTTGCTGTCAGTAACAAGGTGTGGATGTGCACAAGGCTGAGAAAGCCAGGCAAATCCCAGAATCTCTGTGTTTTATTGGTTAAACACATTAAGTATAGTTTGTTTTCTTGCACTGGGTCAGCATGGCACAGTGCTTTCTGGTTTCCTGGTGATGTGACTCAGTCTTAGCAGCTGGGAAGACCTTTTACTGAAATGGACTAATGCAATATTTATATTGTCTGCAGCCTGGCTTCCTCTAAAACTGACTTCAACTCTCTCCTGGGTACTATTTATCTGTTGTTGGTGATGTCTTACCAAAGGGAAAGCAAAAGAGTGAGCAGGCAGAAAGTTTAAAGAAATGATCTAGGGAAAAGAAAAACAGCTGAAGAATTTCTCATTTGTGAAATAATATTTATATGTTACGCTGCAGTAATTTCTCTCCTGATGCTGCTGTTTGATCCCAGAAACATTTAGGTTTCACGGTTTAGAAGCTGTGTGAGCTTAATTAAAGTCAATTACGTACATGCACAAGGAGGAGGACAAGAAACGAGAAATAAATCTCTTGTTTTGGTGTTTCAGTTCCAGTTTGACATCTCTTGGTCTCGGCAGTGGAGAGAGTCAGGGTTTCTCTCATCCAGCAGTGCTGCCTCTGCTTTTAGAAACCTCCCTCCCCAGGTAGTGCTGGGGAAGCCAAAAGGACTCACTTCAGCAGCAGCCTGGCTGGGCAAAGGCTTTGTCCAAACAGTATCTTTACAATGATCCTATCATGCTATCCTTGTGTACCGTCCCTGTTTGCCCTCCTTTCAGCAGCCTCGTTTGCTGTGTCTGCCTTGCAGTGCCATTGCAGTCTTGGGTGCCTGCATGCTACTGGTAAGATGTAGCAGCTGTGGTGACTCTCTGCTTGAGCTCAGTGGTTGGTACGCTGCTGTGCAGAAGGTCTCTCTCACAAACTTAACCTCATCTTGATAGAGATCATTGTCACTTTAGGCACTTCATTCATCACAGCTCTAATTTCTCATCTAAAGCCACAGACATTTTGTGGGAGACAGCAGCCAAGTTGTTGCCTGTCTGTTGGTCCATTTTAAATGGGATATTTTGGGGTCTGAATGCATTCCAAGGTTCAAACCTGCTTCTATTAATGGTATGTCTGAGTGAGCTTCTGAAATGGTTGCTCCAGCACTCCTCATGCAGAGTGCTTCATAGAATGACATAAAAATCTTGTGGCTGTGTTAGTCTCTATGGTGAGTTTTTGTGCAAGCACAGTGTTGTGAGGAGTGGCTGCTCTTTGTCATAAAGAATTGAGAACATTTTTATATGTTTGAGAATATTTAGCATGTCACCAGAAGGTGTTTTTATGATTGGTCGTTTGCTAGCTACTCCTGTGTAAGGGTCTGACCCAAAGCCCATTAAAACTAATGGAAAGACCCTGGGTGACACCAACAGATTGGCTGACTAATTTGCCCAGCACATTAACACAGTCCAAAGCTGTTCAGCAAGGTGGTGATGTAGTACTGCAGCCAAGAGAGAGGCTGAACGTGTTTCTGCTGTCTGCAGCCTGGTGATTTCCCTCTTGGTGATGCTGACCACTGCAGCCAGGACAGCTGTAGGCTATCCAGACTTGGAAGCCAATGCAAGGACAATTAAACTTGATTTTCAAAGCAAAGTTCAAAAATGGGGCAGCGCAGTGGATTCTGATTGGGAGTCTCAGGATTCTCAAGGCTACTCAGCAGAGTACTGAAATGAGTAAAGCCGAAATAGAAAAGAAAGATAAGTTTGAGAAAAACACTGATTTCTAGTATTGCAGATTCATTACTAAAAGGCTGGAAGATCCAGAGAGCAGGAGCAGGAATTTTGGCATATGTTTACTAGCTTTTTATGTCAACTTGATAAAGAAAAAATTTTTACTACCTTGTACAGATTTTTGGTCAGCAAACTGTACAGATTTTGGGTTGCATCATTTTAAAGATGAAGCGTATATTTCAGCAAGTTTAAGAAGAGGAAACAAGTAGGATGTTGGCAAATATTTTAGTAGAGTTAGAAAGGTATTTCAGATCTTATCAATACTGTACTCCGCACCTACACCCTGTGAGCATAATTGCAAGTTAACAAGTACATGAGACCTGGAGCTGAAAAAATTGTTTGACTATCAATCATGTTATGAGACTTAAAATGAACTTAAGAGATTCTTTCATGGCAGAAGATGCTGCTGCATTCTAATTTGCTGTATAAATGGTTTCTTAGTTCCTTGTCCTGAAAACTGGTTTCCTAAAGCAATGCTATGGGCAGTACTCTGACAGTTTTACTGTGATGAGAGAGAAAGGGCAAAATTCTGATGTGACTCTCAGCAAGTCTAGGAAGAGGCGCTACTGGTGGTACTTGGCTTGTGACTCGTCTGCATAAACATTGACGTCTAGGACATTCCTCCCATCCTAAAGTGTTTGAGACATTGCAGGCAGCTGGCAGGCAAACCCGTGCTGCTAGTGCCTGGAGAGCTGAAGAAAGATCCTCAGGTGACCAAACCATCACTAAATACAGCTGTAAGGACAACTGAATCTCTTGTAATCTGAAACGTAACCACCTCCAGCCTACCCATAGCACCCACTTCTGCTGGTGTACTGGGCTACATTTGGAAGTGATGCACGGGCGGACTGCTGCTGGATTTCCAGGAGAGCTTGTCTGAACTCTGCTGACATCCACGATGGTTAAATCGCCTGCTGAGGAGTCAGAGGAAGGAGTAACTTAGAATAACATCACCCTCTTTAATCCACTATTTTCCTTCAGTTACTCCTTGAACTCAAGATGGTGAGAACATACCTTAAAGACTTCTTCAGCTGAGCTCAGTGAGCCTGTGAAATAATGAGAGATGGCAGAAGGAAAAGGGCAGAAACCAGTACACATAGAATGAATTTGGATTGGTGCCTTTTCCACAGCAAGCTTCTACAACACTTCACCTGAAGGGTAATTTCTTTTTGACCTGAGGTGCTAACATTTGGGAATTGTCTTAATTTTTATTTTGCCACAAGTGGGATATATTTCCTTCTTCAGTTCTTGGATGCTTCTGCTTACCAAGTAAAAAAAAAGAGTTTCCAGAAGAGTCTAATAGGGAATCTCTTACTTTCCTCCTTGTTCTCTACCCAGTTCTGCTACAATTCACTTACCTGGGGTTTGGAAAGCAACTATTATCCAAGGAGGATCTGTCTGGGGGACACACACCAGGTCGAAGTGCTGATGGGAACAAATATATGTCCACATATTGTTTACTGTGTAGATGGGTTTCAATGATTGTTTTACTGTGTGTGGCCCAACTCTAGTTGGACTTCTGAAGAGCAAGCCAAATAGCTTTTGATTTGTGGTAACCTTCAAAGCCCACAGTCTCAAGAAGATTGACAATGCATTTAGAAAAAGTAGCAATAACCATGAACAGATTTTAACTACCATAGTTTTTACAACCAGATCATTTCAGTAAATTTTGAGCAAAAAGATCGTGTGAGAACATTGTTAGCAAACTCATTAGTCCTCTGAAACTTCCAGGCAAAACCCATGAATGGCAAGAATTATGTTTGATAAGAATAGTATTTGGAAAGACAATGTTTTGAGGACTTGGAAAATGTGAACATTTAGATGGTGTTAGTATTACCAGTTGACTTTAAAATATGGACAGATGATGTGCTTACATCAGCAGTGCCTTTTCACTGGATGAGCACTGCACGGTTTTGGTATTTCTCTGGCTATCTCTTTAGCAGGTCAGCAGTGAATGAGGCACTCAACATAAATAAATAAATGCTGCTTTGAGCCTGCCTTCCACTATTTATTTTCCATCCTGTTTTTATTAACCTTATTCTATAAATTTCCCTGGGCCTGTACTGGCTGGATGTGATAAAATTTTTGCTACTACTTCTGTCAGTTCATTCTTCACATTTACAGGTTGTCGTTATTTCTGCAGAGGGCTTTCTCCTCCAGTGCAATTTTGCTTTTAGTGGATCTTACATGAGCTGTGCTGGGACCTCCATGTAAATATAAAGAACTTTCCATAAACTTTTTGTCAGAAACCTGAAACTGCAGCTCATGCAAAGCACAGAAGCCAAATACGTGAGTATGGTGTAAATAATTTGGTGCAAACGCATAGGAGCTCTTGTTTAAATAAATACAGCCTTATTGTGAAATATCAAGTGTGTCTGGAGAGCCTGAGGGCAGTCACAAGTGGCTTCCATATCTGTTGTGCAGCCAAGGTCAAGAGAGGAAGAAGCTCCAGAACAGTGACATGTAGAAAGCCCCTGTATGACAAAGACAATGCAATATGATGCATACAATAGACAGCAAGAGGTCTTAGCTACCCTAGGAAGGAAATAAAGAACAGGCAAAACAAACAGCATTTTATGGTTCATTTTCTCTTCCTCAGTACCATAGTTCTTTTTATGTTCTGTAAACAAAACACTATAGGCTTTTTTTTTCCCCAGAAAAATGCACCCCACAATAGGTAAGTGGCAGTTCATCTTCAAAGTAACATGCTCAAATAACCTCCAACATTCACTATTTGCTATATTTGCACACGGCCAGTGTTATTAATGATAGGAGGGTGTGATCAAGCATGAAAGTAATTATTAAAATGATTTTATGAGCAATATGGTGACAGGAGATTGCCTATCTAATGCCAGAATTAGAGCACAAGACACAGGAGAAAATGATCACTTCTTATTCATGGTAACACTGTTTCTCTTTCGGTGGCACAGAGAGTAATATCCCCCCTTCTGCTCTACCCAGACACCACTTTTCCTTCTTTTAAATCTGAACTCCTTGTTTGGTTTTGCTGTTGCCTCTGCCGCAGAGATGCCCAGCCTTTGTACAGCTAACATTCATGCAATTGCCATTGCCAAGGACTATTTGTGAATGAGTGGTGAGAGCAGTGGGTACTGGCATGATGAGTTGTTCCAGCTTCTGCAGCTGCTACAGTCCACAGCACCACTGTGCTGCAGTATGCACCTGTTTGAATTTGCATTGTAAGAAATATGTGCATTATGTTCCGTATAGTCCTGCACACACAGTCTGTATCGTTTGCTCTGAGGATGGGGAGGGGCTATATAATAACAGTTCCAAGCTGATAAACCGTTGGGTCTCATCCAGCCAAACTGTGGAAGTTAAGCCATAAACCTTAAAAACCACATGCTTGTAGCACAATTTTCCACAGTTTCTGAACCAGAGGATAGCATCAGATACTTCTGTAAAGCATTATATATATTTCTGTACACATACGCAGATGCCTGCTATAGTTTCAAACCAATTCAAAGGCTTTTGACACTGGCCCTTCAGAGTTAGGAGTACTGAAATGCTAGGAAGATGACAAGTGGTGAGCTATTAAGTGCTATGCAAATAAACCTGTATTTAGATTTCATGTTTGGTAGGTAAACAAATAATAGCTGGCCTGGAAACACACTGGGCTGGTTCACTCTCCATGTGGGTGTGATGTTCTGCCTTGCAGAGCAGCCACAGCAGCTGTTTGTTGTGGGGATTTAACACTGAAGTGTTAAGAAGTCTGTAACTTGTACCTTATGTGGCACAACTCTATTTACTATTCGTGGCTCTGGGTGTGTTGGTGATGAAGCAGTGCTTTGCAAAGTGCCTCTGAGGGGTTTCTGCAGGTGCTTCTTCCACATGTGGTCTTGAAGCAACTACTGGGACCTGTGTGCAAAGTACACCATCCAGCGAAGGGTCTGCCTCTATCACCAGCACCCACCAGGTGTTTGTATTTTCCTCAATGAGACTGCAGAACGTGATGCATGGATGTTGGTTTTACATCCAATGTCCTATTTTGTGTGTAACAAAGTAAAATGCAAAAAAAAAAAAAAAATCTAGAATGTTAATAATATAGAAGTCTTGTTGCAATATCGAAATTTTCAGAAGTGGGGGTTGACTTTATGTATATCCCTTCTGCAGTGTGGATCTCTGCCCCAGAAGATGGAGAAGAGAGGAAACCCAGAGGGTCCCGGGTTCACAGAAGCCCTTTGCATCATGCCTGTCTCTGACACTGCCTGTTTTCTGCCTGACATCTCCTCTCAGTGCTCCACCTTCATAGTGGGCTAAGTAAGAATATTGTGAGCTTTGCTTTTGAATTTATCAGTGCTCAGACAGAGCTCTGAATTGTGCTAAGCTCCTTGACCTTGTGGCATTATCATAAAATAATCTTTGTTCAGAATCCACCTGCCTCAGCAGTTCCTGCAGGATGCCATACTTGAAGTAACTGGGGTTTTAGCGTTATTTATAGTCACTTTCCCTTAAACTCTTGCAAATTTGTGTAATTTTTTTGCTTCTGATTTTAGTTTGGTCTCAGGTTCGGGCAGAGATGGGTAGCACCTGAGAAGCATTGATTTCAGAATTTTTTCCTCTGCCAGGTTCTGTCTGTGCTCTCAGAGGAGATCAAGGTGGACTCTGCCTGCCAGACAAAGCCCTTTCCTTGTAAAAACTTTGAGTGCAAGCCTGTACTCCTGCAACTTCATTGTTGCTTTCTGCCTTGGGGAGCTTAGTGACCCCTGCAGCAGCAGTTGCCCTTGGGGAACCCCGAAGGATGTATCTGCCCCAGAGAGTATGGACACCTTCCCTGTCCCTTCTGCTTTCACCCCAGCTTGGTGCTGATGATGCCACTTGTAGGGATTGTCATGACCAAGATGTGTGGATGAGCAATGTGCAAAATCTCATTGGTAAAAACCATGTTCTAGCAAATCATATTTGATTCATTTTATTTTTCAAAACTGGATAGGAAAAGATTTTAAGCTATGACCACAGTGAGATCTACAGACCCAAACACCATTTTAGAAGTCTGTGGCCTCTGGAGAAGTACGATGAGGTACATAACTGCTGGATCAATCAAGAGCACCATCATAACCATACTGGTGTTGTGACTCTCACAGAGTACGGCTGTGACTAGATCTAAGCTTTGCTGTGTCAAGATTTGCTGTGCCCATCCCTGTCCCAGCACCCAGACCCCTGCCTGAAGGAGCATGTTAGGTGGCTGCAAACTGCATCAGCTGCCAAGATAACGTGCTGCTGGGAGATCCCACTGCTGATCTCATCGGCAGAGCAAGAAGGAATTTGCTTTAGATGAACGGGTGGATGAACAGATTATTTTCATTCAGGGATTTTATGTACAATGCTGTATGTATACTGATGTCTTTAGATGTCAGTATGGTGCCTTTCTCTTTGCTTCCTGCCTTGCTACTGTTTAAATAATCCTTTCAGGAGGAGAAACAAACAAAATTTGACAGCAAAGCACAGATTTGATCATGAGGTTATTTTGATTTTTCAGAAAAGCTTTGGAGAAGTCGGTCAAGTTTGGAGTCATTGCCTTGTAAAAATCATTTTTTCCCCATTCTATGCTGTGTAATTGGAAGACTAATCCAAATAATCTTTCTGGCTGGTTCTTCAGGTGGTGTGGTGGTCTGCGCTCTTCCTCAGAGATGATGTTGACTTTTTTTCTCTCTGTATGTTTTATGTTGGGTTTTATTTTATGTACTACTTTTACTGCCCCTAAGGGAAGTGATGTGTATGAAAGGTGTATACTGGATTTGAGACATCTGGTTTGAGACTATCTAAGTAATTAATGGAGCTTTACTCTCAGGCAGCCAGGTCCATATCTATTTGATTTATAGAATTTGCATATACTCAATATGATTTCTATTTTTTTTATTAATGCAACAGTATGGTTTATATCCTGTTGAGACCATCCACAATGACCAGGTCTCTCCTCTTGTGTTTAGGGCAAGAAACTTTCTGGTCTTGCTGCCTTCTCCCAGATCAGAGGATGCTCCTTCATCCCATCATCGAGCTGAACCTCCTGGGCAGTTTCCATGTGAGCCACCCTGGCTGCCAGTCTTAGTCAGACCAGAAGTTTTCTAGGAGTGTATGGGAAGTGTCCAACAAGAAAGCTTCCTTGTGCTTTTATTTATTGGCAGTTTAAGAGTTTCCTCATCCGTGATCTCATGCAGCCTCTAAAGATGTCTGCTGCCTTCTGCTGCTGGTCCAAGGTGTGAGGGGCCAGGCTGGTGCTGGCTGGGTTTGTCTGACCTGCTCAAGCCATCCTACCAATTACAGGGCTGCTCCTGCTGCCGTGCCCTTGGGGCTTCAAGCACTGCACCCTGGGGAATCTGTCCTACACCCTGTCCTCAAGATGCTACCTGCAGTTTCACATCTAACTTTTGTCAGACCGACCATGAGGCTGGTGAGACTGTGGATTCAGTGAAACAACGACTGTTGACGTTGGTTGACCTGGACAGCAGTGCGCTGTGAGGCTCTGCATGTCCAGATAAAAACAAAAAAAGGTCTGGAGCAAAATTCTGATCTTAACTGCATTAATGCAACTAAATGTACTCCTAATTATTCATAATTTCTGCTGCTGTATTACATCCTGTATGACTTAATCATTATTTCGAGGAATTTGCAGGCTAAAGCATACTTTGTGTTTTGATTCTTTTTATATATACACATACCATTTATATGTTTATAAACTATAGATTTTATATGATGTGTTGTCCTGCCCAGCCTCCATGGTTTTCCACAACTGTCAGTGGACTTACCTGCTCTGGTTCTTGGATTATCTAGTCAAGTAACATGTGATAAAATAAATAAGACATCTGCTATGAGTACACTATGGCTAACATGCCAGAAGGCTCCAGCCTTCATTTTTTTTCACATATGTAAATTGGAGGATTAGGGGCATACAGATTTTATTTTTCTGTTTCCACATTTTGAAGGAAAAAAAGCTGACAACTGCCTTTTCTGTGATGACACCAAGATATGGATTCCACCCCAGAAATCAGCTTTGCTGCTACATCTAGCACCAACATGTGCTGGCATCATGACACAGGTTTACTTTCATGCCAGACTTCCCTGGCATTTGGGGGATGCAGCCAAGGTGTAGATGCCTTTTATTTAAAATGACATAAAAAAAATTTGAGTTGAGTTTGACATCAAATGTCATCTTTTTCTCTCACTGCAATTGGGACCTTGAGGTAGTTCATTAACACGCGGGAAAAGGCTGGGAAAAATCTTCGGATTGTAGTGCTGAGTGCGAAACCTGAAATCAATACTCTGTTCAGGTTAAGAAATTGAGAATGGGAGACTTCAGGAGCTGGAAAGTACTTTCAACATCTACTCATTAGCATTGCACGAAGCTGCAAGAAATATTAGTTTTCTTCTGTTAAAACTTTCAAGGTTTTGGATTTTGTTATAATTTGACTTTGGAATGAAAACTGAATAAAATATATGAACCGTGTTGTGAATAGTTCATTGCACAAGGGCTCTGAAATTCCTTTTTAGAGGAGCTTTCTCGGGGTCCAAACCAACATCTCACCAGACCAGCAAGGCTGGTGTCTCATTGTTAATTTTAATTTCTAAAATTAAGTTGTATGACTATTCCAGAAGTGGTTTCAATACTTCTATAAGCATCCTTTTCGGTTTTGAAGTGGTCGCATTTCCCAGTTCTCTTTCTTTGTAATGAGCAGAGACACATAATGCTTGCCTACAAATTTCACTAGTAGTCCTATGTATCACTGAAACTCTTTGGTTTTGCTAAAGAACTTTATCTAACCATAACTGTTTCATCACAGGTGTTTCAAGTGGTTCTGTAGAAGAGAATTGCCTGCTTTTGTTGGTTTTAGTTTGCATTTTTTTTGTTACTATCCCTTTATTTTGTACTTGCTTTAGCTATCATCAGCAACATTTTGAGAGTCTACAGCATGCACTGTTGTCAGAGAGGCTTGGTATCACTAGCAGATTTGGAGAAGGACTGGAATATTAGCAAGCCCAAGGATAGTTCTTCTTTAGAAGGAGATACACAGTCTGGTCCACGAGCATTGCTGGCAGGGAGAGCAGAACCAGCCATCACTGGGCAGCGCACATGCACACATGCAGATGCAGCACAAGGGGTAATGCCATACCCACTCAGCACACCCTTATTGAGACCACTCCACACCATTTAAGAGCTGAGAAATTGTAAGCGTCTCAAATGCTGAATTTTCACAGCACAAAGTTCACAGAGATGCTCCTGTAACTGATAAAGTGGGAAACTTCACAGTATTGAATGGTCCTCAGATTCACACTTCCACATGTGTCATAGTCTGGTGTTAATATATTTTGAGTAATAACATAAAACATGAACATGTACTGGCTGGGCAACAAACCCTGGCAATTTCTTCCATGCTGTCCATGCTGTTTGCTTGTCTTGGGGGTTCTCACCTCACTGACAGCGATGGAGAGTTTTGCAACAACAGAGAGTGCAAAAGCTGCCAGTGTGCTGCCCTAGCACCGGAGAGTTTATTATCTGCAGAAAAGGCCCTTCAGCCAGACGTGCACGGTGCTTGCATTTCATGCACCTTCCTTCCATTTGTAAAGCTTGTATGTGGTTTTGGCATTTTCCCTTTTTAAATAGGGCAAGATTAAAATCCCAGCAGGATTTTTTGGTCTGTGAACCTTGCAGATCCATCACCCTGAGTTGAATGTGTCTTGTAATATGTTTGTAACAACTCTGGGTAAAATCTGTACAGAGAACTTTGGAAATTGGTGGGATTTTTGAGAAAATACTTGACATCAGTGCAGCACAGCCAGGTCAAAAAGGCAACTACAAAAATACAGTCTTCCATAATGAAATGTAACCTTACAATTCCTCTAAGAGGAAAATGTGTCTTAAATCCGTCCATTAAAAAAGAAAACACAGACAAGAAAAACATGCAACAAAATTACACAGGAAGAATATTCTAAATGATGGAACAAAAAAAAGTTTCTAATAGGCACAGGGAAGATCTTCATGTAAATCTTATAGTTTCATTATAATTTTAATATGGAGAGGAAACAGTAGGCATGGAAACCCTGAAAAAATTTGAATAAAGGATGATTTTTAACCAAAAGTATCAATGCAGGTAAAGGAATGAGGGACACACAATAATGCAGAAAAGAGGGAATATGAGATGCAGGTAATTTCAGTAATAGCTTGAAGTTGTTTGAGATCATCCTGCAAATCCTCACAGGGAAATTGTTGCTCCGTCTGCAGGTGAGTTTTACAAAAGAAGCCATTTCCCTCATGCCCAAAAGCCCACCCCTCAGAGCTGTTAGTGCAGGATCATACGCTGAGAAGATATGCCTGCACAACAGCACAACCAGCCTTCTTTCATCAGTCCAGGGATGCTTTCAATTTCATTGATTATTTTTTTTAAATAAAAGCCATAGTGAGGAGTAGGATGACACAGCACCTTGTGCAGTGAAGAATTTGCCTTCAGGAAAGACTAATCCTATACTTGGCTGTAAAGTGGGTGCTACTCCTGGTCTCTGGGCAGCTCTTCCCCCTGTTAGGTTTCTCTGTCCCTGGGAAGCAGTAGGTCAGGTTTTCCTGCACCCTGGCATAGGCAGCAAGTGGCAGGAAGGGCTCCCTGGTGCAGTTGGAGCAAAGCCCACAGGCAGGTGCTCACCATGGCCCATCCTAATGCTTTTCCAAGTTCCATGCCCTGGTGGTGCCAGGATGGCCTGGGGACAACTACCCTGTGGTTCTGGTGTGGCATTTGGCACCGTGCCTGCAGCTCTGACCTTTTCTCATTTTCTTGTGCAAGTACAACACACTCAAGTTTCTGCTGAAGATGCGTTTCTGCCTCTGCAGCAGTACGTAGAAGTATTGGGTATTTTAAGTAAAGATCACCAAAAAGAAATCCAGCCAAATGTATTTTTTTCTTTTTTTCAGAACAGTCAATATTTTTTTCCAACTGATGGAAAAATATATTTTAAAGGAAAAATTTCCAGAGGCAGGAATGAAATCTAAACACATACTTTCTACAAACACTGCACATTTCCCTACATTTTTCTTTTACTTTTTGTGACATGCACTTCTGTGAAATCTTTTGGTGATGCCAGAACTTGCTGAAAACCCTGTGGAGACTCAGATAGATTTCCCTCAGCCTGCTGAAGACCTGGAAATAAAAGAGGGACAAATTGGATTTGTGATGTGGGAACCTGAGTTTTTCCATGCGGGAATCAATTCTTTCTAACGAGGAGCAACATCTAGTTTGAACAACATGGGTGACATTAAAAGTTTTGGTGGGTAATACACTGGGGAATGAGTATTTTAAAAAGCACGGACTAATATACCAGGACTGAAAAACTGTGAAAAGAAAAGGAGATTCAGTACTAATGAAGAATGGGATCAACTAAACTTAAAACTGACTCATAAGTCATGAAATATCAGTCCTCTTTAAGATCTAACTTAAAATGGATGTATTTGAAGAATTTTTAAGCTTAATTTTTAAAGTTACCTTAAGAACAGCACTTGACAAAGGAAATAATTGGAAAACACGTAGTTTGATCTGGCATTCCTGCTAAGGTGCTAAGAGAGCGAGTAAATTAAACTTCTGAACCTTGTGATCGCAAATTTAGGAAATTTGTATGGAAAACTGTTGGAGCCAGCAATATAGTGAGAAATGAATGTAGAACTAATATTTACAGAGAAAAGAAGACTTGTCCCAAGTAGGGGGAAAGGGTTATCAGGCACTGGAATGGCTTACCCAGGGAAGTGGCTGAGTCACCACCCCTGAAGGTATATAGAAGAGATAGATGTGGTGCTTGGAGATATATTTTGGTAGTGGACAGGTGCAGTGGGAGTTGATGATCTCAAAGGTCTTTTCCAACCAAAGAACTCTATGATTTTATGGTTTCACCTTCAGGCGACTGGGGGCATAGTGGGAGGAGGTGCTCGGTACCCTGGCCTTCAGCAGTACGGCTGTGGCTGGAGCATCCTCCAGTAGAGCAAAGCTTTCAGGAGATAGCCCAACAGACACTGGTGTTGGGGCAGTTGCTAAATCCATTCTGCTGTGTATGACAAGGAGAGGCTGCAGCAGCCCTGGGAGCCCATTCACACTGTGGTGTCTTGGGAAAATAAATATTTATGAGGAAAAGCCACAAATTGCCAAGTTATCCTACATATTATCAGAGAACTGGAGCATATTGTGGAGGGAAAAGTTATTTTCTGAAAAGACCTTTCAAGCACAATGCCTCATTCTCTGTAATGTTCATCTTCAAAAACTAAGAACGGGGAAGGATTAATGGTCCAGGAGCCTGAGAATTCATACTTCCTGGAACAAAGAACAAAGACATTAAGCCTGTCTTCAAATGTCCCTGTTTTCTACAAAGGAATATAATTTTGCTTCTGTCATCATTTCAAGAAATACTTTCACCACAATGATTTCTTTTCCAAAGCCAAAGAGCTGAAATCTTGCAAAAAAAAAAAGGGAAGAGAAAACTCATATTTTCTGAAAAAAACCTAGCAACACAGGCTCTTATTTTTCTGGCAGAGGCAGAACTTTTTGAAACAAGAAGAAAGAAGGAGAAGCTGAACATGTTTCAATTAATAAAAAATATTATTATCTCACAAAGGAAGATATAAAAAAAGGGTTTGCTCTTCAACAGAGTGAGGGATGGCCTGCAGTGAGTTTGCAAGCCATATGCTTGTCGCGGTGAGGCCAGAGGGTCTGGAGAGTGTCAGCTGCCTGGCCAGGACACTGCTGGCTGAGCAGTGGGAATGCTCTGGGCTATTTCCTTGCCCTTCCCAGGCACCCCTCTCTGCTCAGCTGAGCTCTGCTGGACTCTCCATGGATGCTGTCGTATCCCAGAGGACATGGCTGTGCATCTTGGGCGTTCCTGAAAACCGGGGAAGGGAAATAACATGAGGAGCTTAGGATGAGTTTATTTTCTTCAGACCCTTCTGAGGTCATTCCTGCAGCATTTGTGGCACTGAACTTGCTGCTGGCTGTAGCCTGACACACTGCTTAGACTGGAAATAAAATTGCTTGTCTGCACTTGGAGAAGAGCTGTGACGTTTCTTATGCTGCCATGAAGAGGACACCAAGGGATGACCTCAGTGGCCCTACTACCACTGCTCTGGCCAATCCTCGTGGTTGGGTAGTGGGCAGAGGGTGTTTCTCTGCAGTACATGTCTCAGGTATAAACAAATGTATGAACTTTTACCCTGTGGCTTTGATGCGTGGACAAAACAAGATCTCACTGTCAGGTAGAGCCTATGTTGATCGCTCAGTTCATGTTCATGGAGCATGTCGTGCAGAATTATTGGGATGAAAGAAAGTTCAGATGAATCACCAGAAGCCATGTAAGAAATGAATCAAATTCATACTTACTGCTCATTATAAGAGAAAGCTAAATGTAAGGAATAAGCACTGGCAGCATCATGTACTTGATGGTCATTGGAGATCTCACTTTTGTGAATATCTTTTAATTTCCAGGCACGTGTCATGGGCATATAAATAAGTAATAACATTTCATCTGGAAATAGACTCTTAGGAAACAACATTTCTCTAGCTGTAACATAGTTATGCAGAAAAAACGCTTTGTGGGTAACAGCTTGACAAGTAAAACACCTGGCAAAGCTCATAGCTGTCTTGGACAGGCCAATAAACTTCATGGCTTTTGAACTTTACTTATTACGATTGAAAAATTGATCCTTACTGTTCTGAAACAGTGCGGTACTGCTGAACAGAATGAGCACCAGAGCGTCTAATGTGGTGACCTGCATGACTACCAAGCTGTCATTATTTAGACTCTTGCCCTACAAGAGCCATCATGTTAATTCATCCTTTTGGACAGCTGTACTTTCAGGAATGACACCGTTACAGAGTCATACAACACTAATAAGCTGTCACTGCCACATTACTCTTAGACTTGTCATCTCATGGAGGTGGCACATCCAGGAGGATGTAAAGTGTCAGCAGTCAGAGTACTCTTGTTCTCTGGAGGGCGTGGGTTGGTGCTGATGTGCAGAAGCACCTGAGAAGGCAGTAGCTCAAGAGGAACACCTTGTTTCTTCTGTTTTACCATTGAAATGTTTGCTGTGCTGGAGGGAAGATGAGAAAACATGCAACCTGCTGACTTCCTCCACAAAATGCTTCCTCCTTCACAGGCAAGTGTGCAGGGGCCTTTTTATCCTGTTGTGAGTCATGAGCCCAAATCCTACATGTGCTCCGTGGACTGCCGTACTGGATAAAAAATGAGTAAGGGATGGCGGCTGACTGGCATTAGTAACAGAATCGCAGCATTGGTGACCTTCTTGTTTTTCTGTGGAGGGCTGCTTGCAAAATTGTGGATGGAACATGGGACTTTTAGTCTAATAAAAACAATTTTAATTCCCCTTTCCCTGTTCCTGTCTAAGGTGAAATCTTCTGGCTTTTTTACCCAAACAGTACTTTAGCCAGAGCTCTGCTTATTTCTCCTAAACCAGAAATGCCAGACTTCAAAGTAATTATGAAATATGTAGTCAGTCAGACTTAAATGTTTATAATCTGTTCTGTGAACTTCTCAAACCTCACAAATCAAGCAAACACAATACTAGCCATTGCTTGAATGAGAGGTCACCAGAAAAGAAGCAAGAAAATTGACTTGAAAACTGTGTGTTATTTGACCAAGAGTTCTCACTGCTGCATGTAGTTTTTTTAGGCACTGGGTTTCCAATAACAAATGGATATTTCTTCTAATCTACCTGACCAAACCTTTTGAGAAATCTCATCTGCCACCAGTCCTCAGGTAGAGAACAGCTCCCTGGTGCCCTGCTGTGTGCCTTGGCCCATGGGATGCCTCCCTGAACTCTGCCAGCCAAGGTGGAGGACCCAGCAAACACTGCGATCTGGGCTAGGGGTGGCTGGGTGGCTGTGTCATTGGGAAGGGAAGCGGGGCATGGGGAGAGCTTGCAGCCACCTCCAGCACCACAGAGGAAAGAGCACAGAGAGTTCACTAGTGTCAAAACATTGCCAACACGATTCTCGGGGATGGAGATGACCAAGAAGTGACAAAAACTCCTCTTGTCACTAATCCTTGTTCCTCTGGGGATGATTTTTAGGATTTTACACCATTGGGATTGTGATAGTGTCATTATGAGCTTTATACCTGAAGTTATAAGACAAACATGTGACTGCATACGGCCAAACCTCCCTCCCTTTCTGTCTTGTATAACTGAATTGACAGGTTAATTTTAATGCCCTTCCTGAAGAATTATTGATGATTTTTACTCAACTTTTAGAAGTGGCAATGCTCTTTAGGGCAAGAAAGGTGGAACCAGCTCTTGTCTAGACAATAAACAGGACTTTTTGTCTGCTGTCCCAGTACGTGTGTATAAATTAATCATTAGCCAGCGGTGGTGGAAATGTTCCCATTTGCTTGGCAGCAGAGGGATTCAACCCTTGCTTCATGAATTTTTTATTGCTAGAACTTATATATCATGTAAATTAACCACTAGTGCCTGCAGCTTACAAACGAGAGTGGTATGTATTTCATGGTTAGACCTTGCACCTTTGAGAGCTTGTGATCAACAGCCAGGTGAGGAAATGTAGACACTTTTTGAGATTTTAGCTGGAATTGTTTGTTCTTCCTGAAGCCTCTACAAAATTTCATTCAGCTGTAACCTTTTCAGACCATTTGCTGTATATGCCTCTGTGGGACCAGGTGTTTCTGAGTGTTGGAATGGCCAGGCAGGTGGCAGGCCAGGTCTTGAGCTGGGCTGGGACATGGAGCTCAGGCAGGACTGAGGGCCCTATCCTGGGCTGAGGTGGGCTCCTAGGACCTGAACGGGGGAGATATGGATGTAGATTTGGGTTGTTACAGCCTCCTAGAAGACATGCTAGTCCTGTATGACCAACTTAGATGCTTCCTATGATGGAGTAACCACAGCAGTGGACATGGGTAAACCTACAGATGTGATCTATCTGGACTTCTGCTTTTGATACGGTCCCCCACAACATCCTTGTCTCTAAATCAGAGAGATGAGGAATTGTTGGGTGGACAGGTCAGTGGATAAGAAACTGGTTGGATGGTTGTATTCAGACAGTAGTGGTCAATGGCTTGAAGTCCAGATGGAGGCCCATGGCAAGTGGTGTCCCTCAAGGGTCCATACTGGGACTAGTGCTGTTCAATATCTTCATTAATGATACTGACAGTGAGATTGAGTGCACCCTCAGCAAGTCTGCAGATGACACCAAGCTGAGTAGCGCAGTTGCCACACCAGAACGACGGGATGTCATCCAGAGGGACCTGGACAGATTGGAGAAATGGTCCTGCGAGAACCTCATGAGGTTCAACAAAGCCAAATGCACGGTCCTACACCTGGGCTGGGGCAATCTCTGATTTCAGTACAGGATGGGGGATGACGTGATTGAGAGCTGCCCTGCAAAGAAGGACTTGGGGGTGCTGGTTCATGAGAAGCTTGACATGAGCCAGCAGTGGGTTCTCACAGCCTAAAAGTCCAAACATATCCTGGGCTTCATCAAAAGAAGCATCGCCAGCATGTCAAGAGAAGTGATTCTGTCCCTTTGTTCCTCTCTCGTGAGACACCACCTGGAGTATTGTGTCCGGTTCTGGAATACTCAACATAAGAAGAATATGGGTCTAGAAGAGGGCTACAAAGATGATCAGAGGGCTGGAGCACCTCCTGTGTGAGGGCAGGCTGAGGGAGTTGGGCTTGTTCAGCCTCGAGAAGAGAAGGCTGTGAGGAGACCATATAGCAAACTTCCAGTACCTGAAGGGTCTTTAAGAAAGCTAGGAGGGACTGTTTACAAAGGCTTGTAGTGATAGGACTAGGGCCAATGGGTATAAACTGGAGAGGGGCAGATTTAGACTAGGCATAAAGAAGAATTTCTTCACCATGAGAGTAGTGAGGCACTGGAAAATGTTGCCCAGGGAAGTTGTGGCTGCTCCATCCTTGGAGGTGTCAAAGGCCAGGTTGGATGGGGCCTTAGGCAGCCTGATTCAGTGGGAGGTATCCCTGCCTGTGGCAGAGGAGTTGGAACTAGATGATCTTTAAGGTCTCTTCCAACCCAAAGTATTCTATGATTCTGTGATTCTATGCTTTGTTGTGCTCTTGGGCCTCTGAGAGTCTGGGATACAGACTATGGTAAAATATCACAGCCTCCCAGACTGGTTGAGGTTAACAAGGACCTCTGGAGATCATTGAGTCCAGGCATACTCCAGGAGGCAGACCAGGAGTGACACACACATCAGCTGTCCTAATCAAACCCTGGGGCTGGCAAGATGTTCAGGATTTGGAGGCTCTGGGGAGACCCACAGGCTCTGCCCCTGCTGCCCTGCACCTGGGGCTGTGTGAGTGCAATTCTGTCCTCATCCTCAAGGTACTGTTCCACCTTGTCCTGCACATCTGTGGCAGGAGATCACTCAGACCCACAGAGGCAGTAAAAGCTCATGTTCACACTTCATTCTTATGCTGCCCACCATTAATAGCTGATCCTTGAGCTACTTGGAGAGTTTGTTCAGTTGAGCCCCAATAGCAAGTTATAAATCATTACCTCACTTAAATATGGCATGCAATGTATAGTTATAGCAGCAGGTCCATACATCAACAGTAAGTCAAAGGCACCTACATGTGATGACAGGCAAAAATTTTAAATGGTGAAGCCCATGGGAAGAGACAGAACTGCCCTAGATTTGGCTCCTTCCTCAAGGAGAACACTCAGGTACCCACTGAGATCATCACAGAGCTCAATGAAATTAATAAGTCATCTGTTCAGGCAGGTACCTCACTAAGACATGGCATGCTGTGCATCCAGGTGTGAGGCTGTTGTTGCTTTGGAGAAGAATTCAGCTTTATGAAGTCTCATGGTGGTTTTTGATGCAGAGAAACAACTGCCTGCTTGCTTGTTTGCTATTTGTCCATTGCTCCTTCAGACTCACATTTTACCCTCTGTGTGCTTTAACATGTCCTTCATATGCCATGTTCTAACTCAACTGAGAGATTCATCACTAGCGTTATCTTTATGGATTCTTTCAGTGATAGATTTTAACATACGTATTTTATAAATATTCCTCCTGCAGTCTGTCATAACTGCTCCCTGAAACACTGGAATTACTTCATAGCCCTTTACATGTGACACTGCAGGTTACACGTATTGTTTACTTGAATCCCAGTGGGAGGTGCTGATATTTTCTTTACAACATACCGTCAAGCTCTAACTAATAGAGAGACATATTCTCCTGGACCCTCACCACGAGCTTGGGAGCACTTTTCTTTCTCTTCTTTTGCAATAGTTCCTTTTACACTATCTTCAGCCACTTTGTGGCTTATATTCCCTCTTTTTTGTGATGAACCTCTTCTCTCTTTCAGTGAGAGTACCCTGTGAATCAGGAGAGAGGTTCTCTTCCACCTGAACCTGATATTAGCGGCAGCAATTTCTCATCTCCTTTTTCCACTGAGACCCTGAAGGAGTTAGAACAATCCAGAAGTTCTGGCTGAGTTGGACTGTGAAGAGGATCACATTGCCCATGTCCTCTCTCAGAGAGCCTTCTGCCTCACAATTACTGATACCTTCTGCTCCCCTGCTGCATCTGAAGGCAAAACATTCCTTCTAGCAAGCAGCAAATTGTTCTGTCACCATTGGTACCATAATTACAGAGCATGTATTTAGAGCAGAGTGCTGATGAGAGGCAAAACTGCAGGCAAGTCATCATTTTAGAATATGCTAACCACAAATATTTACTTAATTACTAGAAAAGCTGATATTCGTACATAGATTCAAACACAAACTGGTCAGTGTGGTTCTGTATTTTGCCAGCTCCAAGGCTGAAGCTTGTGTTTGTTTTTGCAGCTGTTGACCTCAGTAACCGAGCCCCACACTGCTGTTTTATTTATTTTACGGGCATAATCTGATGTGTTTCTCACTGACTGTCATTGTTCTTGTTCATGGCAATGGAAGAAAATATAAATGTAGGCCAGCAAGATTCATTTTACCAGAGCACCATCCCTGCCTAGCATTAGTTTTATTAGTTGCTTTAAAGGTGGATCTCAGATAAAGCACAGTGTGATTATTATTTTTTTTCATGATCAGACATTTTGCTTCTCTTCTCAAAAACTCATTTCTATGTTTCAAATCATCCTGTTTGCCTTCAGTTCCCAGCTCTGTAGTAGGAGGACAGCTTCTAGGATATAGGTAATAAACTCCCTCCTTTTCTCTCTTGCTTATTGTGGGTTTTTTTAAATGCCAACTCAAACTCCCTCTTTGTATACACATTTTCTGTACAATAAACCTTGTGGAGGAAGCATCTTCATGTGTTTAGTTTAATGATGGAAGCACTGAGGCAGCTATGTGGATAATTTATTTGATTTCAAAATGCTGTCACAATTATACATGGAAAACTTTAAAGAAAATTAAACTCATTAAAAACCCCACATAAATTGTTTTTGCAACAAAGCAATTAAGAAATCTCGCCTCTCCAGCGCGGTGGGCAACATTCTAAATAAAATAAAGCCCAAATTACCTTTTGCTGGAAACAAAGTAAGAGCTATCTCTTGTGGCTTAATAAGAAATGAAGCTTTTTAGAATTAATACAGAGATTTAGCAGCTTCCTTCTATATGTGTTGCTAAGTATTTTGCTGAAATTGCATCAGAAAAAAAGGCAACAATTCAAAAGAATCGCATCTGTGAGAGGGTTTAGTGTTGGGTTTTTTCCCCCAACTAAATTACTCTCCCTTACAGGATGCAGAAAGGAGTCAAGGATTGTATTTTCTTCCTCTAATGTATGTATATACAAAGGTTTGATAGGGTTTTGTTTTATTTTCATTGACTTAGCTTCAAACTACTCCTTAAAACTCCCACGTTTCTATGGGAACGAAGGAATAATACTGAATCAATGGGCTGCAAAATATGGGGCCTGTCCTATAAATCCCGAGGAGCAGGTTTTATTCATACCAATAGTCCCTTTGAAGACTGAAATTACTCCCCTAGCTAAGAGCTTTCAGGACTAGCCCGACATGAGGGAATCACACCATGGCTTTGCCTGATGGAGAGCTGATGTTTCTGTGATGCCCGTGTGCAGGAGAGGGAGAGATGACAATGAGGGTGTGGGACTGATGGGAATGAAGGGGCAGGGAGGCATACAGGCTCTCAGGGACCTGACATCCCCTGCCCCACTATCTCCAGGTGTGTGCTGCCTGGTGCTGCTCCCTCCTGGGGGTACAGCGGGAACAGAAGGTGGCTTCGTGCACCTCAGAATGGATCATTCCCATCCCCTCTCTCAGCTTGGTGAGTGCTGCAGGGGGCCAGGATGTCACTGCCCAGTGTGGTGACACTGTTAGGGCATCTCCCTGGACTCTAGCAGCAAAGTCAGAATGGTCATTCTAGGATGCTGAACGCGTCATTTATAAACCACATGTACATAGAGGAAATACGCATCTACTGAGTTTTTCTGCTGGATCAACTTGTTCCTGCCCCTCCTGGGAGGAGCCCGATGGAGATCTCATCTCACATTAGCAGGGTCTCTGATACTCCAGAAAGAGTTGAAAAAGAATGTAACACATTCAGTTCCTGTCAGCTCTTCAGTGCCAGCCCTGCCACACACGCTGCCCTTCTAAGGTGTCAGGCTGCTGTCGCTCCCACTGAGGTGAGCGTGCAGAGTCTGGTGGCCACTCCATGCAGCTGGCCAGCACTGCAGTCCTGCTAACCTAAGCTGTGCAGAAAAGCCCTTATTCGGCTCAGTGTGTCAAGGAAAACAACTCCACATGAAAGGGCGATCAGATCCAGAGTGGGAAGCTGTGCAGCCCTGGCTGCGCAAGCCTTTGGAAAATGGCCAGTCCCGTCGGGTCCCTCCTGAGCCTACTTAATTCCAGAAAATAAGATGAAAAGACAGGCTAATGAGAAAACCCATCTGCCAGCCAGCTAAAATTAAGGCTTCCTTCTTTAGTGAAATGTGCTCAGCTATCTTTATTCTTTTATTATTTCTTTATATGTCCAAGCAGCTTTCAGATATGTAGCAGTTCCTGTCTCAGCTCTGATTTTTTCCTTAATGTTCCTAGTTTGCCCCTGAACAGCAGGGTAAGTGGAAAAAAATGGCTGAAGGATTCTGTTTCAGCATGAACTTATTTAAGAGAGCATCAGCTAATAAACACTGCAGTCCAACCTGCTTATTATTACATTATATTATGTGATTCAGTGATTCATGATATCAAATTGGTTATGGATGCCTATAGCAGGTGGTCTCATGGCACTTTTGAACTTCCTAGAAGAAACTAGGACAGAAATGCAAAAGAAGAAAATTGTCAGAAGAACCCTGAAGATATTTACTTAGGGCAAGGATATACATAAGGAAAAGTCTTTTATTTTATCCAATCTGCTCTGTACTCCCATGCAAATTCTTTGCCCCTAAATTGCTTACTTGTTTAGTTTACCTTAATAACTGCTCTGCCAATATTCAAGGAAAGATATTTCTTATTGTAAAAGATTGATAAACAAACGCCCATATCCTGGAGACTTCAGTGTGAAGATGAAGTTGGGCAGCACCTGATCTGTATGCACACTACAGCCCACTTTGAATCATAGATTCATAGAATGGTTTGGATCGGAAATGCCCTTGAAGATCATGTTATTCCAACCCCGCCTTGCCAAGAGCAGGGGCACGTTCCACTGGATCGAGTTGCTCAGAGCTCCATTCAACCTGACCTTGAACACTTCCAGGTATGGGGCATCCACGACTTCTCTGGGAAACCTCTGCCTATGCCTCACCACCCTCACAACAAAGAATTTCTTCCTAATCTCTAATCTAAATCTACCCACTTTCAGTTTAAAAACATTACCCCTTGTCTGCATTCCCTGATAAAGAGCCCCTCCCCATCTTTCCTGTAGCTCCCCTTTAAGTATTGGAAGGCTGCTAGAAGGTCTCCCCGGAGCCCTCCCTTCTCCAGGCTGAACAACCTCCATTCTCTCAGCCTGTCCTCATGTGCGAGGTACTCCAGCCCAGCAGCAAAAGGCTACATAGAGGTGTAGGGGCTCAGGCACATAATTTGCAGGAAGAATACTATGTATTATGCTAAAGCCTGACATGTGCCTAAGCTTGCCACCTACGTAGCTGGGTACTGATACGGCTTGGAGTTATTGATATCCATGCATCATTTGCCTTTTATTAAAGACAAACCCAGCTGATGAATAGAGTGGCAACTTAATTTTCCTTTAACCATCCATTCCTGTAAATAAGGAATCACTTCAGTAAGTCAGTAAAAGTTATAGCGATGTAAAATCATGGACAATAAATAAGAATCTATAAAATCTTAGAAACAAATAATTACCAAACAACTTACACTACTTGAAGATCATGCAAGTACAAATTCTTAAAGCAAATTGCATGCATCTTTGGAAAACATGTATTGATTTTTACCATGTCATTTGAGGAAAAAATGTCTAATAACTTTTTCATGGATTAAGACTGAGGGAAAATGTATTTTTTCTCTCTCCACAACCTATTGTTCAAACAAAGTAGTGTAAGTTAATCAATCTTGTGATAACAGCTTTCTGGATAGCTGCTTTATTGAAATTCATCTTTCTTTATTTTTCCATACAGCTATGCAAAAAGAGCCAGGTATGGCAAGAATAGAATTACACTGATCGATTTAAAAATTGTAATTATTTTAGGGCTGGGATTTTTGAGGTGTTGATAGTTCTCTTTAAGATTATGAACTTTCTGCAAACTGAAATGGTTTCTTTGGAAGTGATTAAGCCCAATTACTAACTGCAGACCTTACATCAAAGGTTTTATCAACTCTAGTGAATGACTGAAGTGATGAATGAGTGTGTGTGAGTGAACAGAGAATGACACATCTGCCTCCCTAAGCAGTATAAATTTCCTTTAAACATTTGATTGCACTTTGTTTTGAAGCAGGATCAGAAGAAGATAAGGACTTTTAAGTCAGGGCAAACTGCTGAGTTCCCGGATTTTTCCTGGGCTAATTTGTTCCCTTCCCTGTGTCACAGGATGGTCCAGTGCAAACGAACCCCCCTGTGTTAACAAAAGGGATTCACCTTTCAGGAGGGATTGTTCACAGGCAATGGAGAAGACTTGGCCCTTGCCACTGCAGATGGAGAGAAAGGCTGCAAAAAAAGAGAGACGCACTTAAAAATTAAAGTGGAGATTAAAGTGAAGAACATTGGTACAGCTAAAAGAGCCTGCACAATACGATAAGTAAATGTTTTTAAGGAGTTCTCATTTTTGTGAAAATTAGTTTTGGATCCTCATCAGTGTGTTCAGGAGAAAAATATTACTGTAATGTCTATAGAACTGAGATAAAAAGGAGATCTACTGAAGGAGAAATAATGAATTTACACTTTTAACATTCATTCTGAGGTGCAGACGGTACATTACTCTACATCATGTCTATATTAGACTTAAATAAATTTCATTATGAAAACAAGATTAGAGGAGAGCAGTGCAATTTGAAAACATCCAATGCTTTTATGATTGCTTAAAATCAAGAGCTTTTAGGGTGGTAATGTGTGGCTGTAATTTTGGATAAACCTATATAAAATGTATATTAAAATGATGGCAAGGAGCAGCTTTAAATGTACAACAGCAGTAGGATTTGGAGCTGGTTTTGCCTTCTACTCTCCATAGCTCTACTGTACTGCACTGGAGTACCTGGGTTTCTGGACTATTTGCAGTCCTGCTGCCTCATGGGAAGCAATGAGGATGCAGCTCAATGCCCCCCACTAATCACCCTGCTCTCCTGGGCTCAAATTGTAGTGTGAGTTAAAGGGAGTATCTGCTTGCATCCAACAATGTAACTCAGCAGACTGCTACTCTTGTCTCAGACATGGTGGTATTAAAGGAATTTTTATTGCGATTGGTGGTTCCATCCTTCTGTGAATACTGCCAAGGGCCGTGCTTTTTTAATGGAAATGCTGGAAAAGTCAGTAGAGGTAGTGTAGCATCCCATTTATTGGGCAAAAGAAGTGATACACAGGGAAACGTTTAGTGCAGTGACAGATGTGGCTGAACACTGCACATCATCAGAGAAAGGATGTGTTGTCGTTCTGTGCTTTGCACTCTTTCAGTGCTCAGAGAGTGCTCAGTGTTCAGACAGTGCTCATCAATAATTTTGAGCATAGCAAGCCTGTTCACGTATAGATGATCTCATAACATGAGGACACCAAGCATTTTCTTCTCTGAAAATGTGTTGCTTTACAAAATCAATCCACATTCTTATTATGCAAAGTCATTTGGTACCAGTATTGCAAAAAGATGTCTGTTTCCTAGTTGAGATCCTTGGTTATTAAAAAATAACCAAATAAAATTTGGAATTGTGGCAGACTACCTTCCATAGGAAGTGCACTCGTTAGCAATCCACTGTTAAGTTTTTAGCTCATTTTTAGTAGCTGTCTTATACCCGTATATGTAAACAGGATAGAAAATACAACCTGTTGATTCTTTAAATATTGTTTCTGGAATGCTACAGATCTTGGATAATTAGTGAAATGGAATACTGGCCATTACTTCAATACTAGGAAAGGATAACGGCAGAAGCTAAGTTAGACCAGAGAAGGTCCTGGAGGTGCCAGGGGAGCGGCTACAGCTGGGGATGGTGATGCAAGTCCACACGAGGTGAGGGGGGGTCCCAGCTGTAGGGACGGGTGACGAGGGTGTCCCCTCCTTGGGCTTTGCGAGACTCCCTGCAGACTTCCCAGATTCCTGTAGAAACTCCCGCTGCCTAAAATCTGTGAGGCACTGGCACAGATGAGCCCGTTCAGCTGCTGTAATTAATGGGCTCTTACAGGACCTGAGTACAACTCTGAACAGTCAACGTTACACACATACATCTTTCAAGTGCAGTAACTTCAGCATGCTAGAGCTAGATCTTATTTAACTAAATGCAAATTCTTAGTTCCTCCAGTGTTATTCAGGGAAATCCTGGTTGGGAACACAGCAACATTTAGCACTTCAGAAAAACAGCAGAAAATGATTTAGAAAAAAGACACAAAAAGTAATTGCGCATTGATAAAAAACAAGCAACATCCTGTTTCAGCAAGATATGAAGGGCCTGTGTGTATATTTATTATACATATCTATAGACATGTGTATACATACATTTGCATTAAGTTCTGAGGTGCCTCAGGACCATTAGGAGACTAATTCTGTGCAAGGTGGACATGCTTCAAAGGGATACATTCCTAGTGTCCTTCTTCATGTCACTTGTGAACCTAAACTGATAATTAAAAATTTATAAATGCAATTTATGTATCTCTCAGTATTTTTTTATAAGAGAAGCTTCAAAACAAATTTTTACTTAGTTGATATTTTTACTTTTTCTTCCTTGGCTCATCTTGTGCAATGCTTCTTATGTTGCCTGAAGGTAGAAACTAGAACTGTAGGAATATGATGCTGGAGTAAAATGCTAGTGCAATATTGTCTAAGTTCAACTGGCTTAGGAATTTCAAGCTGATGAAAGCTTTTAAAGATAAATTTATAGGGACGATCTGCAATAAAAATCTCTAGTTAAGATCCAGGCATCTCATGGGAGAAAACTCTCACTGCAACAGGTGCAGAGTGGTGGTGCTGGAGAAATGCACCAAGTGACGCTGGGTGTGTTCTGCTGTGACCTACTTACAGTGTGATGCTTGGTGCACGAGTTGTGACATGCCAAAGAGTAAAATTACACGACAGCAGTAGATCTTAAGCTTTCGCTGAATAATTTAACTATGTAAAAATGAACACAACCTTCCTCTCCTGGATGTCTGTAGTGAAGAGGGAGTGTGGTAAAAGACAGAGGGGAGAGGAAAAATTCCTGTTTGAGAAAAAACACAAGCCACTATCTGAGGAATTCAAAATATGTAAATAGGTTATTTTTAAAGCCTATTTAGGTTTCAAGAATCTTTCAATCTGTTAGTGATACACTATGCTTTTAGAAGAAGAAAATTTAAAATATGACCTTTTAATAATTTTGGCTCCACAATGCTAAGGTATTTTATTTTCTTTGCCAGCTCCAATGAGTGTCACAAGAGACACTGAAAGGAATGTGTACATCTTTATATATGTATAAAAGTGTTATAGTAAGGACTTTGAAGACAGTACATCAAAGAAATTAATTGAATGTTCCTCATAAGTATCTAATATACATGGTTTACTAGAAGAGTAAATTTAAGTGGCTTACTAGAAGAGCAAATTGCATTTTATCTAAGATAAAGAATGGCCACCCATTTTGTGGTTTAGACAGATCTTGTAGCCTCCTCCAGACAGCAGTTTGTTAAAGCTCTGCTTTGAGATGCAAAATTCTCATGAGCTGGAGGAACCACATGGGAATTCAAAGTTTGTCAAAATGTGTAAGAATCCTCCAGACTCCAATAACCCCCTTTTCTCATGTTAAAAGACTGTTTTCACAGTATGGCCCTCCCATCTGAAGTTGCTGTCTGATGGGTGTCTGCTTTGCCATATTCTTTCTCCTAGGCAAAGGTGAGGACAAAGTGATGCTGCATACAGACATCCACGCTGCTGTAAACAGGGCCATGTGGGACACGGCATGCTATGCATGCTTGGCACTGCCTCAACTACCATGCAGGACCCCTTTTTCTAAAACCTGATCTGGAGACCATCCTGCCTCCCAACAGCCAGGGTCCAAGCCAGGATTAAGCAGGAGGGGAAGGAGCATCGGAGCATTGCTGTACTTGTTCACAAACAAGTGACCCAACTCTGATGTGCTTCGTGATCCAAGTTCCATGGCTTCTTAAAACTTGATCAAAGGCTTAAATTTAACTTGTGCTGAAAGAGGTTTTTTTCCAACCTGAGTTCTCAGTAAGCCAAGTAAATATTGGTGACCAGCATGGAAATCTTACAAAAGTAAATCATTTATACATTGGAGTGTTTGAATTAAAGTGTTTATAAAGAACCCTTTACCCAAATGCACTTAAAAAATATATTCAAGGCATGATGAACAAATATAGAAGATTGTAAAAATTACCCATATGTGTGAAACTTAAGAAAGTTCCAAAGAAATGAAAGAAAGCTCTGACTGCAATAACTGCTTTAGTTAGGTCTTGTAAGTTCACTGGCTGCAGCAAATAAACAGTTGCCAATGTTTACGATATTGCTCTATCACTGTCTTATTCTTCTGCATAAACCTAACTATCAGTTTGGACTGACACTAGCAGCAAAGCCCAAAAATCTGAGTGAAACTGAGAATCACTGTAGCCAGCTCTATTTATTACCACTGGCTCTTAACAAATCATCTGCTTGATGCTTTGAGTCACTGTCTGTGTTGGTACTGAATGTGAATTGACTAGTCTGCAATTCCCTTGTTCCCCCTTTTTAAAATAATAATCTTGTTCCTTTTTCCAGTCCATTGGGACACCTGTGAGCTTGAAGATAATCAGGAACATAAGTGATTGCTTCCCTGAGCTCCCCAGGTTTGCTTGGGTAAATGTCACAAAAATTCCTATCTTTGATTAATGTGTAATTTAATTTAAGTATTTATTGATCTTTTATCTCCCTACTTTGACATGGGTCCTTATTGTCTTACTGTAAAGATATGACTGACCAGCAGCAGAGCAGGTGGTCAAGGTGACGTAAAACCACCTGGATATGAACATATTCTCTCACTGTTTCTGAAATTCATTCTTTCATATGATAGACAGGTGCTAAGACTTTTCTGATGAGGGAGAAGGTCATCAATACCTTGTCAGTTAAACTCAATAAAATAATTCCCTGAATGCTACAAATATCTAATTTCAATAACTCTTAAATTAAATATAAAATATGATCGTTTAGGCAGCACTTTTCAAACATTCAAACATGACTATTATTTAATTACAGCTATCTCATCCATGGCTGATGAAGACTCTATGGTCATCAGTATTTCCAGGATTTTTCCCCTCACCTTACACACTAAATTACAAAGTTACTGGTGCACAGTGGTAAATATCTTGTTTCTACTTCATTTTAATGAAGAAATGGATTTAATACACTTTGGTAGCTATGCAAGTATTACTTAACAAGAAAAATAATTCATTTTTTCTATGCAGCCTTGTAGACTATGACTGTTAGCTCAATGGAACTTGTCCCACCAGGTAGGTGAGCTGAGTGAGTAATTTTCAGTGAGTTTTTGCCTTGATGTCCTTAGCTCCTTTTGGTTCAAGAAATGTTTTCAGACAAACTATAGATTTCATAAGTCTCCAGAATGATTACAGGCTCTATGCGCATGCTTAGCTTTAGCTGTGTAAGTAGGTGGGTGGCATTTACCAGCCCAGATGTCTACTTGACATCCTTCTGCTGAAGCCTAAAAGTGCTCTTGGCCTTGTTTCATAAGGCAGAAATAGAAAAATATCATGGTTGAATCCTCATCACTGATTGCATACATTTGGACAATGGATTTTCCTATGTACTGTTCATTTAAATCTAAAGACATTTTAATTAATAAGGATTTTTTAAAAGTCTTTTTATTAGCTATGTATTTATAATTTCAGATATATAAAAATAAATGCATGTATATGAAGCAAGAGTGGAAGTAGGAAGAGTTCTTGACCAGCTTCACTTTAATTGCCAGCATCCCAGGAGGTGAAGATAATAAATTTCTATAATACATATGGTCTGGCAAAAGCTGAGCTAAGTGTAATGAATAATATAATGATATAAATAATAAAAATGATATAATTAATGCCATATAATAATCTAAATTGGATAAATAATATAAATAATTTAAATCTAAATAATGTAGTAGGGTAAACAGTATAAAGAAATGAGAATAGTACGGTATTTCTTTAATACATTTAGTAGTAAACTCCCCATGTTTGAAGCACACAAGAAAGCTTGCTTAGAAAAAACTTATTTTCCTTTTCTCCCACCCACGTCCCTGTGAGCCACAAGGCTCATCCACTCTGAGCTGGGGATCCCACCCCAGCAGAGCCAGGGAAGCACTCCCAGGAGTGTAGCCAGGTACTTCCCACCCTCCGTGCCTTCTAGCTGAAGGAGAAGGGTAGGTGAGGATAAAAGGCCAAATTTGTCACACATTTGTTGTGTCAAAATTCTCCTTCAGTTTTGTACAAGGAGCTTTAATATTTATTCACTTTATTACATCATCCAATCTTTCTTTCTTTTATGCCAGAAAATACTAACAGATGAAAACCTTTCCCATATTCAGTTCACATTGCTTATAATACTTGATACCTCTTAAAAAAAAGGAGGATGAGAAGCATCCAGTACTGTGTTATCCTAACACTAAATGTGCAATTAGAACATAACACTATCCTTTTGCTTCATATTCATCGATGTTTTATTATTAGGAAACACTAATGAATGATCTGCACAAGTGAGGTCAGTGTTGTGGTCCAGATAATTTCTCTTAAACTTATCTACGAGAATGTAAATGGCCGTAGCTCGAGATCAAAGACCGTTAAAAAGCTTTTTCTTTCCTTTCTCTGAGAACTAAAAATATAAGGAAACTTGATGATTCCTTCTAGGAGATCGAGAATGGGCATTTCCCCTCTCTGCTCCTTCCCAGGCAATTTCATGCCTGCAGACCTAGCACCTCAAGCGGTTTTTCTGCAGGACATGTCCAACGTGTCACAGGTAACACCACTTGGCTCTTCACCAGGGCAAGCGGTGGTGGAAGATGTCCTCTTCAGCTACACATTATTGTCACTTTAACCATTTTTACCCTTTCCTGGTGATGTTTAAAGACATTATTTTGACTTAACAACAATACCACCTTTTCTATTCCAAGCTGAGACTTACTGGCTAATGAAGGCTATGGGACCAAGCTGTGAAGTGGCACTGTTTGAGTGCCATCCTTGCAGACGCTCAGACACCAGCAGAGGTTGCTCTGAGTGCCCAGGTCTAGTTTGAGGGGAGATTGGACTGAAGACCCTTGGACACACTGTCAACAGAGAGCTGTGTCGTGATGCTGTGTCCACCTGCCCAGTGTCCAGTTATGGATGGTTAAGGAGAAGTTAGGGCCTCCTCTTAGAAAGGATTTCTCAAGCCCAGGAAAAGCTGCTCATGTCAAAGGAGGAAAGAATAATCCATAAATGCCAGTGGACATGACTGACCAATGCCAGTTATGGTGATATAATACACTTCTCTGTTTCATTACAGCACTCTGACAATTATGCCTTCTTTGCAGCTACCATTTTAAAAGATGTAGCTCTAAAATCCTAGCAGAATTATTACATGTACAACATCATTTGTATTTAGATGTGTACCATATGTCTTATTGATTTAATAATGTAGCTGTTTCCAATAAATTGCATTTATTCAGACAAAAATAGGGAAATAAATGTCAGTAGCTGTAAGTGGGAGTGCTGGCAGGAAGAACAAACCTTAAAAGTGCACAGTTCAAGGACCTGTGCAAATCTGATCTGAAAATGGAGTGGAAGCACAGTGTAATTTTACTGCCCCTTTTAACACTGCAACAGGAACAGGCAGTGATTACTTTTGGCATTTTCCTATCGAATGATGTATTGGTGATAAAACGTTGAAGTAAATATCTTATGAGATTTTCCTCTTTTCTTGGCAGAGAATGTTAAAGCCCCAAGGAGCTTTTCCTTACTTCCTTCAAGAAGACAAACAGAAGTGATAATAGACCATGTTTTTTTTTAAATGGAAAGTATATTCTTGGCTTATTTGGCCAATAGTAAACCAAGATCTTCTACAATCATTTTAGTTCTCATGACACATAAAGGATAATGGTTTTGAAAATAGGTCACACAAAATAATATGAATACAGAAAAGAACACCGGCAACATAAAAAACTTGTTATCCACACTCTATCACGGGCAAATAAGCAAGCAGGCATCTTTGTCATGCTGTACTGAGATCTACAGCAATTAGCGCTTACCATTATTCATCTCTTCTGTCAAATTTACTTTCCATTGCATGGATCTTCATTGCTTAAATCTGGTGGCTCTTACCCTGATCTCACATGTCCAAAGCTCTGTTATTTTCACTGGGGTTAATCTGGATTTATGATCTTGTATCTGAAATTTAAATAGATGGTGTATCTTATTTGTTATCGAATCAGTGGATTCAATATTGTAGGAACTTTTGAGGTGAAAAATTACAGTCAACACATCTAATGTGTATGTTGTATTTGCACCAGAAGTCTAGCTGGAAGAGCTCTTTCTGTTGCAGTCAAATGACTTGAAGTTACAATGCCATTTTTGTGTCTGCAAATTCTGAACATCAGCCTCCCAGGCAGACATATTATTACTAAATTTCATCTGAGAAATGAACAAATGGACCAAAAAATTAGGAGAATAATTTCAAAAGGATCATTGCATGCAGGAGAAGTGACCCTAGATGATATATATAAAGAAAAAGGAGGTGAAAGTCATTGATTATATGATTCAATCTGAATTATCCACCCATACACTGTGCGATTAAAAATAACAGCTTTCATACAGTTTAAGACTGAAAAAGGATGATACCAGTTTTGCAGCCTGTTTTTCTTTATCACAGACCATGCCGTGTCACCTAGGACACTCTTCTGTACAGTTTTGATGTATAACATTTTACGTGTAGTCTGACACTGAGCATTGAAGATTTGATAGAGTACTGCAAATTTCTCCAGGTGTATAATCAACAGGTTTTTTTTTTTTTTCAGTGCTCACGCTTATTAGATTAATTTGATGCCCTTGTGCTGATTTTTCTTCTGCATGGATTTCTCATACACATTTGCTGTTGAATATGTAGTTTCTCCAAACACTGTCAAAAAGGGAAAGCAAGAGCATAGATCTCTGTCAGTGATTTTTCTAAGCTTTGCTTGAAACAACCAAGCGTAGCAAGGTAAATTCACTTAGCTGCTATACTCAACAGTGAAATTTCAAGTCTGGCCAACTTGTGATTTGGGATAGGACTTGTTTTTCTGCATCATATCCTTGTTTCAAAAGCAGCAGCAACTGGAAAGCCAGCTATGATTTTAGTGTGCCTGAACTAGTTCATTCTCTTGCCTACCATGCAAAAACATTAAATCAAACTCAGGAAACAATTTAAGTTCATGTCATAATATATTTTAAAATACTCCTCAAACCTTTAAACATTCATTGAGAACAATACTGCTCTACTGCCTATAAGAGAATGGCAGAGCTTCCTTTGAGCTAAAGCCATTGACAACATTCCCTCCAATTTCAACAAAAACAACAAGAGCAGGATAAGCCCTTTATCACATGCTTTTTCATTTTCTCAAGTATTAAATGCCTGGAACCAAAAAAACTCAGTGTTTCAGGCTGCAGCCACACAGATTTCACTGCCATACTGTCTGTGTGTCTGACTAGAGCCTAATTCATCCTTCCTGTGTGCCAGTGCTCTACTGCTTTCTGCATTCCACTGGAGGAAAACCATCCCTGCTTAGCTCTGCACTGACAGACTCTGTTTCCTAGAGCGATCCTGCTGAACTGAGCAGAGCTCAGAGGCACGGTCAGCCTGCTATTGGCTTAGTTTATTTTCCATTATAAATACAAACCAATTTCTATTTTATTATAGTTTTCCATATAAATGCAAAGATCCTCCATGGTAAAGAACTCTTTTTTTCCCTTAAAGACCCATAACACTATTACGACACTTTAATAAAATCATGATGAATACTGGTGTTCTTAGACCCCATAGATCCCAGGCACAAGTTTCTGTGTTCACCTAAGTCAAAAAAAAAAAAAAATCCAGGCCATATGTGCCCCAGCCCCAAACTGCAAATTGCCAAGCTCCAGAGAGGGCAATTTAAAATGAGAAAAGTTCTCCACCTAGGCAGACATGTTTTCTAATTCAGAGCAACAAAAGGTTCTTTTCTGGTTTGATTAGATGCTATAATTGTAGAAGTCACTGGCAAATTAAGCATAAAAGTACAGAGGTGTAGGAAGAAGTCTTTATATTGGAGAAATACTATGATAAGCTATCTACTTGAAGCGCAGTCTTTTTTTTTTTTATTAGAGTATTTACCATTAGCTTTATCCCAAGTGGCCAATTACTGTCCTTTTTATGCCCTTTTATCGTGAGATTCAGAGAATACTCTGCAAACAAACCCCTTCTGATGTTTCTCAGCAATTATTTCTGTGATTATATGCCTTTCTTTTCTTCCATGTTTGCAATGTCTGCAAAGCCTCGAGGAGGCAAAGCTGTGGTTCCCTAGAGCATCCCCAGCCCCTGCTCCAGCTTGTGTTGTTGCACATCCCTAGACAGCAGCAACGCGCTCTGGAGAGAGCAGTAGAGGTTCGGGTTTCCTGGGGCACCTCTGGGGAGCAGCTCTCCTCAGCAGTGACCTTATTCTGAAGTGGACAGAAGGCCATTATTTCCACCAGATCTGCCCAGCCATAATCTAGTCCAGCTGAGAAGCATTAAGCCCAGCTCAGGGTGGGTTGGTCTGTGCCTCCCTATCTCCACCCAGGAAAGCCTTCCTGCACTGGGGCTAGAAAAGTATATTTCAGCAGTTCTCTTTCCCCTGCTGTTGTCAGCTGGAGGTGTGATAATTCTAGCTGGAGGGTCAAGATATGTGGTAGGTTCTCCCTCCCAGGAGCAGCTGCTGTCAAATCAGTGGTGGGTGTTACTGAAGTAATAAGGGCTAACCAGAAGTTTTTTATATTAGTGGCACTGTGCTATGAAGAACGGAAAATCTGTAAGAGTTTTGAAAACTTGTCTGATGCATGAGTAAATTAAAAAAAAAAAATTCCTTTGCTTGACCTTTCTACTTGGCTAAACTGCTGGTTTAATCTATACATAATTTGCTGTTTCTGTGTGCATTTGGATGAGCAGTGTTCTGAAACAGAACACTGTTCCGCCTTCATCTGATGAAAGTCCACCATGTCCTCAAGCAGGTGTTGGACTGTGGAGGGAGCTGGGATGCTGAATTTTAAAGGAAAGGAAATACAAAAGCTGTGTGGTATCAGCAAAGATATTAATCTTCAAGGCACTACGTATTTGTACTCTGTAAATAGATATTATGTGTTAGGAGTCATTGGATTACAAAACCCCTGCAGCAGCTTCATAATTGCTTTTTACTTTGCTGATTGCACATTAGCTGTCTCTGTTTGACTACCTGGATGTCTGGGCATTCACTCATCCTGCCTGTGAGAATGGAGTGTGGGTTAAAGAGGGGAGGGTGCCAAGATCCTTGGAGTAGGTTCTTGACCATGATAGACATATTCAATAAACTGGCTCAGCCTGTTGAAACGACCTCTTTCCCCTGGTCTGTCTGATAATAACATTAAACCACATCACACCTACGTCTAGGAAATAATTTTATAAGAATGTGTTGATGTTTCAGGCTTCCACAGAAAGCAAGTAGAAGTCTCATGCTGGGAATGCTTTCACAGCTGATGCAGCTAGCTGGGGTATTCATCATTTATGATGATGATCACTATTATCAGAGGGATATCTAATTTTTAGCAGTTCAGCCTGTACAATCCCCAAAGGCTGTGCAAGAAATGCACCACGCAGGGCTGAGATACTTGTGTTAGACAGTACTTGCGTGAAATTTGTGTTTTTGTAGAAAGCTAAACAGCAAAACACAGGAGAGCAGCAGTATAGCACCTTCAAGTAAGTGATATAACATTGGCTTAAATATACATGTTCAAAAACCAGATTGGCAAATCCACCCTGACCTTGTTCTATTCAAATATTCTTTCTTATGTTATTTTTTGTTCAAAATTTTGACCTCAGTGGCAACGTGTTATGCATAAATACTGTGTAAAAACAAATGGATGTACATGAAGGCAAACAAAGCGCCACAGCTGTTTGTCAGCCTGCTTTGACCTTTGATTCATGGTGTTTATCAACAAGTGCTATTCTTATATTTTCATTTATATTATCTTATCAGAAAAAGTTTTTTAGTAACCAGGACTCCAGCACAGAAAAAAAAGGACAATGCCTATCCTTAAAAAAAACAAAACAACCAAACCCAAACAACAACAAAACCTACAATAAATCCCAGCCTCTCATATCACCATCATTATCTGACAAAAAAAGTCATCATGTGCTCAGTAAGACTCAGTTACTGATGAGAAGGTCAGAATATATTCAGAGATACCTTGTGTTTCTAATATGCATATATGAGCTACTTGTGTTGAAAACAAAAAATATGAAGAATGATAAAATATAGACATGAAAGGATTTTCTGTTATGACGTATTCAGGTTTTAAGAAGTATACTTGTGATTTCATGTGCTCACAGATTGCAGGAGGTCTATTATTTACAATAGCAGATGGATTTTAAAACTGTACCAGAAGAAAAGGTTTTCTTTGCAATCCATTGTTTTAAAATGACCAGTTACTAAGCCACATTTCAAATTTGTTAGCTTATTTTATTGTTGTTTTCAAAAACTCTTTGAGGATCAGGAAAAGTAACTTCAATACTTGTGTCTGTACTCTCCACGGTGACTTTGCCAAAGTGCAAGGTAAGTCCCTGAAGGATGATAAACCCCTGTAAGTTGTCAAATTCTTTAGCACAGATAATCTTCACCGTATTTCTGTGTAGGCAGAGAAAGCAAGCAAAAGGCTTAACAATTCTATGGTAAGTCTTTTGTATACCCTCACATTTTGAGGTGCAGGGGCTGGCAGCTGCTCACTCCACAAAAAGAACCACAGTTACCCTAGAGGAGGGAAAGCACACGGGAGAGACAGACTGTACGTGTGCACAGTGCTTGACTGTGCCTGATATCTGTTGTGTGCACAAGCTTTTTATTTCTGCACTCATACACAGTAAGACAGCACTGCCCTTGTTGACTCACTCTGTTGGCTTTTCTTCTGTCCACCTCCCCATTTTGGCCTCAGCTGTCTGCAATGGTCCCAGCCCTGCAGGAATTAAAGTAAAGAGAATCTGGTTGCCACAGGAACACTCTGAATCCTCATGGGCCTGCTTCACCTCTTGGGGCACACACAGAGTGCTGGTGCTGCCATGCCACCAGAGGTTCCTGGGGAAGTATCTGAAATTACTGTGGTTCCCAGTTTCCTGGCTGAGAAATCCTGTGTAATGTTATTGTAAAGTAAGAGGATTCTGCTTGTCGTCTTCTTCCTCACAGAAATAAACACAGAACTGGTCCTGCTGGAGAGTTTGCACAGACAAAGAACTCATTCTTAATTTAAATGTTTTCAGAAGAGTTCCCCATGAGTGCAGTGAATCAGCGTGGAGCTGTTGCAGTCTTGTCCCTGCGATGCTCCCGACGACTCATACCAGGAACTCATCTTCTAAAGATTAGATTCTATTTCCCAGCAAAAGATGTCCCACCTGCCACATCAAATTTTACTAACAGTGCTATTATGACTGTGAGCATCACTCTACATGCCTGGAATCCTGTTGTGAACTTTTTCTGCTTGATCTCTGAGCATGAGAGGATTTGCTGCCTCTTTGGTCTCCACGTTGCCAGCTCCCCGGGCGCCAAGACATTGCACTCGTATTGCTATTCAGGGGGCCTGGGATTGTGCTGCCTTTGTTGCCTGCTACAGCAGTACAAGAGCACTTGTAGTTCTTCCTGCACACACATCTAAAGCCTGGGAGAAAGGGTAAATGTCCATCACTTACAAGGGTTTTGATTTCAGGCACTCAATGTCTGATTTTAGTCTCACAGCTTTTCTTTTTGGATTTTGCTCTGAAAAAGAAATCCCAGCTCTTATGTACCCACTGCTGGCAGGGAAGGGATGGGGATGGAGGGTGTAGGCAGCACTTTGACCACTTTCTTTTTTTCCTTTTTTTTTTTTTTTTTAAATTAGAGTCTCTGTGCCCTGGAAAAAGTAATTGTTCTCTGAAGTGTTCCTTGCCTGATGGTGGGAATAGGCAGCATGACTTGACATCTTACAGGGGGAAAATACAGCTGCAACTTAATAGTTGGATGAACTGCATGTGGCCAGCAATAGGATGTGACCCTGTGCCTGCGCTTTGCCTCCTTTGCCACGTTCTTTGTGTACCCTTGGGGCCCAGTGGATGGCTCCCCTGCAAACCAAGGGAATCTATAGTTCATAAACAACTGCACAGGAGTGCAGGGAGGTTTCTGAGCTCTGATCTAGTCCATGCTGATGCCCTCAACAGTGTGGTACAAGCTCACCCCTCCCTGCATCCCCAGTGGCTCCTACACCCTGGGGCATAACATCACAGAAATACTGCCAAAATTGGCAGATGGGTCAGTTTCTGTGCTGAAATAAGGTAGGGAAAAATGATGCTGTGATTGAGGGACTTGCAGAGAAACATTATTTGGGGTGGGAAAAGTGCCTCCCGTCAGACACATGGGACTCAACTTCATTTGCTTTTGAAGTGGAAATTTGGAAACAAGTGGTCGGATTCAGGCAGCACCACGGCTGGGAGTGGGTTGCAAGGCAGCTCCTTGTTGGGGAGGGTGAGGAGGGTTCAGTAAGCCGGGAGAAGCAGCACTGGGTCAGGGCTGCCATGGGAGCATCCCACTAGACCCCATGCTGCCCAACATCCTCAGCTTGTGCCAGAGGTGTGACTGCTCCTAGGGAGAAGCTTCCACAAAACACTGCTGGGGCACAAGTCTCAGCTTTCAGACATAAACCTCTTCGCATTTATTGCCAGTGCTTGAGTATATATTATACCTTAGCACGCTGGAAAAGGTAAATATCAATGGGAAGCCATTTATAGTTATCAGAATTAGAAAATAAAAGCCATTTGAAATGTCTAAATATTGAGTCTAATTTCTCATTGTGACATTAGAAAGCCTTCTTTCCCACCTCCAAGCAGAGGACTGTGATTTAATACGCAAATAGAGCACAACTCTTGTAATTAAAAATGGCTTTCCTGCTGGAGCTCTTGTTACTGAGAAATACTTAAAAGGGTATAAAAATCAGAATGAAGCTGTTCCATTATTTTCCTTCTCATGTTCACATTGAAAATCTGGCAAGCCATTAAAGGTTACAGGATGTTATGGCAAAACCAGCATCTATTACTGGTTGAATATATTGAAAAACAAAGCATATGTTAAATAGCTTTACTCTAGGAAAAAAAATATTTTTTTTATAGTGTGAAAAAATGTGCATGACATAAATGCAGACTTTAAACTTTCCCCCTATTTTACTTAATCAAAGTTGCAATAGCTTTTGGTGGCATATATGCCCCACACAATGAAAGATGAGTATGCAAATCTCCTACTGATCAATACTTTTACTGGAACAAAAAATCTTTACAGTTTATAATCAGTTTAAAGGACTACATTCTATCTCTTTAATTTGATAGAAAATATATTTTTCCTCACTTTGTGCAGGTACCTGTTCCTTGTGTTCCAGTAAAGGTTAACCAGCTCAGGGCACCTCCATGCAGGATAATGCTTCCCATACAAGCACCACCTCGAGAGGTGTGAGGCATTTTTCAAAAACACATAATCTCATGCAACCTCTCAAATAAAAGTGCTTATCCATGCTTTTGGGGTTTATTTTTTTTTAAGCATGTCTTTCAGGACAGTAGGAACATATATCCTGGTATTATTTAAACAGTAATGAGGCCTCTCAAATAAATTTACAGTGGGTGAAAATACTAGAAGCTAAGTGATAGGAAACCTCTGTTCATGTTTTATTCATTATTTAAAACAAATATCCTGAGGACTGTTTATATGTTTTATTAAATATTTGTATCACATCTTGATGTGAAGTTTTGCACAGAGTGTTCATTGAATGAATAGGAATGGATTGCAGAGGTACATGGACAATTTTGGAGATGAGTTTCTCTGACTACTGTGTGCTGCTGTGTCCAATATTTTTCCCAGACTTCCTTATATCTTCTACATCAGTGATTCTGGATCACTTCTACCAGATCTACCTTCCCCCTTTCTACTCTCAATGCTCTCTGCACTCTCCAAAAGTATACACAATTTCATGATTAACAACTCCGTTCATTTGAAGTGATTTCTAATAGCATGTCCATATTTATATGATACTTTCAGGGCACTGCCTGAAAAAGCTTTTTGAGTTTTTTGGGTTTCTTTTCCAGCTATAAATTCCTGTGCACCTTCACTTAGGATGGATTTTGACCATCCTCTGCCGGGAACCATGAACACAACATGGCAATTGCAGTGCACTAGCTGGAGGCTTGCTGCTACAGCTCGGGGTCAGCATGCAAGAAAGCTTTTTTCCTTCCATTGGGACACAAGGGAAAGTCCTTATTCATGTCACCTTCAGCTATGACCTGCCCTGGCAGAGCATCATGTAGACTTCGAGGAACATGGAAACAGTCCTCAGTGCATGTACTTTGTTCTCAAAGGGGTTGTAATAGATTAAAATGACTGAGCTGTGGATGTTTGTTTCTAAAAGGAATAATTTGAGATTAAATTAGTAGCTGGCTTGACTTTAAACAAGATCTGGCTTGATCTAGCAGCCCACAGATTCACCCTGATCCCAACATGTTGTAGAAGCTGGCTTCCTTCTGGGATCATAAAAATTCATGACTGCAAGTGACTATAGACCCTGAAACCCATCTTCGTGTCAATGTGAGAGCTTATCTTGCAGATCCATACAGATTGCAGCTGACAAACTCCTGAAATGTGTATTTCTGTGAAAAACATTGTCATTAGTTTCCACCTTCTAATGCCTTGGCTGAGGATTGCATCTAAAATGGAGTTAGAGCTCTTATTTGTGGGTTTGATCAGATTATCCTGCCTTTGTTACAGAAATATTGCATGTATGTCAGGACTACTGTGCCCTTTTTCTTTCAGTTAAACAACACTGTTCAATGTTATTTGGCAATTTGCTTCTCCTAGATCTCACCACTTGACATTCAGTGCCCAGAAATGGACAGAGTTCTTCAAATGTACAATGTATGCTACAAAGCTCTGCCCTCTCTGTTCGTTTGTTTGGACAATTATTGTTATTCTCCAGCAGAGGTTTCCAAGGTTTTCCCCATCTGCTGTGCAATAGCTTCACCTGGGCAGTGTTTGCCTTGCTCAGTCACAAACACAGAAAGCCTTATTCAAGGCTCCTTCCCATGAGGTCCACCACTGTGCCTTCAAAAAAATATTAGAGTGAATTGACTTGAGGTGCTCTTGACAAATCAATGTTGACTTTTTATTTTCCCTTTGTTTCCTTGTGAGGACGTACAGTTGGCTCAGTTGTTCATTTCAGTATTTTTCTGGAAACTGGAGTTAAGTTTCTGCAGGTTATAACTCTTCTGTTGACCTTTTGTGTTAGCGCAAGGCTTCTTTCCTAAGGAAAGTACAAGAGGGAAATTAAATCTCAGCACGAATCAAGATGTCTTAACATCTTATTCACTGTTCTTACTGACTGATAGTCAAGTAGAATAAGAAGGAAAAATTTCAGTAACTTTAAATTTCCCAGTCATTCTTAGACTTAAAATTTGATGAGGTTAAGTGGGTTCCCCTATAAAAGTGCATATTAAGAATGAAACAGTTTGAAACCTCTGCTGGAGGGTAGGGAGGCTCTGCAAAGGGACCTGAACAGGCTGGACTGCTGGGCTGAGACCAACGGCATGAGGTTTAACAAGGCCAAATGCCGTGTCCTGCACTTGGGGCACAACAACCCTAAGCAGAGCTACACACTAGGAGAAACCTGGCTGGAAAGCTGTCAGGAGGAGAAGGACCTGGGGGTGTTGGTTGACAACCGACTGAACATGAGCCAGCAGTGTGCCCAGGTGGCCAAGAAGGCCAATGGCATCTTGGCTTGTATCAGAAACGGCGTGACCAGCAGGTCCAGGGAGGTTATTCTCCCTCTGTACTCGGCACTGGTGAGACCGCACCTCGAGTACTGTGTTCATTTCTGGGCCCCTCACCACAAGAAGGATGTTGAGGCTCTGGAGAGAGTCCAGAGAAGAGCAACAAAGCTGGTGAAGGGGCTGGAGAACAAATCTTATGAGGAGCGACTGAGAGAGCTGGGGTTGTTTAGCCTGGAGAAGAGGAGGCTGAGGGGAGACCTTATTACTCTCTACAACTACCTGAAGGGAGGTTGTGGAGAGGAGGGAGCTGGCCTCTTCTCCCAAGTGACAGGGGACAGGATGAGAGGGAATGGCCTCAAGCTCCGCCAGGGGAGATTTAGGCTTGAGATTAGGAAAAAGTTCTTCACGGAGAGGGTGGTTAGGCATTGGAGCAGCCTGCCAAGGGAGGTGGTTGAGTCACCGTCCCTGGAGGTGTTTAAGGTTAGGGTGGATGAGGTACTTAGGGGCATGGTTTAGGGATTGGAGGGAATCGTTGGGCTCGACGATCCAGTGGGTCTCTTCCAAAGTGGTTATTCTGTGATTCTGTGAAATTATTTACTTCACATAAGTGTAAATGTGAAAGAAATTTAAGAAAGATCTGGCCAAAGTTTGGTTTGTGAACAGATTTCTGCAGAAACATACTTCTGCAAAATGAGTAATAAGAAAATGAGTTGAAAAATCTGCTGCCATGCTAAATTATAGTTATGTGCTCTAAGCAGCCTGGCAATCCAGTTTCAGTTGTGGTGGTGGGTGTTTTAATGCAAATCCCTGAAATTTCAAGGTCAAATTGAGATTGTTTTCAAATTTCCATCTTGCTTTCAGTTTGAATAAATACTAAAATCTAATTTTTTTCCTCCTGCAGCAACTGCTGGCAGTCTGTCCCAGATGAGCAGGATAGCTGCTTGTGGTTTCCCTGGAGGTTCATAGGCTGCTTGGTGCCTGTTATTAACACAAAGTCAGAGAAAAGCTGTGGTGCTGGACACTTTGAAGAGCTGGGAAATAGAGAGGTTTCAGCACGCAGCTACAATAATGAGAGTGTGGGAAGCCCATTGTCCCCTCAACGGCAAAACCCCGGTTAGAGAAATTGTTGGGATTGGTAGTGTTGATGCTGGAGGAGAGCCCCATTGAGAGCTGGCACAGCCCTTCCCTAGGGAGCCCTGCTCCTGTCAGACCAGCTCAGCAGTGCCTGGCATCACCCCTCCTGGTCAGCTACCTGTGGTCTGCCAAAATTCATGTCCATGTCTGTCTAGATGTCTGGTGCAGCTTAGTCCACAGAGCAAGACTCAGAAGCCAAGTGAGACACTGGTCCCAGATCTGCTGAAGGCAGACAGCGGCAAGAATCAGCTGGGTTCTAAGGCACTCTGGGGCAAAATGTAGTGGGTCCAAGAGGCATGCAAGTGGCTTGTTTGTTCCAGCCTTAAAACACCTTAAATCAGTATGCAGTTGCTTGGGTGGCCTCCATGTCTCTGAATCTGCTGCAGGAACTTATTTCTCTGAGTCCTGTTGGACTGGAGGCCTGCCCTGGAGAGCTTCTCGGGACCAGCTCCTCTCCTCCAAAAGCCCCCACAGGCGCACATCTCCTCCTCAATTCCTGCCTGCCACTTATGGCACCTTTACAAATGAGAGAACAACGCAGCCACGTGCAAATGCCCATAAAAGCATCACACATAAGAATATCCATGTCATTAATCAATTGCATAAACATTCATGTCAGAAAATGCAGTGAAATATATGCAAAACCCATCACTGCAGATTGCTTTCCATGCAATTAGAAGTACAGGAAAATGTGTGATAAGTATCAAATCTGTTTCCAAACAATTAAGGAGAGAATGAAACTTGAGTGTACTCTCAACAGGTTTGTAAAAAATGTTGCAGTGTTACGAATGTTAAAAACTATGCATGCATCAATTTGCATATATATATGCATGTGATTACCTACATTAGTATGGGCAATAAACGAACTCTGATCTTCTGTATAGCTCAAGCAAACAACTGATGCTTGATCCTACAGCTTCCCTTAATGTTTATTTCTCTTTGTTCCTCATTTGTGCATGAAGGCAGTTTGCTGCTCCCTCTTGAAACTCAATTAGATGTGCTGGGAACAAGGTTAAGTGGATATATTTGTGTGTCTCCATCCAGCCATTCCTGAGTAATTGAATCCTGATGTTTTCTGGATGTTTTGTAGGAGAGAAAAAAAATCACCACTGTGTAATGCATAAGATGACTGGATATAAGTGTTCATATCTGTTCTGTAGTCCTTTCCTCACTCTAATAACAGCAGCACATTTAAGAATCCTGAAGAGACTTAACTAAAGATTCTTTTTCCTTTTCTTTACAAAAAGCTATATGGAAGGATTAGACCAGAATTGCAATCAATAGTGCTGTGGAAAATCCATACTGGCTTTTGAGTCCAGGGTGTTGATTAGCTAGACCCAAGAAAGAGGTTATATCCTTGGTGTAAAGAATTTACATAGAGAAGATTCAGAATCCTATCTCTTTCTGATTCAGAACTTCTTTCAAGAGTTTGGTGATGGATTTCCTCACATGCAAGGGCACATTTTACAACTCAGGCTAGGTACACTACAGCAACAGCATCATCCTTACGCTTTTGGCAGTAAAGGGTGCTCAGGGTACTGAGTACAAGGATCTCCAGGACACTTGGTGTAAAAATTTCAGATCAATGCTTGCTGCCCTCTACTTCGGCAATAGTGATGATGTTCTGGGTACAGTAAGCAAGGTTTCATTCAACTCCTAATCATGTATTCAAAGGATTTTGCTCCTTCTCCAGAGCAGCTTTCTTTGGTTATTTATGGCTCTGATGCTACAGCTGGACCCTCATGGTTGAACCTTGTACCCTGCTTTGCTCAATGGGAACTCTCATTGCATGGGCTTGAGAGCTCTTTTAGTACAAACACGTCTGTCTGAGAACTGCAAATACATCTTCAGTGAGTGCTTGGATGTGTGACTGGGAAATCTGTTCACTGTTAATATTTTCACAGCAAGACCTGACCTGTAGGTCATAAAGAAAAGAAACAAAAGGGGTGCAAATATGTCCTTACTTATTTACAAATGTGGTTAATTATCTGCAAGCAAATTTTGTTGTCACAGATCTTATTTCTGTTTCTCCCCAGACACACTGAGCCTTTTTGTGTTCACACTGGCAAACACATAAACCCTCCAGTCAGATGACATGTGTCACTTAATCCTACCCCAGATTTGGATTTGATGTATGTCAACACATTCAAAGTTGTTAAATTTAGAAGTCTCTCTGCTCCTCAGTTGCTGAGAGATTGCAGAGCATGCAATTTGGCTTTTATGCTAAACACAAACACCACTGGGTTATCCATCTGATGGTACAAACATATCCAAACATGCAATGTTAGCAGACCAACATTGATGTTTTAGGAAAGGTTCCGTGGCTGTGGATGGAGACTTATGGATCTGGGATGGTAAAATCCCTTTGCTGGCTCTCAGAGCACTGCATCAGATGTGCCTGTACATCTCACTGTACCTTCTTTGGCTTCAGAACCCCTGACTGATTTCCGACCTCATCTGCAGCTTGGTCCTGGCTCTGACTGCTTTGTGCTGAGGTGAGCAGGTCCCATTAGGTATCTTCCCTCCGCAGGTTTCTGCTGCAGAGACATCAATGCCTTGGTCTAGGTCCCCACACTTGCTGCTGGGCTGGGCATGGCATGGGGCTCTGCCTCCCCATGGAGGGTCCTGCTCTTGCTTTTGAGTGAGATGAAGACCAACATCAACGGGGCATGGCAGCATCCCTGCCAGGGAGAGGGAGAGGAGACACACAGATAGTAGGGGATGAGCTTGTAGGTGGTGACCTCTCCCTCTGAAAATCTGTGCAAACTCCTATAAAATCTGTGCTTTTGCTATTATCTTTCAGTTTATAACACTGCATTTAGAGTAGATTAAACCAAAGCGCTTGCAATCTGTCACTAATTTTGGAAGGGGGAAGGACAACTGTAAGGAGGGTAAGCCTGAAAGCCTTGCTCCAAGTAACATTTCTCAGAATTTCAGGCGAAGCCGTCCGGACTGAGTGATAGCCACCAGTGCTGCCTGCAGGCAAAAATGGCTGCAGGACTGGTCCACTCCTTCTGAACTCCGTCCTCCTGATTTCTGGCAAACACTAAGCTTGATACAGCCCTGCAGAGTCTGTAACTTAGTCACTGCTTTATTTTCAGTTCAGAGGAAGAAAAGTAAAACATCTTGCATGTAACAAGCACTGCAAACAAAAGCTGTTTTCTGGAAAGTAAACTATTAGGTTAAATTAAATCAATAGTGAAATTAAAATGTTGACCGAATCAGTACCTTGTCTTCTGTGGATGACAATACAGAACTACTTAGTTTGCACCATCAGATGTAATGCTTTGGCAGCACAGAAATTTGCATTTGTTACTGCCAGAGTGGTAAATCAAGAACTTTTCAATCAAAACACCACTACAGCTGCTTTTGCCATCCAGAGCTAAAATATACATGCTGCGCAACAAAGAGATAGTTGGGCTGCAACAAACCATAAAAACATTTTGTAGAGGTAGTAGGATTTGAGCGGACCAGCTCCATTTCTCTTTTCCACCATCTAGCTGCATCCACACACACCTGCCCCACTGGCCATTGAATTTCGAACAAGGGGGAGTTGAACACTCTTAAAATATATGTACAGTTTCTTAGCATTGAATAAATGATTATGACTGTTCTCAGGTGTTCCTTATACAATAAGAAATAGATTAAAAAAATCAAAAAAGTAAAATGTTTTATGCAACATGCAAAGTGGCTCTGCCAGCCGAGTTAGTTACTCTTTACATTGGGGCTGTTCAAAGCAGCTTTAGGGTCTCCCCAGCAGCTGGGGAGACATAATAGCTTTGTGTTCTAAGTCTTTAGTAGAATATTTCATTTGTAGTTTCTGTACTGCAGGATTGATATTAATGCATGGGGAAATGATAATTTTTCTTCAATTTTATTTGCTGTATTTTCAAGCATTTAGTCTTAAAGCTTGAAAATCTGTCAGAGTCCTGCCTCTTTCTCCTAATTTGTCACCCAGACATTGGGGAAAGTCAGAGCTGGGGACCTGGCCAGGGCAGCAGGAAGGGGCCAGCAGAAGCTTTTTCTTTAGATTCTCGCTGATGCAAAAGGTAATTCTCATCATTTGTCCATATTTGTTTTCTGGCCTCCTATTGTTTATTTTACCATTGCTCATGCATGTGTTTATTTTTATTTCAATGTATATTTTTAAAAGAGATCAATGAAAACTAAATGAAGAAGACATCAGTGCCATGTTATGGTTGAGATTTTTACACACATAAAAGCCCTTAAGTAGAGCTGTGTAAAACTCATTGGTTTCACTTCACAGGGGCTTGTGACAAGATTTGCTCTGGCTTTTGATCCACCTCAGCCTGCACCCTCCAAGTGCTGCTCGGAGATTTGGAGCTGGATTCATTCAGTACCTCAAGGCCAAATTTAATCAGGATCTGTTCAGACACCTCTGTTGTAAGCTGTTTCTAAGATTGCCCTTTTCACTCATTTTCTTCAAAAAATCACATGAGTTCCTTTCAAGAATAACCTCTGTTTTTTTTCTAGAGAATTTATGGACCTTAATGAGTAATTTAAAATTCTGAATTTATAGCAAAAGGTAAAGGACATTTACATGATACTGTTACTAACATTTCAGTCTGCTGTGAGCACACTTTAGTCACAGCGTATGTCTGTATTCAGTAGGCAAATGCTTCTCTGCATATCAGCTAATACCTTGAAAATCAAGCCAAAATAGCCATGGGAAATTCTTTATTTCCTGATTATGATTATGCAATATAACCCCTAATGTTGTATCTAGAGTACAAGCATTAGCTGGTAGGATGTGCACTATTGGGCACATAAATCCTGTACAATTATCCTCTCTGTTCCCCACTTCTCTGCAAGGGGAGCTGTTGTTTTGCTTAGTTAGAGCAAACGTGCCTGCCATGGGAGGTGACAAGTCAGCACAGTGCACTCTCTTTTGCTTGTACCATTTTGCCAGCTTGATCCATCTATAAATTACCCTTGCAATGACTGGCAAGTAAGGTGTAACGCAACCCACACAGAGAGCATCGTGCTGGGGAGCAGGAAGTGGGATTGTCCGGGATCTTGGTCCTGCTTACACTGCCTTCTTCATCCAAGAATGTGGCAAAGTAGGATCACCAGCACTACCATCTCGATAGTCTCTGACTCCTTTCCTGGTCTTCGGTCTGGCTGCCATAAAAGGTGATGCTGAAAAAAACTGCTGGACGAAGAATAAAGAAAAGTTTAAATTGAAGATGTCAAAGAAGACATAAGAGGTTTGCCCAGTTGGCAAATATACATTTTCCAGCCGGGATAACTTCATAGTAACCAGCAGGCAGCCTGAGTGCAGCTTTTTATGATAAATTCTTGTTGTTTTCTAGAGAAAATGGTTTTTATTTTTTCCCAAGTTTTTGTTTCTTTTTTTTTTTTTTAAGATATTATCTACTGATGTGTTTAATCAGCTTTCTAGCGAAGTGTATTGACGACAAGGTGTGTTGTGGTGCTACTCCATTCTGTCTTCTGCAAGGAAAAGCAAAGATGTGAAGAGAGTAAACATGGTGCATATGCTCAGACATGGCTGAGACACAACACAGCTGAACAAAGAGGAGTTAGGCTTCAAGGCACATAGGAAGAAAAAGATCCTTAGTACATAGCCCACAACTCAACATTCTTGGAAAAGAACAAGAAAGCATTAGCAGTCACACTCAAAACAAGGTGTCTTCTCTCTTATTGAAATCAAGAAATGTTTGGGAAAAAGAAACAAGGCAACTGGGGGGGGTGCCTGGCACTGTGTGCCTTGCAGCCACAAGAAAAGAGGAAGAAAGGGCTTTGAATGCTGCTCTTGTGCTCAACAGGAACAGGAATGGGGGAATGGAAAACAATGAATGAGAACCGGTGTGGGTCCTTAGGGAACAGAAAGGAGCATGAGAGGTGAAGATGATGGTTGGTAGAATTAAGAACAAGAGAAAGAAATAATCTACATGCCTGTAACAATCAAAATTCTGTCTTACCTACTTAGGGACAGTATTGCTTAAAGACATTCTCATTGACGTGATCAGATAACTTGTACATAGGAGAATTAAATTAAATTAGTTGAATACTCTGAGCCATTAATAATAACTTTTAGCAAACCCCAGAACAATGGATCAATTGCCAAGAAGGAGAAATTATATTAGTATCTGTGCTTAAAAAAGGGTAAATACAAAAATTCTGGTAACCAATGACCACTTGTCAGGCCCAGGAATAATAACAGAAAAAAACTCATCTGAGATGTTATCACTAATGAATTCTTCATTTCTGTAGTGCAATTAATGCCAAGCAAAGTGGTTTTATGAAGCATGTGTCTTATAGAAAATTGCCGTGGGAGATGATAACTTTGCTGACTGAAGGTAACTGTCATGAAACATGTTTCCTGAAATAATTTGATTTACTGCCCCAGGCATTTTGAAAAATTGCCTTATACTCAGTAATGCCTCAGAAATTAAATGGATTTAAAACAGTTAAATGATCTAAAAATGTAATCAAAACCAGGAAGCCATCATTCTTTGGTGTGTTTCTAGTAAGTTGCCATAGGGATCTCTCCTTAACACAATACTGTGTTGCAGAGGACATATATCAGTGAGTGCTAATAATCTGGGTGGCAATAGCTCAGCCCTGTGGATCAGATGTGGTGAGGAAAGATCACATGGACATTCCACTCGGTGGAGCCCTGTCTAGGGTGAGGAATGTTCTGGTAGGAAGGAGGCACTGTCCAGGAATGTAGAAAGAGTAGGAATTTACAAGATGAGCACAAGGAAGACCCAGGACAGACTGGTTAGTCTAACCTCAGCACATGGAGAAACTACAGAGAATATCCTATTAGGTGCTATTGAAAGGCATTTAAAGGACAATGAAATCATTAGGCACAGTCAACATGAGCTTTCCAGGGGAAAGTCCTGTCTAATTAATTTGATATCCTTCTATGACAAGGTCAGCTGACTAGTAGATGAAGGGCAGGAGGTGGAAGTAGCTTTTTCTGGTATGAACCCTCAATGATGAAAGAAAAAAAGGATGAACAAGACCTTTGGTCCACTGTTCACAGGTGTCCCATGGAGACTGAGCACGTATTGCATTGGAGCATGGGCACAGTTGACTGGAATAGCTAAAAACCAAAAGCAGAAAACTTGAACCAGGAACCAAAATATTCTGATTACCAAAAGCAGTTCGCAGCCAGAAGAGCCTACTCAGGGACCTGGGGTCTGTGCATGAAAACCAAGGGATTATCTGGAAGCAATGTGGAAGCTGGAACAAGCAGTCATGTGTTATGAAGAAATTACTAGATGAAGTGCAGAAGATAACGTTAGATTATCCTAATGGTCCCTTCTGGGTATGAATTTAATGAAAGAATATGTGGGATTCGTTCCTTTATTAAAAATAACAGATTCATCTAATTTGATTAATTTTTCACTGATTTTTGCAGTTAGCACAGCATCTTGATGCAGATTTAGCCAAGGCCAGCTCTTTGCTAAAGGACACCAGCACAGATTTGTTAACTTCAGCTCAGCGCAAGTGTCCTTCTTTTGTTCATTCCATGGCTACAACTGAGAGAAGAGTTGAATTTCTCCTCCCTCAGATTTCTGAGGTTTCAAAAGAAAAGAAAACCTCCCCTGTGTGAGAGGGTTGAAGGTGGTGAAGATGGAAGCAGCTGCCCTAGAGCTAGGGCAAGCTGCTCTGCTGTTCTCCAGTTGCAGCAAGTACCTCATAGGAGAGCTGGGACAGGGTCCAACTTGTACGCCATGTGCTGTACATTAATACTTTGCTTAGCACCCCAAGTCCTGGCCAAAATCAGCACCCTGGCACTACCACAGTATTTATTATTTAAAGTAAACAGTGATATTGCTGATTTCTGAGTTCTCATTGCTGGCACTAAATGATCTTTTTATATTTTGACTCTCATGTTGTTTTTACTTTCACAGGTTGCCTCCTGTTGCAACAAAAAGTTAACTTTCTTCTGATGATTAAAAGTGCTCAATCCCAAACCTATGGATTAATGATCATTACTAATGGAAGTGATATATGTTAACCTTAATGCTAGATTTAATTTCAAGGTTTTATAGATGGTTAGAAAATGTAATCTGGGAAAATATACTGAAATTATTTATAGATGGTTAGAAAATGTAATCTGGAAAAATATACTGAAATTAATGGTATGCTTTATGAAAGATTGAAGAGAAAAGGCTAAGAAGCAGTGAGCACTGGACATTTAGTGCAGATGTATCCATAACTGGCATAACTGGCTGGCAGGGGAGGTGATGATGCGGTGCTTTAAGGATGTGCTGGCCATCTGCAGTGAGAATCAAAGCCAGAGGTGTGAGAGTGGAGGAGTCCTGATCGGTGCCCAGAATGCCTTTGCAAGCCTAAGTCAGACTTCATCATCCCCACAAGCTCCAACAGGCATCACCATCCTGGGAACTTCGCCTCCACCACTGCAGCCCACAAGAGCTGCCTGGCGAGTCTGCTGAGGAGTGCAAGCAGTGATGGATTGCCTCAACCTCATCATACACCGCCCATCACCGCCTGATGAATGGCTTTTTGTCTGCAATTAGGCAAAGGGGGCAATACAGAGTATTAGTTCCCTCATGAGTATCAAATTGGGAGATCTGTCAAACAAAATGACAGGTGTAACAATGAGGTGGTGCATTTTGAGTTATTTACCTGACAATAATATTAATGGAGACATCACAGATAAATGTTATGAATCTTTCAAGAAGTGATCAACATCTCACCTGCTGAGTGATGTTCATTATTGATTAGCCAGCATCCCCTCTGACAAGCGTGCGCAGGACTGCGGGAGGAGGAAGTATACCCCAGTTCTGTGCTCCTAGTATCTCCCCTCTCCCCCAAGACATGGACCTGATTTTGTCAGGCATATCAGTGATGTTATGCCCATTTCTCAGTGGAGTAAGACAAGGGAGACTTATCCCATGTATGGTGTCTGATGTGCGAGTTTGTCACATGCTGGTTGCATAAAAAGGATGTTTGAAAGGGTAGGTACAATTCCAGGCACCACCTTCACACTGACCCACAGTGACCCACACTTGACAGAAAAACATGGCAAAAATCAGCCATCACTAAAAGTCATTATAGTCCCATCCAGCTTCCTAAAACCAAATTTTTTCCCTTTCACACCACTCTGGGAAAACAATCTTTGGGAAAACCCCAGATCTATGTGCAGAGATGGACCAATGTCTATAACTACTTCAATGCAATGGAATTAAATACATCATGATGTAAGTGAAAGCTCTAATAGAAAACAAGCTTGCTGAGCTCACATCGGCAGTCTGGGCTGGCATCGCTGATGCTGCTGAATGGGAGGTCTTGCCTTCTCCAGAACCCAGATGTGGTCCATTCTGTTCATGTGTGTGAGGATTGGATGTTGCCACCTGTGTTCAGTGAGAGCTCAGCTCTGCTTGTGTCCCTGTGCCGTTTCTGGCTGGCAGATCTGCCAGAGATGCTTCTCATCACATCTCATTCAGGGCAGAGCATACCAGACTGGGCACCCCTGAGGCTGCACTTGCCCTGGGTTCCTACGACCTCAGCACCATGGGGACAATGTCCAGCACCACATGGGAGCTGGGGCAGCTTTAGAGGACACCACCCAGACAGGACCTCCCCATAACCTTGCCGTATGACAACATGACCGGGATACTGAAACTCAGAAGGATGTAGTGCAGAGATAGAGCTCTCTTTAGAGGAGATTATTTTTCTGAGGGTATGCTCCAGTGATGATTGATTCTGAGTCAACTGCATCTTCTTCTTCACCAAACATCCCAGCAACCTATTTGCCTGACCTGACTCCTGTTTTACTCTTCCTGAAAGATGAGTGCCAGTGTTTTCTCTGGGATTACTCAGAAGAACCAGGCACGACTTCTTTGTACATCAGTTCTCATTTCAGAAAGCCATGTGGTGTTATCTTATTTGAGACTTGTACACTAGATTGTTATAAACCATTTCCAGACCTAGATGAGAAAAGCTGAGAAAGTTCCTTGCAGGTAGCAAGGGAACTGGACCTTGGGTGTTCCTCCTGGTGGCAGTGGCCTCATGACGACACACACTGCCCAGGCTGGGGTGGCTGCATGAAGGAGCACTGCAGCCCCAGATAGCCCAGGGATAGCCCAGGGCGGTAGAGAGGCATTCCCATCTCTCTTCTGGGACTATGGGGTTTGCTGTCAGTAAATTATTTTGGGGTTTTTTTTTCTTTTTGTTTGTGGTGGTTTTTGTTTTTAAGATAACGTACTTAAATGGAAAAGTGAAACCAGACTAAAAACTTTATTTTTTCCTTCTGTGCTCATGCATTTTACCTGTACTAACACTGCTTGGAATAAATTCACACTGGATTCGTGGGAAAGTACCTCCTCATCTATAAAGTAAGCATCCATAAAGAAAGTGATAATGGCTTAAGACCAAAAGAGCTAAAGGTTCAACCTGTAATACTCTTCTGTTGTGACAAAACCTATCACTTTTTTGTCTTCCACACAAAGACGTCGAATAGGGCCATACAGGACATCTGCACCAATGTAAGCAAATTCTCTCTGTTAGAGAGAACAAAACTGAAACTTTTAATGAATGCCCACTGATGAATATGTTTGTATTGGAAGACAGATATGACATGCTACAGGTTGTGTTCAACCCGCCTGGCTTTGCCTCTGCAGGGCTGTTCCTCACATCTCAGATGGGAGGGCTGTGCTGCAGATCATAGCCATCAAAAAGTGGAAGACATGGGTTACTCGTTCAATTTTCTTATTCTGAATCCAGTGTCTTGGATTCTGTGTCCTTCTATTAAGGCAGCTGATCCAGCTATCCCAGAGCACTCGTGTAAAAGAGTCTTGAACAGGAGTTTTGTGGGTCACACAAACAGCCTTTTGGGAGTTACCATCAGAGGTTCCTGTTGCTACTTGTATAGACTCAAATAAAGTGTATTTTGTTTGTTTAAACTTTCAGCCTCTTAAATTTTGAAAATATTATTCGAAAAAAAATTCCAAGCCAGATTTCTTTTGACAATTATATCAAGAGGATTTGGGTGCTGCCAAGTTTTAGGTTTTTGTACACTAATTCTCAATTGTGCTTTACAGGCAATGGTTTGCTGACAGCCATCTGTTTCAACCTAACTTTTTCCTTAAAGTCAGCCCAAGAGAAATTGAAACATCAAAAGGAAATATTTCAGAGGGAGTGAGGAGGAAGTAAAAAATAAGAGTGCTGTGTCTGTAAACAGCTTTTGAATTTAAGTTTAGCTTAAGTTCCTTTTTACAGCCAACATGCCTGCATGCGAGCTGGAGACAAGTCAGCCCGGAGCATCGCCCACATCGTTGGCACCATGGGGTTTAGCAGCTTTCAGCAAGCACAAAATATTAGCAAGAGTTATGAAAACTCTGCTTGGATTTCCCAAAGGTCTTCCCAAGGCCTGAAGAAGCTTATTTTATCTCAAATGGCCTCCACTCCAAGGTGGCTTCATCACTTTTCCAGATTTCCCTGTATGGCATCCCATACCCCTGTCACGAAGGGCTGCTACAATGAGCTTAGATGAGATCTTGCAGGCAGAGAGGTCTTGTCACAGGAAGAGACCCCAGCATTGCTTTTAGGATGTACAGTGCTCTGACCAGCTTCTCTGTCTACAATCAACTTACCTCCTGACTAAATTAACCATTTATAATTAAAATGGTGTTAAAAAGCAGATGGAACATATTAATTAAATGTCACGGTTGGCTTCCTGTAGCCTTTAGATATTGAGTTCTAAGTTGAATACATAAATTAGAAAAAGGAAAAAGCATTTTTACAGGCTTCACAGTATCCTTCATGCAGAGACTTTGAAGAATTGGTGTTGGTGGTGGGATGGACAGCACCTATCCAGGGTGGACACTACATAGGTGATCACTGCAAGGTGTCACTGCTCCTGCACCTTCCCAGGCAAGTGGGACATGCTCCCTTGGCACATTTAGGGCTCCAGCACGGATAAGTGGGAATCAGAGCACAAACACAAGTCTCAGCCTCTTTCTTTCATCTTTGGTAGTGCTTTTGATTAAAAAGTGATAAACAGTGTGGTTCAGACCTTTCATTAAGAAAAGATAAGAAGTAAGAACAATGAAATTCATTCGCAAAGTATTATTTTATTACAACTGATGACTCTCTTTTTAAATAATTTAATGAAAGATAGAATTACTATAATTTGCATCAAAGCATAATTTTCCCTGTTTAAACAAGGTGTGTTATGCCCCATCTTTATGGAACAAAAAAACAGATTAATGATTATAAATATATATTTAGAGAGATATAACCATATATGCAACCATTGATTTTTGCCACTGCTGGAAAATATTTTACTTATGTGAGCAGAAGTGATGTCTCTGCTTCAAGGAGAGAGGAGCTGTTGGGGTGCTGGGCTGGAGCAGGCTGGGCAGTGGTGCTGTGTCTGTGTAACCTGGTGAAGGGCTGCACTCCTGGCCGCTGGAGTGTATGTGGAGGAGAGCATTGTGCCTGCTTGGTGGACCTACACCCACTGACCACCCACCCGCTGCTGCCTTCCTGGGCTCTTTACCAGAAAATGAAGAGCTTCTGTCACCTTTCAAGATTAACCTTTTCAGATTTATTAATACACACTGTGAAAAATATGTGAGAACATGGATTCAAATGAATAAGCAAATGATGGAAATATCAGCTATATTTTTTCCTTTTACAGCATTATATTGTCATAAGCATTAAGACTTGCTAGTATCTACTTAGGTCAGGTAATAGTCTGACTCAGATAGCCCTGAAAATGTATTACATTTATTTTTCCCATGAATTCCCAGTGGTCCATTAATGCTGAATGCTGCGTAACAGCTACAGAAGCTGGTTCCCATGGCACCTGGGGTTGGATTTACCAGCTTCTGGAGTGCTGGTAAATGCCATCATTTATATGCCATCATTAATACCTTTGTCTGTTTTTATATTAGTTTATTTTCACAGCAGTTCCAGGGCAGGGCTCCCCTTGTCACCGGCAGCCCCATAACCTCACAGTATACCAGTCAAACCTTGGAAAGCATTGCCAGTGCGGACACTGCTTGGGACTGACTGCAGGGAACCTGCAGAAGAAGAAGCAGATTGCTGTTCCTGCCCTGCAAACAGACCAGAACCTTTGCCTTTCTGTGCCACAACTGAGGATGCCATTCAGCATTCTTAAAAGAGAATTTTAAGGCTCTCTGTGAACAAAAAGTGCATGTATGTGGATGCATGTGTGTGTCATGCAAATAAAAACCAAGCTGTCCTTAAAACAAGAAGCTCAAGGTTATCGTCCGCCTTGTATTCAACATTGTAATTCAATGTTCTTTATATCCCTAATATAAATTTACTGCCATGGATTGGATTTTCTGTGAAAACAAACTAACAATACATAACAATAATAAAAAAAAACAGAGAACACTTCATCATCAATAAAATGAAACAGAATCTCTCATGCTTCATGTAAGAAAAAAGATGATAGCAGGGGATTCAACAGGTCACAAAGATGAACAGTGAGAGAAAATCTGCTCAGAGAGATGTTGGATGAGGGTGAAGAAGAAGGACCCTTATAAATGAAGGGTGCCCTCCTGACATATAAATCTGAAACCTTTGTCGGCATCCCCATCAAAAAGCTTAACCTCATTAGGAACAGTACACCACTCCACTTAGAAAAACAAAAGCATGGAGAGATGAATAATGCTGTCACTAATCAGTGTGAAACTGTTAATTTTAATTGAATTATAGCAAACTTCAAGTCAAACAGATAAGTTCTAATCCTGTAATGCTTTAATTTTCTTTCTAATATTTTTCTAATATTCTAAACCACCATGTTACTTACACTGTTTAATCAATTTCATGATGAATTTGCGAAACTTTGATAGTGTATTGTTTTTAAACAAATAAGCAGAATGCAATTTCAAAAGCTGATTGTAGACGCAGCAGTCGGTAAGTGAAGCCCAGCTATGCCTGGAGAGGGACAGCTGGCCAAGTGCATTGCAAAAGTGGACACTTGATACAATGATTTGATGTAAAATCCATTATGCATTCATATAAGTGCTTTATCCTTGTGTTTATATGTCAGCACAGCTGCAGGGCAGCCTGGTCACAAACCAGAGCATACTGAAAATGTGTTGAATGGTCCCTACCTCATCTCCCCAGGAAAGCTGATGGTGTTGTCCAGCTGGATTCTGGGCATGGGTCACTAGGGTTTTGTCACATGTTAATGCGACCTGCGCACGAATTACTGGGAGCTGAGCATGTGTTAATGGGGGCTACTAGGTGTTACTAGGGGCTAGCAGGCATTAGTAGGGACTGAGTATGCATTCCTGATATCTGGGCATACATTGTTGCACGTCGATATTGCATCTGCATCCTCTGTAGGTGGGTGAGTTTCTATTCTTCTTCAGACACACATGACCTCTGAACCTGCAAAGTCATTATAAAATAAACAATTCTACACTTGAGCACAGGTTTCTTTTTTTTTTAGATCATGGGTGAATCTTGTGATGAATTGTTTCCCAGCATCCTCTGCAACAGGGACAACTGTCAAACTGTAAAACTCATGACTTGGTCCTACATCCACAGAAAATACATTATACAAAAAAATAATTAAATAAAAATATATGCTGTAAATAGGATGTAAGGTATGCTTGTGTAAAGTGTTTTCCTTTCCTTCATGCTTTCCACAGCCAAGAGGATAAGCACAGTCAAGCACAGACACATGGCAGCAGGGAAAGCTGCTGAGCCACCACTGTGTGCTGGTGCTCCAGGAGCAGATGTTCCTCAAATTAAGCACTAAGCACAGAAGACTTTGGTGCTTCTTAATTGGTGTGGGGCTGTACGTCTGCCGTCCTCCTGCTGGTGCAGAGCAGCAGGCTGGCACTGGGAATGATACAGCAGGGATCCTGCAGCACTATGCATGCCAGCCCTGGCTGGGCAGCATGTTGGATATGAGGAGCACAACTTATGGAAGCATTATGCCCAACTTTTGAGGACAGAAAGCTCGAGCACCTCAGTGTAGGACTTTGAAAGCTACACAGCAGTGGATGCTTGTCTGAAAGACTAATGGGAAGCCATAGATGTGGCTAGGGCTGTTCTAAATCCTTCCATGAAAAATGAAAATGAGTTTTCTGCTGCAATAAGAAAATAAAATTCACCTGGGTCTCCCAGGCTGATGTTTTTTTCAAGTTCTCCCAAGGTAGCTCTGCCTTGAGAAAAAATCTAGATTACCAAGTTTCCTAATATTGATTTTTTTCAGAGATTCTCCCTCATTTGGGAGAATTTCCTACTAATGTCTCTCCAGCTGTGCCTTGGCCTTCCTGACCCCATCCCTACACAACTGGGCAGTATCTCTGCACTCTCCCCAGGTTCCCTGTCTCTGCCTTCACTGCCTGTGCAGTCCCCTCTTGGTCTTTAGTTTGACCAGAAGGTCTCAACTCAGCCACACTGATCTCTTCCCTATCCAATTTCCTGCCTCTGGGGACTGAGTGCTCTTGCACTTTATTTTTTCCCTGGAGGTGTTTAAAATATGGCTGGATGAGGTGCTGAGGGGAATGGTTTAGTGATTGATAGGAATGGTTGGACTCGATGATCCAGTGAGTCCTTCCCAACCTAGGGATTCTAGGCATTCTATGCTTCTATGCTTTATGGAAAGCATCAGTTGCCAGCTCTGTTCTGCTCCCTTGCCCCTGAGGACCCTATCTCAGAGGCTCCTGCTAACTCCTTGAAAAGCTCGAAGTTCAGTTCCTGAAATTTAGGGTCCTGACTATTGTCCTTGCCTGTCCCATATCCTTCAGGACCTTGAACTCCTCCAGTGCATGATCACTGCAGCCCGGGCTGCCTCTGATCTTGATGTCACTGACGAGCTCACTTGCATTGGTAACTACCAGGTCCATTATTGCCTCCCCTACCGTGGGGGTGTCTGGGTTAAGAAATTATTTTTGATGCACTCCAGGAGTCTCCTGGATTGCCTACAGCTTGCTGTGCTACTTTTCCAGGGTGGTTGATATCCTGCAATAGGATGAGAGCTAGCGAGTGTGATGCCTTCTACAGCTGGCAGAAGAAGGAGTCATCGGTGGGCTTTCCTTGATCAGGTGGCCTGTAGTATACACCAACCACAAGGTTTCTTTTGTTTCCTTGGTCTTTTATTCTAACCATTAAGCTTTCAACCTCTTTGTAGCTACTTCAAAGACAGCTCTTCACACTCTATCCATTTTCTGTTACAGAGGGTAAGGTCTCCACCCCTCCTTCCTAGTCTGTCCCTCCTGAACAGCCTGTAGCCATCAATAGCCACACTCCAGTCATGGGATTCGTCCCATCAAGTTTCAGTAATGATGATCAGATTATAGCTTTCTAGCAACACAGTAGCTTCCAGCTCCTCCTGTTTGTTGCTCAAGATGGGTGCATTTATATGGAGGCCCTTCAGCTGGGCTGTTGGATGCATCGCCTTCTTAGTGGAACACCCCTTATTTCCCTTAAGGCGTTCAGCAGAAATTTCCTTGCTGGCATCTACTACCTCAGGAGCCTCCTACTCATCTCTGCCAGACTTCCAGCTGTGCCCCAGCATCTCCACCATGCTCCAGGGTAACAGGTGGGGGGTCCAAACCAGCATTCCATCCCTCCAACCATTGTGTGTCCTCCTGCAATTTGTCATAGGCTAGCCCGATATTATCCTTTCCCCTTTCACACCTAGTTTAAAGCCCTATTAATGAGCCCTGCAAGCTCCTGAGCAAAGACTCTCCTCTCAATTTGAGAAAGGTGGTTCCTACCCGATATCTATAAACTTGGTGCCATGTAGGCCATCCCATTGTCGAAAACCTCAGTTATTATGGTGACACCAGCCACAGAGCCATGCATTAATAGACTGGGTCCAGCTGTTCCTTCCAGTGTCACTGTCCGCAGCTGGGAGGAGGGATGAAAAAATCACCTGGGCCCCAGATTCCCTCACTAGCTCTCCCAAGGCCCTGAGATCTCTTTTGATCACCCTTGCGCTCTGTACTGCAGCTTCATCACCTCCCACATGGATGATCAGTAACAGGTACCAGACTGGGGAGTTTCCCAGCAATATCCCTAACCTGGGACCCTGGGAGGCAGCATTTTGCTCCTGCCGGTGGAGTAGTCCCTTCTCAGGAGTGGTAACTCTTTCTCTGCTGCCCTGGGCATCAGTTACTGCTTCCCCAGGCACATACACCACACATGCACACAGATAAACATGTGCACACAGATATACATGTGGATATGTACACAAACACGTGCATTGCACACACAAGCACATGCACACGTGTGCACACACACATATGCACACACACTCCCCAACCAGTCTCACACAAGAAGAGTTTTGGGCTTCTTTGTTGCCTGTGTTTTTTGCTCATTGGTTTGTTTATCACCTTCCTTGTTTATTATTATTGCCTTTGAACAAAAATGTACCAGATGCTCTCACGTATACCCTATGTGAACCTTGGTGGGGAAGCAAACATACCCACTCCTGTGCCCTACTTTAGCTATGCACTCATAGGTATAAATAAAGGAACTCATGGGAAGAATTACAAATTCAAATTTTCCTCACCTAGCTGCTCCAAAGGTAGGTTATTTGTGTGTCATCTCTTATTAAGGCTAAACCTAATGACAGTCAAACCCTAAATTTTCCCTTAAAAATGTGTGTATGAGTAATGCCTTCACACCTCATTCAGAGAAGGGAGCAAAAATAAGTGAGCTATTTGACCAGTATTAATTTTGACTATTCATGTTCAAGTCAATGAGGGAATATTTTGAGAATATTTTTCAAATACATTTGTGCATAGGATAAATACCAGGGAACTCATATTTCCTTCCAAATAGCCTCCACAGAGTAAGATGCTAAATTTAGTGACTAAATTATTCATGACATGATATTCTCTTGATCTTAATCTTTGACTCTTTTATGCCAGGCAGCCGAATATGCAATGAAGATAAATATTTTTCAAGACTGCTGTCTACTATACACAAAAAATATAACTTCAGAGGAGACAAGAACAAGAAAACATTGAGTCCATGAAGCGAGACCCCCAAAATATTAATTTCTCCCTCCACATATTGTGGCTCAAGGCTGCCATTTATGTCAGTGCAGATGGGGTTCCCAGGGCACTTGGAGGTCTCAAGTCTCATAACAGCCTCATGCCTTTTTTTTTTTTTTATTGACTTCCTTTACATCAGATTTCACCTCAAAGGTATGTCTTAGAGAATGCTTTGTGGTCCACAGGGAAGGATTTTGACATGGCTGACCCACGTCCTGCAAGCGTTCGGGTTGTTGGGGCTGGGAGGCAGAGGACGCGCCAGCCTTACATTCAAGCCAAGCAAGAATATGGTGGGCAGCTCAATTAGAAGTAAAGGAGCTCCCCCATGTCCTGTGCTGATAGCTTTGGTCTAAAAGAGCTCATTTCAAACTAGTTTAAATATCTCTGTCCAATATTGCAATAGAAGACTTGTCTCAAAGGAATACCTGGAGGCCTGCAGCTTTCAGGCTTCTCCTGACCCTTGACTCTGTGTTACATGGCACGTTCTGATGCTGAGGACAGTCTCCCTGTACGTGACTCCAGCCTGAATGGCAGCTATAACCTTCATCACACAACACAAGTGTTAGTCTCTGTCAGGGGAAAAACCATCTGCATGATTTCATTAAAGCCAGTGCTGATCACAAGCGAGAAATGTGTCCCTTTTTGGATTAAAGCAAGATCAACACATAAAGCCAGCTATGGACACTATATATATGTCTCTAGAATATTATAGGAGATTGTGTTCAGAGGGAGAACTGATTCACCTAAGGAGCGAATTTCCAATCTAGCTCTCAGAAAACAGCTCACACTCTTAAAACAGTTCCTTACCATTCCTCCCAAGAGGCTGCTTTCACAGACTGCTGCACGGGGTCACTGGCTATGATGCTGGTAGCAGCAGCCCCTTTTCTTTCCTCTTATGCCAAGGCAGGTAAGAGAGTGTTGGCTACAAACTGCATTTTGACGGCACATGTCCATTTCTCATAGGGAACAACAAGATTTGAATACAAAATTTCAGAAGATGCTCATGTTGCCCACACTTTTCCTATACTGCAATTCAACATGAGTAGGAGCCTAAATCTGTTTCTTGATATGATGGACAACAAGGGTACAAGGTCTCTGTTAACAGTACCCCATATTTTATTTTGCTGTGGTATATCTACATTAGCCTAAAACAATACGGTCACTTCATCTCACACATGGACTGGGCTGTGGATTTTTATTTGGCTTCTGAGTAAATGCTCAGTGCTGCAACACACTTTGTGTGTCTTTTCTTCTTTAATTCAAACACATGACAGGGAGAGAGCTTTGCATAGAAAGGGATTGGCAATAATGAGCATTAAGCTTCTGACTAACCCATGTTGTGATGAATGAATAGTGGAAGAGAAAGGAATCCCTCTCCACAGTCCTTCTGTATGAGGCTGAAAAAGGGTTTTCCAGGTGTCATGCATCAAGCGCAAAATCCAGCAGCAGCAGAGTTCTTCACAAAAAGCACATTTCTCTCTTTTCCTCTAGGATCCTCCTGCTTATGGCCATCCCATTCCTCTCCATGCAGAGTTTTCCCCTCTGCAGGGTTCCCCAATGGGTTGGCACGACAGCTTGCTCTATCTGGGCACTGGCAGGACCAGCTGATCCCTGTGCCCTCAAGGCCTCAGAGTGCCCAGAAACAGCTTCCTGCATGTCCTAGAATAAAGTTTGGCAGAAAGGCTGGAAGATTTTCTCCCTCCTGTGCCTGCTTGTGCAATCTACCTTAATCCTGTGTCCAGTTGTAGCTGGGGAGACCCAAGGATTTGTGTTGGCTGCTACCCAGTGTCTCCTGCACAGTGTCCCCACAGGCACCCTCCACCCAGAGCCAAGAACATCCCACATCTGGAGTGATGGGATTGCGTTTGGATATTGGAATTTGATTTGTAGATAGTATTCCTCCATCCCCAAAAAATAAGAGTCAAAAGCTTACAACTAGCAGATACAGACATACATACACACAAAACGCATTCAGGCATATGTCTTTAGAAATTAGCTTGTGCTGGGAAAGACCATAACACATCTGTTCAGGCACTGTCATGGGATTTGGTTTTCTGACAGGGAGAATTTTATCATTGAAAAGCTGGCTACCTACATGGCAGGAAGGTTCATTTTATGCAACACAGTGAGAAATAGGAGTGTGCATCCAGAATTTATGCTTTCAAGTAGCAGGCAACTCTCATCTAAAGTCAGCTCACCACCTAGTCAGCAGCAGACCAAAGGTCTTGCTTTTCTCCTGGCATCCTGTTTCTGTCACTATAACACAAGCAGTTTTTCTTGATTCTGTTTGTTTGTTTGCTTCTTTTTGTGCTGAAAGCTTTGAAAGAACTCTAAGGAGCATCTGTACACACCAGTTATGCTATTATCTAATGATTTAGGATGTGGCACTACTTATCTGGTAATATGGAAATCATGTCATGTTTGTTAAATTGAGGGTTTAGTTGTGTGAGTCAACAGATTTAATTTCTTGGGTAATAAACTGCTCTGAAATGATTTCTGACTCATCCTTTCCTTGCTTTAGAAGATGTATGAGGATTATAGGAAGCTCACGTTGGTGAGGATCTTGCACTATACATGGAGGGACACCAGCTGTTCTGAGCCGTTTGCCCCAAAACACTTTGTGTTACTCATCCTAAGAGGCAAGCAATGTTTGCAGCCATGAGTCATCCTGCCCCATGGGGTGGATCTTCACAAAACTGAAGCAGCTGAAGCTTGGGGTCAGTTTATTCACCCCTCATATGGGGTCTGGTCCACAAGTCAACAAGTCATTTCAGGTCTCTGCTCCTCACTTAACTTTTCCAGTCCTTTTTTTAAATTTCTTTCAGCCAGTCTGGGAGCCCTCTTTCAGCTTGCTCCAGCAATCAAACATTTCCTGTGGTTCAGGAAAATGTGTGTGAACACATTTATCATCTCATATTTTCTCTCCCACCTTCGCAGACATCTGAGATAAGGCAACACACTGAAGAACTATTTATAGTTCGCATGACCATTAGCTGCATATGTGCGTGTAACATACAGTTTCTGTAATGGGACTAGAAATTTTTTCAATTATTCATCTTTGTTGTATTTACAGCAGTGGCACTTTTTGATACTGGAGATTCTTATTCATCTTTGCCAAATTTACAGTAGTGACATTTTTTAATATTGCAACTTCTTTTCCTGCAATAGGCAGCTAAGGGCCTCTGTCTGACTGAGATGAAATTCTTCAGGAAGTGATGAGAAAAGCCCAGTTCAGTTGACTGCCAAAGCGATCTTTATGCAAGGACCTTCCCAAAGTAGATAATGAAAAAATATGTGCCTGTTTATGTATGCAGCTAAGCCCGCACAGATGACTCACCCTTTGATCAAAAGTCATTTGAAGTAAGGAGATGCCTTTAAATGAAGCAAAGTATCAGTGTAAATTAAAACAGGAAAAGAAGCATGACATGTTGGTGCCAGACCTACTATTGACTCCACTAAGAACAAGATCAGACTCATTATGTACCCAATTAACCAGACCCAGCACCAGGACTCTGCACAGCACAGAGGGAGGAGGTGAGATGCAGCAGCACTCACTCCTGGGGATAGGCACAGGGGTTTGACTGCAGGCAGCCCACCAGCAACCCCTGGCCATCTAAAGACAGCAGGCAATGCCAGCCCAGCAAGGCAACTACCCATCCTGCAGCTCACCAAGGCTTTCACATATCCTCTTGGGAACTGGCTAACCCCCAACTTTTCTCCACCTGTCATCTGGGCCAAGATTTACCTTTACCCGAATTCTAAATATTATTTTGCCCAGAATTAATTTAACCATAATTCATGTTAACAGAATGTATGGAAAAACTAACAAAAAAAGATGTCTAGCTCAATAAGGGTGAGAAGGAAGAAGGTTGGTGGCTGCACAGCCAGAAAAGTAACTATCTCTTCAGGTTCATTTTTTGCTTCCTGAATGCTTACACTTTCTCTTATCAGACAGGCACTTTATATATTCCTCTGCTTGTGTCGATCTCTCTTGGCTGAGACTTTGCTCATAAACTATATTACCAAGAAACAATTACAGAATTATTCTGTATAGCTCATTTCCAAACTGCACACACAAGCTTAGGAGGGCTTAGATGACTTGTCCGCCTAGTATGGATTTGACATTTTGATTTCAAAATAGCAGCGCAGAAATGTAATGCTGGTCCTACACGGTCACTCTAAAGGTTAATTTTAGCAGTAATATTTTGATAGGATTAGTTTTAAGGAAAGAATTGCTACAAGGTCTCTTGCAAACCAGCAATAGGATAGGGAAGCAGGTTCTTGCCAGCAGAATAATCTCAAACATGGGCTTCAGTGCCACAGGTTGATGCCAACTATAGAGAGGAAAGAGTCTCATATGATCATCCTCATCTTTCCATTTAGTTTTGTAACCATTCCTAATGAGCAATAAAAACTCAAGAAGCAACAAAGTTATACAATGACAAAGGTGGTGCATAAACAAATAAGTTGGAAACTCCTGAGAGGAATAAAAGGGAGCGTGTTCTGTACTGGCCTGATGTCCAACCTTCTGAAGTAATTCTGAATTTTTCTTCCAGCTTTTATCAGCTCTGAATCAAAAAGAAATCCTCTAGAATAAGCCTCAGTATTTGTGGATTATATTTATTCATAAAAATCCAAGTGATAAATATCTTATCAATTAATCTGAGATATATTAGGGCATATAAAGAAATGACAGATTGTTGAATATCAAATATACTGGTATTATCAGCACTCTGTCTCACAAGGTGACAAATGAAGCTACCAGAACTGGTAAGATATGATCAGATTTTTATTTATTTTTAGGGACTATAACCTGTCTGGGTAATGGAATTTTAAACAAATAGTAACTTGCTTATCAGCACCCTAAGTGAGCCTCCAGAAGGAGAGCATTATACCCGTCCAACCTGGAGGGGTGAGGGAGCAGGCAAAGTCAGCCATGGGGGAGAGCAGCCCAGGCTGGTGGAACAGGACAGTGCAGGCAGGATGGAGTCTGGTCCTGCCTGGGTGTAGGACAGGCAGTGAGGGCTGAAGGGATAGACCTACCTGCCAATCCTGCTATTTTTCTGATTTGAGATCTGTGTTTTTTTCCTGAGGCATGAAACAAATCCTTCTTATTATTTCCAACAGACGTTTCTGCCCTCTCAGCAGTGTTTATTTCTGCCAAAATGTTTCTGAGAGCAGGGATGGTTAGAAACTCAGGAAGTACAAATGGAGGATGATGCTAGGATCTTTCTTTAGAGGGAAAGCATCCAAGGATTATTGAAAGAGAAGTAAATTAGTGAGGACTTGACCCCATGCTGTGGTCCCAGAGAATCATAGAGTTATAGAATCGTTAGGTTGGAAAAGACCTTTGAAATCATTGAATCCACCCATACCTGTACACTACTAAATCATATCCCTAAGCACTTTATCTACCCGTCTTTTAAATATCTCCAGGGATGGTGACTCCCTGATAGCCTGTTCCAGTGCCTGATAAGCCTTTCAGTTAAAAAATTTTTCCAAATGTCCAAGATTTCTTGCTCCAGTGTGGGAGAGCTGGAAGGGAATTTTATTTGAAATGTCAATCTCTGGTCAAAACAGGCTGTAACAACAAGCCAATTAGTACTGACAAACAGCTACATGCAGTGAAATTCCGCTACGTATTGCAGACCTTGGGTATGTCCACACAGCTGCTGCCAGCGTGTGCAGGGCATCGCTGAGCGCTGTACTGCTGTCTCATCTCTACTGACCTGCACTGTTTTTTTCCATGATGGATCTTCCCACATGCAAATACATGTGTATCACATCCACAAAAAAAATGAATACAGCAGCCAGGTCCTACAAAAGCAATGTGTGTGGAAAGCAGAGGATTAGATTGTTTACAGTGTCTTATGTTTTAATGTCAAAAAGGCATTCCCAGTGTGATAGTGGAGAATAGGAATTTCTGAGGGATTTGAAACACTAACAGAGATTGTAATGCTGATCAAGATGAATAAACCATACTGATGAAATATTTTTAAGAAACCCTACTGAAGAAACACATCGTCCTAGCAACTAGGAAACCTGAGATGAATAGGGTGCTCAGGCAGAAATGATTTCTATGCAAAATACAGTAAACAAATAGAGGAGGTTGCTAGGAAAGAATGAAATGTTCAAAAATGAAAACATTTTTCTAGTTCAGAAACACACCAACATATTCTTGAAAACCCAGTCTAAAGGAGAAATCCTGAAAACATTCAGGAATGTCAAATAAAATAAACTGAGAGGTAATAAAAAAGAACAAAAAAAGAAAAAGTATTTATGAATTCTATTGTGCTAATTGAAATATCAGCAGGTGAATGCATTCAGTTGAGACACTTGAAACCTTCAAGGATAAGTTCAGGATGTGTTTATGGAGGTTTTGTTTTGAACTTAATCTAGCTAATTATTTTAATAAATAAAAATGTTCTTCTAAAGCAGGTTGTAATTAGCTAATAATTTACTCTGTTTCCTGATTACTTTTGCATTTTTATTGTTGTTCTAAGCTTGAAGAGAGACTTTTCAAAAGTGTTGAAATATCTGGTCAGGAGGGCTTGGGGAACTCACACTTTCTCTTTCAGAGACTCAATCCTGTCCTGCCACAGGACACCAAGCACGGGCCACAACCATGGTCGTGGTGCTTGACCCTGCAGCATCATGGTCCTGCCTGTGGTGTTGTCCCTGCAGCAAGGCTTTCCACGAGTGTCATGGGAAGGATCAGCCTTGCTTCTAGTTTGTCATCACTGCAATAGCTGTACGAAATTACACAGCTCCTCATTTGTCTGTGCTAAAATAAACACTGAATAGATGTTTTAATTAATGAGTGAATATAACTAATTGGTATAATTACAATCAATACAGGAAAGGTGTTGAGAACTTGGGGCAATGTGAAAATAATTCATGACCTTTGTTTGGGGTCATGAAGACTCCCATTTCCCCTGCCTCCTGCAAGCCCTAGGCTGCTGCTCCTTCCCTTCTGCAAGGGGACAAATGCCTTTGCAAGATAGCAGTGAGAGATGAGAGATGAGAGGAGGAGAAGGAGGCCAAAACACATTATTCTCCTTGATGCCAGCTGCAGAAGCTGAAATGGCCACAAGTTAGGCAGCACACATCCAGAAGTATTGCCACAGTATCCCACAGTGGCCACGGGCTTAACAGATTCTCCTGTCTCAAGGGACTCCAGAGCTCTTCCACCAGGAAGGAGATATTTCCATACTGAGTGTGTTGTTCCCTCCCACTCCTGCAGAAAATTCTCACTGGAATTTTCTGTAACATGCACTTTAAAAGTGCATTTTTTCCTCCCTCTGTGCCAGAAAGCTGGGCATTGCCTTGATAAAAGAGATAGACAAAAATGGGCTGTCTTTTTTCCTTATCTACATCCCTGCTGATTCTGTTCCCATGGCACTTATCATTGAGGTATCTTGAGTGCAGGAGCAGGGGTATCACAGGGAGAAGTGCTCACAGTCCCTGCTGCCTGCGAGACACCCCCAACCCCCCCAGCTGTCATCTGGCTGGAGTGTTTGAAGTGATGCTATAATCCACCCCTTGGGCAAAGCTGCTCAGAGAAAAGTGCTGCTCCAGCTCATTGGGCCCCATGCTTCCATCCTAATGTAAGGTCTGCATAAAGATTGGGGCATTAGGAAACTGCAGCTCCTGCCTATGCTAAACTCTCAAGGACAGGTTAGATGATATTCTAGGTCCCATCTCAGGGTGGTTGCACAGCACATACAGCAGCAGCTCTCTGAGACAAAGACCAGAGAGAGAAGACCAGAAGAAAGAGTACATGAATTAATTTCTGGAGAAAACAACATGAAATAATGAGGAGAAATATATCTACGTACAGAAAGCTTTAGAACATTTATTGCTAATATATAACAAAGACAGTTAAACATAGATAAATGACAGCTTTGATGAGACTCTATTGCACAGTTCTTTGCGCCTCATTAAATATGAAGAATAAAAGAAGAGTAGAGGACTCAAAAGACAAATCTGCACACACTGCTAATGAATGATGAGGAACTAGAAGACAAAGGACAGGGTTTGGCACATTTGAGTCGCCAGTCTTACAGCGAGTGTATGTGCTTACTGGGAAGTAAGCAAAAGTGTGAAAAAGGAAGAGGTATGAACAGAGGGGAGGTTTCTTGGTCATTGTCTGGGGGAAGGGAGTTCAGTTTGGTACCTTAATTCATTACCAGGAACAGACAGGACAACTTCTATACCAGAGATGGAAAGAAATGGCTCATTGTTATAATTCTCCTAAACCATAAAATTGGTATGTGCTCGTCAGTATTCAGCCTCACAGTTCTCAGTCTCATCAGTGCCATAATGAGAAAGACTGTGAAAGGAAAAAACTAGTTAGGAGCGGCAAGATAAAAAGAAAGGGCTGCTTTTTGACATCTGTGTTCTCTTTGGGGCTCATGCACTGACCCAAGCTGTCCTCTTCCAAGAAGTGGCACATGTCACATTGATCAGAACCCTTGCTGTAAGGCTCAGAGCATCTAATTGCATCTGCTGCTTCTGCATTATACATCAGGAAACCCATAGATGACAGAGTTGCTAGTGACAGCGTGCTGCTACGACAGTGCAGGCTGCAGCCATTTACAGAGCCTCTGCTTCCAATCCCTCTGTTGAAAGGGCAGGTGGGTAATTGGGGTGTTTTCTAGCTTCATTTTGACAGCAGTGAAATGCTCCATTTTGGCATCAGCCCAGCTGGTTGCAGCATCACCAGGATTGCTCCTGCTTTGGATGTCAGCACAAGCCCTCTGTGCCAGGGCTTGCCAGAGATGGGTACTGTGGTGCAGTACACCAGGGGCCAGAGTGGCTCATATAGGGGCACATTGCAAGCAGCATTCAAAATGCTGAATTTGTGAGGCCTGTTCCCCAGGGTACCTTGCAGGAGGGATGCCCGACCCCACCTCCATGGCGTATGGGACCAGGGAGACCTTCTACTGCCTTTCTGGTGTATATCCTGTCGCAAGGGAACAGTCCCTGTTATTGCCACTGCAGGATATTTCCCCTGCACAAATACAACTTCTCTTGTCAGTTTTCATGTTTTCTTTTATTTTTAATGCAGGACTTTTTTTTTTTCTTTTGCTTGTTGAGTTCATTTGTTCTATTGCTTGAGAAGATTAGAAAAGTCCCAAGGGAGACTGTATTCTTGCTCATACCCATTCCCTACCTAGAACTGCATTACCAACACTTTGTAGCCTTCCTGGGGTTTAAAATTAAAATAGAACATGAATATTGATACCAGTATCCTCCTTAATGCACAAGTAGCATGCACATCACATTTGCCTATAAGGATAAGGAGGAGGAAGGCAGTCCATCTGAGAAGTTCACAGCTCTTGTGTCTCACCTGCTGTTCCATTCGTCAGCTGTACCACTGTGCCACTGCTGCAGGCTTTTGTTGTGCCAACCCTCCATGCATCCAGATTCACCTTTCCTCTCCCTTGTGCCCATCCTGGAGAGATTCACCAATGTGAGCTGAACCAGCTGAAAAGGTGAAAATGCCCAGAGGGGTGAAGGAATGGCAGGACCTGTGATGCTCTCCCTGACTGATGTCTGTTCTCCCTGATACAGTGGTTTCTATCTTGCACTTTGTACCAGTCAGTGAGAGTCCATGTCAAATGATTCAGTGACTCCAGAGTCTATGGCAGCTTAAAAGCAGTATCATTGGCTAGGGTTACTGCATTACTGTTTCCATTAGTTTCAGAATCAGACTTGTTTACTTTGAGCATGTAGCTGATAAGATGCTCACATGGAGTTACATGGTGTGAGCAAAGTGACTGTGCCAGGTCAGTAAGCAGGAGGGAAGGGAACAGGCCCTCAGTACCTGCTGAGTGGCACCTTTGTCTTTGTGCAGATCTTTGGTGTTTTGTTGTTGTTGTTTTTGAAAGTTTCCAAAGATAAGAGAGATGAGGGAGCAAGTACAAACCTAAAGAAGTGGGTAGACATGCAGGGTTCATCTGTGTCCTCACGTGGCTAAGGGCCACCCAGGTGAACGGGGCTGCAGAGCATTGCCACTGAAAAGACTCATTAGATGTCTCCCTTGGGGCATGCAGATGCCTTTAAAAAGCCAGAAGTAGTGACCAGCAGCAGAAGGCTCACAGTACAAAAAAGCATACAGGTGAACTGACATGCCACAGGGAGATAGGTGATGGTGCTCACCCCCACAGAGGGGTATGGAAAGGAATAAGCCCTGGGCAAAGCCCCCCTACCAGGCTGAGAACAGGAGCAGCACTGCTGTGCACTTGTTCTATGCTCCCTCTTGAGTAGACATACAGCTAATTTGGCTTCAGGACTGCAAATACACACAATGCTAGCATGCAACCCCAAGAAAAAGTGTGGACAGCAAGATAAACACAGACAATACCTCTGAAATATCAGCTGGATTCATTCCTAAATGAATACAATTTGCTGCTGTTCAGAGAGGGTTAAACTGCTAATGGACTAGTGTCTTGAAAACGACACTTTGGTTCCCAAAGAATTTAGCCAGCCTCAAAGTATTTCCCTGATCAGTTAGGGATATACTTCCTATAATGTTTACCAGCCAAACAGTACAGCAAATCTCTCCAGTGGACTAAAAGGAAACCAATACACACACACACAAAACCTGGTTAATGCCCATTGAAATGACTGACATTTGGCTTGAACCTTGTTATCGTAACATCCCACTGACTAGCATATGCAACTTTCTGTATTTAGATATCTTTGAAATGCTGCACCCAGGCTCCTGCCCAGGGCAGTACCTCTGCAGTCCCCGTGGCTAATGCTCTCTGGGTTGGGGTATGGACAAGCAATGGTCCAGGCACTTCTCCATTGATGTGGTTGTGACTAGCCTTTCTGATGGAGTGAATGCAGGGTTTGATATTATCTGACTCTGGCATTCATCAAATTTTACCAGTTGCTCTCTGTATACCAGTGAGTGGCTTCACTGCATGAAATTGGCAGTTCTGCATCACCTTCTCCACAAGAAGCATTGGCAAGCAGAGAGGCAGATATGCCCAGCAGTTCCTAAAGAGTCCAAAACCATGGTGAAAATGAAGGGCCTGGACAATCTACACAAGATTTTAGTAACAGATTAAGGAGGGGAAGAATGAGACTTACGACAGTGATACAGGAAACTGTAATTGCTGCCACATACGTGACTGAAACTGCAACTGTTTAGAAGTGAAACACGTGCTCTGACCCATTCTCTTGCAGCTAATTTTGAGGACACATAGAAAAATATTTCGCTAGCCCATAGCTGCATCTCAATAGAGTGCCGTTGCTTTTTTGCTGGAGAAACGTCCTTCAGAGTGCTGCTGCTTTGAAGGACCTGTGGCAGTATATTATCTCTGCATCTGACTGCTCCAAGTCAGGTCTTCAGTGTCACCCTGAGCTTGTCTGGATCCAATTTTCACAGACAGTAATGACAGGGCAATGGAATGATGCTATTTGAAATGAAATGAGACTGTTCTGGAAAATCCCAAAGTCAGTGATGAGGTCTAGCCAGAGGGGATGACCCTGGCTCTTTATATTGAGGTGGAAATCAGCCAGTGTGGGGGCAACTAGCATGGCCTGTCTGCCAATGCTATGAGATGGGGACTGGCCCCCACTCCCAGTCACTCCCCCATGGTGCCAAGAACAGGGAAGAGCCCCCGGTCCAGGGTCTGAACAGGGATAGTGGGATTTGAGATGGTGTGAACCCATGGGAGCAGTGGTCAGCATGATGGGGACAGCTCTTCCGTGGATGCAAAAGCACCCCATGCACCGCTGCTGCCAAAGCCAAGCAGCAACTGGCACTGCTGCCAATGGCAGCAGGACAGCAACAGGTAGAGAAATGCAGACACACCATTCAACCCCTCCATACCCTGTGACGTATCTGCATGATGAGGACGGAAAGCAATATTCCAGCCCCATGGGGGTGCTTTCTGCAGGATTAGTGTGTGGGAAGGAAAAGAAAACCTGGACACCTGCAGAAGCAGGTACCGTTTGCTGGAGACTAGATTTCCCACAATGCCTCTGGGAGTTTGATCCCCTGTCACAGCCCTAACCCTGCTCCTTACCAGCCAGGGACTGACTATTGGCATGATCCTTGCGCCCCTGAGCCCCTGTTGCAGGTGTGAGCACGGATGCTGGTGTGGGTGGAGATGCTGGTGTGAATGGGGATGCTGGTGTGAGAAAGGATTCTGATGTCATCGGGGAAGCTGATGTGAACAAGGAAGCTAGTGTGGACAAGGATGCTGGTGTGAGTGGGGAAAGATGTGTGAGTAAGAACAATGCTGTGAGTGGGCATGCTGTTGTGACTAGAGGTGCTGGTGTGAGCAGAGATGCCAGTGTGAGCAGGGATGCTGGTAGGAGCAAGGATGCTCATATGGACAAGGATGCTAGTGTGAGTGAAGGTGGTGATGTGGATGAGGCTGCTGGTGTCAATGAGGACACTGGCGTGAGTGAGGACATTGATGTGAGTGGTGATGCTGGTGTGAGCAGATATGCTGAAGCGCGCAGGGATGCTGCTGGGGATGGAGATGCCTGCTGCTTCCGCAGCTCCAGTGCCCTGTGCAGTGTAGGGTGGCTGCCTCAGCTGCACCAGGCTCCTGAACCTTACCCCGTCCCATCCTGCTGAAGGGGCTTTGTCCCAAGTGTTCTTTCTGGTCTGTTTTGTCTTTGTAGGGAAGAGATAAGGCACAGGATCATTTGATCATCACACCTGATTTACTTGCTCTGTCAGTTTTTGTTGTTGCTCCTAACCACTCAGGCACTTCTGCTCACACACCTCTTCCTGGCTCTCCAGCACTAGTCTGGCAAAAGCGTGGGTCATTACAGTCATGCCTGATTAAAGCAGCAGCCTATCTCCATAGGCATTTTGGGTCTGCCTTTTCCCTTCTTCCCACTGTGGTTCACCTCTTATTTCCCTACTGATTCTGTCACTGGCCACTAATCCACACAATTCCTTCAGAAATATTTCAGCTGCAGATGCAACAAAGACCTCCCTTCAGACATTACCCTGTAAACTCTCTGTGTCCCAATCAAAGTCTAGCCTCAAAATGACCTGTGGTGTTATCAATGTTTCTTGCCAGTGAGCACCGAACACTATGGGGTTTTTTTCCCTGCCGCCTTACAGCCCTTTGCATTCAACCACACTGGCCAAGTGCATTGGCTAAATGCAGCTGCGGGGCTCTCCGGCAGCTCTTTCCTGTCAAAGTAAAAAATGTATTTACTCCAATTTTTTATGGAAAGAGTTGCAATAACCATGTTTCTGTGAATTGCTTTTGCGGATAAAGAGACCAGGCCCTGTTCTTGAGGTGAGCAAATAACTGTATACATCTAAATAGATGCTTTCCCCTTTATCTCCCATGTTTGCTTTCTTCCCTCAGCTATCTGATGGGATTCCGACTGCTCAGTTTGCACTCCTCCTACTCTTTTTGTTATCCAAGTTTGTTTTGCTCATTTTTCCCTTAATGCAGTGAAGTCCTCTCTACAAGGGAGGAAAAAAGGGGACTTGTGATTTCCCACAAACTATTTGTGGACTTTGAAACCATTAGGATAATTCTGCCCACTGAGTCTCTGCTTTTATTCTCCAAACAGCAGGATAAGGATTAAATTCCTCCAAAGCAAAGCTCTTTTCTGTTCTGGAGGACAGACAATGCAGAATCCGCAATGTCAATATCTTAGGGTCAGAGGATGGACTCCCTTCATCGTGAAAAGTCAGAAAACACATCAATTCATGCAGCAATTTGGAGTATCTCCACTAATTTTGTCCCCTTGATAAGACTTATATTAAACCTCATCTCCGGTGATGTATTAACTAGTGCAAAGCTGTGCCCAGCTTAGACTTAACATTTCTGCCATAAGCTGTAAGAAGAAAACTTTTTATAAGACTTGCTCCAGACAAGTTTTCAGTACTTTGAGTATTAATCTTGGTGAGGCTCAGTTATTAGCACCCAAGTGTACCTGACCGGGTAGCTTACCAACACCCAGAGATTCAAGTAGCATCATGAGGAAGCTGTGGCAGGAATGTTTACCTTTTAAAAAGATGGAATAATTTGTCCTATGTGTTTTCTACTCCCACTAGTCAGTCCATTTCTCCCACATATCAATCTGCTCTTCAGTTTCCATTGTTTGCATGACTGCAATTTCTTTTGTACAGTGAAGCTAGCTTTTCTCTTAGTTTCATACTTTTTTCTCTGTGTCTGTCATTTCTTTCTTTCCTTTCTTCCACTCATTTAATACAAGACCTTTGCCTTTTCTACCTCTTTACTGCCTGAACTCCTTGTGCCTGTAATTTCTGCTCTCAGAGCAGTAATTTTTGCTCTCAAAGCAGTGTTCCAAGGAAGAGTGGGATTTCAGCTCTGCTGAGGTTGCATTGAGCTGCAGCTGGTGTGCTGCTGGAGTGGAGGGAGGTGAACTGGGGCAGTGTCCTCTCACTCACAGAATCATAGAATAGTTTGGGTTGGTTGGAAGGGACCTTAAAGATCATCTAGTTCCAACCCTCCTGCCATGGGCAGAGACACGTCCCACAAGATCAGGCTGCCCAAGGCCCCATCCAGCCTGGCCTTGAATATCTCGAGGGATAGGGCATCCACGTAATCCCTGGCCAACATGTTCCTGTGCCTCACTGCTTTCATAGTGAAGAAATTCTTCCTCATCCTCTTCCTATTTGGTACCTGGGTGCACTTCAATATCCTTCCACAAATAATCACATTGATTCCCATGAAGTGTATTCTTAGGAGAAATCCCACACACTTTCACACAGCAGAGCACTGAATTAATTTATTCTTGAATGGCATGTCAGTCATAGCTGTGCCCACCAGTTTTAGACAGAAGTTTCTTTTGATTTCCTGTTTCACAAGATAATAGTTAATATAGTAGTCTCTATGTTAATGCAGAATAATCTCATTTTATTTGCCCTGTATGATTTCTGGATGGAGACTGAAGAGGAGAGATGTAGGAAGAGATCATAGGTTCAGGGTTCATGAAAAAGAAAGAATGAAGATGTAGAAAATCTTTGGTCAGGAAGCTGTTCTATGTCTTCTAATCACTGAAATGCTGTAAGTATAAGCTGCATAGTATGAAGTACACCTATCCTTTTGCTGCTTAAATAGTTTATAGATAAAGATATATAGATAAAATTCACTGCAAGTTGAAGATGCAAATTCAGTCTGGAAAAGACTGAATGCTCATTAAATAAAAAATAATGCTAACAATATGCTTTTCCTCTAAAGGACGTCATTCAGTTAATGGTTAATGGTAGTGCAGACTAAATGCTCATTATACACACATTACAAATACATCAAATTGCTGTATTCAGATTGGTCTCAATGGTGTAACTGTATTACGGTGTTCTTACATCCAAGTAGAGGAGAGTTGTCATTGGCAGTCACCATTCCTCCTGCTAAAGAAGCAGTTGGTGTGCAGGCTACAAAATGATGCTGTAATTCAATTGCTGGCACATTAGGTTTTTTTGACATTAAGACTTGCACTATAAATTCCAATTCTGTATCTGTCAGTAACTAACAAATGCTGAATTATCTCCTTCCTTAGACATACACCATTAGAATCCATTTAAAGTGTTTAATGATGTATTAATAAAGCATGATTTTCCAGCAGCTTCTGAACTGCAGCCACTGATGCCAGGACTAGTGATGCCAATCAAATTAGAGTGTCATCACTACTTGGTAAATAAAGATTAATTGGATGTACAATAAGAAAGGATCAGGAATGTAAGACATATCTATGGCAGTTTGTTCTTACTTGAAAGTCTGATATTACATCCAAGTTCCTGAGCACACTGTTCAGATACTGCTGGCAGCTTCTGTGCCTGTTATGGATTCTACCGGGTAAGTGTACTCTTCACATTACTTACAGTCTTTGAAAAAGTTCACAGACATACTTAATAGGTTCAGCACTCTCATGACCTACTGATTTCTAGAGAGGGTGGGGATCTGAAGCAACTCTCATCTTTAATTATTTCCCTACAAGACCTCTAGAGGAATGCTTTTGATGCAGACTGGTGAGCTATGAGTTAGAGGTGTGAGCTGTACCTCTGTGGGCAATGGCATCCCTTCCCAGCCATGCTTCTCCCTACACAGTCTGGTACTCTTGCCATGGTGGGGAGATAGAGCACATCCCTTCTCTGCAGAGCACCTCATGCTGGGTAGCCGTGGCAGTTTCCAAGGATTAACCCCTTCTCTAGGACTCTTGGAGCAAAGTTTCCCCCTGGCAGTGCTCCACAGCAGGGCAGTGCTTGCTATGGCCTTTTAGAGATGCTCCTCACTCCCTTCCACCATACCATCTGGTACCGCTTCCCAATGCCCAACACCACTTCCCACTGTCTAGCACTGCATCCCACTGTTTGTCATCAATTCCTGATGACCAACAGGACAGGGCGTGAGGCAGTCACTTTGCCAAGCTATACTGAGATGGTTCAGGTGTCTCTGCAAGGAGCCTGTTAAAAACACATAATGAAATAAGTAGCCTAAGAAGCACAAACCCATATTTACATTAAATAACGTGCAGCGTAGCATGAGCTGGAACTTCATCTTGGCACACCAGGGAATTTATTGTGGAAAAAGTCCATCCTGCTTTTCAAAACCCATTAATGTATCTTAAGGGCCTTTTCTCCTTCAGAGACTCCCTTTCAAACCCTCAGCTTTTGTTTAGATTTCGTTGCTAATTAACCCTCCTGAGCTATTTGCTCCCTGTTCTGCTCTGGAGACCTGACCTTTCATTGAAGACATCTGATATTTTAAAGCTCTGATTAAAATATTTCCATTAAGTGCTTTTTCAGTGAACAAAGGGCTTTTGACATGAACAAAAATGTATTATCTGAAATATTTGGTTTTGCTGAAATGTATCCATTTGACACAAATTTTATTAAATGCACAAGCAAACAATATCTTCAGTTAAAAAAAAAATAAACCTAGTAAATTTGCAGTGGAAAACATTTATGTTTTTCCTGCATATTTGTATATGCCCATTTGGAATCTGGCAGCAATACTAGAAATTTAGAAAATACAACTGAATTAAAACTGCCCATGGAACACAAATACTCTTTCTGAACACCACTACTCTCTGGTCATACCTTTCATAAAATCACAACCGAAGCAGACCTGTAGCTGGTGTTGTCTATTATGACGTCCATTCCTTTGCCAGGTAAGCCAAGTAGATTTTTGCCCTGAACTCTGAGACTCTTTGGTTTGTTAACCCCTTGCTGGGGGAACTGCCCCTTGTAGTCTGCACATGCAGAATCATAATGTGTAAATAAAAACTTTGGCTGACCTTCTTTCTTCTGCTTTCCAGTGTGCATTTATTGGGCTGCCCTTCAAATCTAGTTAGCTAATTTTCAGTAAAAAGAAGTCCCTGAAAAATGATTGGGTAATACTAAAACCTCTCCTGGCTTCTGGTATCATAGCATGGTACCATTGACACAAATGAGCAGAAGTCTGGGAATGGAACAAAACCAAAGGGATGACTCCAGTAACAAATGAAAAAGAGGCAATGAAGGTGTCAGCTCCTGGTTTATAACAAAATGCTGACATGAATGGCTATTGTGCACCAAGACTACACTATCCGTGCATCTCATTGTTGGTGCTTTTGTTGCAACGCAAACAATGAGCAGATTTGTGGGAAGCTGAGAGCAGGCATAAGTCTCCCATTCATTTTTAATATGAGATGTAATTTCTTCCACATTTTCTGTGTCATTTTTATGTACAGCAAATACCTATAAGACCATAGAAATCAAATGCAACCTTTCCAGATGAAATTGAAGTTAACTTAGTTAGATGCATCTGTCTGGGAAGACCACAGTTGAGATTCCTGACTTCCACAGGAAGTAGGTACCACACAAAGGCACGAGGTGAATTTGTAATCATCAATCATGCATTTTAGATACTTTTACCATATTGCAAAGGGTTTTCAGGCCACCCGTTATGTTCCTCCTAAAACTGTAGGGCTAGGGATCAACAGGTATGCGTGTAATGGAGCTAGGATGTTGGTACAGCAGGATATCGGTCAGGCATCCACCTTCTGTGGTTTATCAGAAGCTCCCTTTTCCATCACCATTTCAGTTCTCCTTTTCAGAATTTTCCCTGTCCTGAGCAATGCCAGTTCAGTGTCTGTCCACTCTGCCTTGATACTGTGATTCTTCAGCATTTAAAAGTGTGCACAAAGTCTGAATTCTGGCTGCCCCTTGGGACAGCAGAAGATCTTGCATCTGTTAGAGATTCTGGGCCCAAGACTCCTTGGTTAGAAAAAGGCTTATTCAGAGGAGAAAGTAAATTTCTGTCAGCTTCTGCTGATTAGAAAGGTCTTCGGCAGCAAAGGTGACATGATGGTTTGACACATTTGTCAGTCTATTTTGAAACCCTAACATTAGTCACATTATTTTTCATTTTACTTGCAGAAACATTATAGATTTTTAAATAGTTGTATTAACAATAACCCCAGGTTTCATGTGAGCCAAGCTGCAAAAGATCACTACTGAGGCATTAACTGCTACAACAGAGTCACAAATAGGTCCTACCACTCCGGAAGAATGTAGGTGTACGAGTGGCTGGAAAAGGAAACCAGAAATTTATCTATGTAGTTCTAATTTAATTAATGGAAAAATGTAGCAGATTATGTCCAGTCTAACAAAAGTAAAATCTCTAAATACATATGTTTGCTGTAGCTAGAAACAAGTGAAGGACTCTAGGATTAAGAAACTGCTTATTTTGTTAATGAAAAAAGGAATAAGCAATGGGGTACAACAGAAAGATTTGGACAAGTTTCACCTCATTTTCCATGTTAACACACCTCTTTCAATAGAATAAAAGAAAATCAAACCTGAATGTTATCCTATAGTGGTTTGTGCAAGAATGAAAGGTCAAAATTTTATGCCAGTTCCAAGGAGCAAGTGGTGTCATAGTAAAGGGACAATCTGGGATTTAGGCTGCCTGGACTCATTCCTGCCACAGTTTGGCAGTGCCCCTCAACTCAAAACATGCAACTGTCCTGCATAGTGCTCTTGATTGCCATCCCCGGAGGAAAAAAAATGATGCAGTTGCCTTGCCTTGCCTTGCCGTTCTTCAAGTTTCGGTTAGTGTTGCTTTTTAGACTAATTCGTCACAACAGAGGTTGCGTTTTAACAAGTATTTCTGCAGCACTGCCCTGACCTCCCCAGTAGACACTGTTGCCTCTCCAGTGCAAATGAGTAACATCATCAAGAGTGCACAACTGTGCAATGGCCATGGGGAGCCTTGACTGCCATGTAGTGATCGTGGCACACACAGCATTTAGGGAGTTCTAGTCAGAATTAACAAGTATCTGTCTCCTTTTCTCATCATGGAAAGAGCAGCAGCAGCATAGGTGCAACAGCACAGGACACAGGTCCTGGGGCTAAAGGATGCTCCCTGCCACGTGCTGTCCACACTGTCTGTGCAGCCATGCTGGCTGCTTTCCTGTGGAGCACTCGGAGATAGCAAGAAACATGTTAAATCCCCTAGCCATGCCGGGAATGAAAAAGGAGATATGAAGAGTCAAGTAGAGTGGAGGTTTTTTTCCCGTACCACAGACTCTTTGGAAGCTGAAAAATTGACTTCCATTTCATCCATTTTAATGTTGAAGGGTAGGCTGGCCATGGCCTGGCTTTAAGATTGTCAGTGCTTTGTCATCCCAACACTGCAATTTCAGAATATATGACGGGAAAGTCATATCAGTGCCAGATCCTGGGTGAGATTTCAGCAACACAGAGCTTTCAGGGTTTAGAATGAAGACCTTGGGTGTCCCTTCCTCACTCTCCTGTGCAAATGCACTATTGCAGGGCAGCAACATCAACAGATATTCAAAGAAAGCAGTTTTTTAAAACACCAATCCTTACTTCAGCTTATTTGCCAAATCAGCTTAGAGACCCCTAGGGAAAGAAAACTGCCCATTTTATTACAGTGCATTTAAAGACAGGCCAAACCGTCAACATTTAGACCCCAACTAAAATTACTCAAGTTTTACACCCCCAAATTTAAGTTCCAATTTTGACTGTTGACAAGTTATCTAATATAGGATAACTAACAATTTTCAGAACAGATATTGCTGCTTGGATCGTACCATGATGCTAAACAGGGTGGAGTAGGCCATCAGGTCCTCTCCCACCAGATCCATCCCCTGCTTACACATGTTTGTGTGGCTAGCTTGGACAGGCAGTGGGGCCAGAGAGGTTTTCCATTGCTGCTAACCTTAAAAGAGAAGTAGTGTCCCATGGTGTCGATCCTCAGGAGCTGTGGGACTCTGTCCATCCCAAAGTGTGTGGGCTGCAGGTGCACTGGGAGCTTGATCCTGCTGCTGGCTGAAGCCCTGCCTCCCCCACCAGACTGGGAAACTGCATCTTACTGGAAATAAAGGCAAGTTCCCTCCACTTCCCGTTCCTAGCCAAATATCTGAAGGAGAAAAAAAAAGACTATCTCAGTAAGAGAAATTTCGTAGAAGTTTTGCTTTTTCGGTTCTTCAGTTTTCCTACAAGGAGATCCAGTTCATGTTTAGTTGCAAAATACGCGATGCCATACAACCACACTAAAACTGACAGCAGAGCAGTGCTGGTGCCCAGGGCAGCCAAGGTTGCTGCAGTTACTGTCTCTCATCTTTCTGTGCACTACGACTTCAGAGGAGCCTGGCTAACCCTCTGAGCTGGATCCTGGGGACAACTGCCATGGCAGGATTCCTCACAAGCAGCGACCAGATTGATGTGATCAAACTGTACAGCTCCCTTGCATGTGGATTTGTTTGTAGAAGGTCCCAAGGCATCTGGGGTCTGAGATAGAAATAACCCTCTAGGTTTAAAGCCTGACCAAACAAGCCGCTCCAAGCAGGGTTGTGGTAAGAGTCTTGCAAGGGCCCTGAATGGGAGTAATGAGTCTCACTGCTCTCCTTGCACAAGAAATTAACATGCTAATGCCAGAGCCATCTTTCAAACTCCCTCATTTACTCTAGGTATCCTTCTCAGAAGTGCATTTCACTAGGGCCCTATTAGCACACTGTTTGGCTTCTGCCTTTCCCCAGTTTAGCTCTATTTATATAATATTCATGAGTCAATAGGATTTCCCTTACATATTTCATATTTTGGTTAAAGGAGGGTGGTTCTAGTTATAATCTTTTAATGTATCTATTATTTCAGCGTGTCGTAGCACAAGAGACAGATAAGTAGGTGAAATTCTTTGGGTTTTTTCCCTATCATTAAAGCCCTACTATTCCAGAGAACATAAAGCACAGTAAACAGTGTGTCATCTACTCTTTAACCATCATTTCATGATCATAATGCTATCATTAGGAATGTGTTTCAAGTGTATGTGTAACAGCTTAGGGATCGTCACCTATATCAAATTCCTGTCTGGGAGTTATTTAAATATAACAATCTGCCTTCCTAGATTGTATTAGATCAGTGAATACACACTACTCCTTGGAATTAGATTTGTATAAGGAAAGATTAGCCTTGTATAACATAATGTTACATTTTGTTGTTTGGAGCTATACTAAATGTAAATCATGTCTCAGCTACAATAATAATTCAAACAGAAAATGCAAAAAAAAAGACATAAATATGAAAAAGAAAAGATAGGATATATAGGAGTACAGTGCATTTGAAACTTGTTTTGAAAGTCAAATACATACCTTTATTTACAATGCTCTGATACTATTCAGTTATCCAATGAATTTCTGTGAAATAATATCATATCTGTGCTTTTGTGAAGAGCACAACTGGAGGAGAATATGAATGAGACAGCAATGACTCAAAGCTGTCACAGAAGCACCCCTCCAAAGAGGCATTGACTCTTCCAGTTGTACAGCAATACAGAAATCTAGAAGTTTTTATAAGTTCCCTTTGGAGAAAAGGCTGAGAAAGCACTGCAGAGATATGATGCACTGTCATCTCAAAAAGAAGTAATACAACTTCATGTTTAAATACTGATTTTATAAAAAAGGACTTAAATAAGGACTAAATACAACACGGGGACTGAATTCTTTGTTTACAAGCTTTTTACCTGTAGCAGATAGACAAGCCCTTCAAGCAAAGGATGCCTTCTCCAAATAGAAAGTCTGCCTGTCCTGTGAAGACAGAGGTACCATACTAACCTGTGGATGTCTAGGAGCAACATGCTGAACAACCAGGTAAATATAACCTGTCTGCACTAGTGAGGGAAGGTAGCAATCCTGCAGCCTGCCACAGAGGAAGACAAGGAGTTCCTAGCAGGAGAGGGAGCTTGTCCTGCGTGAAAAAGTCTGTAAAGCAGCCTAACTTGGGCTAGCTATGGAGAATTAATTGGTATCCTCCAGGAGGCCATAAAAGCAGTGTGAGCAGGAGATAGTGTGGTTGATTTGTATAGTCATACAGTTAACATCAATAGAGTCAGTGTGTAGGGATGTGGAGTTACAGGCTGCTAAGTAGGTGCTGATGGCAATGAGAGATGAGGATGGACTGTAGTATTACAAGGATGTTGGGCTAAGGCTTGGATTTGATGATCTTACAGGTCTTTTCCAGCCTTAATGAATCAATGATGCTATGATGAATGCTTCATCTTACTGTGATGAAGGGCCAAATGCTGGTATTTTTTTCCTGGTAATACAAATTAATCCCTAATGATGTACAATTTGGTTTGGTAAGAGCACCAATCAATCCTCCTGTGCATCAAGCAAGTCAGTCTTTACCCTTCTAAACAGCATTTTGTACAGATGTGTAAACAGAAAATGTTTTGCTTTTCAAGGGATCTATTGTTTGGTAGAACAATAATAATAGTTTCCAAGCATGTTTTAAAGCATGTGTATTTCTGCAAAATTGGCTTTGTTTACAGGAGCAAAAAGCGCCTCTCAGTAATTACCAGGAAATTCTGACTCACTCTTTAAGACTTCTCTGTAAGAGCTAAAATGGATCTCTGCAAGTCTCAGGCTGAGAAAGCAGCTTGATGCAGAGGGCTTATGGGGCTTTCCAGATCCCTAAAATCATTCTAGTACTCTCCTTTAATATTTCATGGCATGCAGTGAGCATTCACATATGCAATGTTGGGAGGAGAGCATACTTGGTGCCACATAACAGGAATACTAGGACAGGCCAGTAAAGCATGATGATAAAAAATGTTTCTGTGCATCCAGGGCAATCTGAGATGTAATATTGATTTATGAGATTAATATGATACTGAAGGAATTGGGTGGGTTTTATGTTATTAAAACCAAGGCTGTTTACCTTTGGCCATGAGTTAGGATTGTAGCTAGCACACAAAATGGCTGAGAGCATTTTGCTAGCAATATTTTGTACTTCCAGTGTTGCAGGTTGAGGGATTTTGCTGTGTTGAACCAACCTGAGTGTATGTTGATCTTCCTCTTCATCTCTGTACCAGAGCTGACAGGATGGGGAAGTGCAGCTGTCCACTTCTGGGGCCCCTTCTATAGCCAGATTGTAAAGTTGATATTTTTTACTTTGACTGGAAAAGTTTAAAACTAAGATCTCTTCTTTTTAATGTCCACCCAGAAGCCTTTGACACAGTTTCACACAGTTTCTCACATCATTCTGCTATGGAAACTGTCAGCCTCTGGCCTGGACAGGCGCACACTCTCCTGGGTGGAAAACTGGTTGGATGGCCGGGCCCAGAGAGTGGTGGGAAGTTGAATTAACTCCAGCTGGAGGCCAGTGACAAGTGGTGTCCCCCAAGGGCTCAGTGCTGGGTCCAGCCTTGTGCAACATCTTTACCAATTACCTGGATGAAGGTGTATCCAGAAAGTGAAGTCTGCACAAGAGTTTAGGGTGGTAATAGATTAGAAGAGTTGGAGTAAGGCCATGAATGAGTCATTAATTGCAAGTTGTTTGTGTTCCCTGAGACTGGATTATACTGTCCAGGAGTGCTTTCTGAAGGAAACGAAAAGCTGATACCTGGTGAAATATTGCTGTGAGAAACTGTCTTATGAGTCTTGTATTGAACAAACTGCTCCATTAATAGATGTAATGTCTGAATCTACATTTTGAAACTTGAATGCCTCCAGTATTTGCTCAGCAATAATTTATCACTCGAGGAACTCTGCACAGAACAAGTATGGTCAGACTGTGACCACCTTCTCTTCCTGCTGATTATTAGAAGATGAGTTAGGCAGGGGGTGATCAAGAATAGTCAGCCCAGTTATCCAGGAGGATATTAGGAGCTTTGTGTGTGCTTGACCTCCATGAAGTTAACAACAGATGGAGGTGACTACCTGTCCTGCCTTGAGTGCTACATATCTACGATCCACAGTCCTTAATAACCAGCTCTCTCTGGGATACATGTGGTGAGGTGAAGGTGAAACGCAAATCAAATGTTCATTCAAACATCGGGGTTTTTCAGACTTTAATGTGTTTTGGAAATGTTTGTCAAATATCTACATTTTCTGGCTTTACAGGACTGAGGAAGCAGAAAGACTGATGGGAACAAGTTTTCAGTGCTAAGGAGTACTAGATACTTGACTGAAAAAAATACTCTCAGTAGATAGACTAAGGTGACATACAGTATCATACGTGTTTTCATACTTATTAACTTAGGAGTCAATCAGTACACTCAAGTATTTTAAAAGACTTCTTTACAGTTTCTATTTCAATTTTCTCATGAAGTCTTACAAAAAGCTGAAGTGCCATGCTTTACTACAAACTTGGGTAAGCATTTGAGACTATTTCTAAATTCTGCTTTGTTTGGAAGAGTTAAAGCAAGTCAGAACTTCTGTTCAGGATGCACAGGAATTTTTGGATACTGTGAAAGGAGATATGTGTAAAGAAGCACTTTATACACCACATGAAAACATTCATATAAAAAAATCAATGAGAGGAATAATTTCAGTTCAAGGCTGTGGGGTTGTATCTACTTCAACTTTTGAAGGTGGTCCAAGTATAGTCTAGCAAAAGGTAATGTTTTTCTATCTTCACGATCTCTGTCATTGCTTGGCTAACACAAGAAGCAAGCCAGTTGTGAGAATCAGGTAACAACTTCATGCTCTTCTGACCTGTAAGAATATGCTGCTTTCAGGCTGAAGTCTTCTCTTCTGGATCTGCCTTAAGGCAATGGTCTTGTTTGTTTGGTTTTTATTTTTGTTTTATTTGCAAACTTTCCTCGTGAGTCTCAGAACTCAATTATTGAAAGAATACTTTTCATCACAAAAATAAGCATGCTTTTGGGAAAAGAGGATGGTGAAAGTGGCCAGTGGCTAATTATGATCAGAGGGATGATCCTCAGTGAGGGTAACTATTAGTATTCAAGAGAAGGAAACTTCTTAATAAAAAGGATTGAACCCTTAGGTTAGCTTGGTTTATTTTTGCCCTCTGCCAGTACTAGACTTGGACATTCAGACACAGAGAGCTTCCTCCTGGAGGGGAGAGGTTGCAAACCGTAGCCTGTATTGCACTGGATTGGCTTCTCAGCACATCGAGTAAGATGATAAACTTGCTTCTTTTCAACCAGTACCAGGATGTATTGTCTGAATTTCAAAATTAGTTGCTAAGATGAGAAGAGACCAAATCACCTTCTCTGATATTGAATACATCCATGATCTTTAGGCATCACCTCACCCCTATTTCATGTGCCCTGAACAGTGCTTACCCTCGCCTATCACTTCATGTTGATTTTGGGATGTCAAGAGAACTCAACGCTTCCTCTGAGTCTCTGCTCCAGAGGTGAGCCATCTCCCAGTGCTCCCATCTTTTCCAGGGTCTAATTTATCTGGCCTTTGTTTCCAGTAATGTCTTTTGCCATATTTTTCACAGGCAGAATAAAAAGGACTTTTAAATCCAATATTTTCCTCTTGAAAGCATTCAGATGTCACCTCTCTAATTGGAGATAATGTCCAGACCCCACTGAATTCTTCAGATCCATGAGAGTACTGCATGTTTTCTCCACCTCTGAAGTTATTTCCTTGATTGTCTTCTATACTTTATCTTTGCATTACTAGTGAGAAGGCTCATTGAACTCGGGCCCGGCCAGAGTTGTGAGGCAAGTGTCAATGAGGCAAGCACACCTAACAAAGCAGGGCTGTCACCATGACATGGCCAACTGCAAAGCACTGGGCTTCTGTGGGATGGCTGCAAACCACAGTGCATGATTGCGTCCCTTGGTGCTCATCTGCTCCAAGGGAGCCCTGCTGGTGCCCATTTATGTTCTCATGCTGTTAATGGAAACTGTGAATAGCATCAAACCTTGGTCACTGGGGATCTTCAGTAGCAACTTTCACCTCCCTGAATCGTATTCACTGCTGAAAACTACTTTTCTTGACTCTTATTTATAAAGAACCTCATCCAAAGAAATTTCACAATAAAATGAAGTATACATAAGTTCTGCAGGTTTGTTTTTTTCATCCAGACGTAGAATATCAAATGTAATCAGAGCTGTTAACCTATAAAGCAATGTTGATCAGTAGTTTTTTACCTTTTTAGCACTTTGCATTTAACTGCATAGTAACACTGCACACAATGTCCAGATTTGATGCCAACTGATTTGGGTCATTTGACTAGAAAATTTAAAATCCTGGTGTGATTCTGGTGCTATTAAAACACACAAAATAAAACTTTTTTCTTGCTTTTCTAATTAGGTGCTCAGAGATATAAAATTCAAATTGTCTGGGCTTGTTCCTTCTTCCAAGCTCTTCCTACCAAGGACTTTGTGCTGATGTCTGAAGTTTTTTGTTACTAATTCGAAATTAAAAAGTAATCAATATTAGTATATAGTGGGTTTTATTTCTATCTGGAAGTTTTCTTTCTTGATTATGAATTTTTGAGGTTAGAGCAAACAAATTTTAAAATAATTTGATGCTCATATCTATTTTCATCAGTGTAAATCTTAACTTCCCTTAACTCTAGGCAAATATGCTTCTGATATTGATGGAAATGCTTGCAGGGAGAAGCAGAACATGGCAAACTGAGGTTCCAGGCTGGACAGAGTTGGATTTCACACCTGCTCAGCAGCTCTTTCTTTAAACTTGAACTTTGTAGTGGGGAGGGTGATGCGGACCCCTCCAGCGCCTTCCTGTATGTGTGGAGGAGTGGTCCCCATGAGGAAGGCAAAGCTGCGGTCTTGACCATTACAAGATGGAGAGCAAAGGGACAGCTTCTCCTTTGCCCAAAGGCAGCAGAACTGTCTCCAGCCCTGGTCCAAATTGATATCTAGGTGTTAAGGATGATCACATTAGCAGATTTTCTTAGAAGAGCTATTTGTGTGAATTTTATTCCTCAATTGAGAAGAGTTGTAAAACTTTCATATGACCTTTTTATGAGTTAGTGCAGAGAAGTAGAAAATGTTTTGTATTATCACTTAAATGTATCCTACTTGCTGTACCTTACTCCCACAAATAATTAGAGAAGTGGTAATTATATCAATCTGTTGATAGCAGCATTTGTCTTAGACAATGTCAGACGTAGAGACTATAATTTAAGTTTAATGTGTAATACAATGTTGGCCAAAAAATTGGAAATTTATGTAAATTCTAAAGTATGATTTATAAGTTTACAGAATACATGGGATGCACATATTTATGATTAGTTCTTTAGGCTCAACTAGTAAGACTGAGTTTCCAGGCTGAACAAATGTTTTCTTTTGGACACCACTCTTTTAAAAAAGCTTTAGTGTTTTAGGAGGATAAAACCAGTTGCTTGTGATTTGATTGAAATTTCCTGCTTCTCCCACTGCTTATAGGAAGAGGAGGAAGGCAACAAACTTCCTGGAGCACTTTGTGGCACTCATAGTGACCAGGAAGACAGTTGGAGTATATACACTGTACAGAGTTCTCACAGGTCCCTGCTTCACCATAATGTTCCTTGTAGTCATCTTGGGGTTTGGGGCTGGAGAGTGTTGAGCAGATGCTGATACACTACAAAGCACATAAATCTGAGTTATTTGCATAACTAAACACTAAGAGCCCTATCAGAAACCAGACAAATTTCTAATAGGGTACCCAATATGCTCTGGGCCAAGATTTCACCACAAATGCTCATTTCTTCCCTTGTAGGCTACAAACTGATGCCATGTATAACTTTGGGAAGCAGACTGACCGTGACTGGAGGCCAGTGACAAGTGGGATTCCCCAGGGCTCAGTCTTGGGTCCAGTCCTATTTAATGTCTTTATCAACAACGTGGATGAAGGCATTGAGTGCACCCTTAGCAAGTTTGCAGTTGACACCAAGGTGGGTGGAAGTGTTGATCTGCTGGAGGGTCGGGAGGCTCTGCAAAGGGACCTGAACAGGCTGGACTGCTGGGCTGAGACGAATGGCATGAGGTTTAACAAGGCCAAATGCCGGGTCCTGCACTTGGGACACAACAACCCTAAGCAGAGGTACAGACTGGGAGAAACCTGGCTGGAAAGCTGCCAGGAGGAGAAGGACCTGGGGGTGTTGGTTGACAGCCGACTGAACATGAGCCAGCAATGTGCCCAGGTGGCCAAAAAGGCCAATGGCATCTTGGCCTGCATCAGGAACGGCGTGGCCAGCAGGTCCAGGGAGGTTATTCTCTCTCTGTACTCGGCACTGGTGAGACCGCACCTCGAATCCTGTGTTCAGTTCTGGGCCCCTCACCACAAGAAGGATGTTGTGGCTCTGGAGCGAGTCCAGAGAAGAGCAACAAAGCTGGTGAAGGGGCTGGAGAACAGGCCTTATGAGGAGCGGCTGAGAGAGCTGGGGTGGTTTAGCCTGGAGAAGAGAAGGGTGAGGGGAGACCTTATTACTCTCTACAACTACCTGAAGGGAGGTTGTGGAGAGGAGGGTGCTGGCCTCTTCTCCCAAGTGACAGGGGACAGGATGAGAGGGAATGGCCTCAAGCTCCGCCAGGGGAGATTTAGGCTTGAGATAAGGAAGAAATTCTTCACGGAAAGGGTGGTTAGGCATTGGAACGGTCTGCCAAGGGAGGTGGTTGAGTCACCTTCCCTGGAGGTGTTTAAGGTGAGGGTGGATGAGGTACTTAGGGGGATGATTTAGGGATTGTTGGGAATGGTTGGACTCGACGATCCGGTGGGTCTCTTCCAACCTGGTTATTCTGTGATTCTGTGTGATTCTGTGATTCTGTGACAAAAAGCAAAAATCTCTCTGCTGAGAGCACATGTAGTGGGGAGGTTTGTGCTAGGCTGAGACCTGATGGCAAGGGTTGGTGTGTCCAGGCTAGCGTGGGTGCAGCTCGTATCAGTGCTGGTGATGGGTGTGTGATCCAAGCGTTCATGCACTGGCCAGGTGCTGAGCATCAGCAACATGGCCTTTATTAGGTTACGTTCGTGTGGGAAGGTAGGGGTTTCTCTTATTGTTTATTCTCAAATGCAAGCTGGAAGTGTTTAAAAAATAAGGTGAAAACTTACAAGTCACCTTCTGAATCATGATCTATTCCTTTGTAGTTTTAGAAACACCTGACAGCTTCAGCAGAAAACATGAGTTTCTACTTGGATTTATCCTTTTTCAGAAGCAGCAGAAGCCTATGGAGGAGTAGGTAGGCTCTATTTTATGTACAGAAACCTCCAGACACCTACTCTAATTCATACTTGCAGAGAACATCCAATTATTTGCAAATTGCAAGATTAGGTTGTGAACTGTGGAATTGGCTTTTGTACCCCTTTATGTCTCAAGATCAAGGCAGAACACAGCTCTGAGAAGCTTAACTTTTAGTCTGACCATGAGTCAGGAAAATATTACCCATGTTTTAAACACAACATAAATTTAACGTTGGCAACAAGGAAAAGAAGTCTTAAAACTGTGTTTGAAAATTGTTGACCATCAATAGTGGTTGTTTTGTAACTACATTTAGAAACAATCTATAGAAAATAATTTTGGATTCAGGTAAATCCTAGTCCAAATTAAAATTTTGGTCTTGAGAACAAGACTTTGGCTCTTTAAGGTATGGTAGGAAAAGTTACTTCATGTGTATTTAAAATAACTCTGTGTAACTCATTCTTTAATCTGCCAATTTCGATTTTCATAAAAGTCTTTTCTCCTCAGTTATTAAACATCTTTAAAATATAATTTAAAAAAATATAATAACCTTTGTCATCTGTTCTACAGCTTGCCTTCAGCCAGTGCACTACTTGTGAATATAGAATTTGAAATTAAATTTACTAATCTCAGGGAAAAAGAACACTAGAAAATATGGCATTCACAGTTTATACTACCACAGCAAGCTAAGAACAACTATTTCAATCAAGTAACAAAATAAATTATATGTTCTCTCTCCTGGTTAAGCTAAAATATTTCACTAAATTATTGAAAAGCTTCTGATGTAAAACCAAAGGAAAATGCCAATTAACCACCGAGTATCTGTCTGCAAATGAAGCAGAGCTGGTTGTGAGTGTTTCAAGGTAACAGGACAGGGGCTAATTATTTCTTGGCAGACGTGGCTTGTCATAAGGCAATTAAGAGGGACAGGAGAAGATCTTCAGTACCTCAGTGGATGCTGTAGATGCAGGACTGCCATGTCCATCCCCTCAGGCACTGCCACGCACATGCATGAGGGTGGCTGTGTCCTCCTGCCAGGCTTCTGGGTCACTGGCGTGGACTCCGTCAAGTGAGGCTCCCATAGTGGTACCATGTGGGAGCATCTGCAAGGCCTGCTTAATTAACAGAAGGCTGTTAATACATGCCAAAACTCTTCTATTTCCAATGCACATCATTCATTCAAGGATTACAGGCAAATTAAAGGTGGGCTCTGCAGAAGGATCACTACATATAAATGCATGGATGTAAAAAAATGTATGCATATTTAGATATATTCTTTGTATATGGCAAACTGACAAAATGTGTATCTGCCACAAGCAAGTGTGATTTAAAACAATACTATTTGAATATGCTCTGACCAAAAGGACTGATTGCATCCACTTGAGTCTTAAACAATTCTAGTGACTCTGAAATCAAAGTGTCAGACCCAAGAAGCTAAACTCTTATTCTACAATGTCAGTTTTTTTATTTCTTCTCTGGACTTACAAACTTACAGCTACCTGAAATGTAAAGAAATGCACAAACTTGCTAGTGTGCTCTCCTCCCTGCAGGTCTCCTTGGTGTGCTGATGGATATTCAAGACCAGCTGGACCATGGCAGCCGTGTGACCAGCAACCTATCTGCTTGATATGGGACCAGCTAACACTCCTGGGGACTGCGCAGTCTTTAATTAGTCTGACATCTCTTTCCTGTTGAGGTAAAAGAGTTTTTCCAGGAACATTCCAAAATCTCTCTAGCATAAGGAAAATCCCCAACAGAGACAGGTGTGGTTTTGCTCTGAGAAACTATAGCTGCTGGTGTGGTGGTATGTGGGGGATCTGATAGTGTCTAGGGTAGAAAAGAGCTGAAATCCCGATTCCAAAGTAGTAGTGTCTAGAAACTAATAAAAAATCGTTCCTGGCTATAATGAGATTTCAAGAAAAAAAATGGATTCAAGACTGTGAGTGACAGCTTCTTCCTTGCTGTTTTCTCTATGAGTGTGGGTTGCTTTGACTTTAAAAGTTAATGTTTGCACTTTGTGTGGTTCTGGTGATCAAGAGTGCCCAGCCGGGACTCTCCTCCACAAACACACCCTTTCAAAATCAGAGTTTTATGTGGGTATTCACCTAAAAAATTGGGGGTATGGATTGAGGTCCAGCCAAATCTACCCAGGAATACACTGAAGAAATTAGTTTTGCTACAATGTCATTTAACAAAAATCCAAATCATACATGCTCATTTTGTCCATATAATAGGGAAAGAAATTACAGCTCTCCCCCTGCAAAACACCATTTATAGGCACTAAGGCAGAAAAGATAACCCAGTAACATCAGCCTTTCATGATGTTCTAGCAACTCTGTTATGATGTGGCTGTCTTTCTGTCCATGCTCTGAGTAAATTGCATGGAAACCAGACAAAAATAAATGGGGAGGAATCAGCATGCTGAAAACAGTGTGTTTTGATTTGTCTTCCTATTCAGCCTCTACCTGTCTGGCCTCTGGAGCTGACCTTTATTTAATTGGGACAAGGCTGGTAGGATCACTAGAAAACCTTAGGTTCCTGTGTCTGTTCAACCACCTATTTATGAGGAGGGTATTGTCCATAGGGTACATCTATAGTTTACCAAAGCAAGTCTCTGCTCCTGTCAGCTCTCTAACTGGTGCTTCAAAAGGACGTGAAATAAAACTCTCACACTTGTAGAAAATTGAGCACTGCTGCTTGCTGAGGTGGCATTTGGAAGTGTAATCCTCAGGTACACCGTTTTGAAGGAGGAAACTTGTTAGAGACAATTTCCTCACTCATAACTGTCCTGCAAGCTCCCTTCACAGTGAGCTGAGAGGTATGTATTGTTAATGGAAGGAGGGAAGATCATGCATCAAGTAGGAACTAGACATAAGCAAATGGCTCTCTGGACAAACACTCCAGTGCTAGGTGTATGTGTCACCCCTGTCTGTGCCAGTGGTGATGCACAGGTGTGGATGCTTCACCTTGCTTGGGCACAGGAGGAGGTCACCTTTTCAAAATCAGCCTCTTTTATATCTTCCTGCTGTGGCTGCATCTCTCACAGAACAGCGTTTTCTTTTTTTTTTTTTCAGAGAAGGTGCTTGAAAAAAATATTCTTTAATGAAATGCTTTAGGGTATGTAATAGGAATCTTTTTAGTGATTCATGTCATAAGTGCAAAGAATTTTGGCTAAAGTAAAAGGTAAGATTTTTTTAATCATCAACAATGTTCATTATTCACTTCCCACTCTAAGCTAAGTCAAGAAAAACAGCAGCTTTCTGATGAAAAGAGGATCCATCAGGTCCCACTCACTTTTCATGAACTAAGAACTGATGTCAGTGGCTGTCAGATTGAAGTGATTTTCTCCATAAATCTCTTCTTTACTTGCGAAAAGGAATCATTGTTCCCTAACACTGCACAAGCTTTTTGTTCAGGTTTGCTGTGTATAAAATTTAATGAGAATAGGCACAGAACACATCAAGAGCTGAGCATGTGTCAGTTAGGAAGTGTGTGTTTGAAAACCTTTTCCTATAATTATCCACATTTCCAGTTACCTACTTGGGGATGATGAGGGGGAGGGGGTTGGGCGCTCACTGAAAACAATAGCTTCCCATAAAGCCAGAAGTACCTGACTGCTATATATGGCTGGGGAAAAGACAGGAGAAGGAGCTCAGATGACTCTAAAACCCTAAAGCAACATTGCTGTGGCTGTTTTTGTTTGAAGTGATCGAGTAGAATTTCATGACTGCCTGCTGCTGACTATACTAATTGCAATAATCTGTTCATTTGCCTGTTGGTCATCCCTGTCTGCCGTATTTCAACTTGTGCTCTGACTCTGTCCTGGGGAATTTATTGTCCATCTTTCCATTGCAGTAGAGTACACAGTACAGGGGGGTCTTGGATGCAGTTGGGGCACAGGGGATGAGCACAGGATGAATCATGGTCCTGGAGATGACAAAGAAAACAGTGGAATCATATGGGATGTTTATGGACATGTTGATTAAGCAATACTGGGTGCACACAGGTGGTCAGTAGAGTAACAGTGGCCTTAATCACCTGCACATCTAGCCACACTATACTATTATGAAATACAGCATGTCTTAATCTGCCTTTTTTCTTAAAGAGTCTGTTATAAAATCTTTCCATATAAACAACATAATGATGCCTGCTGACGGCTGCATGTCTGTGCTTTTGGGAAGCCTGCTGTTTGGGGACACAATGAGTATTATTAGGGTCTCTATTTGACCAAGGTCTTCTGTGTTGATTGTGGCTCACCAGCCAGTGAATCCTTTTGACCTCCTGACAAAGGAGGAAAATCAGCTCTGTTTCTGTCTTCATTTTATGAAAGGAATTACAGCATTATAACCAGAAATGTATTTTTTTTCTTTAGGGAAAGCTTATTTTCTGAGAAAAAGAGTAGTTAGGCTTTTAGATCATGGAAGGGGTGGATGTAGCTGGACTGGGATACATTTCCTTATGGTGGCTGTGCCCACTTTTGCGTGATGGGATAAAGCCAGGAGTGAGGGGTCCCTGGTGCCACAGTTGGGCATAGGTCACAGCAGCACCCTTTGAAAAAAGTGTTGGCATTGGTTACAAACAGCTGATACTGTTTTTAGCATTGCTGGCCTTAATCATGTAGGGACATGTTTTTGACACATCTTTTTTAGAGATAAATGTTTTTCTCTTTCTTCTTTCCTGTTATTTGCCTCTTTGCCTTCAGTCATCTCTGACCTGCCTTTTTTTTATGTAACTCAAGTATCTTCTCTTTGGGACATCGAGGGTGTGCTGTTGACCTCCCATCCTGTACACTCTCCTGGGTGCAGTCACACAAAATGATGGGGCTTTATAATTTTCAAGAGTTTTGGATCATCCTAATTCTTGCATAGATAATAGTATAGAGCAAAATTAAATGATCAGGACTAGCTGGCTAATGGTTGTATGTGGCTTCTAAAAGGATAATTTTTCCTTTGATGTTTATAGGTAACTACTGTAATTGTGCGGGTATTTTACAGTTATGCAATTCAGCTTTGTGATGCTGTGATTCATCATCTTAACTTATTTATGAATATTCTTTTAAAAATGTCAAGATGACTCTGTCTTCTTAAAAGGCTGAAGCAATCAAAAAGTGAAGACTACAAGCAAAAGGATGTATTGCAATTTTGTAATGACATTTGAAGCGATGAGAAGTTCATTTAAGTCCTTGCTTCTACAAAACTTTTGTCCTAGAAAGCTATTGGGTAAAAAAAAAAAAAAAACAAACCTATCTGCTTGAAAGCTGTTCCTCAAAATCCAAAGACTTGGCCAGATCTGGAGACAGAGACCATGTTGCTTCATTGTGATTTGGGGATTTTGCCTTGTTCCTTGCATACCATGGCACCCAAGGGTGAAAATGGTTGGGATGAACCTCATGAGTGGAATAAAGTGATTCATGTCCTTACCTCCAATCTCTAAAGTGAATGTTAAATATTTTATCTAGTTTGTGATTGCCTGCCACACTCCAGTGGTTTAGAGGGTACATGAATAAAATATATGAAACATGACCTAGGTACAATTAAAACACCTAGTGTGAAACTAGCATAAACCACATCAAGCCTGAAAAGTACAGTGGTCATTCGCTTTCTTGAGTCTTACCTCTAGACAGTCCACTTGGTATTTGTGTTGAAGTAACTTCTAAAACTTTTAGTGGTATTATGTTTTAAGCTCAGTATTTAATTAGTAAACAGAGAAAGAGGTCATGCCCATAATTTCTATTTGGTATTAGGGAACTTTCAGGTTGTCAATAGCATTCTAAATTTTTCTTTCCAATCTATTAAAATGTTTAATTTCATTTTAACCTTAAACAGTTAGGGTTGGCAGTAGCCATCAACAACAAATTAATATTGTTGTTTTGCAAGTCATTAATTGCTATGGCTGTAACAGTAATACAATAAAATAAAATTCTGATTTTAACATCTCCCAGATAGCATATCGGGAGGAATGGGTTATGAAGCCACAAGAAGTCATCTGAAATTCGAACTGAGTGATCTTTATTAACTGGCCTATGCCACGTGAAGTGCAGCCAGTGTCATTCTCAGGTCTCTGATTTACTGCACTTCATTTATTGAAACGTGTACATCAAAGCAGAGGTAATTTCCCATAACAAGTGTAGGGTGTGAGTACAATGAAGCCATGGTAGTAAATAATTACAAGCTCTTTGAGATGCTTTTCTGCAATGATGTTTTATTGATGCGTCTTTCTGATAACTCTCCATTGAATACAGGAAAAATGAAAGGGGCTACCAAATGCCTAGGAAACCATTTTGGAGAGATTATCTGAACATTTCCACATTCTGTAAATTTGACAGCGGTGAACATGTAGGGGATTGCTGCTTCCAAAGGGAAGGCATCACAGTAAATGATGTAAATTGGCAGGATTACAGAATATAATGAATCCAAAGAAGATTTTAAAATATAATTGGAAAGGGTGTCAAAGAAAAAAAATGATTAGTCTGTTTTATCTGTTATTGGGACATGAACTTACATCCTTCTAAGAAATTTAGTCGTGTCAGAGAAAAACATTAACTGTATTGCCGACTCTTGTGAGCACCATTACTGAACAATCAACTGTGTAGAGGGGTGATTGCAGAATAGTTGTCATGGGTTTTTTTTATTGTTCTTTAATTCCTAAGGGAAGAGAAAATCTGTTTCTTAGAAAATTCTTCTCCGCATTTTGATTTCTTCTGCATTTCCTTATGCTAATCAGGCTTGTGTGATGTGAAGTATGATTATGGGAAGTGAATTAACCGTTTCAAGCTGCTGTGTCTCGTGCCTGCAGAAATAACCGCTAAAGAGCACTGCTGGGTGCCATGTCTAGCCTTTTCTGGGACCAGGGAGCCCAGCACCTCTCTCTGGAGCAGTGTGAGATGGGGATGGGGACATGGCAGTGGGATCCATTCTGACATGGCATTGAGTAACACACCGTCATTGTTGCCTGGTAGGGATATGTGTCTCTTTGTATGGGTATACAGAAACTGAGGATGCAGGTAGCTTTAGGAATCATCACATTAAACAGCGTGTTTTACAGAAATTAGCCAAAGTGTTTGCTGCTTATTCACAGGAAGATCCTGTGGTCCCTGTCAGATGACAAGACCCTTTTTAATTTAGATACTGGGAAGTGCAGGGAAAACCAAATTCTGAGATCACCTTCACTGAAGAAAGAGACTCTGCATGTATGTGTTTGAAAGGATAGGAGAAAAAAGAATCACTTCATTGTAACAAGAAGACATCGTAAAGAGTGACTAAATGGAAATTCTAGAAGGACTTAAAAAAAATAAAAATTAAGGCCAAAAATTGTGTAACAGAGAATTGTGTACTGAATCTCTCAGATGCACGCTGTGTACTTTGCTGCTTGCAGGACAAAACTGTTTGAACTTATTAATATGCTGCAGTGCTTTCTTTTAAGCCTGTTGTTCTTTAGGTTAGGCCAATTCTTTGATGTTGTCAGAAAAGAGATAATAAATAAGAGATTTTATAGACGATACTACAGCAGAAGTAGTAGAAGTGCTGGGCTAGAGTAGAAAAATTACAAAGTAATTCAGATAGGGATTACTTGACACATGTTGTCAATACCAGTTCCTCTAGACACAAACTCAGGTTCCTCTTTCGCAGTAGGTCTGGAAATTGTGTTGTTTGTCCACAAAAGAGGAGGGTAGGGTGATTAGCTCCCATCATGACCACCGTTACTCCCAGTGCAATCCACATATCCCATCAATGGTCTGAAAATTCATGCTGATACTTCTCCAGCTTTGGAGAAGCTGGTTGGATCTTCTTACTGACAATCATAAACAAACATAATTCTGGAAAAGAAAAGTAATGCCTTTACCATAAGGACAAAATATTCCATAAGGCATGAATTTATCCTCATTGTTGTTATGTCTTTTTCTCTCAGGTACATGAATGATGTTAATAAACCTGTGGCCAACTCCATTTTGGCTGTGATAACCGTTGCTTAGGAACTTTTACAGGAACTGTAAACATACTTTATAGGTTTTTTCCAGATTTTCATATTCCCTGTAACATTACATATTTGAATCCAAAATAAGTGGAAAGACACATATCTAGTACTAGAGCAATAAAACCTGGAAAACCAGGGCAGCTTTTTTAGAATCTATTAAAAACTCATAAACTTTGTTGCCTAGTGCTACAAATGCTCCAAAGCTAAGGAGTAACTATAAGATGTGTTTCAGCTGTGCTTCCCGTAGTCCCTCCTGCAGCCTGGTGCAGCTGATGGTTCTGATAAATGATTTATATGCTCCCCAATAGGCACTGTAGGCTCTGTAGTCCCCTGTGGCTAGGCTGGACTGTCCCCACTCTGGTGAGGGGCTCAGCTTTCTGTGGGCACCCAGCATCCACTGGCACAGCCCCCACAAGAATTTGCCTGGCCGTGCTTGGCTGAGCTGCCTGCCAACAAGGTGTTGCATGCTGGGCTTTAAAGATTTTATTGAAGTCCATTTCCACTGGGAAATCTGGATGAGACTGACATTTGTTTCATTAGGAAAACACAAATGGAAATAAGTTAAATCTTTAAAGTAGGGATCTAAGATAGAAGTGAAGCAGACTGTGGTTGCTGTGTTGGCAGCAGATTTGACTTGCAGGGGTCTTTGCTCTAGTCATTTGCAACACTTGAAATCATGAGTGTAATTGACTTTTTAAGCCTGTAAAAAATTAACTCTATCTTAGAAAATATACATAATGTGTACTTAACATAGCAATGACATAACCTTAATACTGCCCTTTAGGTAGATAATGACATTGCAGTCCAGTCTTATTGGATTGCTACATCTGTTTAAACAATTGCTATATTAGTTCCTTATGAAGTTAATTTCAGGAATATTTTTAGAAATAATTTCTGTCAGAGGTTTGGCTTTTGTTCTGTCTGCTCATGGTATGTAATTCCTCTTCATTTCTCATAAAAATATTGAGATAAAGAAGAAGGAAAGAAATAAAGAATTTTGAAAATCTATCTGTAGTCTTTCTGCTCTTTGTAGAGAAGCTGACTATGCATCCTATGAAAAGGAAGAAATGGATCAAGTTCGTTTGCTTTGGGGAACATCAGACCTTTTAATGAGCTGAAGCCTTTACATGTTGTTGATGAGAGGGTAAGAAATAAGTGCTCAGCATGTGTAAAAGTATTTAACCAGTAAAATCACATTCCTGACAGCCTTATAAGGTAGAAGGGGTGAGAAATGCGGAATAGGCTGCAGCTGGTGCTGGCGAGCACCAGCCTAGTTGGGGTAACCAGCTCTGGGGTACTGGTGGTGGGAGAGCAGGACTTGGTGTGACTTGAGGTCCATACCCACCAGGAGAGAGGGGCCTCTGGCACGGGGGCTTGGTGTGTCCTGGTGGACAAGGAGTCATTTTGACAAGAAAACACATGTATTACAGTACTGAAAGAAACTCACATCAAAGAATAATCCTTTCACTTTTTCTTAAGTAGTTAGATTATGGATTGTCTCAGGCTTGTAATTCCTGTTTAAGAGACAGGAAAAATTGATGCCTTACAGCCAGCTTTTGCTTCAGCTCATAATCTCCCAAGGCAATATGTAAACCAATATGTAAATTAGCTGTGTGAAGAAAGAAAATAAAGAAGTTAAATTTGACCTAGCTGTCATTTGCCTTGTGTGACAGGTAATAGTATTGATAAACTGACAAACGGAAATTGTAATAATATTTATTCAATGCATTCTTATTTCTAAACCACCTACCCCACCTGGGATTTAACCCAGGCTGGGATTTGACTGGGATAATTTCTGCAGAGCACAGTAAAGTGCCTGGACTGTAATTAGTGTTGTAACTGCTGCCTTGGGAATGTTAAAGAAACAAGCAAACCTTGTTTCTGTTTTTCAAACAGATTTGGACAAATGATGCAATCTGATTCAACAAGTTCTGCTTTTAGTGATTTGAAAGTAAATGATGACTCAAAAGTCTCTCATATTCTGTAGCATGGCCTCTTAGTCACAGTGAGTTCCTGGCAGTAGTAGTAATAGTCCTGGTACATCATTAAATAACGATAAATGAGAAAAATGAAAAGAAACCCCAAACAAAACATGGAGACTATTGTTTGATGATGCTGGGAAAAATTCATAAGTATATCTTCAAAATTAAATTCCAAGTAATACTTCTAGTGTTTCTATTTTTCCAGGAACTCTCAAAGCAAGCTTGGAAATACTGAGAATGTTCACAAAACACAAATCATCAGCTCTGATTAACTATTGAAGTAATTGAGTGATGCTTTTCCCAAGTAACATGTGATAGGATGAGGGGAAATGTCATCAGTTGTGCCAGGGGAGGTTTAGACTGGATATTATGAAAAATTTCCTTACTGAAACAGTGGTGAAATATTAGAACAGGCTGCCCAGGGAAGAGGTGGAGTCACTATCCATGGAAGTGTTAAAAAAATGTGTAGACATGGCACTTTCGGACACAGTTTAGTAGGCACCGTGGTGTTGGGCTGACCATTGGACTTGATAATCTTGGAGGTCTTTTCCAATCTTAACAATTCTATGATTTTATGATTTAGTCAGACTGTTCTTCTTGCTAAGGAGTGTGGATGCAAGCCAGGTCTACACAAAACCCTGCATCTCAGTGGGATCCAAGCCACACTGTGATAAGCTGCACACTCAAACCCGCCCAGCATGCTGACTCTGCATTTTCCCCAGCTCTGCACCTGTGCTGGGCTCTGAAAGGGCATCAGGTCAAGTTTGGCTCAAACTAAGCCCTTATTGCTCTCTGTCTTTGTCCTCCCTTACACGCAGCAGCCCCACTGTATATGCTGAACTGGGCTTCAATGTGCTGTTTGTGCATGGGACAATGAGTGGGAGATGCCCATTGGTAATGGTAACATTGACGAAAACGCTGTGCAGAAAATGCTTCTAAAGTTGCTGAAGAAGCAGAAAAACGTATGTTTGTTATTTGAATGAGTTTTACCTTTTTTTCCATAAAGATTGCATAGAGCTGAGGAGTCTCTCAGAAATGCCAGGAGCCTGAACAACACCATAAATAGATTCTTGAATCAAATGTAAATTAAGTTTTCTGTAATAAAAAGAAGCTAAAAAACATAATAACAATGGGGTAAATTATACAGTCCCACAATTTTTCTAGCACTGTTAGCATAACACTAGATTGATGTTGTACCTATTTTTATTGTTGCTGCTGGAGCAGTCTTTGTCATGGAGAAGAGGCATACAAATTTCAGTATCTAATATGTTTTGTGAAATATATGGAGTGCTGTGCTAATCTGACCTTTTCAGAATTTTTCATTTCAATTGGCTGGTCATCCCAATCTTTTGCAACAGGTTATGTTCCCCTTTTAATAAGAAGAGGAGGAGTGCAATGGTCAACCATTCAAAATACTGAATATTAAAAAGGTCAACTGAGTATGGCATGGCAATATGAAAACGAGACAATACAACCCCAGATACCTCACTGCAGTGACAAAAATTGCAGCAAGAAGAGAAAATGTCACAACATGAATCTATTTCCAGCACAGAATGGGGGCATGGTATAGAATGAATCTGTCTTTCCTGCAAAGTTAAGATGTATTCCTGAAAACTGCACAAAACATTTAGCAAAATGTAGTTGCACGTGTACTAGTCAAAGATATTTCCTCCTGATCAAACTGTATTTGTTCAAGCTGTGCTGTTAAGTGGCCACAGAAACACAGCAAACGTGCAAATTCTGTATTTTTCTGTATTTCCTTTTCTCCATGTGTTGCCCTATCCTGGGAACCTGTCTTTCCTACAGAACAGAGGCAGATGAGTTTAACAGCTTACCCTTTACATATTTTCAGCCATAGGAGTGAAAATTTAAAATATAATTAAAAAAAGAAAATAAACATTTTTAAAATCTAGTTTTATGGGGGAAAAAACAAATAAGAATGCTTGTAAAATGTCATTTTTTTTACTGCCAATAAAGCATAAAATTTTACTTTCTGAGTCATCCCTGAGCCTGCTTGGGGCCAGGCTGGTACAAAGACTAGAGCCCCCTTGCCTCACATCACACAGTATGTTGCTTGGTCTGAGTATGGCAGAGCTGGAAGTGGTTCCTTCACTGGAGGAGGTGGAAAAACCCTGTGTATGCAGGACTCTTCAGTCTAGCACCTTTGTTGTTTTGCTTTCATGTTTTCTTTATTAATATTCATCAGCTCTTCATTTTCCACATTTAAGAACCAAAATGCTATTTATAAAAACTTGCCTGTAAAATTTGTTGGGCTGATTGTAAATGCAAAAACACCATTTCATGCATTTCCAGTGTCATAAAGAAATGCTTTGGTAACTCTTTATTTTGCCTTGAAAAAATAAGTCAGTAAAGGACAAACATAGATCTGAGGTACCTGACTTGAGGCATCCTCGGTTGCGAACACTAACCAATGGCTTCAGGAATTGCTATTTTAAAAATATTCAAACCCCAGAATTAACATAAATAAGCTTCAATTGAAAATGGGATTTCTTCCCACCTGAGGCAGGAAGAATTAACTTGCAGGAATCCTATCTGGCAATAAAAGTGCTTTTCTTTTGTGTCCTCCGAGGAAGAAACAGCATTATAGGGAAGTTAAAAGAAGATGTCCCAGCTGTGTGGTTTTATTACAACTTAATGGGATTGTGCTGCTGGGCTGTGACAGACCCAGCATTTCCTTCAGAACACTTTAGGCTTGGCTGCTTATATTTTTGCTTGGTCAATTATAAGTAGGAACCATTCTTGATGGAGGTCACATCTTGTCATCATTTTCATGCACGGCTCAGACTGTCATTGGTGAGGTCTGAGTAAAATGGATGGAACATGAAGCCCCAAACCTGGCCTGACTGCCCTGCAAGCTGTCATAAGCATAGCTCAGTTCATGCTTCTGAGCAAGTGCCATATGTAGCAGGCTCTTAAAAAAAACCCAAAACAACAACAACAACAAAAGCCCAGCAACACCAAGTGCCTCTCTGTGCCCACCCCTGGGAGCAAACCTGATTGGACACAGTCAATGAAGGAACAAAGTACAGACTGAGAGAAGGACGCTAATAACTTCATTGGGTCCACCTGCTCTCTGTGCCTCCGAAACGTTTTTGCAAATGGTAATATCTAAGTCACCAGCAGAAATGCTCCTAAAAATAGCTCAGCTTTCCAAAGCCATGATCATCTGACACTAGGACAAGGAGACCAATGGACCAATGGCAGAGACAGCAGAGCAAAACCAGCGAAGTTTGAGCCAGAGGTCAGGACAGAGCAGAGAAAGGGATTTACTGAAGAAATTGCAAAGGGAAATTGCATTGGGAAATTAGAATAAAGTAGTTTTATAGAGATTTGGAATTTAAAATTATTGAGAAAAGGTGTAATAAACATAAAATATATGTGTATACACCCTGTGGAAAGTTAAACTCACTGTTGAGCCAAGGGGCTGGGAGCAGTCTCTGGTTCACTGCCACATTGCTCAAGAGCTGGAGCTGCAGGGTAAAAGGCAGGTCCCTCTCTCCTCGAGTGGGAAACAAGGAGTAATTCTGGGTCAGTGCACCTGTGAAAATTAAGAGCAGTAATTATACCTCAGGTTATGGCTAAATAGTGTCCTGCATCATCATTAGCAATAGTTGAAAATTGTACTCAAGCCTCTAATCTCCTTGCCGGTTTGGACGTCGTGAAATTGGATGTGAAGTACACTTGGTCATGGCTTTAAACAAAAACTCCAGTGAGGCTATTACAGAAAAGCAAAATCAGATCTGAAACATCCTGTGCCTGCTTTCACTCAGGTGAACATATTTTGGATGAGACACACATGTCCTACCTCTGGTATCAAGAATAATGTGGCAACAGCTAAAAATTGCCAATGCAAGCAGTGCCTCAGAGCAAATGGTGTGAGATATTTTAGGAATAATAATCCCAGCAAGTGTTGGTAAGTGTAGTAATGACAATCCTTTTTACTAGTCCGGCCCACATTAGAGCAGTGTAGGTGCTTTTATATTAAATACATTTAATAGTGTCTATATGTTCTCTGATGTAGTGTTGATAAGTACTGTAAAATCCCTAAAGCATTAAAATAATGAATGAAAGAGGAGCTCAGCTCATCACATACTGATAGCCCTCTCCCTGAAGCTGTGCAGAAGGTAACCTTCCTGCCCTCCTTGTAGGGCTGAGCAGGGACACACTCTGCACATAAATCTCTTTGGTCTATTTAGGGGTTTATGGGACATAACCAACACTTCAGGGTCCATTTACAAACTAATGTTCATAAAATGCACATCCCTGATTTCTTCCAGGCTGTAGAGAGAAGCCCATCCGGCTCAAGAGGTGTGTAATGGCACAGGCATTTCAGAATCACAGTCTTGAGAATTCAGAACACAGCAGTTTACACCCAAAAATAAAGCTAACCAAATATCTCTAATTAGATCCAGATACAATAAAGCAAATGTACTGTACTTGATAAAGATTGCTGCATCATCATCACAGCAGTGGAGCAATCCTGAGCCAAGGGCAGGGCTGTGGCCCAACAGAGTAGAGTGCTGGATGTGCCCATCCCTCAGCCTGGGCTGGCCTCCAGGTGCTCCCACACCCTCGCCCTGGCTCGCTGCCTGAGCAGGGTAGAAACGGCCAGTTGATGCACTGGGGGACTGGACATTCCCATTATGGCTTCTTCAGTACCTCTGCCTAGATGACCTGCTCCCTCTTCCTCATCACACACATGCACAAATACAGGAAAAAAATATATATATATATGAAGGAGTTAATTGTCCCTCTCTCTGTCATATATCACACAACCTGCTACTTCACTCTGATGTCAGGATGTATTACACATTGTTGTGCTATAAGGCTATTTCATTCATTTATTTCTTATAGAGCTTCTGCTGTCCCAGGTGCTCCTTGATACATTTTCAATCCTGTTTTCCAGATTCAGGGCTAATGTTAAAAAAGTACTAATTTTAAAAATATCAGTGGACTAAATGACTCATCCCTCATTTATTGCCATAATCATTTGTAATAGTTTTTTTCTCTACAATAAATGTTGTATGGTGGGGGTTCTTTTCCTCTCTCTTTTCAAATAAGATATTTCTGGTCGCTTTTCTATTTTTTTAACTTTAAAATTCCCATTTCAGTTACCATTCAGCTTCCCTGGAAACACACTGTCAGTTCAAGTAGCTTTAAGCAAATGGAGTGGACTCTGAAAAGCCTCAGATATCCCCAGGGAGCGAATGATAATTAGGAGGAGCAAGTCAAGCAGTCCATGGAACTGTGACCTCTGCCCAGGTGGGGCTGCAGGAGCACAGCTGGGACTCATGGTCACTCCCAGCACCCTTGGCACAAGGGTGAGTGGCTGTCCCAGGGTAGGGGGGAACCATCTTTCTGACTTGCTATGTAACTGAGAAAGACTGATCCAAGCCCTTCACATCTCGCTTCATTTCAAAGTAAAATACCCAATGTGTGTAATGGTAGGAGGAGACACTCATTGCCTCTGAAGGGTGCAGCTGTACAACCTCAGGCTTAGCAGTCACATTTGGAAAGGGTCACCTGGATTGTAGTGCTAACTTTTATCTTTAATTAGCAGCAAAACCTCCTTGAAATCTTACAGTCTAGTGCTGTCTTACAAACACAAGCATCATTGCTAAAAGTGGCACTGGGGAGCATGGAAAACATAAGCAGGCAGCGCTGTGGCCATACCCCGGGTGCTGGCAGTGCCAGGCAGTTCCCCTTCTCTGTCCTCCTCTTCCTTGGCTCACTTGATACACAACCTCTGCCGAGCAGATGCATCCTCCTTGCCTTTTGGATGATTCTGAAATAGTTGCTTTTGGTGGTGGCAGCCACAATATTTTGCAGAGAATTTATTGCTCTGTTTCTCTTATGCAGGATGAAGAGGATGAAGAGGATGAAGGGGAGAGGGAGAGGGAGAGGCTTCGTAGCCCCTTGATAAGACTTCAGATCAAGCCTTTGTAAACTGTTCCCCACTTCTCTGCTGGATGTTAATTATTACAGCTTGCAGCTCAAGAATTTTGTTCTCAGTCATATCCTAGTTTTATTCTCAGTATTGCTGAATGGAAAATTATTCATTTTCTCTAATCACAGTGGGGTTAGGATCTTTGGTATGCAAGTGGTAATATTAATTGCCTGGTATGTGGTCTTCTGAAGAACAGAAGTTAGAAGAATGATTCCACACCCCAAATCATTAGGAGAACAGTTCAATTCATTATCTGTGTGCTATTATTACTAATGATATAGTAATAGACTCCATACTAACAATAAATACCTTTATAAGCACAGTGTTTTACTTAGTAACCCTTTTAATTTGAAGGCAAAGGTTTGTGTTATCTTTAGCTGAAGCATCTGTGTGGTGCCTCTCACGGGGAGCTGCCTGGTGCCCTATCCCAGCAGCAAATCCTTAGTTTCACAGTCATGGTTCTCGCTGCGCTGTGCAGACATGTGAGGTCATGCTGTGTGGGTTCTGTATGTTCCTGTGCTGTGAACGTTTCAGCCGGTGGTGTGTGCTTACGCCTAGGGAGGACAGGCAAGTAAAGCAGCCTGGGCACAGGCTGGGGGCTGCCTTCCCAGTGTCCCGATCCTGTCCTGCTGGCAGCTTGGAGAGAGTTCACTCAGATATGCACGTTCCTGTAGGGAGAAACCCTGTCTATCTTTTGCTTCAGGAACAAGACCAAATTAATAAAATTCTTCATAAACGTAGATATTAAATCTCCCTTGAAAACTCGAAGTGTTGCTGATGAATCATCCCTTGGCAGTGGTGTTTGCAGCTCATCTGTCTTGAAACTATTGGTCACTGCTGGCCCAAGCAGCGCTGTGAAATCTCACCACAGTGGGAAGGCTCTCCTTCATCTGAAGGTGTTGAGACCTATTAGCCACAACCCCTGTGGGTGACATACTGCAGTTCATTGCTTCAGTGCTGCTTCTTACCTATCCTGAATGTTTTTTTCCTGCTTTTCTTTCCTTTTTTTTCCTGTATATCAAGATCTGGAGAGTGCAGTGCTCATGTTGTGAATACAACTCACCAAACACCTCATAAATCAAGAGTGACTTCTAGAGGAAGGCACAGCATCTTTCTACCCCCCTGGGCTATCAGAGGCTGAGGCAAACAAGATCCCAAGTTCAGGTGGTTTTTTTTCCTTTGTTTTTTTGAATGACTAACTTCTTACTCTTAATACAACTGTGTTTATATCCAGGGATGGCATGAGCCTTTCAGAAAAATCATCTTAGGAAAGATTCTGCCTCAGATGCAGTCTATACAATCCAAGCAAAAACTATGCTAAAATCCACACACTTCAGGCTACAGAGCTGGTTGGCAAGAGCCTACATTTTCAAGCCCGTCTATGAGAAGGATCTTCTGTAATGACAGTGAACCTCATCACTGCCTGAGGGACCTGAAAGTAATAGGGCGTGAAGCAGGCTTTTTTCTGGGTTTTTTGCAGTGGACTTAGTTTTCCATGGTGGGGAGGTCAGGGAGGAGGCGGTGGGGTCTGGCTGCTCTCTGCTCCAGGTGACTACACAAAGTAAAAAAAGAGTTTGTCCCCAACAGGGAAGCCAAAAATGCAGACTTTAATTAGTGGATATTGAGGGCTGGATTGGGTTAGATTACGAGTCATTCAACACCAGTAGATACACTTTTCAGCTTCCCAACAAAACCCTTAGAGCACAGAATGAACTGCTATGGAGACCTGCACTTCTTTCCAATCAATGCTGCTTTCAAGGATCTAGACACCAGATCCTGGTGGAGCCCTGAAACTCACCCACAGCTTTGCACTCCTGCATTTTAAAGGAGGAGGAAGTCAGAAATATTGCTGATGCTGGGAGAAGAGAGTTATGTCTATTTTATTTCCACTGGCTATTTGGCAAGAAACAAATATCTATCCCTTCTGGCATTTACAAGTGTTTAATATGGTAAACCATATTAAGGGCCAAACTCTGCTGCTAGTCTATCACCAAAGGTTCCCAACCTGTGTCCAGGGGAGTGAGACACTGTCCTGCAGCTGAACATTGATGAAGAGCAGACCACTGGATTCAAACCTTTGTCCCAGTCTCAGAAGGAATCTGCTCTTGTAAAAACAATATTAAGAGACATTATAGCAATGTATACTTTGATTTCCAGTCACAGGTGTACCAAGACAATTTTGGTGGTGCAGTGGAATACAAAATGATTTATTAATGACAGGAAAATGTACATCCTTGAATATATCCCAAAGCAAGTTTGAAGTTATTGAGGCAGGGTCATTACCATCTGCTCTATTAGCAAGACCTGGAATATAGGTATTTTAACTTTAATTGAATTTCATATAAGTTGCAACCTGGCCTTTAACAATGAGGCCTCATTTTAATTTATCACAGACCCAGGCATTTGCTTTCAGCTCACTGATTGAGTCTCCAGTACTGCTGAAGACATTTTACCCCAATTGCATTCTGGCATCAAATGGAGAAATCTTAACTAGAAAACTGACGTGTTTTTGCTTTAGTGTTCTCTAATTTAGCTGTAACCTTGCCCAGCAGGGATGAAATTTTTTGCCTGAAGTTCTTCAAATTGTCGTGCAGCTAAGTTTGTTAGACTGGCAGTTTAATGCTAAACAGAAGTGATGTCTTGGTGCCTGTCCACAAGTCATGCTGCTATGGGAACAGAGGGCCAGACCTTTTTAAAATGGCCTGAGATCCTTCCTTGGGGAGGTTTCTGTTGCAGTTCCTGCTGGGGTGGAAAGAGGTGATGGCAGAGAAAGCCCTAGTCCCATCTGTTTCATAGAATCATAGAACAGTTTTGGTTAGATGGGATCATAAAGATCATCCACTTCCAACCACCCTGCCATGGGCAGGGACATCTCCCACTACATCAGGCTGCCCAAGGCCCCATCCAGCCTGGCCTTGAATACCTTGAGGGATAGGGCATCCACATCTTCCCCGGGCAACATGTTCCTGTGCCTCACCACTCTCATGGTGAAGAAATTCCTCCTTATATCTAAGTCTAAATCTGCCCCTCTCCAGTTTATACCTATTGGTCCTAGTCCTATCACCACAAGTCTTTGTGAACAGTTCTTCCTCAACTTTCTTGTAGCCCCTTCCATGTACTGGAAGGTCACTATAAGATCTCCTCAGAGCCTTCTCTTATCCAGTCTGAACAACCCCAACTCTCTCAGCCTGTCCTCATTTGGGAGGTGCTCCAGTCCTCTGATCATCTTTGTAGCCGTCCTCTGGACCTGTTCCAACAGCTCCATATCCTTCTTATATTGAGGATTCCAGAACTGGACACAATACTCTAGATGAGCTCTCATGAGAGAGTTTCCACAGCACGTTCCCTCTGCCTAAGTGATGATGTGAATTTGACACAACAAGTGTCCAGCACACTGAACTTTCATCCTGAGTGACTCCTGGATGCTGAACACATTTCTCACTTCTAAATTTCTCAGTTTGCTAAAGGGGGATTCAGGTGAGTCTCGGAAGAAACAGGTCAAGCTTGAAGGAATCGCTGTCACCTGAGGTCTCACAGAAAGATCATTTTATTTAGGAAAAATATATCAGAGACAACAATAATAAAGACATATTAATGCCCTGTACAACCAGGTACAGGTCAACATCCCAAGCCACTTTCCACGTACCTATTTATTAACTGTGCCAAAAGCCAGAGCAGGAGCATCTCTCCCTCTGGCTGGCAGTACCCAGCTCGTGGGGTTTGGATGAACCTACATTGTGCACCAATATCAAGCTGCCACTCAGCCTGAATCCAGGGCTCCTCTGCAGCAAGTCAACAGAAATGCTTGGGGTCCTGACAAATTATAAAGGAAGAAAGGCATGATTCAAACTGAAATCCCATGTGGAATTACAGGAGCCAAATGTGCATTTTTAATACAGATATCAAAATATGCCATAGAAAAGTAAGTTAACATTTTAAACATAGTGGAACTGTTTTTAACTTGTTTGTTTAGAAAACAAGTATCTATTTCATATTACATTACATTGTTGAATTATTTATTTACAGCTCAAAATACTTGTGCTAGTTGTGCTAGCTGCTATTACAAATACTGAATTAATGTTCATTTATTTCTCCACTTATATTGTGGAGATTGTATTATGACTTTATCAATTGGCTTTTTTTTCCAAGAAACTTATTTCAATTCAATTTCTTATGTCATGTTATAGATAAATGAAAGCAAAGGCCCCCCATATTGTATGTGAAATCTGTAATAACATGGCTCTAGAGTAATGCCTTAAACAATCAAGCTAAATATGTCAAGGGACTTTTTAATACGCTGCACTGATGAAGCAAGAGTATTAAATTTATTCAACCATGAAGAAGGCTTTGATTATCATACACCTCAGCTGTGCTGATGTGTGTTGACCATGAGAAAAAAAAAAAAAGAGAGAGAAAATGAAATGTGATTATCTCCTGATGGGTTGAAATTCCTGTAATACGCGTAACAGGGAGGGAATTCATATTAAGAACTTCCACCAAGAATATCTTTTTTTTTTTTATATCTCCTCCACAACACAATGAATCAGTGTCTCCAAAGTGTGATAAAATTCTTATCAATATCTGAATGGAAACATATGGGATGGTGCAATTATGGCTATTTTATTGTTTACTCAGGTAAGTGCAACATGTATTGTGTACTTCTCTGAAGCCCTGTAAACAGCCATACAAATTTTTAGTCTTGAAAACAGAAGTGATGATTGGATTGTGCCATTTTTTTGTCAGTAGATTTGATTGTGCAGATTTGAAAAACTGAGTAAGTTACAAGACTTTAAAAATTATTTTTACCTTAAGCTTAACCAAAGGTTATTTTTAAGACCTTAATAAAGAAAAAATAATGCTGTAATGCATTTGAGTGAAACACGATTATGATATGCATAAGCAATTGTCACTAGATGGAAAAAAAATGAGATAGTTTAAAAGGCTAATTATTAATCATCTGGCTTGGGCAACACTAATGTATTCATTTCTCTGTTCCCTAGGCAGATGCTAGGTTTGCAGAGCTGCAGTGGTATATCCGAGTTATATTTAAGAAAGGGTCTAGTGCCTGCATGCACAGTACAGACATTTACCACTGAATTATTACAGCTCCACATTTTGCTTCTTTGCTGCCTCTGTAGATATTTCACACATGCTTGTTGCGAGTCCCTGTCAGTGAGGAAGGACAGAAATTTCACAGAATTCAGGAAGAAGTGTGAAATCGAGTTTAAAATGTTGAGCATTGTTAATTTGTGAGCATCACTTGCAGAGGTAAAAAATGCAATGATCACAGTGGAAATGTGAGGCAAGGAAAAGAAAATAAAATTGGCATTGGGGGGCCCTATGGCAGGGTCCAGCTGCCCCCCACAGCTGCCCACCACAGTGCAAGGGCCCTGTGCCTGTTTGAGTGCTCCTTTGTCACCCAGTGAGCATCCGTGCCAGAAGGAAGCCGTGTTTGCCCCACACAAAGCACACCCTCACTCCTCCATCCAAGGGAGTGTCCAGGAAATCACCCCAAACTCAATGGAAACAGAGGGGGGAGCAGCAGAGTTTACAGCACCTCAAGATCCCTCAGCAAATATGATGCTTTCCACACTAGAGGATCCTCAGTGGGGATGGAGTGTCATCCCCTGTGTTGCAATGTCCCCGCACAGGTCAAGGGGACTTCTCACAGCCAGTCTCTGCTATCACCTCTGTCTCTTGGTCCTATGCCAGAGCAGAAGCAATTGCAGCATCCACTGGGTGGGCAGGGCAGCTGGCCAGCTACTCCACTGCATCTCAGCAGAGATGCTCTACTTCTGCCTGCACCACTCTGATGCATTTGCCAGAAGCTGCATTTTGTGAAACTTCCTTAGATCTAATGGCAGTACCAAGAAAGACTTCAAAAAACTCTCTAATTCTTTTGGTTTCATCACTGAAACATCCACTTTCTGTGAAGAAAGCAACTTGCTTCTAAGCACACTGTCCTATTAACATTGATGCCTAGGGCAGCCTCTGGCAAGCCAGGGCAGCAGGAAGATCCAGGGACTGCTGCAGCAGGGGAGAAGGATGCTCCATAGGCAGCAGACATTTACTGCCCTGGGGGGATAAGAAGCTGCAAAGGGCAGAGTCCTCTGCCGAGGTCGTGTGTCTACAAAAACAGGTTGAATTTTAGACTGACTTTAAATTTCTGACCCCATATAGAAGTCAGAAAGAGCATTGAAGACATAAAGAAAAACTGTCAGCTTCACCAGGAGGAAGTGTTTTCAGTGATTTGTGTGGACACAGCCTGGGAAACCTCTGCCAAAGCTCTTCGCCTCTGCAGGGATCACCGGGACAGAGTGGGGCAGTGAAACAGCGGGATCCTGGCTACAGGATCCCCTCCTGCACCCTAAGGGCAGTGCTTGACAGCGCCCAGGGTTTACTGCCTGAGATATAGTGCCTGTCAAAAAGGCGTTCCCAGGGGATTTAATGCTCTGGGAAATATGCATACTCAGTACAGTAAGGGGTTTTTGCAGTCATAGACTAAAATGTGAATGTTTGGCTGGATGGGTGATGGGTTTTATGCAAATCATGTAGCACTGAGCTGGCTGCTCTCTCTGAATCCCACATATGACAGATGAGAAAGCTTGAGAATTTGTGTATTTTAATGGCAGTTGCGCTGAAGATGATAAATGCAGTCTTCATCCAGCGGCTTCAAGGTTCACTTTTTTATTTTAAGAGGGACATGCATATGGTTAAAAATACTTGCAACATTAATAATGCTTCCCTGTGAGAAAGATTGATACAAGCAGCATAAATAACTCATGTAGCGTACATAGCTTCTGGTAGACAAGTACGATTGGTTTTGCCTTCAATATTTGGGCATAAGATTGAAGTCCAAGTGAGGGTTTTTTCCCCTTCTTCTTTTCAGAGGAGTGTGCTCTAAAGCTCTATTATTTCACTTGTGCATTTCTGATACCTGCACAGACACCATGTAGCCTTGTTTCAGGAGAAGACCAGCCAATGAGAATCGTGTCATAGTTTTAGGCACTGTGGGGACAAAGCAGTGTCACAAGATGCTCTTTGCAGCACTTGAGACAATGAGATAATTCAGAGAGTCTGTGTTCCCACCAGTGACAGTCCTACCTGCAAGAACCCTGGGCAGATGAGCAGGGTGGTTCTGTAGAATGCAGAAGAGGAGTAGGTTTTGCAGGATTCACATTGCAGGTACTTTATTTTCCAGGAAGGAATACTACCTCCTTCCTATTGTTTGTGTGGAAGTCTTTTAGTGTCTACTGAGGCAGCTGAGCCTAGCACACAGCTCTTGATTAGCAGGGCAAGCTGGCACTTCTTTTTACTTGGTCTTGTCCCTGGTCACACTGTAGACTGCACTAATACAAACTGCAGTTGATGGCTATTTCAGCTTTGATACTGAGCTCTGTGCATACCAGTGGGGAGAGATGCAGGATTAGAAACCTCCAATTGCAGTGCTGTGGTGTCCTGCACCATCCCACTCTCATCTCCCCCTGGGGTAGGAGGTGCCCTTGGGGAAGCCTGTACTAACAGTGCTGGCACAGAGAAACATCCTGCTCACTGCTGGGGAGATTTTCTCCTCTGAAGAAGATATTTGACCTCTAGTATGAAAGAGACTTTTTACCTCCCAGTTTCTTCAGTATGCTTACAGAAATTGTGAGTATAGTGCCGGAAAAACACAGCAGCACTCAAGACAAGCTTAAATGGAAGCCAAGTCACTACCAAGCAAGAGAAATAAGTTCTGGGTATTGGAAGGGAAATGAGAAAAGACAAGACACACTGAGTGTAAGACAAAAAGATGGCAAAACATCAAAAATGAACTAAGTTTGGAAGTATGGCCTTTATAAAAGACTAAGAGGTCTCCATTCTTTCTGAGTTGAGTGCTGGATGAAAGAGGCCTGGAGCTGCAAGCAAATAAATGTTCTATTATTTGGTTTCTCCTGTGTTCATGGTAACAAAATTGCATTAAAAAATATCTGTCTTCACTATCAATTTTTATTCCCAGCAGAACCATAGGCAGAATTGTCAGCTTTGGCCTGAAAAGCCTCACTATTTAGTGATCTGTGAAACAAGTATTTCATAAAAAGCAGATGCAAAGGAGACGCAAAGGATAAGCACCAGAATATCCATACTGGTTCCCTTGGGATCTGCAGAGGAGAGCGAGAGCATAAACTCTCCATATATCAGCAGCCCGTACCTTCATGGTCCTCTACACTTAGGGCTTGTGTCTTCTTGTCAAATGTATTTGATTTCTCTAAACGCTTTAGTTATTCTTGGACATCCCACAGCCTGTTGGTACTTTCCATGGTCTGTGGCTTTGAGTTCTTATCTTTGCTTCTGATTGCATTTCCCTCCCTCCTCTTGATATTCAAATGAAACGGAAATCTATTTTTGAGTCTATTTTGATTTTATTCAGGGTTTTCCAACTGCATTTAAGAGTCAGTCTTCATCCTCAGTTTCATTACTACATCAGAGAAGGCGCACATTCAGAAGAGATGGTTGAAGGCATTTGCCTGTATGATAATGTTTCAAACAAGTACTTTTGAAGAAAATGTTTGCAGATCATCATTATGTAAAGCTGGATGGCTGTGGTACTGAAAAGAGCTGAACTTCAGATCACAGAGGGCACAGCTTTATTTGCTTCACCTTGCAGAGCGCTAGTGGGGGGATTGTATGTTGTTAGGAGCTCTGCCCTTGGGCAGAGGTAAAGTAGATTGCATGAGCTGGGGAAAAAACAATGAAAAGAGGATCAGTAGGAAACAGCCTCAAAACAAAGGCTCAGGGACAATCATGAGGCTGTTACTTACTTGAGATTCTTTTTTTATATATGCAGTAGAAGAACATGAATTGCTTGAGTCATGAGAGTGAAATCTCCATGATATTTCCTCCCAGTGCAACAGTAATTAAAACCGGGTGAGGCCAGGATGGCTGTTTTGGAAAAACTTCCCGTGCTCGGGAAGGCGTCATATAAGTGGGCATGAGTGGATGCCTACACAGGGCAGGCATGGGAGCCCGGGGTGGGCAGTGGCTGCTCTCCTGAAGTCTTCTTGGAACAAATATTACTAGTGATGTACCCAGAAGACCCTGGATCTTGTGTCACTTGTAAGGAAAGTGGTTAATACTTCACTAAGATTCAGAAAAAAGAAGGTGGTGGATTCACAGTATCATGGAATAACATTTGCTGATTGAGAGGCATGCAGCTTTATTAAAGAAATATGGGAGACATAATTTACAACTTGATCTTTTAAGTTCCATGACAAGTTCCAAATCTTCAGCACAGCTTTATAACATTACAAAGAAAAACATCAAAGCAAGAACTTTGTTCTGGAAAAAAAAAAAGGCAGAAAAATAATCATTAGAACCCTCAACAAAATATAGCATAAAGATAATAATGTTATACCATCAAAAAGGTACAGGTTTTGTGCCTTTTGTGGTGTTTTCTTCATGACAATTTGGTCTCAATGGCACAGCGAAAATAACTGTCTTGTCCAGTGATTGACAGGAAATTTAAATGCCAGCAAGTAAATGCCAGTAGAAAAAAGTCTTTCCTCACATATTGTACACCTTAATGCAATATTGGATCCAATTGGTTTCCTTGTATGTTAACGGGTAATTGGACCCATATGGCACCCAAAACCATGCAAATTTGGATCTTCTGTATGAGAAGTTACGTGGGAAACTGTCTATGTTTAGTTATTTAACAATGTTCAGTGCTATTGCCAAGACAAGACAAAAGAATATGATGAAAACTTAAGGGCTGTAAATAAAATAGGCCAATAAATGCATCAAAAGAAAATCTAATGTGGTATCAGTTCCTCTTGATATTGAACTCGATCCTGACCATCATAACAAAAATAAATGTCAACTGTGTTCACTATAGTAACAGCATTGAATGGCCCATATATAAACACCACTAATATTGTTGCCACTTTTAGGGATTGTTTTTTTCTCTATATATGTTTAAAGGACTTAGAAGTATTTCTCTCTCCCACTTTTTTTTTTTTTTTCCTGTAATCACCTTTCCATCACTATGTCTGTGGCCGAATTGTCAGTGAAGGAGTAAGTGCATCTTGGATGCTACTAGGAGTTCAGCTGAAGATAGCAAAATTGAATTATGGGCAGCTCTCCCAGGTTCAAGGGTCAGTATCTCCAAGAAGACATCCAAGAACTAGACACGTCTGCTTGGAAACCAATATATGACCCAAGTGCTGCATGGGGAGCACAGCTGAACCAATAACAATGTAGTCAAAGATAAATTGCTGAGGCTTGCATTCTGCAGTGTTTTTAAACTGTAAATTTTAGGTAGCAGTGATTTCTCAAGAGAGATTGCACGATGATGTGTGTGATGGTGAGCTGGCTGGAGCACCAGCACAACCCAATAACCTCTGGGCTGAGTGCTGGGAAGTTTTTCTGCCACGTGCCAGAGGGTTTTAAATTCCCCTGGGGAAAGCAACACAGGGCTTTGTTTTAAAGCAAATGGCAATGTTGCTGTTGTGGTCAGTGAGGTAAGGTCATCATTAATCCATGATTTCCTTACCACTAGAAGGAAAGAGGAAAGGAATAAAGCTGAAGTCATGGTAATTATTAGCTAGTTATCAACACCGAGGTTAGTATCGATTTTTGTGCCACTCCCATGAGCAGTAGTGAAGATGGCACATTGCAAGGGAGAACTTATACTTATCCAAATTTTCTATAAAATAACATGATGCATTAGAGGAGTGGAGCCAGATGCTCCTTTCCAGCTGTAGAAGTCACCAAATGAGGCTTTGAGACTGGATTGTATGATTGTGTACTGGTTGCTGAGATAATTATGTGCATCTATGGGATGCAGTTGGGCAAGTGGACTTTTGAATGAGAGAAAGAGAATTGTTTTCCAGGTGTGTGTTTTGATGTGCTGCTTGTGTGTGCTGGCACAAGCTTCTCATTAGTGACAGACTGTGACTAAATTATGGGCAAAAGTATTTTTTTCTGTAAAACAATAAAACCTCTTAATCATTAAAAAAAAAGAAGAGCCAGCAACCTACTTTTGATAAAAAACTTTTCTTTTTTATTAGGTTTGAGACTGACAATGGCTCTTGTTAAGAAATTCTGGTTTATTGCAGTGAGGTGGCAGATGAGATAAGAGTGAAATACCAAACGAGCACGTACAAACAGAGAATGTGTGAAAAATTGGAATGATAAGGTCTTTGAAGTGGGTTCCTGCTAAGGTGATTGAGGTGTGACACTGCATCACATTTGCTGGAGAGTTTGAGAAAAATTACAGTATAATCAATTAAAATTGGTCCTACTATGCTAGGAAAGAGCTATCTAAAATAAAGTAAAATAAAATAAAATAAAGAATTTTCTTCTTTAGTTTTTTTCAAGGTTATGTGACTTTGCAAACAGATAATGCAGCTGCAGAAAGCACACATCTACTGGCAGCAGGAAGGGTATGGCACTGAAATAGTCATTATATGTATTAACCTTATGTGAGGATCAGAGAGGTAATGCTCACTTGCAGGGAAGGGATGTCCTCCCTAGGGGATATTACCATAGCATAAGTCTCCTCCCAGACACGCTGAAATTTTGTCATGGGGAATGGACTTCCCACATGGCCCCATCCAGATCCTGGGGGAGATCATGTCTCTGGCCGGGCGGCGCTGAGACCAACACCAGGGGCTGTGAGGCAGCCACCATCCCATGGACCTCCGGCAGTCCCCACTCCCCAGGAAAAGGAGCACCTCACCTAAAAGTGTATAGGCAAAGCTGGGCCCATCATGCCTGTAGATGGGCTGAAATACCTGCAGTCTTCTCTTTGCAGAGCTTGTGCTGATGCCAGCTGTGCTGGCACCATGCCTCTGTGCTGCTGGTCTTGGCTTGTATCTGAAACAGCGTGACCAGCAGGTCCAGGAAGGTTATTCTCCCTCTGTACTCGGCACTGGTGGGACCGCACCTCGAATCCTGTGTTCAGTTCTGGGCCCCTCACCACTAGAAGGATGTTGAGGCTCTGGAGCGAGTCCAGAGAAGGGCAACGAAGCTGGTGAAGGGGCTGGAGAACAGGCCTTATGAGGAGCGGCTGAGAGAGCTGGGGTTGTTCAGCCTGGAGAAGAGGATGCTGAGGGGAGACCTCATTGCTCTGTACAACTACCTGAAAGGAGGTTGTAGAGAGGAGGGGGCTGGCCTCTTCTCCCAAGTGACAGGGGACAGGAGAAGGGGGAGTGGCCTCAAGCTCTGCCAGGGGAGGTTTAGGCTGGACATTAGGAAAAAAAATTTCACGGGAAGGGTCGTTGGGCACTGGAACAGGCTGCCCAGGGAGGTGGTTGAGGCACCTTCTCTGGAGGTGTTTAAGGGACTAGTGGACAAGGCGCTGAGGGACCCGGTTTCATATTTGATAGGAATGGTTGGACTCAATGATCAACATGATGATTCTGTGATTCTATGATTCAGTCAATGCTCCCATCATACCCACATGGTGGTGCTGAGCCAAGCCTCTGCCATCCCTGATGCTGCACCTATATTATTTTTCAATTAACTTTTGTTAAGCAAATCCGTAGTGTGCTTTAAGTACTGCATCCAACAATTATGCCCAGCTCTTCAGTACTGCGTGATGGCTTTCTTACGAACCCCTTCATTAAACCTGTCATTTGAACTTTAAACACTTGGCAATGTAGTAAGATTGCATTTGGAAAAAATAGAGATTATTTTTATACAGGCCACCTGTTAGAGAACATTTGGGAAACAAAACTGAATGAAACTGAGACATCCCACGTGGAAAAGATAGTATATGGGTTGCTTTCAGTAAATAACATTTCCTTTTCCTTTTTAAAAGAGACAGAAGTACACATGTCTGATACCCGTACACACATATGGTGTCTGGGAAGTTTTGCTGTTCACACACAGAGCTGCAATTTATATGCCAGGAGCTGTTCATGGTAGAAACCCAGTATTGTGGGTCTCCTTATGTCAAAGCACAATTTTAGATAGAATTCTAACAAACAGTGTCATTTCTCATTCTCATTTAGGGATGACTGGACTCTTTCCAGAGGATGTTGCTACTATAAGATGGGATTAATCAAGAGATTTTGGATATAAAAAAGTATTCAAATACTTCACAAGACCAACTTTAACTATGCTCACAATTTTATGGAGAATTTTCTTCTCATTTACAGATACCTGTATTACTCAAGGACAACTCTTCTGCAGGACTCGCTTTCACCAGACCTGGAGGAAAATTCTAATGTGGCGGGGACATAGCCTTTCAAAAGAGGATTGTTTAAGTTTCTGCACTAATGACAGGAATGGGATTTTAATTAGCAGAGTAATTCTCTCTCATTCCTTTTTTCACTAGGAAAAACCCAGTTCCTTAGACAGATGTCACTTAAATCTCTCTATGCAGCCTGTAAGTACTCTGAAGAGCTGACAGACACAAGGCTCTGTTTGTGCTAGAGATATAGCTAATTCAGAGGATTTGGATACTTCAAAGCTTTCAGTTGATTATTTTTTGTATGTTAGTTACATTTCAAAGACAACTGATCTTTCAGTGACAAATTCTATTGTCATTGAAATTAAGTTCAGTTTAAAACATCAAAAAGTTGAGTAAAATTTTGTTTTTAAAACATTGAAATCGAGTGTTTCAGTAAAGTTGACATATTTTATTTAAACAGTTTAAATAAAATGTTTTTGATCTTCAGTTTCCAAAGAACTTGCCCAAGTAATTAGTGCTTCCACTTAAAAAAATTAAGAATTTCAAGGATTAACATCATGACAACATTTCAATCTCATTAAAGCCAAATATTTTTATTAGTTCAAAATTACTTTAAAATTTGTAAGAAATTTTTATCTCCTTTCATTCACATTTTAAGATGTAATATTAATTCATTGATACAGAAAACACAGATCCTGCATGGATATTGTGTGAATTACTATTTGTGAAGTCCAAACCAAATTTTACTTTAAAATCAGTGATGACTGAAGACATTCACCTTAATTTGACTAAAACATAGGTGATTCAAAGGAAGCTATGCTTAAATAATTTACTTTCAATGACAATATTACTGAAATCATTGCACTGATGAAAAATGGGAATCCAATGGGCATGCGTGTGGGAATGCTATATTCTTTAGATTTGCATAAATGCTCATAGAAAAGGTAATTCCTGTTATGGCCTTGCCTGTTTTCTGTTCTGAACTGCTTGGCGTTCACTGAAGAGAAACCTGCATAAGGTCACACTGTGTCAGAGGGGTAGAGATGCTCTGATCCTTCATGTGTCGCGCAGGTGAGGACTCCACACAAAGAGGATGGCATAATGTAGAGCTGTATAAAGCCATGGAGCTGGAATAAGAGACACTCATAGCTGCTTGCTGCTGGAATTAAAAGGAATCATAGGCTCATTAAGGTTGGAAAAGACCTCTAAGATCACCAGGTACAACTCTCAGCCCAACATCACCATGCCTAGTAAACTGTGTCCTGAAATACCACATCTACATGTTTTTTGACATCTCCAAGCACGATGATACCACCACTTCCCTAGGAAGTCTGTTCCAGTGCTTGACAACCCTTTCAATGAAGAAATTTTTCCTAATATCCAGTTGAAACCTCCCCTGGTGCAGCTTCAGGCCATTTCCTCTCATCTTACTGTTTGTTACTTGGGAAAAGAGATCAACACCTGGCTCACCAAAAACCTTCTTTCTGGGAGCTGTAGAAAGCGCAATGAGGTCTCCCCTCAGCCTCTTCTGCAGACAAAACAGCCCGAGCTCCCCCAGCCACTCCCCATACACACTCGCCTCAGATTCCTCACTGGGTTTATTACTGAGGATGGTGAAGCAGTCCAGGATGAATGAAGTCCTTTTTTTCAGTCTGTATGCATTGATCCAGAAGCTAATATTTCCTCCTTGCTGCTTGAATCCTGCCTGCATCATGGCCTTCCGACTGACTCCCCGGTGTGTCAGAGAAAGGGAATTCAGTGAACAGCCCCCAGTGCAAACCTCTCTGCACTGCAGTCTGTGATCTTAATTTAAACAAGGGTTTCCAAGGAATTTCATGGCAGGAAAGGACATTGCTCTGCCTAAAGTGATTACATTGGCAGTGCCTGGGATCAATTAAGTGTTCCTTTGGGTCTTTACTGAACCAGTCCACAGCAAACACTGGCAGAGAAGGAGACAAGGACTGCTCAGCTGCTCAACAACTCCTCGCAGGTCTGCTTGATGACGGGTCTCTCACCAAGCTTCATATTTTAAGGGAAGTCTCATGTACAGCTCAGGAGAGCCCATCTGGCAGCAGAGCAGTGCCAGCACAGTGCATGAATTGTCCTGGGGTGGTAAGAAATTCACAATAAGTGAATTAATTCCAGCAATCCAATAAACACAATGTGCTTTAATTTAATCTACCAAATCTTGCAGCTGCTGCAATAATAATTATTTTAAAATATTACCCCAAATGTCTTTAAATAGAAGTTGGTAATATAACCAAGCTTTTTTCAGGGATTGGCCTGTGTTTTTTGCTGCTCAGGTAGTATGGAAGGTTTGTTGATAAAGATGGACTATAAAATTTCTATCAAGAGTTTGTTTACTACAGACTACCTCTTTTAAATGAAATAGTAGAGAGTTTTTATTAATCTAAAATGCTTTTAAAACTTTTTCTGAAAAGAAAGTCAAGCGTTTCTCCAGGATTATTTTTTGTGTCATTTTTTTCTAGCAGAATTGTTAATAATATTTTTTTTTTCTTTTTTTCAGAGTAGCACTTTCCCTGCAAGGGGAATGTAGTCTTTTAAAATGTATGCTGTGTTCCAGTTAAATACATTTTTGGAACACTGTGTGCCCATGAAAACACTCCTCTGCATTGATCGATGTTGCTATATTATAATGAAGGAAAGGCAATATTCCATAGTACTAGAACTTGCAACTTCAAACCTTGTTTTTCCATAATTTAATGTGCATCCCCACATGCCTGCTACAAACAGTAATACATCTGTATAACTGGTTGCTTTAGTTACAGAAGGAAAGTGTGCACATGCACAAAATGGGGCAGGGGTTGGAAACTCACCATAGAGGGTGGCTGTGTGGTGTCCACCACCTGCCCATGAACTGCCAGCACCAGTCTTGGCAGAAGTGCTCATCAGAGTCAGACTGTTACTAGAAACTGATCCCCAGCTTTCCATTAAGGCATTTGTGCCATTTTGTAGCTTCCTAACTTAATTAATGCCTTGAACTTTGAGTTCTCAGAACTTCATTGATTTGGGAAAATGTGCCCTCTAGGTTTACAGAATACAAATCACACCTGGCAATGGTTTTTTATTAGCTCTCCACAGCCTCAAAGCATACCTTATGACATAGAAGAAAGAGGAGTGATATACATGCATCTAGGCTAAGGAGGTGGAAGAGAGCAAAGATTTGGCTTGCAGAAGTGGAGTTTGACCTTTCTCACACTCCTGCTGGTTTTGGACAGGTCCATGTCTCCTGCTGTGAACAGTGCTTGAAGGATGCTGGAGGATCAGACCTCCTTGCCAACAGCAACTTGCAGTGTTTTTTTCAGACCCAGAGGTTTTGGAAATAATAATAGTTATCTAAAACACACAAAAGAAAAATATGTCCTGAATGTACTTCAGAAAATTATCTCTGCCAGGGTTTTCAGAAAGCCTGAAATAAAGACTTATGTTCTGTTCCTACTCGTCCCGGAATATATAAGGTATCTCAGAGACTTTGAGATTATGATAGACCCATAAATGCTGTTAAAGACTGTGGAGCAAGTCAAATTTATGACAGAAGAGGCAGAGACTTGTGTAAACAGGTGCAGGATACATCAGTGTTTGCTGCATGTTTTTTTCCACGATGTGGTTGACTGTGTCCATCTGACTGAAAACTGAATGTGCAAAAGGACCACTGTCTGTCCCTGCATCCCCCAGCATCCTCCTGCTCCTGACTCAAAGGTGGTGAAGCTGGCACTTGCTCAGCTGGGTATTGCTCCCTGACATCTGGCTGAGGAAGGAAGGAAGGCTCTGCCCTGCCCTGGAACTATCCAATTTGTGATCCAGATCTACCATGTACAACTGTCCCCACACCTGGAAAAATCAGTGAGGTTTCCAAGGAACAAAGGAAGAGTAAATTATGCAACTGAAGCTTCAGGTAATCATATTTTTGTCACTTAATTACAGCTATTCTGGAAAAAATATCCCATGATTGCGCTACTTTAAAAGTCTTTCCCAGTAGTTTTATGAGGAAATTCATGTATATTAATGACATCAACTGAAATGATCAGTTAGATAAGGACATGTTAATTATACTGCCATGAGCATCAGGCTGACCAAAAGGCTGCCCATCCATCATCCAGAGACAGCAGTGGGTGCAAAGAGGGATGCTATGGTCCTCCTGAAGCCCAAATGATGGGAGTGGACCAGAGTAGTATCTTCTACAATGCAATGTGGGGCACATGTGGCCGCATTAGGGCAGCTGTCAGCTTAAGGCAGTGCCACAGGGATAGAGGCTTCCCCCAGCAACAGTTCATTCCACACCATACATTTTCCTGCCTCCAAGTAATTCAGTTTGATTCAGAGTTTAAGAGGGGATGTGGTCTGATGTGCTCTCTTTAGTACCTGAGTGACATGAAGATTTCACTATATATAGTGTTTCCTGCCAACTACTTCTTTTCTTCTACAAGTACATGGGGGAAAATAATGGAATTTGGTGCTGTATTTAATGTCCTGTGTTTTTAGTATAATGTCATAGACTCCATTTGTGATGTTTGGCTTGAGCCTAACAAGCCAGGGGATTTTTTCAAATAATTGAGATCTTCAAGCTTTTCATCCAGCATATTTCCAGTGCCTGTGGATCACATTACCATCACCTCCCATACCATAACTCTATCACCTTCTACTGCTGACCTCCAGCCCCTCTCATACTAGCTCCCTTCACCTGTCCTTTGTCATTGGGAGCCTCACGTGTTTCTCTCCCAGATCCAAACCTTTCCTCATTTGGGATTAGTAACTACTCAGATACCACACGTGTATAAACCAGCTGTTGTGACCAAGAAACTACAGTGGATCCTGCAACAGAAGATGAGATCATACTGGAGGTGATAACATCAGAAGTCCGGTGTTCCATGATACACTTATCTCAGTATGATTTAAAGGTCTCTGGTGCCAGAATTTCCCCTGCTTCCCTTTGCTGGAAGCACTGCAGGCTGACAATTGGCCTGAAAATACATTCTCTATTAATTTCACCCCATTTCTCCTAGTAATGTCTCTCTTCTACCAATGTAAACAAATCTCTCACATCTGTCATGTTTATGCCCTTCCGATATATTTATATGCTGTTATGCCCCTTGAACATATTTTTCAAGCTGATGCGACTTCCAGGTTTTCACGATTAAGTAAGAAATGAATGATGACTGAGAACAAGACCTGCTATTACGGAGTAAACTGAAGCATGTGCTAATTACTGCACATGACCATCATGATGGAAGAGGGTTGTTACATGACATAAACAGAGTCTCCTGCAGCCTCACATGCCCAGCAAGGGAATAGAGATGAGGAGAACAACCTGGTGTCTCCTGCATGGAGGATGAGCACTCAGACCAATGTGCTTTAAAGGAGGTAATAAAGTATAAATGACAGGCAGTAAGGCATGCATTTGAAATGTGGTATGGACGGCACAGTGAGGAAGAGGAAAAAAAAAAAAAAAGAGGGTTTTTGTAAAATTGCACTAATATGAGAAAAAAATATTACTGCTTCCCCAGTAGAGCACCCTGAGAAACAAATTTTCTCCTCCTCTAACAAAGTGTTTTTGTGGCTATGCCTACTGATGTCTTCAGCATCTGTTCTATCCCCAGGTGTGATTTTCCCCCATCACATCTTCCCTTACAGGTGGGGCTCTGAACTGCCTGTTTCTCACGCCAGAGTACAGTACCTGTGAAGAGAAAAGGAGGCCCAGTCTCTGTTCCAATATAACTGTATTTATACTTGTGCACAGCACAGTACTGATGGGAGCGGTTACTGATGATGTGGATGCAGACAGGCACCCAGCAAGCAGAGCAGAAGGTGCTGTGGTGGGGCTGGAGGAGGCAGCCCCAGCTCCCATCACCTCCTGGATCTCTAGCCCTCTCACCATTCCTCTCCCCTTCCCTGCCCGTGGCAGCAACGAGGGGCAGCCCCACCCCACAATGTGTCTGGCATCAGCAGGAATTTCCTCCTGTTTGTCAAATATTGACTCAGACTTGAGAGAGCTCTTGTTCACCTCCTCAGGCTACGTACACCCACTGAGGAGGCCGAAGATGCAGGATGCAGAGAGAGGCACAGACAATGGTGGGAGCTGCAGAGAGCAAACGTGGAGGGCATGGCCACAACCATGTACCAGGGCTCAGTTTTGTTTGCGCTTACACAAAAACAAGCTTGTGTTGATCTGATGCACGGTCAGAAAGGAGGAAAGAAATACAGCTTCAAAATTAAAATTGAGAAAACAATCTACACTCAACACAAATGGTAAAATTACCAGGTAACATGAAGAACTGAATGCATGCTCTTTAACAATGAAGTTACATTTTTAGCACATAATGGCAGCACACCAAATTATTAACGTTTCAGGGGAAAGGACATTGTCAGAGGAAAGAGAGGCAAGTATTTGCAGCCATATCTCCAGTACAAACAAGACGTGTCAGCCAAGGGCAGATTTATGAAGACTGCAGCACTATCACACTGGCCTTGTCTGGGTCTCCTGGCTGTGGCCATAAGGCAGCACCAGCCCTTCACCTCAGCTACCCTTCAATGCTGGCTTCAGCTGGGGAAAAAAAGAGGTGGTGAATGCTGTGAGTGATTGAAGGAAAAGCATTTAGGGAAAACTACCCAGAGCCCCCAGTAATGCTTTTATATATCCGTTGGGAGCCAGCTGTGAAATGACTGGAAGTGTCACAAGGCCAACAGAAAATGGGAAGGCAGGCTCCATACATCCTCTGTCAGTGATGTGGGGGACAGATGAGCATCCTGGCAGCCCCAGCAGAGTATGATGCTTCAAAAGCCAATTATGCCATATCTGTAACCTCATGTCACAGCCTGTCTCAGCCTCAGAGCATTCTAGCTCACCCCACCTGTTGCACACCCATGTCCACCTCACCAGAGAGCACAGAATTATGTGCTCCAGACAGGAGCTGTAACCCTGGGGGATGCTCTGACTTGAAGTGGGATGCTGTGACCCAGCCCAAGGCTTCTGCTCCCCAGTTGCCACCTCTGCCAACTTGCTGCTGCCAATCCCCACCTTGTAATTTATTTTTTTCCAAGCAGGTCCCAGAAAAATAGTATATTAAATGTCTTGTATAGTTCTTCTTTGTTCTGTTGTTAGCATTATTGTTTACTGGCTTTCAATGCTCTGTCTGCATTTCTGCCCTAAGTGATGACTGTCTTGGACTCTGCTGCCTACTATAAATGGGAAAGATCACTGGCCTTATGAAATTTCTGTGGTGCCTAATTTACAGAAATTTATCGTCACCATTTAAGCATTTTATTTTCAGATCGATCTTTGTTAATTTTTGATTTCTTTTCCTTGAACTGGTTTTCCTACTCAGTCACCAACATTACTAATTTACCAAGAACAAAAAGCCCTTTGGTCAAGAGCCTATTGCCATATTTAATTTTTAATATATGGCAAGTTCTATAACCAAAAATCACACAGTCACAGAATCACAGACTGAATGAGGTTGGCAGAGACCTCTGGGCCAACACCCCTGCTCAAGCAGGACCACCTAGAGCCGGTTGCCCAAGATCATGTCCAGGAGGATTCTGAATATCACCAAGGATGAAGACTCCACTGGCTCCCTGGGGAACCTGCTCAAGTGCCTGGTCACTCTCACACTGAAAGGATGTTTATTGATATCCAGAAGGACCTTCCTTGTGTCTGTGTGTGTGTCCATGACCTCTAGTCCTGGAACTGGGCATCACTGAAACAGCCTGGCTCTGTCCTCTTGGCACTCTCCTTGCAGGTATTTATACACATGGCTGAGATTTCCTGGAGACTGCTCTGCTCCAGGCTTAGCAGCCTCAGCTGTCCCAGATTCTCCTTATGGAAGAGATGCTCCAGTCCCTTCAGCACCTTGGTGGCCTCTCACTAGACTCTCCCCAGTATGCCCACGCCTCTTTTGTACTGCATAATTGGACCCAGCAGTGCAGATCTCTAAGCAGTTGCCCTAGAATATACTCAGGGGAAGCAATAACATGCACGCAGGATGGGTTTCTGTTGGGGTATTTTCCTCCAGCAGTCTGCATTTCATTAATTTATAAGGACTTACCATTTTTTTTAATAATTACAGTAAATATATCATCCTTCCATAAACTGAGCAAAGCGTAACCAGTCATTTCTCTTAGTATATTCTTGGGAATGCATGTTCTACTTTTTTACCTATTTGATTAAAACCCTCTGAAATTAACAGTATAAATTTACTTTCTCTTGTGATAGTTAAGTTAGGTTGATATAAGAGAAATGTTACAATTGGTGCAAATCCAAAGCACTAATCACATCTTGTTAGGAAGGAGGTAGCTGCCCCAAGGAACTTTCAGTTGCGTGTTTTAAACACTAACAGGAAGATTAATTTCTTAATTGAAAGGCAGAGGTTTCTTGCTTTGCACAGGCCTTCTACAGGCATCAGAACCACTTTGCTATCCAAGGGGCAGGTCTCACACAGACCTTCCCCTCCCTATGTCCTTCCACTACTGGAAGGCCTGCCTGAAGGTGCCTGTCTGCTGGTGGGAGATATTCTCCCAGTTCAACATTCATGGCTGATACAATGCACTTTGTCTGAATTTGACAGTAGGGTAGACACAGCACATTTGGAATTTTTTCACCCATTGGTAAGCTTGACTTTATTTTTTCTGGTAATATTCTGCCTTTTTGCTTTACTCAGAAGTTCATTTCTAGCCATTGCACGTAGTCCTCTTCCTGCTGGGACAGAGCACAAGGCAGGTGTACAGGGCTCACAATCTCAGAGTCTCAGGTCAGGGTACATCTTGTCCCCCACACCCTGATGGATCTATAAACAGCTTGTTTCCTTCAAGCACCTGAGACTTATGTCAAGAGATAATTCTTCCCTTATCCTTTAAATCCTCCTGCCTACAAAAAGTGACAGCTGCTGATGAAATGACAATATAAGCCAAATGGTGATCATGGCAGGCTGTCAGTTGGGGTAACTGGAGGGCTTGGAAGGTTTTAATTTCAATTTGAAATTATTTTATATGGAAAACCCATGAATGATAGGGTTATAACATCAGCTGACAAATGCAACCACATCACTTCATGTTTGTTTCCTGTTAACTAACTCTGCCTTTCTTCCTTTTAATGTCACATACACTTTTGGAGTCATGTGTCAGTTTAGATCTTTACACTTCCTGAGGAAGAGGTGCTTCCAATGTTTTCTTTCTGCAGAGCAACAAATACAAAGGGTCACCAGCTGACACTGCTATCTGCAAACTATAATTCACTGGTTTGATTTAATCTCTGAGAAAATGGATAAGCATGATTGCACATGACATCCAGATTCCCTCTGTTGTCAAATGCATCTAGAATACAGTGCAGGTTGAATCATAAGAAAGGTAACGGTGTACCAGGCTCGTCAACCTCACTATGAATTCTGTATTTTTCAAAGGTTAATAAAGTATCCTTTTATGAGGTTTCATTTAGATGTTCAGGGATGCTTCTGGAAATAAGCAAGTACTGCTTCAGCTGTCAGTTCTGGTCCTAGCAAAGCACCTCTGCCCATGATGAGATTGAAGGTTAGGGAGAGGCTGCATCAGTGGAGGGCTGCAGGATGGTATGGCCAGCCCAGCATGCAGCTCGGTTTCCATTTTCCAAAGGTCCTGCTTGTCCTCTTCTTGCTTGCAGCCACCCAACAGGGTGAGGAAAAACCTGTAACTCCAGGGGTATTTCCACAGGACTGCAATGGCAACAACTACTGTGACAGTCACTTTTCTCAGACCATACTACTAGGGAAAGGGTTCAGGGATCTTTTTATTTGAAAATCTAGTACTGCCATCAAAATCTTTTCCCATGACATAAGTATTGCTTGTTTCTGCTCTGTTACAGCAAACATCTGCTCTCTACCTCTAGTTAGGAGAAACCTTCAGATTTTAAAGGCATCTATCTGGTTTCTTCAGTTTTTCAAGTGAAGGATTTTGATTATATAGTAAGCTGAACTCATGAAGCTTTGGAAATTAGCAGTATTTGAGCCTTCATCACATTCCTGTTGCTTAAAGTGCCCATCCCTTTATTTTTCACTTGTGTTTCTTTAGCTAACATGACATTAATTGTGATTGGAAAATGTTTGAGCCTGCAAATTGTGAGACTGTTCTCACTTAACAACATAGCAAGTATCGCTTTGATTAGATTGCTCTCTCCTTTCATTACTGAAGACCTTTAAGCTTAGAAAGAAGTTATAAGTGAATAATATTTGCGTTGAGAGACTCCTTCCTGCACACAAGGCAATAGATGTATGAAAGTCAAACCTGCTCTTATGGACAGCCAGAGCACTGTCTCCTCTGTAATTGCTTTTCAAGAAATAAAAGTAAGAATCAGCTCACTAAAAGTAAGCACATTATTTTCCATCTATCTGTCCATTAGGACTCTTCTGTTTGTCCACCCATCATGCAGCATCCTTTTGAAATTATTTCAGGGAGAAGAAAATTTAAAAAGAAAAAAAAAGCATTTGCACGAGAAAGGTGCTGCGGTGTCATTCCTGGGGAGAAAGGTGCGAAGTAACTTCCTAATAAGAAATAATATCTGTCAAGTAATAGCTGTGCAAATGTTTTGGTTTAACTTCTTATAAATATCTTAATCCATGTACTTTATACAGGAGACTATTTAATTTCCCACTAAAGCCCCAGTATGAATTGTAAGACAAGCTCTATGCTCCTATAGCCTTCTCACATTCTGGAGGGGTGCTCATCCCAAGTTGGCATTGGCTTCCTTGGGGTCCTTGTGCAAGAAGACAGAATCAAACAATGATGAAGAAATATCAATTAGAGAACTTTTAGTTCAATAATTTTCTTCCATGTCTATATTATTTGCTTCTCTTTGTATTCATCATATTTTCAAACAGTCACCAGTCAGTACTGAAAGGGGGACATGGCAGCTCTAGCTGACTTGCATGGAAACATGTTACCTGCGTGCCTTCTTTTACCATACTTTCATAAATGCAGATTTTGTGTTCTGATGAATGTTATAGGGATGGAGAAATCTATTGGAGACTATTTTTTTTGACATCATATAACATGCCTGTATATCCATTCTGTGTTTCTTTACCATGTTTAAACCAGTAGTATAGGTGTATCTATACATTACAGGTGCATTCAGCTCTCTAAGTATGTATTTTAAAAGAGTAGTGATTTTAGAACAAGATTCTGTAGTCTTTTCTGTTTCTCCAGATAATATGAGAAGCCCATTTGAAGAGATGAGGATCCACCTTTTCATGTTGCAGGGAGGACTACTTGCTATTTTAAAACTAATTAGTGTTAGATAACCACGATAATTTACTCTCCAGAGGGTAAAAATCAGTACAGCTGTATTTAGCTACAGAGCACTATGCCAATTTACATCAGGTGACAAGACAGTATATTGCATGTATATGAATTTGGGTTTTTAAATTATTTTTTGTATTAGTGATTGCAGTTTCAGCAAAGGAGAGGCTTTTGGGGGGAACTTTCCTCTGGAGAGGTGCTGCCTTACTCTTTGGTTTCCAATGCGTGATGCAGACTAGAGACTGCTTTTAAACAATATTTCTGCCTTGCCCTTAATTTGGTGAAAAACCTTTGTAATACTACAGAGTTCATAATTCAGGACCTTGAGCTCAGCTGTTTTATCTCTATGCATTTCAAAGAGGGTACAGCAGAAGTCTGCATGTTCAAAGCCAATGCAATTCTACTGCTTGTGGCTTTTTAGCACAAGTACCCCTTAAAATAGGAATAATCAAAAATTATTATTTGTCATGCTAAGAGCGAGTGTCCTCATGAGAGCTGTTGACATATTTGTGTGTATGTTCTTAGCCAGCCTTCTGGTAAAGGAGTCTGCATAGCTCTTCATGGTGTCTCATTAGTCAAGGTAGGATTTGTACGAAGAGGCTGATTCAAAAATAGATCGTGCATCTGTCTTTGAGTAGTCTTTCCAAAATGTAAAGAGTAGAGCCTCTGCTTCCCACTGCAGACAGCAAAGTGGGTGCACCATACGAATAAACAACCCATATATCCACCTTTGGCAGTACGGAATCAGCATCCTGAAATTTCGTGTTGTCCAGGCCCTGCAGCCTGGAAGCTGTGATGGGTCATCCCCAAAACCCATCTCAGACAAAAAAGTTAAGTATGCCAAGAACAGTGCACAATTTCCCAGTCAAATTAGTGGTTAAATCCAATCTGGGGTAACATAGAGAGAAATAAAAAAATACATTTCCAAACAATTAAAGAAAAATATGATAACAAAACCCATTAATTTAAATCAAGTTATAGACTAAGGTAATAAATTCAGAACCTGATTAAAAAATCAAATAATAGCCAGTTATTTGGATAGTTTGATTTAAAATATGTTTTCACATAAAATCTTAGCTCTGACCCAACCTGAATTCTCTAGTTTTCTCTGTAATCAATTACTTCTCTGCCATATTTTCTTCATCACAAATCGAGGAGAACTTGTAAAAAGCAACATTATTATTAATGTCCACATTTGGCATTTTTCTCTGAAAGTCTATTTATCTCCAGAGTCTGAAGATGTCCACATGGTAGTGAAAGGATTGATTGTTGCTCATATAAATTTAATTAGCTAATTCTGAATACCCCAGCAAGAAATGAGCAGCAATGGGAAATGGTGGCAGTGTGGGACTTACTGCAGGCTGCAAACCCAGGCATGAATCTGAATAAACACTTTTGTGGCTGGTTTGCATTGTGTCTGGGACTGTCGTGATGCACACAGTTCTAGTTGAACTTGAATTAAGTTGATTCAGTTTTGCCCAAGAGCTCCAGGCACATGGCCACCTGCAAGGCATTAAGACTTCAGAAACTTTTGGGGTCACTTTATTACAGATGCTAGTGTCTGCGAAATGTCTGCTAAGAGGTAATCAAAAGTTGTGCACTGCAGAATACAATGTGGAATATTTCTTCACAGTCTTGAGTCAAGGTATCTAAATCTTTTTGAGCAGAAACACAGCAGACATCCAGCAGGACTAAGCTGATGCATCCTTCTCCTGGCTGGCCTGTAGAAGATGCATATCTGTCACAGAGATCCTCCCCACTGGTCATTTTGGGATGAGCCTTGACTCTTCCTAGTCCTGCTGTATGCTCTTTGCCAAACCACTGCAGACACAAAGGCATTTCCCTGCACAGCTGACAACTCTGGCACTGCGACTCTCAGCAAACACCCAAAAGGCTGAAAACTTGACTCCTGCAGTGAAACTTTGAAAACTGTCCCTACCCGATGTGGCTGAGGTGCATGTCAGACACTGTCTTAGTAGATCTGCAGCTACTGCAGTGTGGATTGTAAAGAATTATTTTTAAAAAACTTCACTTATACAAATGAATAACTCATCTTTTAAGTCCTGTTTTTAGAGTCTGCACAAATGCAATTGAAATGATAATTTTAAGAATTTAAATACAGCAGAGACACGATGATGACATTAGCAAATTATAAGTAAAGATCACTTATTTTTTCAATGTTTATAGTGAAAATTATTTTCTTATTAAAAAGATCAAAGAGCTATTATATTTTCCTGGGTTTATAAAGAAGTAATGAGCAGTAAACTCAAGTAATTATTCACGTACATTATTAAATGTCACCGTTAAATAACTGCATACTATGAAGAGGAAGAGACATCGATTCACGGAAGAAACTTTGGACTGTTTTCATACTCGCTAAATTCTTCTTCTTCAATGTAATGCCTGGATAACTTTATGCACAACATTTCAAATAAAGACAGCATCTTGACTATGAGTTTAATTGAGATGCTTCTCATACCATCTTGTGTGATAATTCAACCAGCAAAAACCCTCTTACGTGCTCTTAAATGATACAAAATTAGATTGCATATCACATTTTATACATGATATATGCTAACATTAAAGAATTTGTATTGCTTTTACCAATTCACCATCCCAGAGTTTGTGGTTGCCTTTACGCCTAACAAATACTACAGGAAGGATAGTTATAATGAAAATTCCCTCTTTAAAACCAAGAAAAAAGGTCAAATGTCCAAGGGAAAACAGTCCAGATCCTTGGAGAAGGGGGTACAAAACATGCCTTCAAAGTATTCTGTCAACTGTTTTTTTACTTCTGATAGTACCAAAATGATAATCAGAGTAGCAACATGTTGGAGTTTTATATATATATTTCCTAGGTAATATATTATTAGTAGTACTCAGAATTTGGCATGTTAAACTCTAAATTAAGAGGAAACCAAAATGTAATAAAATGAGATCTAGAGCAAAATCTTAGGAATTAACATATAATACTATTTTTTTCTAATAATATAGCTTTTATTTAACTTCCAGTTCCTACTTTTCTGCTATTTCATGTCCATCTGTGGAAGAGGATGCAAGCTGCTCCCACACTAGCACAGTTGTAGGTCCAATGCCAGTAGCTGTAGAGCTGTTGGGAGAGCAATAAGAGATCCAGCAGGGTTCATAGGGTTCCTGATAGGGATTTCACAGCAAGAATGATTTCAAAGGCTTCCAGATATTACCAAAACTATGATACACTATGTCTTCCTAAAGCAAGGTAAGTTTTAAAACCAAATACTCCATGATCTGCAGGTGCATTCAGTCTGTTTTCTGCTAAGAGGTGATTTGGGGATGGTGGAAATATAGAAGGCAACAGTGGAATCAGGAGCATCTTCCTTGATGGAAGCAGAGCACAGAAAGCAGAAGAGTCTAGAATTGTTATTTTCTGAAGTTAGTAATGGCTCTGAAAGAACTTATATCCTGAGAGACTGCAGATACCAAACCACAGGTGTCTTCTGCTGAGGACATTGCATTAACATGAGGAACTTGTTCTGAGGGACATAATTTGGAAATTTCCTGGTGCTGGTATAGCTCCGGGCAATTCTAATACCACCTGAGCAGAAAACAGCTTTCCATGTAATGGAGGGAAACTTTGTATCAGGCCTCATTTATCACTTAAGGAAAATTTTAGAACACCATCAGAAACTAGTGCTTAGATTCAAGTGATCACAGCCTGCTTTCAATAACAAATGTTATTAAAATGAAGTCCAGACTTCAGAATGTAAAGAAATCCTCAAAATTCTGAAAACAGTTATGATCTGTTTTATGAAAACATCCTGAAATCCTTCGAAAGTGTGATGAAGAAACGTGTCTGTGCTGCCTAGAGAGACTTCTGCTCACCTACAGAAAAACTGCAGACATTTATATGAAAAGCAAATGGAATAAGGGAAAGTAGGCAGTAATGAATATGCATGAAGGGTAGAAATTCAGAATAATATTAAAGGAAGTGAAGGGCAGAAGAAAAATCAGTATCTAGCAGGATTCAGAACAGTAATAAAAGCTTTTCTAATTAATATTGTGAATAAAAATAATTCCAGTTATGGGATTAGTGTATTTTGAAGTGGAAATGGAAAGCTTTTCAAGTAGAAAAGGCAGAAAAACCCAGTAACTATGGCAGGTCTACACCTGGAAAGAAGTCAAATGACACAGCCATACCATAGGGAGTCAAAGCACTTCTCATTCCAGTATTAACTCAGGACATACATTAGAAACATGCTACGAAGCCTGATCTTTGAAAGCCAGAACCTCCAAATAAATCAAAATATTGTAAAAGAATTAACTGTGGGACTCTCGGTCCCCTCAGTGCTCCCTCGGGACCTGCACAGCTCAGGTTGTGCTGGCATGCAAAGGTATCACAGGGCTGCCAGACTGCCAGCAGTGCCAGGAAAAATAATGGGACAGCTGATAAGGGACTCAGTTAATAAGTTGAGGAAGGGTAATATAAACAATGCCAATCAAGTATGATGCACTGTTAATAGATCCTGTCAAAGCAAATTGACATCTTCTTTTAATGAAATTACAAGCCCTGTTGATAAAGGTAATAGCGTTGTTTTAATGGATGTCCGTACAGCATTTGAATTGGTATCACATAACATTTTAATTAAGAAAGCAGAATAATATAAAGTGCAGATAATAAACATGCAGTGCATTAATAGCAAGCTAACTGGCTGTTCTCGACCTGTAATTGTGTGCTTTCCAGATGAGGTGTTTTAACTCTTGTTGCTATGGACTGATCAGTACAACAGGTCACACCAGCCGCTGCATATGGTCCTTCCTGACCTCCTGATCTCTGTGCAACAATGTTTGGAAAATGCTTTTAAACTACAGGTAGTTGCAGAAATTATTTACAGAGGACTGTGCTCTTTCTGTCTCGAATATCATTATTGTACAGACTTTTCTTTTTTTTTTCCAAGAAGTATGTGTTCTCTGCTTCCTGTTGTCCAAACAGCATTATCCCAAGCCCAGGGGCGATTTGTGATGTTGATCTTAAAAGCAGAGAATCCAGTTATTTTACTCTTCCAGTCTTTATTCTGCAGATTTTTTTATGTCATGGTCATGCAAACTGGACAATCATATGTTTTTGTGGCAGTAGAAAGGGGAGGCAAGTGGACCAGGACAGAGGATGTAAGCACTGTATTCTAGGACTGTTTTTCTGATATGCCTCCAGCATGATTTCTCCATGTTCTCTTTGATGTTGGTGGTTTACCACCTATCTCGAGACCTGAACTCCTGCCAGCCTGGAGTCTTCAGTGTCTCAGTGCTCAGCGACATAGTCCTCTCAGGCATTGCTGACTTGCTCCATTGGTCAGGAGCTATAAATTTCCTTCTCCTGCCAGCCTGCAGTGCACTTCATGGGGACGTTAGTACAAAAGAGACTGTTAGGGTAGGAGTGTTAGTATTGGCTTAGTTAGCAGCGCTACAAATCGGGTATTGGTGGCTTCCCACATTGTAACTACAGATCATTTCTGGACACCAGAACACATGCCTGAAAACCCCACAAATGCCAGATCAGTTGGTGCAATGATTATGGCCTTCAGTTTGCTTTAGAAGTGTGAGGCAGAAATCAGTGCTGAACAGAGCACCTTCTCTGCTGGTTACTGAGAAAGACAAGTAAAAGGGGGAGTTGTATTCTTCTCCTTGAGAGAAAAGTCTGACTTAGAATATAAAAAGAGTACCACAGAAAGCAATGTGTGAGAAGTGACAGTGTGGCTGATTTTTCTCTGTTTGCTTTATTTTGCCTTGTTTTAGGCAGTGACCCTTATTGTACCACATTACACTAACCGTGAAAGGTATTGAATGCACACATCTCTCACACAGTTATTTTGGTAGTGTACAATATCCTTAATAACATATTCACTTAGAATTTGATTGATGTAGAGTTATTTTATCTTGTGGTTGGATGTTTTCAGACAGTGAGTATGAATCGGAATCTATTATTATGACAATCCATTAGACATAGCCCGGCCTTCCTTTCTCCATTTATGAATGCTTTTTTTTAAATACATACACATATATACATAAAAATACACATACAGCACTACACACAAATACTGATATCAATACTCAGTTCCTGAGCAGTCCTACAGACTTCAAGAGAAGTACACAAATAGCAAAGTTTATGGCAGAACTACTTCTTTTGTCTCCATCTAATGAAATATAGCAGACAGACAAGGATATATGGGAGGTCTTCTGAATATGTAGGAAGTTTTCGTTACAACTACAGCACATGACACCCTGCAATAAAATAGAAGTGCTGTCCTTTAATGTGGTGCTATAAAAGATGGCTATGAAATGGGAATGCACATTGCTGCAAAAGATTTTAAACATCTGCCACTTTTCACCAAAATACAATTTACAGTATTTTGATGCAATAAAGAGAATCAGTCCATGATTTCTAGAT